>JASDDO010000019.1:529332434-529963711 GCA_030015575.1 Agapanthus africanus | reverse complement strand
GATGGAGGGTTACGGCTGGTTTTTGGCAAAAAACCGTTAACGTAATGAACTTGATATGATCGAAAGAACAAAGATAGCTTTTATTTAAAAGGAGTGGTTTAAGCTCCGCATTTAAAATTTGCTTTTCGAAGAAAACCGAGTGGTTTTTGAAATTGTTCCAACGATTCAGTTTAGGTTTTATTTTCTTTGCATTAAAAATAATGCGTCCCATCATTAACCTATCATTACAGATAACAACGAAAATACAACGTCCTCTTATGCCATCCGCATTCACCACTGGGTCCTGTCATCACCCGTTAGGTTACTTAATTAACGGCAGAGTGGGGGCTAGGCTAGCGCGGGTGTAAAACATAAGTGACGTCTAAATAGCTATCATATATAGATATTGTACATTCGTCAGACGCAATAATAGGCATTCCAGATCACAGATAAACAATATTGGATTTGCAAGCAATCCGCGTTTCTTTTGAGCCTGCAATGAAAGACGGATTACACAGTTGTGATGAATAGCCATTACCCCACCCCAGACCCCTATGGGTACGGCAAACTACCCGTGAAATACCCGAAGTGAAGTGGTCTCCCTCAACAACATGAGTAGGCCACTAAAAACTTCGAAATACCTGGTAGTTTGTGTACCCCACCTTGGGTCTATCCTAAGAGCAAAAATAGTAAAAAGAAATAATACAACGGTGGCTACAACCGCAACCTGGATGTGCCCCGCAAAATAATATTACAGCTTATTACAATTACATCGAATGAATTAATACAATAATCCATCACATAACCCGGCTAATCATCACAACAGTCCAATACAGTTCATTTCCATAAACAGTTAAAAAAAACATTACAGATATGTGCAACCCCCTGCCAACCGACATACTAGCAGTTATGGGAGGTTTACGAACACATAATACAGTTCACAGATATAATCAAACAAGCAAATATCGTATAATTTCGATCGATTAAACACATTAAATTCTACTCCAAATCTTCTCTGTAAATCTGAAACTTGAGCAGAAAATAAATCATTCTAGAAAATACAAAATATCACAGTAGATGCACAGGGAAAAACTAGGCTGAATCGGCCCTAACTTGGCCTCGGATCCGCGGCGGATCGGTGGGATCGGCCGCGGTTCCGTGGCTCAGTGGCCGATTCAGGATCCCATTTTTTCTCTGTGTTCTTATATTTTCATATAGGTTAATCTGCAGTCACCTGAAAAATTTTTGGACCTCATTTTAAAATCGACAGAAGTATGTGATATCGGGGTATTTTTCGGTTTGTTTTGCGTTCGAAATTCATACGACTTTGCAAGTGAGTTAATTATTGTTTAGTGAGTCTCTGATACCATTGTAAGTCGATGTACAACACCCCACGAGTTGCGGGGAGGCGAAAATATGAAAAACGATCTTGTTTTGTATGTAAACATCGACTAACCGAAGATCTTTTCTAAACGATAATTAACAACAACCATAGAGTTCTTAGCTACTATGTAAAGAGATTATACCTAATGATTCTAGTCCTTCGTCTTAGTGATCTCTATGTCCTCCTCGACCTCCTTTCCGTAATAGATGATCCACCCGAGTACCCTAATCCAAGCTATTACCTCTAAACTTGAGGTTACTTAGTTTCTCTAGTTGCTAATCAAAGTAACTAAGATGATGTAGAGTTAGGTTATGGAGTGTTTAGTCTATCCTAATTCTTGGTCTCAACTCATGAGTGGTAGGATTAGGGTTTGAAGAAGGAGTGAACTTGAGGAGAGAGAAGGTGGAGATGATGATGAGAATGAAAAAGCTTCTCACTTGAATATATGAAACATAATGAATTATCAAATAAATGAATATAAATGATTATTCACCATGCTTCATTAATTCAATATGAGTGATGTAAGTCTAAGGTAGCGCCCCGGCCGTCTAACAGACGCCAAATACGGAACAAAAACTTTTTAACTGGCGCTATCGTATACTATAACCCGGATCTGCCATTATTGCTAAACTAACAAATTGTAAAGAGGGTAGAAAGGTTATACCAAACGATCCGAGTCCTTCGTTTTTTAACCATCATCCCACGCTCTGTTGCGGATGCTCCGATCTCGTCGATCTCCGATCTGCTCGTCCAGGTGGCACCATGTCAACGGTTCTTTAAACGGGCTCCCGCTTCTGACTCGAGGCAACTCGGTCATCAAGTTTGGTAAAAGAGATGACCAAGATTGATGTAGAGAATGAGTAGAATACTTTGTCTTACTTCGTCCAAAGCCGTGGACGAACGGTTAATGAAGTTGCCACTCAAAATGAAATGGAATGAGAAATGAGTTATCAAATTTCCATACACTCAAAACCATAGTCTTTTTAATCAAAATTAATCTCTCTCTTCTCAAAGAGGGGCTGACCAATATATATCAAGAGGGAGGTGAGGGTAGGAGCAAAGTGTGGTGACAATAAGGATAAAGATCATGAAGAAAAATCCTAAGGTTAACAAGAAACATTAATGCTAAAGGATGAGTCACAATAACACATCATCAAGCCATTAATGCAACAATTAATACCAAGATGAGTCACTAAGCCACCTCACCATCTAGAAGCTTCCAGAAGCACGACTCAGCCTCATGACTCACCCGAGTGATGGAAAGATAAATTCGCATTTAACCGAATGTCAAATACGGAAACTGGAAACTGGCAACTTCCAAAAGCGATCCTGAAACGAATTTCAGGACAACCCCGTAACTGTATAAAAATACCCGCATTTGTATTACGACCGAATACAAATGCAACTGAGACAAAGATATTATATCTACAAAGAATAATACTCGGATCCGGCTTAAACCAAAGCCTACCAATATTATCTGCCCGAAATATGACACGTGCGTAAACGCACGTGCATTTTCCGAACCCTGCCATAAAACCATACGGCCTCTACAACGTTTCGCCCGAACTTGGGAAACTGTCTGTGGGGGACTCTAATGACTCGTCAGTACCCTGGCAGTGGGTTTAACCATAAGCTGTCAGAGGCACTAGCTGTGTGTAACGGCTGCCCATGAACTGACCTCAAGGGAGGCCGATGAGAGAACTCATCCGGAAACCCTACTGAGCCTAACAGTGACAATGTATATACTGTCCAGTCCGTTCTTCTATGAGTATCGCATATCTGCCTAGGGGGCTGGTAACGTCAGACCCCCAAAAGCGGTATAAGTCGTGTCGGAGTGTAGCCTAAAAACACCCTGAGATACTACTGGAGTACCTACCAGTAAATCTCCTGCCACGGCCGTGGGCTTTGTGTAATGGCTTTCCTAGACACAGCGCGATCTCACCCCCAATACCAGGAGAGACGAATCCCCTGCCGATCCGCTCACGTGCCTCCATGTGGCTCGGGACTGTACCCAAAAACTACCTGTTTGCACGACTCCTTTGAGCCGTGGTAGGGTAGAAATCAAACCACACTGGGAACTCACACGAGACAAATGACGACCTCAGGTCGATGAACTAACCTGTACACATGTCACCAGGGAACTGCTATCTGACGATATGTATAATACCAACTAGCAGGTTCCCGGCGAGTCCTGTCCGATGTACTCATAACCCAATGAGCACCTGTATACATCTTAGGTGATCCAACTGACACCAGTGGCTTGTGAGACCGGCCACCGCCCCTCGTTGGGGTCTCGACTGTATACACCAGTCTACTCCGGAGTATCGATGCCCTGTCTCGAAACTCCCACGACTAGGGACCACAATTAAGGATATGCTTATAAACCACCCAACTCTCACGTATATGATCACCATCATACTGTTGGTAGTAAAGCAAGATCCTAAGGGCTCTATCAAAGTGTAACAGTGATCAGTCACCTGAACCTGTACACGACTGATAAAGGCAAACCAGATAGCATACTATCATCTCGAGTAAGACTGTCCTACCGGTATAGGTCCTCTTGCACTTAAGGCTAATTATTGCGATGTCGACTACTCACAGCCCGTGTGAAACCGAACATCCAACTCCTCTACTAATCAGTTTCACAAAGCCCGTTTGTAAAACTATTGTGTTCGAGAAATAGCCTCAGTGAGTGGATCCGCCTAGATGTTTCTTTCTATATCTCTCTTAATCTCAAGTTCGCGGAGAAAGCCATCTCCCGAATCGAGTAATACCTGTCTTAGAATATGTCTGGATATCTGATGGGACCTAGTTCATAAATGAACTCCAATCCAAACTTCTTAGACTGTATCGATCACTGAACCTAATCAGTATCCGGCACCATGCCTCCCACAGTATCCTCTTGGGCCACCTGTCCATAATACTGTCCCTCGTTAGAGAGAAAATTATAACTCTGACAATCATTCTGTCATCCATGTCACCTTTGAAGCCTGGAATGATAACCGTCTCCGAAGGAGGCTGCCGTCATCAAATCCGTAGAACATGCACTTATGTTCTAAAACTGCTTCCTTATGTTTCTCCAGAATTGGATTAATACAAACTTATTGCATCTAGTGCAAAAACAACATCTGGTATAGTACTTGACATCTCATAATTGACTCAATTGCCTAAGCAAGTGATCTGCCAATCATGCCCATCCCTCTCCCCTTTAGTCTGTAAAACTCCTTTAGAGACGGTGACTCCATCACCTGCAGGTACACCACCATGCCAGGAGTCATTTATTCTAAATACCATTAGAATACTGTCAAAGTACCCACATTGGGAAGCTACCTAAATCCAGATCTAAAACCATAGATCTAGAAACCAGAATGTCTGATATTATATCCATATCCTGTCTGGAGAAACAACTGTGTGACGACCACAGTACAACCGATCGTAGTATAGGAATTTTACTTCCTACTGTATGTCATCCAGATACCATGACATCACACCCTACTACCTTCTTAACAGATCCATCCCCTATTCTGATGAAGTCAAACCCATGACTGTCACATCAAAAATAGATGATCTATCTCCGCTATATCTGCTTTAGTCTATAAATAGACATAAGCTACTTGCCCACTAAACTTCCGTTGCTCCCACTGACCACAACAACCCTCTGGCAGAATAATATATACGTGCACTTCTAAAGCTAGTTTAGAACGACGCTATACTTAACCTCCTGCCGGGTCTCATAGTCTGGAACAACAGTAGTGTCAAGTCTGGGTAAGCAAGAACCTCCCTGTCACCGTCCTTGAGGCTACCGGAGTACCTCTCGGGTGTCTGAGGTTACCCACCATATCTGCGGAGTGGCTATTGGAATGTCAAACTTGATTGAATCTGTAGGTTCTATTAAATTTTCCGTAATCGTTTGCGGTTCTGGAATCACTTCCAGTTCTACCATACTCCCACTACTGTTTTCTGAAAAAAAATCCATTTTACTAAAACTGTGGCGAGTCAAGAACAATATCACTATAGATCTTACAGATGGTAGAAAATCAACCCTCGTCATAGCCAGGGTCAACCTACAAACTGCCATTACAGAAACGTGCCCTGAGTTATCCAGAGTCTGGTTTTAAGCATAAGCTGGACAACTCCCCGTACCTTAACATCATTTAAGGTATGAACCATTCTATATCCAATATAGAAACTTTGGCACTTATTTAATTGGAACCAGATTCAAATCATGCAGCTGTCCCCAATGCATATCAACTTAATGAAAAGAGGCTAATCAGCATTACTCAACTTAGGAATCCATCCAATTATGAGTAACCTGAAAGAGAAACAAGTTTCTCAAAACCATTACTATCATCTGAATACCAATCACAAGAATCTACATCTTCGATCTCTTTGAAGAATCCCGATACTTGTGACACCTGGTTCTCTACTTTATTCTTATACCCACAACTTCTGAAAACATAGACCTTGTATTTCTACGAAACACTTGTCTAAAAACTAGAGAAGTCATAAGTAAACAGAACATAGTATGAGGACCTACCCTTTTGTCCTGATGGACTCTTAGACAACATACAATACTCTGTATAAGTCCGCTGAGTTGAATAACTCAAAATCTGTGTGTCGTAGGTGGAAAACTGTACCCTGGCGATTTCCTCAAATATCACCAATTACAACGAATTCTGATATAATGAGGATAATCACCTAATTCCCAATAACTTACTCCCACTCATCATCTGTAAAACCATACAGATATGAGAATGAAACCTGGTAAATACATACCCTTGGAGTAAGTATCTAATCGGGAAAATAGTTTTCTTTTAACAATGCACTGAAACATGAAAATGTTTCGTAGGGGTATCTTGGTATTCCTAGCAATGCCTCTTCCATAATCAAATTCATGACTTTAACCGTATATTTCACCGCCATCTCTTCAAATCCTTTTATTTGTCTTTAGTCGTTACCTTCTGTACACCATCGTTAGGCTAAATAGTTTTCTTCCTTCCCTACCGCTCGGCACCAGCCTATGGTTTGGAAGAAGACTATCCAGTAAGCATAATAGGTGTACCCTCCTAAACCAAGGAGTACTCGCAACTTGAGAGAAAGTGATGATAAAAGACAACTGAATAATACCTTATTCTTTTAAAGGTGAAATAGGAGTAGCGATGAAGTACGCGGTTTGGTCGTGAATGATAACAGTCGCAATTTACTTTGCCCTCTTTCTAATCCCTTTATTTTTTTTTTACATATTACCTGCTGTACACCCTACTTAGGCTAATTGATTTTCTTCATTCTCTACCTTTCGGTACCTGCCTATGGTTTGGAAGAAGACTATCCAATACGCGTAATAGGTGTACTCTCCTAAACCAAGGAGCCTTCAAAACCTGAGAGAAGGTGATAATAAAGACAACTGAATAAACCAATTCTATTTCTCCTGAACCTTGATCCATCCTCGAAGAAGTCCCTCCAAGTTCGTAGATAACCATACGATGAATCTATCCAATGGAAGTGGATGTCCGTAATAATACGGGGTGTTCTGAGAAATGCAAAGGGTAAAAGAAGGAGTGGTAATGACTTATGTAACTCAGACAATCCAAAAGCCAGTATTTTAAGAAGGTTCGGTCAACTTGGTCACTTAGTCATAGTCTAGGGTCGGTCAAAGGTCGTTGCTCAAGAGAGAGAGAAAAGAAACACTCTGCGTGCACTCTAACCTAGATCAGAATGGTTATCACTTTATCTAATCCGGAAACCTCCCACTGTACTGTCAAATTCTCCTCCAAACCTAAAAGAAGAATCAATCGGGATCACCCGAAGAGTAAACCAACTCATCAGTGGGAATCGGGATCCAACTCTCATCGCATGATAACATGACGGAATCCACTCACGTTATCACACTCCAGAAGGTATGTTCCTGCCTGGTAAGTTTCAGTTTCTTTAGAAACTCCCGATATGATTTTTGCCCCATGCTCTTATGACCTTGGCTTTGGTCAAAATGTCATAAGTCACATGCCAAGTTCTACCCATCACTATCTTGTCAATTTGAACCCACCCGTACATGCCCCTGACTTTGGCTAATCGGCAGAACGACTGTCCCAAACCAACTCATCTATCTATGCAACAAATGAATACCCAGCAGCTATCAAACACTATGCCTTAACTTTGGCTAAAATGCATAGCTTGAATACTACTGAATACCCAAAAGAAATGACGGAGGGCTACGACTGGTTTTTGGCGAAAAACTTTTAACGTAACGAACTTGATATCGCTGAACGAACCTGATAGCTTTTTATAAAAATATAGTGGTGAAAACCTTTGCTAAAGAGGTCATTCCCGGTGAAGGGATCTCGGCTCTTTCCTCGTGGAATGAGGTGCAGGATATTCCAACTGAATACCGCGATGCAAAGCAACTTGTAATCGACTATAGTGAAGTTATTACCCTGACGCAAACTTCTGCCCAAGGGGTCATTCTCGGTGAAGGGATATCGGCCCTTGCCTCGTCGAATGAGGTGCAGGATATTCCAACCGAATACCGCTTTGCATAACAAAAGGAAACGTCTTTGTAATAACACCTTTTAAAATTGTTCCAACAACTCCAAACAGGTTTGTTTTCCTTTGCATTGATCAGAATCAACACAGTCCCATCAATTAATCACACCAGAAAAGAACGAAAATAAAATGTACGTATATGCCATCCGCATTCGTCACTGGGTCCCGTCATCACCCGTTAGGTTACTTAACTAACGACAGAGCGGGGACTGAACTAGCGCGGGTGCAAAACATATACAATATCTACTAGTATATATACCAATATACAATAATCGCTCCAGGCGTGATAATATGCAACATTACAGAAAAGTAATAAGCATCACAGAACAATACAGATAAACTGGGATCCCCGGGTTTCACAGAGCCGCTGCTGAAACCCGACGTTCCCCTGGTCGTGTGGATAGCCTGTGCAATGAAACCTAGACCCCTATGGGTGCGTCAAGTTACCCGCCAAAACCTGAAGCGAGGCAGCCCCTTACAGCAAAGTGAATGGACCACCCTGCACTTCACGGAATACGGTAGCTTGAACACCCTTCCTTGGATCAACCTGTACCCCCTACGAGTGCGGCGAATAGTCTGCCAATTCCAGAGTAAGGCCCCTCTGCCTCGCAAAGCCATGAGATGCAGACCCGTTGCCCTCCAGAACCCGGCTATCCGTGCACCCCGTCACGGGGTGAACCTAGTACACAAATAAAAATATGTACAACGGGTACATCGACCTCAACCCGGTCGTTCCCCAAAAGAATATTATACAAACTGGTAGAGACGGCATTTGATTGGAAGAGATTCTGCGTGTTCAAGTTTAGTTAATTACCGCAATCAAAACGGTTTCGCTTATAGCTAGTCGGTTGAGTACGGGTCGTCCGCAGGGAGATGGGAATCTTTTTCTATGTGCTTTAACGAGTTAAGTCCAATTTTCCAGATTTGTTTGTGATTATCTAAGTGTTAAAATGATATGTAAAGAGAGCTTGTTAGGGGTAGGAATAGGTTAGTTTGAGTTAGGAGTCGCTCACTTCTTTCGTTGCCACTCTTAATATCGGTGTTACGGTAATCGGCAACAACGGGGATTAGCACGACTAGGAAGGAACTTGCGAGTATAAGCTAGGCTTTCCAACGATTAAGTTCTTCCTTTTGGTGCTTGTCCGTCCGTTCTTGGCTCTTAGCCATAACCTCCGATTAATTCAACCACAACCGGTCTCACTACGGAATCACCGCTATCATGTAGGATAGGGTGCCGTAGGGGGCGGATTGTGGTTCAATTAACGGGAGTCGATTTAAGATGTTGCGCAAGGAAAGAGTGAGAGAGATTTCCTTCTCTCAAACTTCCCTTATCCTACCCTAACAAGTATGGAAACTACTTACACATCATAACGAAAAGAAAACAAAACAAAAAAGGAAGATAGAAAGAAGGAGAGTAGAAGATAACAACTAGCTATTTGCGACCTCACCTTGGCAAGGATCAAGCATAAGCGTCATGGTTGTTTAAGGATAAAGGAAAAGAGAAAAGAAAGAAACAACAAGAAATAACAACAACTAAGTTAACAAATGAAAATTACAAGCAATAATAATTTAACTAAAGAACAAGACAAGATATAATAACAAAAGGAACTTCTTTATTCATCATTCTTCACTCACAAAAGCTCACTACAAGTTTTTCAATGGAGAAGAGATGAGAAGAGGAAGAAGAAACAAGTATTCTAAACCTAGAAAAATACAAGATTATGCACCCTTCACTTTGGCAAGTTCTGGGCTATTTATAGGCAGGGAGATGGAGATCTATGGCAAAATTCTGATCCTTCATGAAATGAAAAAACTGCCCCTAAAACCCTACCCACTGCCGACACCGTACGGCCGCGGTTCCGCGGCCATAGTAGGCAGTTGGGCCTTCAAATTTTGTGGCTTTCTTTGTTCAGCTGTGATCTTTATTCTGGTATATGATTTTTCTCATAATTTCTTCACGATTTTTCCAGAATTTCTGTTGATCAAAAGGTGATTGGATATGGATCTTTTTGTCATGATTTTCTCGAGATCCGCGTAGATTTCTTGGATCTTGTGCTGCCATTGAGCCTTGTGCATGAAAATGACATTTGATTTGCCATTTTGTCTCCTAAACTGGTGTGTGGCAACAGACGGATAAAGAGCGGAGATCCGTGTTTTATCTGTGGTTGGCAGGAACCCGGATTTTGTCGTGTTTTTTCCATGACTTTCATCGTTTAGAGCCGAGAACCTGTATCCTGCAATTGACTAGCAAACACGGCTCAAGAGTATCTACCGATATGCAATGTGATAAAAATTAGGCGGTATAAAAATGCAAAAATCTGATATGAACAAATACCCCCAAACTTATCATTTGCTCGTCCCGAGCAAAGCCAATTTATTCACAAAAATTTCCTAACCTCACTTTCGCAGGGAACGCGATTGCACTGAACATGTGGAACAAGCCGTTAAACCTCTAGGTGTCCCTAGTAGGAGGAGTGTTGTCTCCTGAGGGTTTTCAGCGGATACTACCCACAAAATCCGGTCAAGTTGGTTTTGTAAAATAACTAAGATTCAAACCCTAAAGTTTTGTTTCAGAAAATAACAATTCTATTATCCTAAGTCTAGACTATCGAACCTTTATTTTTCACACCTCGCTTCTTATTTAACTACAGATTTTATATGTCTTTACGTGCAGTGCAAATAGTGTCGTTAAGTTTCCAGAAGGATCGATTTACGTCATCATGTCACACAATAAAGCCCAGATAAAAATTTTGAAAGGATCACATAAGTTTTATAAAGAGTTAAGCATTTTTCAAGTTTCGTTTTCCAGTGAAGTTTCAACTTCAGAATTTCTATCTTCCTTAACATGAAACTAGGTCTTATTTTTCACTCCACCTTTTTCTTGTTTTCATTTCATACACACCTCTGTGAACGTGCAATAGTCTTTATCATAGAATAAAACCTTCATATCTCCGCTAAATTTTTTTTTTTTTTATAAAATCCTGTCTTTTATCAAGATTATTCTCACACAAAGAACCGTTAGGAATTTTAACTCGGAGAGAACACTTGCTTGATTTTGTTTTAATCTGGACTTTCTAGGCTTCTAAGCGAGTTTTGGGCCAATGCACCCAAACCAGTTGGCTTTAGGGCATTAGGTGTAGAAACACCCCAGCGGACTTAATTACTCAAGTTACCTAGGTCCACAAACAAAAGACAGTTTGGCGTGAAAATCATGATGATTTAATACGAACGGAGATATAGCCGGCAGTTCAATTATTTTTTTGGATAAAAGACGTGTTTAGTGGGTTTTGGTGTGTAATCATTCCAATCAAGTTCCAGATGGGTTATTTTTCAGACTTAGTTCCAATTAAGGCATCAATAACATTCCTTCATATTCACTCACTTCATAAACTAATATTACTTATTTCAGAACAAACCTATTTGATCCTCAGAAAATCATTTATCCATTTAAAAGTTTTTAGACATAAAAAGACTTGTCATCTAATTTCCAAAACTCACGACACATGTAGTGTGATCTAAAGACGTATATCAGCTATAGTTAACTTCAAAGGAGAGTTATCTTTCAGGTTTTCAAAATCTAAACATAAGATTTAGTTATTCTTATCTTATCAAACAAAACCGTCGAAATGTTGAATCAGAGTCCTCCCACTAGCTAACTTGACAAAAAAGTTTTTATGTTTTTAGAAAATTTTCAGATTTTTATGGATTTTATGGATTTTAATATGCAGATGCAAAATATACATATGAATGCGAAGGTTAGAAATGCGTACCGAGCGTACCCCCAAACTTAAACTGGACAGTGTCCTCACTGTCATTGCATGAAGAGATCTTTTGAAGGGTTAAAATTTTCGGTTAGCGATACACAATTTTTTTTTGTTTTTAAGAAAAAGAATATCCACAAAAATGTACAAAATGGTATATACATACCCCCAAACTTATTTGGAACAGTGTCCACTGTTCTTGGCTGGATAACCGAAGTTTGGTGGTAGGCAGAGGAAGATTATGCAGGGTAAACCGGCTCCTGTAAGAACAGGAGCTCCTCTGATGGTTCGGCGCTAAGGTACGGTTTAAGTCGGTGTCCGTTCACTTTGAAAAATGAACCGTCCTTTGGATTTTCCAAATCCACAGCGCCATGCGGATACACATTCCGCACAAAATACGGCCCTTTCCAGCGAGATCTGAGCTTTCCTGGATGGAAGTGAAGTCGGGTGTCGTAAAGCAGTACCTGCTGACCAGGTACGAAAGTTTTGCGCAAAAGGTGTTTATCGTGAAACACCTTCGTTCGATTCTTAACGACAACCGCGTTATCGTAAGCCTCATCCCTAAGCTCGCTCAATTCATTCAACTGCAGCTTCCGATGGCTGCCCGCATCTTCGAGAGACAGATTCAGCTCCTTTATCGTCCAAAATGCGCGATGCTCTATTTCGACAGGTAGGTGGCAGGCTTTTCCGTACACAAGCCGATAGGGACATATGCCAAGGTCGGTCTTATAAGGGTTCGAAATGCCCAAAGGGCATCAGTGAGTTTCAGCGACCAATCCTTACGGTTCTTGGAAACCGTCTTTTCCAGTATCTGCTTGATTTACCGATTTGAAACTTCGGCCTGCCCGCAGGTTTGGGGGTGGTAGGGCATAGATAGCTTATGATTAATGGAGTATTTCAGCATCAAGGCCTCGAAAGTTTTGTTGCAGAAATGAATTCCATTGTCGCTAATGATCGCTCGGGGGTGCCCAAACCGGGAGAAAATGTTTTCTTTAAGGAACCTAATGACAACCTTGTTGTCGTTAGTCCAGCTGGGCACAGCCTCGACCCATTTAGAGACGTAATCAACAGCGAGAAGGATGTACAAGTTCCCAAAAGAGCTGGGAAACGGCCCCATGAAATCGATCCCCCAAACATCGAAAATCTCCACAACCAAGATCGGTTGGAGCGGCATCTCGTTCCTCCGGGATATCCGGCCCATGTGTTGGCACCGGGAGCAAGTCTTGCAATAGTCATGAGCGTCTTTGAAGAGTTGTGGCCAGTAGAAACCACATTGCAAGATCTTCTTAGCTGTCTTTCTGAGGCCAAAATGCCCGCCACACGCTTGATCGTGGCAAAATGATAGCACACTCTTGAATTCCTCATCAGGGACACACCGACGAATAATCTGGTCGGGACAGTACTTGAACAAATAGGGTTCGTCCCAGTAAAAGTGTTTTACTTGGGATAAGAAGCGAAGTCTTTCCTGACTTGACCATTCAGTCGGTAGTAATCCCGTGGCCAAATAGTTCACAATATCTGCGAACCAGGGTTCGCAAGATATTGTCAAGAGCTGTTCATCCGGGAAAACGTCGTTGATCGGAATTGGAAGCGAAGGCGAAGAAGGAAGTCGTGAGAGATGGTCGGCAACTACGTTTTCACATCCTCGTTTGTCTTTAATGACAATGTCAAACTCTTGAAGCAAGAGGATCCAACGTATTAACCAAGACTTTGCATCTTTCTTCGCAAAAAGATGGCGCAGAGCAGAATGGTCTGTGTAGACAATGACTGGAGAGCCGATGAGGTAGGGCCTGAACTTCTCTAAAGCAAATACAACAGCTAAGAATTCCTTCTCAGTTGTTGTATAATTGAGTTGGGCATCGTTCAGGGTTCGTCTAGCATAATAGATTACGTGCGGCATCTTGTTTATGTGTTGTCCAAGGACAACACCAATGGCAAAGTCGGATGCATCACACATAATCTCAAATGGGTGCGTCCAGTCAGGCGAAGAAAGAACGGGAGCAGAAGTGAGTGAGCGTTTCAATGACTCGAATGCAGTCACACAGCTCGAGTTGAAGTCGAATGGCGTGTCCTTGGCCAGCAAAAGAGTCAAGGGCCTAGCAATCTTGCTAAAGTCCTTGATGAACCGTCTATAGAAACCGGCATGGCCAAGGAAGGCTCGGATGTCTCGGACGCATCTGGGAGGAGGTAGATTGGAAATAACCTCAATCTTTGCTTTGTCAACCTCTATACCATTTTGCGAGATGATATGTCCTAAGACAATACCTTCGCGCACCATGAAGTGGCACTTCTCCCAATTCAAAGTGAGATTCTTGTCCTTACATCGGGTAAGGACAGCGTCAAGATGCAGCAAACACTCGTTGAAGGAATCGCCGAAGATGGAGAAATCATCCATGAAGATCTCCAGAAATTTTTCCACCATGTCTGAGAAGATTCCCATCATACACCGCTGGAAGGTAGCGGGCGCATTGCATAACCCAAAGGGCATGCGTCGATATGCAAACGTGCCGAAAGGACAAGTGAAAGTGGTCTTGTCCTGGTCTTTTTCGGCGATGGGAATTTGATTATAGCCAGATTAGCCATCAAGAAAGCAGTAGTACTCGTGTCCGGCCAATCGTTCAAGCATTTGGTCAATGAAAGGTAGCGGAAAGTGGTCCTTCCGCGTTGCGGCGTTGAGTTTTCTGTAATCGATGCATACTCGCCACCCAGTTTGGGTGCGAGTAGGGATTAACTCGTTCGCCTCGTTAGTGATGACCGTTATACCTGATTTCTTGGGGACAACGTGAATGGGGCTAACCTACTGGCTATCAGAGATAGGGTAAATGATACCACTATCCAGACATTTTACGATCTCCTTCTTCACAGCCTCTTTCATGACTGGATTGAGATGTCTTTGTGGATCCCGGGCTGGTTTGGCATCATCCATCAGATGAATGTGATGTTCAACGATCAAGGGACTAATCCCCTTGATGTCCGCCATGGACCAGCCAAAAGCTTGCCTGTTGCTGTGCAAGACCGCGAGAAGGGCTTTCTCTTGCTCTGGAGCTAGAGAAGCCGAGATGATGACAGGGAGGGTCTCGTTCTCACCTAAGTAAGCGTACTTAAGGTGAGACGGCAAAGGCTTGAGTTCGAGCGTGGGAGGAGAAACGATTGAAGGCAAGATTGGTGCAGAGGTCTCGAACTCAAAAGATTCCAGCAAAGGTTCGAAACGAGTGTAAGCGACCGAGTCGGATGGTTCAGGTAACTCATCCGGAAATTCGAAGGATTCAAACTCGGGTTACGAGCGGCTAAGATCGTTCAAGAACGTGAAACACTCGTAGTCGTTGTCGGGCGCAGAAACAACAGCAGGTTCGAGGAGGAACGCACTAGTGGCGTTAATGTTAGCATGATCGAACAGAAACTCCTCGAATTCACACTCTTCAGGGGTGATCTCCTGGATCGAGCAGACGTCCAGTAAATGAGCATTAGGTTCGGAGGGCTGATTCCCCAACCTAAAAATGTTGATTTCAATTGTCATGTTTCCAAAAGAGAGGTTCATCGAACCATTGCGACAATTGATCACAGCATTTGAGGTTGCAAGGAATGGGCGACCAAGTATCACCGGAATTTGATTCCGGGGGTTAGCTACAGGCTGTGTGTCTAATACAATGAAGTCAACGGGGAATATGAAGTCCCCGACTTTGATTAACACATCCTCTAGCTCACCCCTAGGATGGGTGATCGATCGGTCGGCCATTTGGAGAGTGCAGTGCGTGGGTTTCAGCTCTCCTACGCCTAATTGCTCGTATACTGAGTACGGAAGCAGGTTAACACTGGCACCAAGATCTAATAGTGCGCGGTTGATGTTCTTATCCCCAATGGTAATAGAAATCGTAGGACAGCCAGGGTCCTTCCGTTTTTGTGGTAAAGATTGGGTAAGAGCATCACTCACAGCACTAGCCAAGAAAACTTTCTTGGGTACCTGAGACTTCCTCTTTTTCTTGCACATGTCCTTTAAGAATTTAGCGTAGGACGGGACCTGTTGGACAGCATCTAAAAGAGGAATGTTAATGTTAACCTGCTTAAATAACTCCAGAATCTTCTCCATTTGAGGATTTTGTTTATTAGACCTCAACCGGTCTGGAAAGGGAACGTTTTTAAAATTGGTTGAGTCTAATGCTGGAGGAGGAGATTGTGGAGTTAGAACGGATCCCAGAACAGGTGTTTTCATGGAGTGAGAAGTGGGTCCATTCAAAGCAGAAGAAGAGGAAGGAGAGCCTTGTGAAGAACGGAGAATAGGCTCAGAAGACGAAGAAGCAGGAGAAGAAGAGGAAGAAGAAGAAGCAGTGGCCGGGGTGTCATCGTTGTTCCGTGTGCCAATGTTGTTTTGCAGCGTCCTTCCCGATCTCAATATGGTCACGGCACTCACATTATGATTCTGTTGTTCAAGAGCAACATGTACATTATGTGGGTGACCGGGATTTGGGAGTGGCTGGGACGGGAGCTTCTCCTTCTCTCGCTCGCTTAAGGCCGCATTCAGCTGTGCAATCTGGGCCTCGATGGTCTTGATGCTTTGCCCATGAGCGGCAGTGTGTTGCACTAAGGACTGAATGGAAGACTGGATGTTGGCGGTGGACTGTGTCGATTGTTTAACGAACGCCTCCAGACTTCGTTCGAGCGAGGAAACCTTATCGTTGTTTGACGGAACAAAGTTGTTTGGTGGAAAAGAATTGTTGGGTGCAAAGTTGTTCATCTGATTTTGGAAAGGTTGGGGTTGGAAGGGTTGCTGAAACTGCTGTTGAGTTTGTTGTTGCGCTTGTTGTTGCGGCGGAGGGGCCCTTTGGAAATTGTTGCCTTGGAATTGATTCTGATTCTGATTCCAGGCGAAATTGGGGTGGTTCCTCCAACCGGGATTGTAGGTGGAAGAGTATGGATCATTCCTCAGTCTTTGCTGGAATGCAGCGTTAACCTGATCCTGTCCTTGCGATGGTGGATTGTAAGGACACTCTTCGGTCAAGTGAGAAGGGTCGGAACAACAAGCGCAAATGGTACGATGGGGGAGAACAGGGGTAGGAGCAGGAGAAGAAAATTTGCTCTCTATTGCTTCAAGCTTTCTCGTTATTGCAGCCATTTCAGCTTTCATCGCAATAGAGACATCAAGTTGGTGAATTCCTACCCTAGACTGACCGGTAGAAGTGGAGGTAGAAGAAGAAGAAGTCGGTTTGGTGCTCTCCCATTATAGTGTTTGCTCCGTAAGGTCGTCAAAGAATTGCACGCTTCCTCATCAGATTTCGATAGGAAGTGGCCCTGATAGATGGTTTCTAACAACTGCTTCGTTGCTGGGTTCAGGCCCTCGTATAAGGTTTGGCAAAGTTGCCATTTCTGTATACCGTGGTGAGGACACTGAACAAGAAGGTCTTTGTACTGGTCAAAGCACTTCCAGAAGGGTTCAGAAGGAAGCTGAGAGAATTGGTTGATTTCATTGCGGATCCTTGTGGTTTTATGATTCGGATAGAATTTTTTTAGAAACGCTTTAACAAACTCGTCCCAACTGGTTATTGAGTGGGAAGCGGTGCTATACAGCCATTTTTCAGCAAGATCGCATAAATTGAACGGAATGACCCGTAGTCGTATAGCATCGTCCGACAGTTGGGTGGTTTTCATCATGGCACAAACGTTTTGAAATTTATTGATGAAGATATAGGCATCTTCAGATTCAAGCCCATGAAATCGTGGAAGCATGATGAAGTGGGGCTTAATTTCAAAATTATCCCCATTGGCCGGTGGAAGTGAAAGGCAGGTGGGAAGTGCAGAACGGGTGGGATAGAAACGATCCTGGAGCGCGATTCGCTGCGGCGCTACAACAGGCGGTGGTGGTGGGTTATTGGTCTCCGTAGGAGGTGGAGCCAATCCAGGAGTAGTCAAAGAGATGTTCGGATTAAATCCTGACATCGCGGAAGAAGAGGTTGGTGATGGTGAAGGTGAAGATGTATGAACAGAATTCCGGTCAACGTCGGAGTTGGCCGGCAAAGGTAAAGGTGAAAGACGAGTGGACGGAGTTTCGACGTCTGAGTCGATCGCGTAGTCGGTAGCGACTAACGTAACGCGGACTAGGCGGGCGCTAGTGTCCCGAGTCCAAGAGGATATACACTAAACGAGTTTAGTATAGTCAAAGCGGAGAAGGTGAGGGTAAGAAAACGTCAATGGAGAAAGGCGATGGGTGGTGGGTGAAAAATGGATTTTGGCGACAAAGGGCAAGTTTTTATAAAAGTTTTTGATTTTTTTTTCCTTTTTTTTTATTTTATTTTTAGAAAGAGCTTTACAGAAATATGTACGGACTTACGGCTTTAAGCAATCACAAACAAGATATGCACAATCACACCTAGATCTAGGGTCACCTAGGTCTGCTAGACAGCTCCTAACTGTTCCAGAGGGCTAGAAATAGGACCTCAAACTGCCTCTTCTCCGTCTAATGCGGCCAGATAAGTGCCAGGTAAGTGGGAGGTTGTCCAACGCTTTCGCGAAGTTCCTTAATTAAATAACCACTTGCTTCGTCACACTTGCCTAGGCACCGCAAAAGTCAGATAGGATAAACGGCCGATGCTTGTGACTAGTCCTCTGTCCTATTGAGCGCGAAGTCCTTAGGGCTGTGTCTAGTATTTTTTAATTTAACAATGGTCAATGCATATGCTTTTTGTGATTTTTGGGGTCCTAGGAAGGGTGATGAAATCCCCACCCATTCTGAATTGGTTTCAAGCCCCTTAAGTCCGTATTAATAAATGCAAAGCGTTAACAAATCAACTGCAAACAATTTTTATTTTTAGCGCGGCGCAAAGAATCCTGCACAAGAACAGTTTATTGGAAGGGGGAAGAGAGTTTGCGCAAAGAATGCTGCAGAAAACACAGTTTATTGGAGTCCAGAGGAGTGGGAAAGAGATTAGGAACACTCACAGGGATTTTGAGTTGATGAGGGCTCCAAATGGCTGCGGTTCCGCGGCCTAAGCTTGCTTATGCCGCGATTCCGCGGCAGTAAGGTAGGATTGGGCCTCTGGACTTTTTGTGTGTGCTTCCTTGGATGTCCTCTTCTTTTCTGGAGTTCCAGAAACTTGATTTTCTCACTGTACCTGCTCCAGATTTTTACAGTAGACCGTTTGCTTCGTTTTGATCCATCGCGGTGTAGCCGCGAAATGTAGGTCTATCTTCCCACGTCTTTGGCACTGAACTCGAACTCCGTATTATCCTGCACACTTGCACAAAAACTAATCAAAAATAACAAAATGATTTTTTTTACAAAGTATATTTTTTTGTTTTGTTTTTCGGTTATATTTATATTCACAAGTTAACCCGAAATTACACAAAGAAATAAACTACCGTCTCCCCGGCAACGGAGCCATTTGATTGGAAGAGATTCTGCGTGTTCAAGTTTAGTTAATTACCGCAATCAAAACGGTTTCGCTTGTAGTTAGCCGGTTGAGTACGGGTCGTCCGCAGGGAGATGGGAATCTTTTTCTATGTGCTTTAACGAGTTAAGTCCAATTTTCCAGATTTGTTTGTGATTATCTAAGTGTTAAAATGATATGTAAAGAGAGCTTGTTAGGGGTAGGATTAGGTTAGTTTGAGTTAGGAGTCGCTCACTTCTTTCGTTGCCACTCTTAATATCGGTGTTACGGTAATCGGCAACAACGGGGATTAGCACGACTAGGAAGGAACTTGCGAGTATAAGCTAGACTTTCCAACGCTTAAGTTCTTCCTTTTGGTGCTTGTCCGTCCGTTCTTGGCTCTTAGCCATAACCTCCGGTTAATTCAACCACAACCGGTCTCCCTACGGAATCACCGCTATCATGTAGGATAGGGTGCCGTAGGGGGCGGATTGTGGTTCAATTAACGGGAGTCGATTTAAGATGTTGGGCAAGGAAAGAGTGAGAGAGATTTCCTTCTCTCAAACTTCCCTTATCCTACCCTAACAAGTATGGAAACTACTCACACATCATAACGAAAAGAAAACAAAAGAAAAGAGGAAGATAGAAAGAAGGAGAGTAGAAGATAACAACTAGCTATTTGCGACCTCACCTTGGCAAGGATCAAGCGTAAGCGTCATGGTTGTTTAAGGATAAAGGAAAAGAGAAAAGAAAGAAACAACAAGAAATAACAACAACTAAGTTAACAAATGAAAATTACAAGCAATAATAATTTAACTAAAGAACAAGACAAGATATAATAACAAAAGGAACTTCTTTATTCATCATTCTTCACTCACAAAAGCTCACTACAAGTTTTTCAATGGAGAAGAGATGAGAAGAGGAAGAAGAAACAAGTATTCTAAACCTAGAAAAATACAAGATTATGCACCCTTCACTTTGGCAAGTTCTGGGCTATTTATAGGCAGGGAGATGGAGATCTATGGCAAAATTCTGATCCTTCATGAAATGACAAAACTGCCCCTAAAACCCTACCCACTGCCGACACCGTACGGCCGCGGTTCCGCGGCCTAAGCATGCTTAGGCAGCGGTTCCGCGGCCATAGTATGCAGTTGGGCCTTCAAATTTTGTGGCTTTCTTTGTTCAGCTGTGATCTTTATTCTGGTATATGATTTTTCTCATAATTTCTTCACGATTTTTCCAGAATTTCTGTTGATCAAAAGGTGATTGGATATGGATCTTTTTGTCATGATTTTCTCGAGCTCCGCATAGATTTCTTGGATCTTGTACTGCCATTGAGCCTTGTGCATGAAAATGACATTTTATTTGCTATTTTGTCTCCTAAACTGGTGTGTGGCAACAGACGGATAAAGAGCGGAGATCTGTGTTTTATCTGTGGTTGGCAGGAACCCGGATTTTGTCGTGTTTTTTCCATGACTTTCATCGTTTAGAGCCGAGAACCTGTATCCTGCAATTGACTAGCAAACAGGGCTCAAGAGTACCTACCGATATGCAATATGATAAAAATTGGGCGGTATAAAAATGCAAAAATCTGATATGAGCAGCAGTCCACATGTTGGACGCTCGCCCCGCAATATCAAATGTACAAATAAATCCAAATTGCACTACCATTGCACACTGCTATCCACCTCGACAAATCCGCAACATCACAGCACAACACAGAACATCAACGCGAATGTCACGTTCGCAAACCCGTCTAAAAGAACTATAGCAATCAGATGCAGTTTACCGATCGAATGACATTCACGGTCGGATATATAATGTAAATACTGTAAACTAACATGTTTAAATTTCGATCGACTAAATATCACGAAGTGGGCCCCACGTACATCTGCTGTACAGTAACAAAATCTGGGTCCAAAAGATATATACCAAAAACCACAATATACCCAAGAGAAGCAACTGTACAAATTTGGATCAATGATCCCACAGATTGGCCGCGGATGCGCTGTCAAACCTTAGGTTTGACCGTGATTCCGCGGCGGTCTTGTAGGGTCACGTGACTAAATTTGTACCAAGTGCTTAGAAAAGCCTGCTGAATTTTCTGTGATGTGTAAAATTATTTTTAGAACCCTTTTAAAATCGACAAAAACTCAGAACTTGGAATTTGCGGTTTTCGAAAATCCGTTCGATCGACATTTTAAACGCGTTAGCACAAGTTAGTAAAGCAAAATGGTGAGGCTCTATACTACTGTAAGTCTACGGTAGCGCCCCGGCCGTCTAACAGACGCTAAATGCGGAACAAAAACTTTTTAACTGGCGCTATCGTATACTATAACCCGGATCTGCCATTATTGCTAAACTAACAAACTGTAAAGAGGGTAGAAAGGTTATACCATACGATCCGAGTCCTTCATTCTTTAACCATCATCCCACGCTCCGTTGCGGCTGCTCCAATCTCGTCGATCTCCGATCTGCTCGTCCAGGTGGCACCACGTCAACGGTTCTTTAAACGGGCTCCCGCCTCTGACTTGAGGCAACTCGGTCATCAAGTTTGCTAAAAGAGATGACCAAGATTGATATAGAGAATGAGTAGAATACTTTGTCTCACTTCGTCCAAAGCCGTGGACGAACGGTTAATGAAGTTGCCACTCAAAATGAAATGGAATGAGAAATGAGTTATCAAATTTCCATACACTCAAAACCATAGTCTTTTTAATCAAAATTAATCTCTCTCTTCTCGAAGAGGGGCCGACCAATATATATCAAGAGGGAGGTGAGGGTAGGAGCAAAGTGTGGTGACAATAAGGATAATGATCATGAAGAAAAATCCTAAGGTTAACAAGAAACATTAATGCTAAAGGATGAGTCACAATAACACATCATCAAGCTATTAATGCAACAATTAATACCAAGATGAGTCACTAAGCCACCTCACCATCTAGAAGCTTCCAGAAGCACGACTCAGCCTCATGACTCACCCGAGTGACGGAAAGATAAATCCGCATTTAACGGAATGTCAAATACGGAAGCTGGAAACTGGCAACTTCCAAAAGCGATCCTGAAACGAATTTCAGGACAACCCCGTAACTGTATAAAAATACCCGTATTTGTATTACGACCGAATACAAATGCAACTGAGACAAAGATATTATATCTACACAGTATAATACTTGGATCTGGCTTAAACCAAAGCCCACCAGTATTATCTGCCCGAAATATGACACGTGCGTAAACGCACGTGCATTTTCCGAACCCTGCCATAAAACCGTATGGCCTCTACAACATTTCGCCCGTACTTAGGAAACTGTCTGTAGGGGACTCTAATGACTCGTCAGTACCCTGGCAGTGGGTTTAACCACAAGCTGTCAGAGGCACTAGCTGTGCGTAATGGCTGCCCATGGACTGACCTCAAGGGAGGCCGATGAGCGAACTCATCCGGAAACCCTACTGAGCCTAACAGTGACAATGTATATACAGTCCGGTCGGTTCGTCTATGAGTATCGTATATCTGCCTAGGGGGATGGTAACATCAGACCCCCAAAAGCGGTATAAGTCGTGTCGGAGTGTAGCCTAAAAACTCCCTGAGATACTACTGGAGTACCTACGAGTAAATCTCCTGCCACGGCCGTGGGCTTTATGTAATGGCTCTCCTAGACACAGCGCGATCTCACCCCCAATACCGGGAGAGATGAATCCCCTGCCGATCCGCTCACGTGCCTTCATGTGGCTCGGGACTGTACCCAAAAACTACCTATTTGCATGACTCCTTTGAGCCGTGCTAGGGTAGAAATCAAAGCAAACTGGGAACTCACACGAGACAAATGACGACCTCAGGTCGATGAACTAACCTGTACACATGTCACCAGGGAACTGCTATCTGACGATATGTATAATACCAACTAGCAGGTTCCCGGCGAGTCCTGTCCGGTGTACTCATAACCCAATGAGCACCTGTATACATCTTAGGTGATCCAACTGACACCAGTGGCTTGTGAGACCGGCCACCGCCCCTCGTTGGGGTCTCGACTGTATACACCAGTCTACTCCGGAGTATTGATGCCCTGTCTCGAAACTCCCACGACTAGGGACCACAATTAAGGATATGCTTATAAACCATCCAACTCTCACGTATATGATCGCCTTCATACTGTTGGTAGTAAAGCAAGATCCTAAGGGCTCTATCAAAGTGTAACAGTGATCAGTCACCTGAACCTGTACACGACTGATAAAGGCAAACCAGATAGCATACTATCATCTCGCGTAAGACTGTCCTACCGGTATAGGTCCTCCGCAATCATTGCAATCACGTACCTGCGATCCAATAATTGACTCTGAGGGCACTATCTCCAACAAGTGATTCACTATGTGAGTCATTAAGCAATAAATGATGCATTAATGACATAGTGAATCACACAAATGAGTCACAATTTGCATTAAATGAGAATGCCACCTTAACCCTCAAGTCACCATGCATCTAGAACCTTCTAGAAGCTTCCCGCAAAATTATGAGAACGCCTCTCTCATCCGTGAAAACACAGAAAAATTTTAGACTGTATAAATCCAATAACCCGATACTAGAATCTGGCTTAAACCAAAGCCGACTAGTAAAAACTGTCCGAACGTCGTACGTGCGTTTAAACATGTATGCGTCCGAACCCTTTGTCGTAAAACCGTACGACCTCTATATCATTTCGCCTGGAGTTGGGAAATCTCTGTGTGGGACTCTAAAGACTCGACTACTACGCTGGCAGTAGGTTTAACCACAGACCGCAAGCGGCACTAGCTGTACGTAACGATCCCCAGGTAGTTGTCGATAAGAAAGCCGATGAGGAAACCCATCCATACTCGTACTGAGCCTGTCCGTGACAATATCCGTGCAGTCCGGTCTGTTCGTCTAAGAGTATCGCATGTATGGTCTAGGGAGGTGGTGGACGTCAGACCCCTAATAACCGTACAAGTCGTGTCGGCATGGCTCAAGACCATCCGAGAATCTACTGATCACTCCATCAGCAATTCTCAATCAGCCCTGGCCAGGGACTTATGGTAATGACCAACCGATCACCGTGCGATATCAACTCCCTATACCGGGAGAGACGAATCCCTAACAGTTGCTCACTGCCTCTACGTGGCTCGGGACTGTGCCTAACTAAAACCGGTTTGCACGACTCCTTTGAATCGTGGTAGGGTAGTAATCAAAGCACAGTGGGAACTCACACGAGACAAATGACGAGCTTAAGTCAACGGACTATCTGCACACATGTCAACTGAGAACTGATATCTGACGTTAGGTATAATACCATCCAGTCAGTTCTCGGCGAGTCCTGTCCGGTGTACTCATACCCAGTGAGCATCTGTATACAATCTTAGGTGCACTCCACCAATGGCTGCGGGACCAGTCCATCGCCCCTCCTCAGGGTCTAGATATGTATACACTAATCTACTCCAGAGTATCCATGCCTAGTCTCGATACTCCTGCGACCAGGGACATCTAAGGATGTGCCTATTGACTATCCAGCTCCCACAAGTATGACTGCCATCACAACGCCGGTAGTCAGGAAAACACCCTATGGGCTTTATCAACATGTATATATAAATACCAAGTAAAATATATCATACGTTAAGATAAAGACAAACCAAATAGAGTACTATCATATCAAGCAAGACTGTCATGTACATACATATTCCTAGCATCCTATACAATGAAGGCCTCTAGGGCATATATATCCAACAACTAGTGGGCTTTGGTTTAAGCCGGATCCTAGTATTAGATTTGTTGGATTACTTTAGTCTCATCGCATTTGCATTCAGTCGGAATGCGGATGCAGGTATGTATATACAGGTGAGGGGTATCCTTGTGATCCGTCATAAGTTTACTTTAGATGTTGTCGTATCTTTTTGTTGTTGTAAACATTTGGGTTAATGTTTACAATGGAAATAATGAGCTAGAAATCATGATTAGGAGCATTAATTATGACACATGCACAAGTGGTGACTCATGGTCTCTTTCTTTGTGCATGTGTCACATTATGTGATTGATTTGTGAGTTGAAATGAGAGGAAGAGAGAGAAGGGCAGCCATAAATAGGTTGGCTCTTGTATTATTCTTGATCTCACTCTCTCATTTTATCATACAACACAAGAAAAAGAAAGGCTCCTCTTTTTCTTCTTCCTCTAGCTCACTATTTCAATTAATGGCTTCATCTTCAACCTCCATCCATACACTCTCATGCGTTGAGAATCAATGGATGCAAGAGACAAAGTGATCACACACATTCTCTACGTCACCTTGGACACGTCGGCTAGCAAACTTTATGTCCGAGTTGCTTCAGACGAAGCGGGAGCCCGTAAAAAGACTCGAAGATGTGGTGTCCTTTTCGACGAGGAGACCAGAGATTGGAGATGCCGCGAAGAGCTTGGGTTGGTGGCCAAAGACCGAAGGATACGGATCGATCGGTACAGATTTTCTAACACTTCTCTAGTTAGCTAGTTATAGGTTAATGGTTCGATCCGGGATTAAAGTCTGCGATAGCGCCGGTTTCTAGTTTAGAAAAAGTTTTTGTTTCCGCATTTTAGCCTCGGACAGACGGCCGGGGCACTACCGTAGACTTACATGGTGGCGGCGGAGCCACGGCCAAGTGTTAACTGTGCTTCAACGGCTGCACTCATATCCATAGTCTCCTTTCCGAAGCTACGAACTTGGCATCTCAAATATCCTGTAGTAGGCATCTTTCCAATTACATTCTCAGGAACTCGTTCAAATTATCGGAGTGATGCTCTTACGCTCGTCCTTTCTCAATGGACTCACAACACGCCTGTGTAAGGTCTTCTTCTAGCTAAAGCTAGCCAATCTAGTGATTTCGCATCGGGGTATCCAAACAAACCACATGTCCTAGTCAGTCATCCATTGGTGACTAGCGATCTTTTATCATATCCCTAAGTATAAACTCGTGCTGTAATAGCTTCAAACATCTGGGGCTATATCTTATCAGTCGCAGCAACAGCTGGCTCATCCGTCCGCACGATAGACAATGCCTCAATCATCAAGAATAAAAAGTACATCAACAGTCTTCATATCCTGGATGGCCTCTAGCAGTGGCCCGCTCATCTGGTGTAGACCTCGAACGCTCGCGTCAACGAGAAATCCTAGTCAAACAATATATCAAAATGTTCGTGTCACTGGAATACATCCTGGTCAGTCCTTGTCCATGACAAGCTCGCTCTGACCGCATCTCTAGCCGCATCTCTCTCTGCTCGTATAGCCATGGTAACGGAAACCACGATCAAACATCGATGAGGATAGCTCATAGGAACGAATAAAATACTGGGCAAAAGAAATGTACATCCTATGGAATTTTAAGCGGAGTAGCGTATCGTAAGTATGCCGCGGAACATACACACGGTATGTCACTCTACTTAGGTCATCTACTCTATCAACCAAGGTCAACCTACGCGATGAAAGTTCGGGTCTAATACCCTCTTGGCCAAGTCTAAGTTCCGTAAGGTCAAGCCTAGGTTCCGAATATATACGCCCTAGACTCCGCATAGACAAAACTAGACTCGAACCAAGGTTAAACCTAATGCTTTCATACCAACTTTGTCACGACCCAGAAAAGGCACGTGACTGGCACTTGAATCACGTGAAGTCTATAAGACCCCACTTAATTCAAGTAAGCCAAAAGCCCAGAAATCTAAACCTTTTTAAGAGAAAAATAATGGAAGTGCAGTTTTGAAATAAGATTTACTGAAATCAAACTTATTCTTATATATACATAAGTAGTAATATATAAAAACTCTATATTTGTATCTAACTTGAAAACCCTTTTTGTCGTTTGAAATTCGGGCAGCACCTCCTTTGTAATTTTTAACCCAAAAACGAATACAAGCAATAATATATATGGCATCCCCAAGCGAGAGCTAGCTCTTTGCCAATTGGCGAAAACAACCACGCAAGTAATGCAAATATACAACGTCGAAGGCGAGGATCAAAACTCAGGAAGAAAGTAATGAAAACAGAGCATCATAAGAAAACCAAGAACAACAATAAATACATAAGCGCGACTCTAAGGCTGAAAGAATAAATAAACCGTGGTTATCTAAGTCTACTAAATATACAAGTCTGGTTGATGGAGCCTTTAACTAGATACAACTGAAATATAAAGTACATGTGCAACAGTGGTCACGATGCAAGTGTACCCACCTACCAAAGGAATCACCCGAAAGGAAGTGGTGTTCTAGCAAAACCGCTATGGAATCTGTACAGCTAAACCTGCAAGAAGCTGTGGCACAACGGGGGTGAGTTGCCAACTCATGAGTAGAAGACATCACCGAGTAGAAATCGTATGTATGATGATCTCCTAGGTCATATAGTAATATACTCAAATATAACACTGAAACATCTAGTAGTGGCAAGGGTAATAATCTAAGCATAAGTGTAATACCAAGTACTCGTGTCAGTGCCTCAAGTAGCAACATGTTATATATATGATGTATGAATGCATCGAGAATGAAATCAGAACATATTTGTATGAGAAAGTTGTGTTCTTATCTCAGTAAGATTTTAGTATAAAAACTGGAGTATCATCAATGAAATCGACAGAAATCCGTGTCAAACATCGACACAAAATCCTCAAATCTCGGGCTCCGTCAGTCCGGATTGGCCCATATCATCCAATCTCACGAATACGGTCGGTATCCTCCATGCCAAATATCACCGGTAAGTAGTCTGCACCTACCAGGCTCATCGTCTACAACTCGAGCTTCTTACCCCGGGGTACCTTACCGGGTCAACCATGTAACCAAAACGGTTCATCCTACTCCTCGAATCGGGTCTCGAAAACCAACTCAATCAGAAAAACTCATGGTGGACGCCATATACATCATATCACGAGAAAACCGCAACTTGCATTTTTAAAATGATAATGAGTTTATAAAATTCTTGCGGTTTTCCCCCAAATCCAGAAATCTCATGGAAAATCCTAAATCCCAAATCAAGAGTCAATAAGCAGTGAATATCGGCATAAAGCCCACAATATTGCATAATATAATGAATATATAAATGCATGGGGTATCTAAGTAAAGGAATGCAATATCTAAACTAGCATATGAGAGCAAGCCTACTAATAATATGTTGAAACTACTAGCTAGGAGTTCTCGGCGAATCCTTTTCGGTGTACCCATTCTCTAATAAGCACCTGTGTACAATCTATTATGTCAAACACCAATGGTTGTGGGATCGACCATCGTCCCATACAAGGTCAAGAAATGTACACACTAGTCTATTCTGGAATATCGATGCCCTGTCTTGATATCCCCTCGACTAGGAACTATTAAAGGATGTGCTTGTGGACTACACAAGCCCCACTAGTATGATCGGCATCATAGTCCTGGTAGTCAAGCTAACATCCTAAGGGCTTTATCAATATGTATCAGAGAGTCAGTATAATAATACAAGTGTACATGTTAAGATAAGGAGCAACCAGATAGCATACTATCATGTCGAGCAAGAAAGTCCTATATATATATATGTCCAAGCATCCACTATAATATACAATAATGGCCTCTAGAGTATACAAATTCCTACAATCTCCCACTTGCACTAAGGCCAGTTGTTGTAGTATCGCATACCCAACATCCTAAAAAGTCTTTCAAATTGCATCTGGGAAAGGGCCTTCATCAGTGGATCCGCTGTGTTTTCCTTCGTGTCAACTCTCCTGATCTCGATCTCCCAGCGATCAACTATCTCCCGGATCAAGTGATACCGTCTAAGAATATGTCTGGATCGCTGATGGGACCGGGGTTCCTTTGTTGGAGATAGTGCCCTCAGAGTCAATTATTGGATCACAGGCACGTGATTGCAATGATTGAGGGAGGACCTATCCCGGGACGACAGTCTTACTCGAGATGATAGTTTGCTATCTGGTTTATCTTTATCATCGTGTACTGCTTTAGGTGACCTGACAGGTCACTATTGCACGTTGATAGAGCCCCTAGGATTCTTGCTTGACCACCAGCAATATGAGGGCGATCATATAAGTGGGAGCTGGGGTCAATAAGCACATCCTTAAAAGGTCCCTAGTTGTGGGAGTTTCGAGACAGGGCATCGATTCTCCAGAGTAGACTAGTGTATACAGTCGAGACCCCGACGAGGGGCGGTGGCCGGTCTCACAAGCCACTGGTGTCAGTTGGATCACCTAAGATGTATACAGGTGCTCATTGGGTTATGAGTACACCGGACAGGACTCGCCGGGAACATGCTAGTTGGTCTTATACCTCATGTCAGATAGCAGTTCCCAGGTGACATGTGTACAGGTTAGTTCATCGACCTGGGGATCGTCATTTGTCTCATGTGAGTTCCCACTGTGCTTTGATTACTACCCTACCACGGCTCAAAGGAGTCGTGCAAACAGGTTTTAGTTGGGTACAGTCCCGAGCCACATGGAGGCAGTGAGCGGATCTTCGGGGGTTCGTCTCTCCCGGTATTGGGGGTGAGGTCGCGCTGTGTCTAGGAGAGCCATTACACGAAGTCCTTGGCCAAGACAGGAGATTTACTGGTAGGTATTCCAGTAGTATCTCAGGGTGTTCTGGGCTACACTCCGACACGACTTGTACCGCTTTTGGGGGTCTGACTTTTACCAACCCCCTAGGCCCGACATGCGATGCTCATAGACGAACGGACCGGACTGTACGGATATTGTCACTGACAGGCTCAGTAGGGTGTCAGGATGAGTTCGCTCATCGACGTCCCTTTTGGTCAATTGCTGGTGGCCCGTTACGTATTGGCTTATACCTCTGATGTGCTAGTGGTTAAATCCACAACCATTGTATTGACGAGTCTTTAGAGTCCACCACACTTTCAGTTACTCAGCTTTCGGGCGAAACGCTGTAGAGGCCGTATGGAGATATGGCAGGGTCCGATCAGATACGTGCGGTATTGCACGGATCAGGATCGGACGGTTTGTACTAGAGGCCATATAGATATCTGGCAGGGTTCGATCAGATACGTGCGGTATTGCACGGATCAGGATCGAACGGATATTACTAGCCGGTTTTGGTTTAAGCCGGATCCTAGTATAGTACAGTGTAGATTTTGTCTCATTGCATTTGTATCCAGTCGGAATACAGATGCGGGTGTGTATGCACAGTATCGGGGTTTTTCCTGTAATTTATTACGGGACCAGTTTTCTGGAGTTGCCAGTTTGCATTCCGTTCCGGCCGGTTTTCCTTTGTTCTTTCCCGGCCGGACTTTTCTGATGGAGGGTGTTATTTGCAAGTTTGCAAATAACGCATTGTGGAGGGGTTTCTTGCAAATGTATTGATTATGATGGCATCTTTTCTTTTCAACCATCATTTGATTCTCTTTACATCACTTAAAGGTGATTAGAGTTTGATGTGAGATTGTTATCATGATGTTTTGGATATGGTCACCCTTTCTCTTTTCCTACACTCACCTCCCTACTTGTTATGGTTTGATATTCATTCCTCCACCATTCTCACTTGAAGGGAAGGGACACACTTGAGAGAAGAAAATGAGAGAGTTCATTTTGGTTATGTGAGGAATTCTTCATCTCATCTTCTTCTTGCTAGAAAATTGAAAGCACCAATTTTCCTTACCTCTTCCTCCATCCTCCAAGGCAACATAAACCCCAAATGAGACATAGCCTCTACACTACACATTCTACAGCAAATCTTGGGCATGTCGACTTGCCAGCTTCATGCCCGAGTTGCCTCGGTATTGAGGCGGGAGCCCGTAAAAGATACAGACGATGTGGTGCCTTTCCGGCAAGGAGGCGACGGCCGGAGTTTCCGCGGGAGATCGGGACGATGACGAGAAGACCGGAGGACTCGGATCACTCGGTATATCTCTTCCCTATCTTGTTACTTTGCTAGATCTAGTTTAATGGCCCGATCCGGGGTTTAGTGCGCGGTGGTGCCGGTTTGCTAAGTTCGCAAAATTAAAGTTTATCACCGTTTACGCATTTGGCCGTCGGATGGACGACCGGGGCGCCGCCGTGCACTTACAGTGGTATCAGAGCCTCGCCATTAACTTCGTCTAGCTTCGTTTGATGTGTTTGCATTTCCGATCGACCAAAATTCCAAAATCTACATTTTTTGCTTGCGACAGTTTTCTGTTGAAATTTTTTGGTCTCCAAAATTTTTTCAGGTTGTATAAAATTGATGTACTGGAGATTACAAGGCTACTGTAGAAATTTGACAGGGTGAGTCCACTGTGGAAGCGCAGAACCGCGGCCAAACCCCCCTTTGGGCCGCGGTTCCGCCGCACACTGTTTAGATCCCTGCACCAAATTTTTACAGTATCTTTCTGGGGTTAAAATTTGGTTTTTGGAATATTAAAATTGGGCCCAGAATTTCTGTGAGTGCTACAGTATTGCTTGGGGGCCCACTTGTTAATTTTTTGATCGATCGGATATTTTAAACACATTTTTTCACAGTATTTACATTATATCTGCGACCGTGAATGTCACTTGATCGGTAAATCCAGTCTAACTGCTATAGCCCGGTTAGACGGATTTGCGAACGTGACTTTCACGTTGATGTTCTGTGATTTTGCTGTGATGTTGCGGATCGGTCATGGGGGATAGCCTGGATGCAATGCTAGTACAGTTTTGTTGTATTATGTACATTTGATATTGCGGGGCGAGCGTCCGACATGGGGACTGCCGTCACTGCCTGTTTGTATTATTATTTTGGGGCACGACCTGGTTGCGGTCGATGTACCCATTGTATGTATATTTTACTTTCTGTACTAGGGTTACCCCGCGGAGGGGTGCACGGATAGCCGGGTTCTAGAGGGCAACGGGCCTGCATCTCAGGGCATTGAGACGGAGGGGGCTTCAGTCTGGAATTGGCGGGCTATTCGCCGCACTCGTAGGGGGTACAGGTTGACCCAGGAGGGGTGCCCAAGTTACCGGATTCCGTGAAGTGCTGGGTGGTCCATTCAAGGTGCTGAAGGGGGCTGCCTCGCTTCAGGTTTTGGCGGGTGACTTGCCGCGCCCGTAGGGGTCTAGGATTTCATTGCACAGGCTATCCACACAACCAGGGGAACGTCGGGTTTCAGTAGTGGCTCTGTGAAACCCGGGGATCCCAGATATCTGTATTGTTCTGTGATACTGTACATTTCTGTGATGTTGCATTTTATTCACGCCTTGAGCGAAATATAATATATTGGTATATATATTAGTAGATGTTGTATATGTTTTTCATCCGCGCTAGTCCAGTCCCCGCTCTGCCGTTAGTTAGCTAACCTAACGGGTGATGACGGGACCCAGTGGCGAATGCGGATGGCATATACGTACGTCAGTATATTTTCGTTCTTTGTGGTGTGATCAATTGATGGGACTGCGTTGATTCGGATCAATGCAAGTTAAAAACAAACCTATTCTGATGTTGTTGGAACACTTTTCAAAAAGCTGTTATTGCAAGGACGTTCACTTTTGTTTTGCATCGTGGTATTCATTTGGAATATCCTGCTCCTCAGTCGACGAGGCAAGGGCCGAGATCCCTTCACCGGGAGTGACCCCTTGGACAGAAGTTTGCGTCAGGGCATTAACTTCACTATAGCCGATTTCTTTTGCTTTGCATCGTGGTATTCTTTTGGAATATCCTGCACCCCATTCTACGGGGAAAGAGCCGAGATCCCTTCACCGGGAGTGACCTCTTTAGTAAAGGTTTTCGTCACTATATTTTCTAAAAAGCTATCAGTTCCTTCAACGATATCAAGTTCATTACGTTAAAGGTTTTCGCCAGAAACCATTCGTAGCCCTCCGTCGTTTCATATGGGTAGTCAATAGTATTCAAGCTGTGTTTGTTCGCCAAAGTCAAGGCACAGTGTTTGGTAGCTGTTGGTTATTCATATGCAGCATAGATAGATGCGTTGGTTTGGAACAGTCGTACTGCCTTGTTGGCCAAAGTCAAGGGTAGGTACGGGTGGATTCAAATTAACCTGGAGAATGACGGGTAGAACTTGACATGTGACTTATGATTTGTTAGCCAAAGTCAAGGTCATAAGAGCATGGGGTAAAAATCACATCGGGAGTTTCAAAAGAACTGAAACTTGCCAGATATGCGCATACCTTCTGGAGTGTGATACCGTGAGCGGATTCTGTCACGTTATCATGCGATGATAGTTGGATCCCGATTCCCACTGATGAGTTGGTTTACTCCTCGGGTGACCCCGACTAATTCTTCTTTCAGGTTTGGAGGAGAATTTGAGGTACAATGGGAGGTTTCCAGATTAGATAAATTGGTAACCATTCTGATCTTGGTTAGAGTGCACGCTGAGTGTTTCTTTTCTCTCTCTCTTTGCCAGCGACCATTGACCCGACCCAAGACTATGACTCAGAGACCAAGTTGACCGAACCTTCTTAACACTGGCTTTTGGATTGTCAGAGTTGCAGACCTCATTGCCACTCCTACTTTTACCCTTTTCTCCAGGACACCCCGTATTACTGCGAACGTCCACTTCCATTGGACAAAGCCATCGTATGGTTATATACGAACTCGAAGGAATTCGAGGATGGTTTCCGGTTCTGGAGAAAACGGATAGGATTATTCAGTTGTCTTTTCCTTTTTGCCTCCTCTCAAGTTGTGAGTACTCCTTGGTTTAGGAGATAGTACACCTATTATGCAAATTGGATAGTCTTCTTCCAAACCTTAGGCTGGTGCCGACCGGTAGGGAATGAAGAAAACCAATTAGCCTAAACGGTGTGCAAAAGGTATTAAGATTAAGACAAAGCAAGGGATTAGTAAGAGGGCAAAGTAAATTGCGACTGCTGTTCACGACCAAACCAAGTATTCCTTCGCCAATCCTAAATCACCTTTGTATTTCTCCAGGACACTCCGTATCACTACGAAGATCCACAGTTTATTTGGATACTCCATCGTATGGTTATATACGAACTCGAAAGGAACTTGTTCCAGTTCGGGGATGGATTCTGGTCCAGGAGAAATAGGAATAAGGTTTATTCGGTTGTCTTTTATCTTCACCTTCTCTCGCATTGCGAGTGCTCCTAGGACTAGGACATTACACCCATTATGCTTATTGGATAGTCTTCTTCCAAACCATAGGCTGGTGCCGAACGGTAGGGAAGGAAGAAAACCATTTGGCCTAAGGGGTGTGCAGAAGGTAACGACTAAAGACATATAAAGGGATTTGGAGAGGTGGCAAAGAATTATGCGGTTATAGTTGTGAATCTGGATAATGGTAGAGGCATTACTAGGAATACCAGGATACCCCATCGAAACATTTCAATGTTTCAGTTCAACTGTGTACTATTAAAAGAAAACTGATTTCCCGATTAGATACTTACTCCAGGGTATGTATTTACCAGGTATGATTCTCACATCCGTATGATTTTACAGATGATGAGTGGGAGTAGGTTATTGGGAATTGGGTGATCATCCTCATTATATCGGGATTCGTTGTAATCAGTGATATTTGAGGAAATCACCTGGGCTGTTTGTCGGTTGGCAAATATTTGGTTTTGAATATCCGCTGTTGTGCACCAATTTCAAATTGATATATCTGTACGTCTATTTTCATAGAGTGAGATATACCTTTTGATATTATGTCGATGACATTTACCTATATCAGTGGATGGTTAGGTAAGGAGCATTAAACAGCGGTGTAATTCTTCTTAACCATAAGCACAGTTTTCAACCTACGACACACAGTGAAAGAGTTGTCAGACTCAGCGGACTTATACAGAGTATTGTATGTTGTCCAGTATCCATTAGGACAGAGGGGTTGGTTCTCATACTATATTCTGTTTACTTTTAACTTCTCTAGTTCTTAGACATGTGTTTCGTAGAAATACAGGGTCTAAGTTTTGAGGAGTCATAAGTATTTGAATAGAGTAGAGAACCAAGTGTAGCAAGTATCGGGATTCTTCAAAGTGATCGAAGATGTAGATACTTGTGTATGGTACTCAGTTGATAGTAATGATAAAGAGAAATTGCTTCTCTTTCAGGTTACTCATAATTGGAAGCATTCCTAAGTTGAGTAACGCTGATCGGCCACCTTCCATTTAGTTGACATGCACTGGAGATAGCTGCATGATTTGAATCTGGTTCAATTAATTCAGTGCCTCTGGTTCTATATTGGATATATAACAGTTCATATCTTAACGTTGTTAAGGTACGGGGAGTTGTCCGGCTTATGATTAAAACCAGACACTGGACAGCTCAAGGCACGTTTCTGTAATGGCTGTTTGTGGGTTGACCCAGGCTATGACGAGGGTTGACTTTCTACCATCTGGCAGATCAATAGAAATATTGTTCTGGACTCGCCACAGTTTTATTAAAAATGGATTTTTTCAAAAACAGTAGTGGGAGTATGGTAGAACTGGAAGTGATTCCAGAACCGCAAACGATTACTGAAGATTTGATAAGGAACCTAAAGATTCAATCTGATTTGACATTCCATTGGCCACCCCGCAGATAAGGTGGGTAACTTCAGGCACCCGAGAGGTACTCCGGTAGCCTCAAGGACGGTGACAGGGAAGTTCTTGTTTACCCACACTTGCCATTGTTGTTGTTCCAGGCTGCGAGACCCGGCAGGAGGATGAGTATAGCGTCGTTCTAAACTAGCTTTAGAAGTGCACATCTATATGACTCTGCCAGAGGGTTTTCGTGGTCAGTGGGAGCAGCGGAAGCATTGATGGACATCAGGCTTATGTCTATTTATAGACTAAAGAAGATATAGCGGAGTTAGATCATCTGTTTCTGATGTGACAGTCATAGGTTTGACGTCATAAGAATAGGGGATGGATCTGTTGAGGAGGTAGTAGAGTGTGATATCCGGGTTTTGGATGACATACACAAAGTAGGAAGTGACATTCCTATACTACGATCGGTTATACTTTGGTCGTCACACAGTGGTTTCTCCACAAGGGACTTGGACGTTATATCAGACATACTGGTTACTAGATCTATGGTTTTAGATCTAGATTTGGGTGGTTTCCCAATCAGGGTACTTAGACAGCATTCTATGAGTATTTAGATTGGTTGACTCCTGGCACGGTAGTATACCTGCAGGTGATGGAGTCACCCTCTCTAAAGGTGTCTTATAGACTAAAGTAGAGAGGGATGTGCATGATTGACAGATCACTTGCTTAGGCAATTGAGTCAATCATGAGATGTCAAGTACCACACCAGATGTTGTTCTGGCACTAGATGCAATAAGTTGACATTGATCCAATCCTGGAGAAACAGTCGGAAGCAGTTTTAGAACATAAGTGGATGTTTTAGGGATATGATAACGGCAGCCTCAATTGGGAGACAGTTATCATTCCAGGCTTCCAAGGTGACCCGGACGACAAGGAGGTTGTCAGAGTTATAGTTCTTCCTTCTGACGAGGGGCAGTGTTTTGGACAGGTGGTCCAAGGCAATACTGAGGGTGGCATGGCGCAGGATACTGATTAAGTTCAGTTGTCGATACAGTCGAAGAAGTTTGGATTTGGAGTTCATTTATGAACTAGGTCCCATCAGACATCCAGATATTCTAAGACAGGTATTGCTCATTTCGGGAGATGGCTTTCTCCACGAACTTGAGATATAGAGAGACATAGAAAAAAACAACCAGACGGATCCACTCACTGAGGCTATTCCTCGATCGCAAGAGTTTCACAAACAGGCTTTGTGAGACTGACTAGTAGAGGAGTTGGGTGTTCGGTATCACACGGGCTGTGAGTATGCGACATCGCAATAATTAGCCTTGAGTGCAAGTGGGAGATTGTTGGAGATAGTGCCCTCAGAGTCAATTATTGGATCACAGGCACGTGATTGCAATGATTGAGGGATGACCTATCCCGGGACGACAGTCTTACTCGAGATGATAGTTTGCTATCTGGTTTATCTTTATCATCGTGTACTGCTTTAGGTGACCTGACAGGTCACTATTGCACGTTGATAGAGCCCCTAGGATTCTTGCTTGACCACCAGCAATATGAGGGCGATCATATAAGTGGGAGCTGGGGTCTATAAGCACATCCTTAAAAGGTCCCTAGTCGTGGGAGTTTCGAGACAGGGCATCGATTCTCCAGAGTAGACTAGTGTATACAGTCGAGACCCCGACGAGGGGCGGTGGCCGGTCTCACAAGCCACTGGTGTCAGTTGGATCACCTAAGATGTATACAGGTGCTCATTGGGTTATGAGTATACCGGACAGGACTCGCCGGGAACATGCTAGTTGGTCTTATACCTCATGTCAGATAGCAGTTCCCAGGTGACATGTGTACAGGTTAGTTCATCGACCTGGGGATCGTCATTTGTCTCGTGTGAGTTCCCACTGTGCTTTGATTACTACCCTACCACGGCTCAAAGGAGTCGTGCAAACAGGTTTTAGTTGGGTACAGTCCCGAGCCACATGGAGGCAGTGAGCGGATCTTTGGGGGTTCGTCTCTCCCGGTATTGGGGGTGAGGTCGCGCTGTGTCTAGGAGAGCCATTACACGAAGTCCTTGGACAAGGCAGGAGATTTACTGGTAGGTATTCCAGTAGTATCTTAGGGTGTTCTGGGCTACACTCCGACACGACTTGTACCGCTTTTGGGGGTCTGACTTTTACCAACCCCCTAGGCCCGACATGCGATGCTCATAGACGAACGGACCGGACTGTACGGATATTGTCACTGACAGGCTCAGTAGGGTGTCAGGATGAGTTCGCTCATCGACGTCCCTTTTGGTCAATTGCTGGTGGCCCGTTACGTATTGGCTTATACCTCTGACGTGCTAGTGGTTAAATCCACAACCATTGTATTGACGAGTCTTTAGAGTCCACCACACTTTCAGTTACTCAACTTTCGGGCGAAACGCTGTAGAGGCCGTATGGAGATATGGCAGGGTCCGATCAGATACGTGCGGTATTGCACGGATCAGGATCGGACGGTTTGTACTAGAGGCCGTATAGATATCTGGCAGGGTTCGATCAGATACGTGCGGTATTGCACGGATCAGGATCGAACGGATATTACTAACCGGTTTTGGTTTAAGCCGGATCCTAGTATAGTACAGTGTAGATTTTGTCTCATTGCATTTGTATCCAGTCGGAATACAGATGCGGGTGTGTATGCACAGTATCGGGGTTTTTCCTGTAATTTATTACGGGACCAGTTTTCTGGAGTTTCCAGTTTGCATTCCGTTCCGGCCGGTTTTCCTTTGTTCTTTCCCGGCCGGACTTTTCTGATGGAGGGTGTTATTTGCAAGTTTGCAAATAACGCATTGTGGAGGGGTTTCTTGCAAATGTATTGATTATGATGGCATCTTTTCTTTTCAACCATCATTTGATTCTCTTTACATCACTTAAAGGTGATTAGAGTTTGATGTGAGATTGTTATCATGATGTTTTGGATATGGTCACCCTTTCTCTTTTCCTACACTCACCTCCCTTCTTGTTATGGTTTGATATTCATTCGTCCACCATTCTCACTTGAAGGGAAGGGACACACTTGAGAGAAGAAAATGAGAGAGTTCATTTTGGTTATGTGAGGAATTCTTCATCTCATCTTCTTCTTGCTAGAAAATTGAAAGCACCAATTTTCCTTACCTCTTCCTCCATCCTCCAAGGCAACATAAACCCCAAATAAGACATAGCCTCTACACTACACATTCTACAGCAAATCTTGGGCATGTCGACTTGCCAGCTTCATGCCCGAGTTGCCTCGGTATTGAGGCGGGAGCCCGTAAAAGATACAGACGATGTGGTGCCCTTCCGGCAAGGAGGCGACGGCCGGAGTTTCCGCGGGAGATCGGGACGATGACGAGAAGACCGGAGGACTCGGATCACTCGGTATATCTCTTCCCTATCTTGTTACTTTGCTAGATCTAGTTTAATGGCCCGATCCGGGGTTTAGTGCGCGCTGGTGCCGGTTTTCTAAGTTCGCAAAATTAAAGTTTATCACCGTTTCCGCATTTGGCCGTCGGATGGACGACCGGGGCGCCGCCGAGCACTTACATCCTTGGCCAAAGCCACGGCTCTATTGTTGTCACAATACAAGGGTATTGGATGTTCAATGGATGGAACCACACCAAATTCAGTAATAAACTTCTTTATCCAGGTAGCTTCTTTAGCAGCATCGTTGGTAGCGATGTATTCAGCCACCATCGTCGAGTCTGCCACGGTATCTTACTGTAAGTCCACGGTAGCGTCCCGGCCGTCTAACAGACGCCAAATGCGGAACAAAAACTTTTACAACTGGCGCTATCGCGTACCGTTACCCGGATCTGCCATTAAAGCTAAACTAATAAACTACAAAGTGGGTAGAAACGTTATACCGAATGATCCGAGTCCTTCGGTCTTCAACCATCATCCCACGCTTTGTTGCGGCTGCTCCGATCTCCTGAATCTCCGGTCTTCTCGTCCAGGTGGCACCACGTCGACGGATCTTTAAACGGGCTCCCGCCTCTGAACCGAGGCAACTCGATCGTCAAGTTTGCTAAAAGAGATGACCAAGATGAAGTAGAGAATGAGTAGAATACTTTGTCTCGTTACGTCCAAGACTATGGACGAACGGTTAATGAAGTTGCCTTTTGGATTCAACTGAAATGAGGAATGAATATCTGAAATTTCCATGAAGCCAAAACTTGTATCTTTTTCAAGTCCACAACCATAATCCCCTCAAGGAGGTGGCCGGCCACTAATATAGGAAGAGGGGGTGAGTGTAGGAGAGGGGGGGTGACTCTAACAATGAAGCTTATCATGACTCACTAATGACACCTAGTGTGAACACATTAATGAAAGTGATGATTCATTAACCATAGTCATCAACTCATTAATACACCATTAATGAACAAAGCCACCTCACTATCCTAGTCACCATCCTAGTCACCTCTTCTAGAAGTTTCCACACAAATCCCAAGAAAAGATAAATCCGCATTTAACCGAATGTCAAAATACGGCCGATAGAAAACTGGAAACTGGCAACTTCCAAAAGCGATCCTGAAACGAATTTCAGGATAACCCCGTATCACTATAAACATACCCGCATTTATATTACGACCGGATATAAATGCAACTGAGACAAAGATATTATATCTACACAGTATAATACTGGGTTCCGGCTTAAACCAAAGCCTACCAGTATTATCTGCCCGAAAAACGACACGTGCGAAAACGCACGTGTTTTTTCCGAACCTTGCCATATCTCCATACGGCCTCTACAACGTTTCGCCCGAACTTGGGAAAGTGTCTGTGTGGGACTTTAATGACTCATCAACACACTGGCACTGGATATAACCTCTAGCACGTCAGAGGTACAAGCTGTACGTAACGGTTTGCCTATGTATTGATTGGAAGGGAAGCTGACGAGCGAACTCATCTATAAACCTTACTGAGCCTGACAGTGACAATGTATATACAGTCCGATCCATTCGTCTAATGAGTATCGCATATCGAGTCTAGGGGGGTGGATAAAGTCAGACCCCTAATAACGCGATAAATCGTGTTGGCATGAAGCCCATCACCACCTGAGAAACTACTGATCCAAATCAGTAATTCTCCACTACCTCGGCCGAGGATTCCTAGTGATGGCCACCCGTGCACTGTGCGACATCAACCCCCAATACCGGGAGAGACGAATCCCCGACGATCCGCTCACTTGCCTCCAATGTGGCTCGGGACTGTACCCAACTAAAACCTCTTTGCACAACTCCTTTGAGCATGGTAGGGTAGTAATCTAAGCACAGTGGGAACTCATACGAGACAAATGACGATCTCAGGTCGATGAACTAACCTGTACACATGTCACCAGGGAATTGCTATCTGACGATATGTATAATACCAACTAGCAGATTCCCGGCGAGTCCTGTCCGGTGTACTCATAACCCAATGAGCACCTGTATACATCTTAGGTGATCCAACTAACACCAGTGGCTTGTGAGACCGGCCACCGCCCCTCGTCGGGGCCTCGACTGTATACACTAGTCTACTCTGGAGTATCGATGCCTTATCTCGAAACTCCCACGACTAGGGACACTTTTAAGGATATGCTTACAGACCCCAGCTCTCACGCATATGATCGCCATCATACTGCTGGTAGTCAAGCAAGAATCCTATGGGCTCTATCATCATGCAATAGTGAACTAAAGCATGTATACGATGATAAAGACAAACCAGATAGCATACTATCATCTCGAGCAAGACTGTGATATCGGTATAGGTCCTTCCTCAATCATTGCAATCACGTACCTGCGATCCAATAATTGACTTTGAGGGAACTATCTCCAACACTTACTTGGAACTCTTCCAACATACCACCCCTCCATTGAGTATGAAGACAAAATACGAGACCGACTTGCTGTCGTTCTTATCACTCTGGAAGCTCGAATCGGTAAAGGACCCCACTTAGAGTTCACTGTTACCATACACCAAGAACATTTCTTTAGTCCTTCTCAAGTACTTAAGAATGTTCTTCACAGATGTCCAATGCTTCTCCCCTGGGTCTGATTGATACCTACTTACCACACTAAGTGCGTAAGCTACATCTGGTCTGGTACATAACATCGCATACATGATTGACCCAACTGTAGAAGCATAGGGTATCCCTTGCATGCGAGCTCACTCCAAATCATTCTTGGGAGACATCTCTTTGGAGAGAGTGATTCCTGAGCAAGCGGGTAAATTACCATGCTTAGAATCTTCTATACTAAAATTTTTTAGTATGGTGTCAATGTACATAGATTGGGACAATCCCAACATCCTTTTAGATCTATCTATATAGATCTTAATCTCAGGATGTAAGAGGCATCACCCAGATCTTTCATGGAGAACTTTTGCGATAAGAAGAGCTTGACCGAGTGTAGCATAGAAATATTGTTTCCTATCAAGAGTATGTCATCTACGTACAATACGATGAAGACAACCTTACTCTCTACAACCTTCTTGTATTTACAAGGTTCATCTACGTTTTTGATGAAGTCAAACTCTTTGACCGCCATATCAAAATAGATGTTCCAACTCCGTGATACCTGCTTTAATCCTTAAATTGCTTTAAGCAGCTTGCACACCTTTCCGCTGCTCCCACTGTCTACGAAGCCCTCTGGCTATGTCATGTACACGCTTTCTTCTAAATCACCATTTAGAAAAGTGGCCTTGACGTCCATTTGCCAGATTTCGTAGTCATGGTATGCAGCAATGACAAGTAGGATCCTGATGGATTTATGTATAGCCAGTAGAGAAAAGGTTTCATCATAGTTGACACCTGGTCGTTGACGAAAACCTTCTGCTACAAGTCTAGCTTTGATAGTCTCAACTTTTCCATTTACACCAAGTTTTTTCTTAAAGATCCACTTTCTCCCAATGGGTTTTATCCCTTCAGGAGCAACTTCCAAAGTTCATATTTTGTTGGTGTACATGGATTCCATCTTAGATCGCATAGCATGCGGCCATTTCATGGAGTCCCCACTTATGATGGCCTGCTCGAAACTAGTTATATAGTGCCCTCAAGGCAATTATCATAATCGCGGGTAGGTGATTATGATGATTGAGGGAGGACCTATACCGATAAAACAATCTTACTCAAGATGATAATATGCTATCTGGTTTGTCTTTATCATCATGTACATGTTGATAGAGCCCATATGATACTTGCTTGACTATCAGCATTATGATGGCGATCATATACGTGGGAGCTGGGGGTCTATAAGCACATCCTTAAATGTCCCTAGTCATAGGAGTATCGAGACTGGGCATCGATACTCCAGTGTAGACTAGTGTATACTGATTGAGACCTCGACGAAGGGCGGTGGCCAGGTCTCACAAGCCATTGGTGTTAGTTTGTTCACCTAAGATAGTATACAGGTGCTCATTGGGTTATGAGTACACTGGACGGACTCGCCGGGAACGTGCTAGTTGGTATTATACCTATTGTCAGATAGCAGTTCCCAAGTGACATGTGTACAGGTTAGTCTGTCGCCTTAGATCGTCATTTGTCTCATGTGAGTTCACACTGTGCTTTGATTACTACCCTACCATGGCTCAACGGAGTCGTGCAAATAGGTTTTAGTTGGGTACAGTCCCGAGCCACATGGAGGCGGTGATCGGATCGTCGGGGATTCGTCTCTCCCGGTATTGGGGGTTGATGTCGCATTGTGTACGGATGTCCATCACCAAAAATCCGTGGCCACGGTGGACGAGAATTACCGATCCAGGATCGATAGTTTCTCAGGTGGTGATGGGTTTCATGTCGACACTAAATGTCGCGTTGTTAGGGGTCTGACCTTATCCACCCCTCTAGACTCGATATGCGATACTTATAGACGAACAGACCGGACTGTACGAATATTGTCACTGTCAGGCTCAATAGGGGTTCAGGATGAGTTTGCTTGTCGCCCTCGCTTTCGCTCAATACCTGGGTAGCCGTTACATATAGCTAGTGCCGCTGACGTGCTTGTGGTTAAACCCACAACCAGCGTATTGACGAGTCTTTAGAGTCCCACACAGAGGGTTTCCTTGGTTCTGGAAAAATGATGTAGTAGCTGTATTGGATACGTGCAGGGTTCCGATCGATTGATGTGCATTGTACTCAGACTTTCGATTGGACAGTTGATAATAATAGCAGGCTCGGGGTTGAGCCGGATTATTAAATCAGATATTGATTTAATAATTTATGTATATGTATTTCGGTACGTATACTCTAGTATTATATTCTTTGTGTTATTCTAGCTCTTTGGGTATTCGTATTTCGGTACGAATGCAGGTATGTATATACTGTAGAATGTAATCCGTATTTTTTACCGGATAACATTCTAGAAGGTGCCACCTGTAAGTCCATGTTGCCCACCCCGGTGCTTGCGGGGAGGCGGAAAACGGAATAAAAATCAGATTTTTACTACTCTAGGCAACATGGACTAGACAAAGTCGGGATCTTTTCTAAACAAAACTAGCTAAAAGCTAACTAGAAATAGCTATAGGGTAGAAAGGTTATACCTTGGGCTTTATGTCCTTCTCTCCTTGCTCCTTGTAGTGAACGGAAGTGATCTCCTTGTCGTCTTCTCTCGTCGAAGAAGGATCCACCCGAGAGCCTCGACCTTTGGCTTCAACTTCAAGCTAGAAGTAACTAAAGTGCTAGAACTGCTAATCCTAGAACCTTAGATGAGAGTAGAGATTATTAAGAAGAGGTTTTTCTCAAGCTCAAGTGTTTCTCAACACATGAGAAGGGAGAGCTTGAGAGAGAGGAAGAGGAGGAGAGAGAAAGCATATGATAGAAATGAGAGAATAATGAAGCATTCTCACATATATATGTGAATTATTGTAAATTGATAATTAGTGAGATAATTGTCATTGCTTAATCAAGACATGACCATTATCATTTCATATTTAATGCTAATTGCAAGGATCAAAGAGCATCTTTTATATGGAATGATGATGGTCAAAGTGTCAACCTAGGTCAACAAGTCAAGAGTGGTCAAATAGTCATCAACCCTAACCATGCACAATTATATATAACTAATATCAATTAACCATAATACACACATAAGCATTAGGGTTAGCAAAATGACAATGGTCATTAACCCTAATCAAAGTCCTCTCCCTCTGTCTCAATCAACTGTGCATACGCACCCGTATTCGTGATCCGAGGAACACGAATACAATGAGATAAAACCAATCCCAAATCATATACTAGGATCTGGCTTAAACCAAAGCCCGCTAGTATAAGCTGTCCGGACAGCAAACGTGCACAAGTGCGTGGATGTGAACGAACCCTATCGCAAAACCATGCGATCTCTACTCATTTTGCCTAAAGGCGAATAGCTCTCTGTGTGGGACTCTAAAGACTCGACACTACGCTGGCAGTGGGTTTAACCACAGACCGCAAGCGGCACTAGCTGTACGTAACGGTCCCCAGGTAGATGCCGATAAGAAGACTGACGAGGTGACCCCATCTGAACTCCTACTGAGCCTGTATATGACAGTCTCCGTACAGTCCGGTCTGTTCGTCTGATACATCGCATGGCGGGCCTAGGGAGGCGGTAAACGTCAGTCCCCTAATAGCGGTACAAGTCGTGTCGGAGTGTAGCCCAGAACACCCTGAGATAACACTGGAAACCTACCAGTATATCTCGCTTGCCCTGGCCAGGGACTACTTATGTAATGTCTCTCCTAAACTCAGCGTGATGTCAACCCCCAATACCGGGAGAGACGAATCCTGTCTAACCATCACTGCCTCCAAGTGCTTCGGGACTGCACCTAAAAACTACCTGTTTGCATGACTCCTTTGAGCCGTGGTAGGGTAGTAATCAAAGTGCAGTGGGAACACACTCGAGGCGAAGTGACAGTGTCAAGTCAGCGGACTAAGCTGTACTCATGTCATCTGGGAACTGATAACTGACGATAGGTATAATACCAACCAACAGTTCCCGACGAGTCTTGTCCAGTGTACTCGTAACCTAATGAGCACCCGCATACTATCTCAAGTACGACGTACTGACGGCTGTGGGACAGACCGTCTCCCACGCTGGGATGAGAAGCGCATACGCTAGTCTACTCCGGAGTATCGATGCCCTGTCTCGATAGTCCAACGACTAGGGACCTGTATAAGGATGTGCTTATGGATTACCCAGCCCCCACGAGTGCGAGCGCCATCAAAATGCTGGTAATAAAGCAAAGATCCAAAGGGCTCTACTAATATGTATATAAGCGATATGCTAAAAGAAACACATGCACATATTGAAGTAGAGACAAACCAAGTAGCATACTACCATTTCGAGCAAGATTGTATATACAACTGTGAATATCCCAAGCTTCCATCAAGTAATATACAAACTAGTATGATACAGTAATGGCCTCTAGGGCATATACACTAACAATCTCCCACTTGCACTAAGGCCATGTACTGGCGTATCGAAGACCTATCATCTCGATCAGCCGCTCGAACTGAGTCTGGGGCAAGGCCTTGGTGAATGGATCTCAAGTGTTATCTTCTGAAGCAACCCTCCGAACCTCGATCTCCTGGCGATCCACGATCTCCCTAATCAGGTGATACCGCCTCAAGATGTGTATGGATTTCTGATGGGACCTGGGTTTCTTCGCTAAAGCTATAGCCCCGTTGTTGTCGCAATACAAAGGTATTGGGTCAACAATGGACGGAACCACCTGAAGTTCTTTCAAGAACTTGCTCATCCTGACAGCTTCTTTTGCGGCATCAGATGCAGCGATGTATTCCGCTTCCATAGTCGAGTCAGCAACGGTTTCCTGTTTGGAGCTCTTCCAACACACCGCCCCTCCATTGAGGGTAAAGACAAAACCCGATATGGACTTGGAATCATCCTTGTCACTCTGGAAGCTGGAGTCAGCAAAGGCCTCGATCTGGAGGTCTTTTCCGCCATACACCAAGAACATCTCCTTAGTCCTTCTCAGGTACTTGAGAATGTTCTTTACCGCTATCCAATGTTTCTCCCCAGGGTTTGACTGATACCAGCTTACCACACTTCGTGCATAAGCCACATCTGGTCTGGTACACAACATCGCATACATTATAGAGCCTACCGCAGAAGCGTAGGGTATAATAGACATGCGATCCCTCTCCAAATCAGTCTTGGGAGACATCTCTTTGGAGAGGGTGATCCCGTGACAAGCCGGTAGATTACCGTGCTTGGAATCTTCCATACTGAATCTTTTCAGTATGGTGTCGATGTACCTGGACTGTGAGAGTCCTAAAATCCTCTTGGATCTGTCACGGTAGATCCGGATCCCCAGAATGTATGAGGCATCACCCAGGTCTTTCATGGAGAACCTGTGTGACAAGAACCCCTTGACAGATTGTAGCATAGGAATGTCATTTTCTATTAAGAGAATGTCATCCACGTATAAAACGAGGAATACTACAGTTCTCGCTACAAATCTACAATAGATGCATGGTTCATCTGTATTTTTGATAAAGCCAAATTCCTTGACCGTCTCATCAAAACAGATGTTCCAACTCCGCGATGCTTGCTTTAGTCCATAAATGGACTTAAGCAACTTGCACACCTTTCCGCTGCTCCCACTCTGAATGAAACCCTCTGGCTGGTCCATATAGACACACTCCTCTAAATTTCCATTTAGAAAAGCGGTCTTTACGTCCATCTGCCAAATCTCATAATCGTGGAAGGCAGCAATGGCAAGAAGGATCCGAATGGATTTCAGCATAGCCACTGGAGAAAAGGTTTCGTCATAGTCCAAACCAGGTCGCTGACGAAAACCCTTCGCAACCAGTCTAGCTTTATAGGTCTCAACCTGTCCATCTACATCAATCTTCCTTTTGAAGATCCACTTGCATCCTACGGGTTTTACCCCATCTGGAGCAATGTCCAACGTCCATACTTTGTTGGTGTATATGGACTCCATTTCGGCCCGCATTGAATCCAGCCATTTTACCGAGTCAACGCTCTGAATGGCTTGCTGGAAGCTAGTAGGCTCATTACAATCTATGATGCAATCCTCTCTATCCCCGTCAATGAGAAAACCGTAGTATCTCTCGGGCGGATGAGACTGCCTACTACTCCTGCGGAGTGGCGTGGGAATGTCCTGATCTTTCGAACCCTCTGGTTCTACTAAGCTTTCAGTAATAGCTCGTGGTTCTGGAATTTCTTCCAGTTCTATTGCGCTCCCACTTATTTCTTTTTCTGTAAACTGGTGTTCTAGAAAGTGGGCATGGCGAGAAACAAAGACCTTTTGTTCCTCTTCGCAATAGAAGAAATATCCCTCGGAGTTCTTTGGATATCCCACAAACTTGCACTGTACTGAGCGTGCCTCGAGGTTGTCCGCATGCTGCTTTTTTACAAAAACTAGACATCCCCATGTCCTAATGTGATTAAGATAGGGTCTCTTCCCACACCACATCTGATATGGTGTAGTAGGCACAGTCTTAGTTGGAACTCGGTTCAAAAGGTATGCAGCTGATTCTAGCGCATATCCCCAGAACGATCGCGGCAACTCAGCGTTACTCATCATGGACCGTACCATATCCAATAGGGTTCGGTTCCGTTTCTTCGATACACCGTTATGTTGTGGAGTGTACGGAGGAGTAAGCTGAGAGAGAATTCCATTCTCTTTTAAGTAACCCAGGAACTCGGCACTCAAGTATTCACCACCTCGATCAGATCTCAGTGCCTTAATACTTTTGCCAGTTTGTTTTTCTACTTCATTCTTATATTCCTGGAATTTTTCAAAAGCCTCGGATTTATGTTTCATTAAGAAGACATAACCGTACCTTGAAAAGTCATCCGTAAAAGTAATGAAGTAAGAATAACCGCTTCGTGCATGCGTAGACATTGGACCGCACACGTCGCTGTGTACGAGTCCTAAGAGCTAGCTCGCTCTTACTCCGTGTCCAGTGAACGGAGTCTTAGTCATCTTTCCTTTGAGACAGGATTGACAAGTTGCATACGATTGATATTCGAACGGATCCAAATATCCTTCTGTATGTAACTTACTCAACCTTCTCTCATTGATGTGACCCAGCCTACAATGCCATAAGAAAGTTTTATTAATTTCTGGAGACTTTCTTTTGTGTGTATTCTGGACATTGAAAATCTATGGTTGGTTTAACACGTATATACCGTTGTTCAATGTACCTGACCGAATCAAAACATGATTAAGGTGAATGTTCACTACATTACTTACAAATGCAAATTCATAACCTTCTTTAGATAATAAAGATACAGAAATGATATTACATGTTGCATTTGGTACAAAATAACAACTACGCAAAACCAAAAAGTGTCCATCTGACAATCCCAGGTGATAGTCCCCCACGGCCTCAGCATCCATGCTAGCTCCGTTTGCAACTCTGAGGGTCATGTCACCTCCCTTCAAAACTCTACGCTTTCTCAACGCCTGCAAAGAATTACAGATATGAGATCCTGATCCGGTATCCAATACCCAGGAAGTAGAGTTTATTGATAGACAGTTTTCAATAACATACACACCTGAAGCTGAAGCCGCAACTCGCTTCAGATCCTGGGTTCTGGCCTTCCAAGCCTTGCAATCCTGTTTCCAGTGACCACTTTTGTGACAGTAGAAGCATTCTTCCTTCCCCACCAGCTTTTCCGCTACCTTTGTTGCCTTTCCCTTTCCCTTCGTATCCACTTTACTGACACCGCCCCTTGGTTTGGCTGGGGCTTTCTTCTTCTTTCCCTTGGCTTTCGCCCTGGACCGAGAAGAGGAAGATCCTCCTACAAACAAAGTGGATGTTTCCCTACCTTTCTGTAGGGTGCCCTCAGCAGTCCTCAACATGTTCAGAAGCTCGGAAAGTTCAACCTCCTTTCCTTGCATGTTGAAGTTAAGGATAAACTGGGCGTAAGTGGAAGGAAGGGACTGGAGAATCAAATCAGTGTAGAGTTCATTCTCCAACGTGGTCCCAAGGTCCGCGAGCTCCTCTATGTAGCCAATCATCATAAGCACGTGTTCCGCTACCGATGATCCGACGGCCAATCTTGCCGAAAATAGCTTCTTTGACACTTCGAATCTTGCGATACGAGACTGCTCTCCATACAGTTCTTTTGTATGGAGAAATATGGACTCTAGGTCCATATTCTCATGCCTCCTCTGATGTTCGTTGTCCATCGAGGCAAACACGGGGCATTTGGCCTTCGCGCAATCGATCTCCCATGTCTTACGGATTTCCTTATCCGCGACGCTGGAGGTGGGACCTGGGACAGGGGGAGCTTTGGTGGTAAGGACATACCCTAACTTGTCGTAAGTGATTGCCATCTTGACATTCCTGAGCCAATCTTTGTAGTTTGGCCCTGTCAGTATGTTTTTATCTAGTAATAACTTAAGTCCGGTCATGTTGAATGGTCGCTGCAATTAGGAGAGAGAAAAGAAACACTTTAGCATGATGCTCTTGCAAGTTTAGAGTGGTTTTTAGTTTGTCTAAACTGGATGGCTCCCACTGTCTTTCGAATCCCTTCTCAAACCGTAAAGAAAGGATTAGTCGGGATCAATCTCACCGTACAATACTTGCTTAACCGTTCAGCCAGGCCAGTGTCGGTACTTCGAGGGAGGTTTTCCAACGCTTTCGCGAAGTTCCTTAATTAAGTAACCTCTTTTCCCTGTGGGCGTAGCCCCGCTAACACCTTTCTAGACACCTACTAGGTTTATAGCATTGATCGTTAAGTGAGAGTTTTCCCGAGGAGTAGCATATACTCACAGTAGGATCGGGATCCAAATATCATCGCGTGATAAAACCGAAGGAATCCTACCAGAATTATCACACTCCAAATGGTATGCAGCGCTAGCAAGTTTCAGTACTTATGAAACTCCAGATGTGGATTTTTTCCCCATGCTCTTATGACCTTGACTTTGGCCAAAATATCATAAGTCACATGTCAAGTTCTACCCGTCATTCTCCTGGTTAATTTGGACCCACCCGTACCTACCCTTGACTTTGGCCAAAATGGCAGCACGACTGTCCCAAACCAACGCATCTATCTATGCTGCACATGAATACCCAATAGCTACCAATCACTATGCCTTTACTTTGGCCAAAATACATAGCTTGAATACTTTTTGACCATTCATGTGGAATGACGGAGGGCTACGAATGGTTTTGGCGAAACCGTGAACGTAGTGAACTTGATATAATCGATGGAACGAGATAGCTTTTAAAAGGACTTGTTCAAGCTCCGCGTTTAAAAGTTTAGTTTTAAAAAGAACCGAGTGGTTTTCAAAGTGTTCCAATCGACTTTTACTTGGTTTATTTTCTTGCATTAGTTCTTTTAATGCGTCCCATCATTTAATCCTACCATTGCAGAAAACAACCAAAATATGACGTACGCTTATGCCATTCGCATTCGCCACGGGGCCCTGTCATCACCCGTTAGGTTACTTAACTAACGACAGAGCGGGGGCTGGGCTAGCGCAGCTGTAAAACATAAGCAACGCCTAAATAGTTATAGTATATAGATATATAGCAATGATAGACATTACAGATCACAGATGAATACATTGCATATACTAGGAATCCGCAATCCGTTCGAGCCTGCAACGAAACGCGGATTACACGGTCGCGGTGAATATCCAATACCCCACCCAAGACCCCTATGGGTGCGGCAAACTACCCGCCAAGTACCCGAAGCGAAGCAACCTCCCTCAACACCGTGAGTAGGCCACTCGGCACTTCGAGATACCCGGTAGTTTGTGCACCCCCTTCATGGGTCTATCCTAGGAGAAAAAACAGTAAAAAGAATTATACAATGACGGCTACAATCCCGACCCGGTTGTGCGTCCAAACAAATAATAATACATCAATTTACATGTTACATGAATGAAAGAAAAAGAAACACTCATCTCACATCCACCCCGGCTATTCACCCGTGACAATCCAACGCATTCATATACACATACCATCAACAAACACAGATCACAGATATGTATAACCCCCACTAATCGACCTATAGCGATTAGCAGACGTTCAATACATATAAACATCACAGATATAACCCATTAGTCAAAGTGTAGTGAAGTTCGATCAAAAAAATACGGATTTATAGGCCCCCAAATACAAATTTCTTTTCTGGAAAACCTGGGCACAATTAAACCATCTTAAAAATCCCAAAACCAAGTCAGAAGAACACTGCACCAAACTCGACCCAGAACCGAGTCAACTCGGCCGCGGTTGCTCGGCGCTTTGAACGATTCACTGGAACGGGTTTGGTGAGTTTCTTCAAAAAACCCTGAGTTGATTTTTGACGTATGATTTTTTTATTTTTAGAGCACAAAAAATTTCAACAGAAAGTTAGGGTTTTCATGTTTTGGTTTTGCGATTTTGCCGATCAAACTTCCATACACTTTACTACCTAGCTAGTTTATGTTTAGTTAGGCTTTGATACCACTGTAAGTCCACGTTGCCCACCCCGGTGCTTGCGGGGAGGCGGAAAACGGAATAAAAATCGGATTTTTACTACTTTAGGCAACATGGACTAGACAAAGTCGGGATCTTTTCTAAACAAAACTAGCTAAAAGCTAACAAGAAATAGCTATAGGGTAGAAAGGTTATACCTTGGGCTTTATGTCCTTCTCTCCTTGCTCCTTGTAGTGAACGGAAGTGATCTCCTTATCGTCTTCTCTCGTCGAAGAAGGATCCACCCGAAAACCTCGACCTTTGGCTTCAACTTCAAGCTAGAAGTAACTAAAGTGCTAGAAGTGCTAATCCTAGAACTTTAGATGAGAGTAGAGATTATCAAGAAGAGGTTTTTCTCAAGCTCAAGTGTTTCTCAACACATGAGAGGGGAGAGCTTGAGAGAGAGGAAGAGGAGGAGAGAGAAAGCATATGATAGAAATGAAAGAATAATGAAGCATTCTCACATATATGTGTGAATTATTGTAAATTGATAATTAATGAGATAATTGTCATTACTTAATCAAGACATGACCATTATCATTTCATATTTAATGCTAATTGCAAGGATCAAAGAGCATCTTTTATATGGAATGATGATGGTCAAAGTGTCAACCTAGGTCAACAAGTCAAGAGTGGTCAAATAGTCATCAACCCTAACCATGCACAATTATATATAACTAATATCAATTAACCATAATGCACACATAAGCATTAGGGTTAGCAAAATGACATTGGTCATTAACCCTAATCAAAGTCCTCTCCCTCTGTCTCAATCAACTGTGCATACGCACCCGTATTCGTGATCCGAGGAACACGAATACAATGAGATAAAACCAATCCCAAATCATATACTAGGATCTGGCTTAAACCAAAGCCCGCTACTATAAGCTGTCCGGACAGCAAACGTGCACAAGTGCGTGGATGTGAACGAACCCTGTCGCAAAACTATGCGACCTCTACTCATTTTGCCTAAAGGCGAATAGCTCTCTGTGTGGTACACTAAAGACTCGACACTACGCTGGCAGTGGGTTTAACCACAGACTGCAAGCGGCACTAGCTGTATGTAACGGTCCCCAGGTAGATGCCGATAAGAAGACTGACGAGGTGACCCCATCTGAACACCTTGAGATAACACTGGAAACCTACCGGTATATCTCGCTTGCCCTGGCCAGGGACTACTTGTGTAATGGCTCTCCTGGACACAGCGCGATGTCAACCCCCAATACCGGGAGAGACGAATCCTGTCTAACCGTCACTGCCTCCAAGTGCTTCGGGACTGCACACAAAAACTACCTGTTTGCACGACTCCTTTGAGCCGTGGTAGGGTAGTAATCAAAGTGCAGTGGGAACACACTCGAGGCGAAGTGACAGTGTCAAGTCAGCGGACTAAGCTGTACTCATATCACCTGGGAACTGATAACTGACGATCGGTATAATACCAACCAACAGTTCCCGACGAGTCCTGTCCAGTGTACTCGTAACCTAACGAGCACCCGCATACTATCTCAAGTACGACGTACTGACGGCTGTGGGACAGACCGTCTCCCACGCTGGGATGAGAAGCGCATACGCTAGTCTACTCCGGAGTATCGATGCCCTGTCTCGATAGTCCAACGACTAGGGACCTGTATAAGGATATGCTTATGGATTACCCAGCCCCCACGAGTGCGAGCGCCATCACAACGCTGGTAATAAAGCAAAGATCCAAAGGGCTCTACTAATATGTATATAAGCGATATCCTAAAAGAAACACATGCACATATTGAAGTAGAGACAAACCAAGTAGCATACTACCATTTCGAGCAAGATTGTATATACAACTGTGAATATCCCAAACTTCCATCAAGTAATATACAAACTTGTATGATACAGTAATGGCCTCTAGGGAATATACACTAACACCACCTCATTTTGGATTTGACTATTTTCATAAAATGGATAATTAGGTAGAAATTAAATATGGAGGTATGGTGAGAACCTTGCTTGCAATAGTTCACACAAATGAATTATTAATTCATTTGTGTTCACTCTTCAAGCATGGTGGGATTTTAAAAATGGAAAAATAGTTTTAACAAAATCAAGCATGGATTATTTTCTTCATATGAGAGAGCTCATTTTGGATGCATGGTTGGTTTTTCTTCACTTTAGCTTGAGCTCCTCCTTCACCATTAGCTTCACCTCCTCTAGCATTCTTGAGTTGCTTTCACCTTCTTTGTTTTGAGATAGCTAACACTAATATCATACAAACTACAATCTAGGCTCTATAGGGTGGCATCCTAGAGACCCTGGTTGCTCTATTTGCTTCTTTTTGTGGAGTTGGAGCTGGAGTTACATCCCTCGGGTGGATCGTCTATGATGAAGGAAGACCGGAGACCAACTTCGTTCAAGCATGCCTCAAGGAGCCATGGAGGAAGATGAAGACCGAAGGACTTGGTTCCATTAGGTATAACCATTCCTATCGCTTTTGTAAGTTTGCTAGTTTTAGAGTTAATGGTTTCGATCTTGGGCATCGGGTAATGGTAGCGCCGGGTTTTAGAAAAATTTTGTTCCCCATTTGGCCACGGTTTGATGGCCGGGGCGCTCCCATAACCTAGCATGGTATCAGAGCCACCCATTAAACCCTACTAGGTAGTTTGCACAAGCTTAAAATCTCGATCGATAAATTTTTCAGAATCGTTTTTCCAATTTGATGTGTTTGCTGTCGATTTTTAAAAGTGGTCAAAAAATATTTTCAGGCATCTTAAAAATATGTGCAGGAAAAACTATAGCTACTAAAAAAGTTTGGGCATGTAACTCCAAAATTCGGCGGCGGAACCGCCGCAAAATACCCATTTTGCGGCTCTTCCGCGGCTAGTTTTGGGCTACAGTGACCAAAATGTTTTCTGGAGCTCTAGTTAGTGGCAAAATGATTTTTTTAATATATGGTTTTGGCTCAGATTCATTTGAGTACTGGTTATGCACTTGGGGCCGATTTGGGAAAGTTTAGTCGATCGAAATTTTAATTGTGTGATTATCAGTATTTAGATTTGCATCTGCGACCGTGAATGTCACTCGATCGGTAAACCCGTCTAACTGCTATATGTTCTTTTAGATGAGTTTGCGAACGTGATATTCACGTTGATGTTCTGTGTTTGTGCTGATATTGTGGATCGGATCGTCGTGGTGGATAGCCTGGGTGCAGTGGCAGTATAGTTTAAATTCATTTGTACATTTGATATTGCGGGACGAGCGTCCGACATGTGGACTGCCGTCACTGCCTGTTTGTATAATATTCTTTTTGGGCATGACCGGGTTGAGTTCGATGTCACCCTTGTATATTATTTTTCTTTTCTGTACTAGGATTACCCCGTGGTGTAGTGTACGAATAGCCGGCTTCTAGGGGAAACGGGTCCGCATCTCATGGCGTTAAGATGGAGGGGACCTTACTCTAGAATTGGCGGGCTATTCGCCGCATTTGTGGGGGGTATAGGTTGACCCACGGAGGGGTGCCTAAGTTACCGGATTCCGTGAAGTGCTGGGTGGCCCATTCATTTGTTGAAGGGGGTTGCCTCGCTTCTGGTTTTGGCGGGTAACTTGCCGCGCTCGTAAGGGTCTAGTTTTTCATTGCACAGGCTATCCACATGACAGGGAACGTCGGGTCTCATTTGCGGCTCAAGTGAAACCTGGGGCACCAGGATTATCCACCATTCTATGTTACTTCTGTGATGCTTCTGTAATGTTGCTTCATATCATGCCTGGGACGATTGTTATATATATTTATATATATACTATTAGATGTTGTATATGTTTTGCACCCGCGCTAGTCCAGTCCCCGCTTTGTCGTCAGTTAAGTAACCTAACGGGTGATGACGGGACCCAGTGGCGAATGCGGATGGAATATAGGTATATTTTATTTTCGTTCTTTTCTGGTGTGATTAATTGATGGGACTGCGTTGATTTTGATCAATGTAAGGATAAAACAAACCTATATGATGTTGTTGGAACCAAGTTTTTAAAAACTGACATTACAGACGTTCTCTTTTGCTTTGCACAGTGGTATTCGGTTATGAATATCCAACACCTCATTCGACGAGGCAAGGGTCGAGATCCCTTCATCGGGAGTGACCCCTTAAGTAAAAGTTTGCGTCAATATAATAACTTTACTATAGTCGTTTCCTTTTGCTTTGCATCGTGGTATTCAGTTTGGAATATCCTGCACCTCATTCGACGAGGAATGAGCCGAGATCCCTTCACCGAGAGTGACCTCTTTAGCAAAGGTTTTCGCAACTATATATATTTATAAAACCACTTGGATTCTTTCAACGATATCAAGTTCATTACGTTAAAGGTTTTTCGCCAAAAACCAGCCGTAGCCCTCCGTCATTTCTTATAAGTACTATTTGGTATTCGTACTATATTTGTTGGCAAGCATCAAGGCATAGTGTATGGTAGCTGAATAATAGTTATCTGTAGCATGGATATGCGATTGATCGGGACAGTCGTACAACTTTTTTGGCAAGCGTAAAGGGTTCGAGTTAATCCAGGACAATGACGGGTTGAACTTGACTAGTGGCCTATAAGTTGTTAGCTAGCGTCAAGGTTATAGGTCGTTAGGGGTAAAAACACATATCGGGGGTTTCAAACATACAGGAAACTTGCCAGGTTTGCGCATACCTTCTGGAGTGTGGTAACTTGAGTGGCTTCCATCAAGTTATCATATGATGATAGTTGGATCCCGATTCCTACTGATGAGTAGGATTACTCCTCGGGTAATTCCGACTAATTCTCTTTTTAGGTTTGTAGGAGGATTCGAGGAAGCAGTGGGAGCCATCCTGATTAGATAAAGTGATTGACCATTCCGATCTATGTTAGAGTGCACGCTGAGTGTTTCTTTTCTCTCTCTCTTTGGCTGCGACTATGACCTGACCTTTGACTAGAACCCATGAAACCAAGTTAACCGAACCTTCATAAAAACACTTTGGCTTTTGGAATGTTACGGTGTCGCATATATCATTGCCGCTTCTATATCACCTTTTGCATTTCTCCAGAACACCCCGTATCACTACGAACATCCACTTCCATTAGATAATCCATCGTATAGTTACATGCGAACTCGAAGGAACTTCTTCCAGATTCGAGGATGGATTCTGGTTCTGGAGAGATTGAATAAGATTATTCGGTTGTCTTTTCCATTTACCTTCTCTCAGGTTGTGAGGGCTCCTAGGATTAAGAGAAGGTACACCTATTGAGCTTATTGGATAGTCTTCTTCCAAACCATAGGCAGGTGCCGATAGGTAGGGAAGGAAGAAAACCAATTAAGCCTAAGTGTGGTGTACAGAAGCTAATAAGTAAAGACATAATAAAGTAATTTAAATAAGGACAAAGAAAAATTGCGACCACCATCATTCACGACAAAACGTTGAATACCCCTGCCACTCCCACATCCACTTTGGATTTCTCCATAACACTCCGTATCACTACGGATATCCACTTTCATTGGATATGCATCGTATAGTTACATACAAACTCGAAGGAATTCGTTCCAGATTCGAGGATGGTTTCCGGTTCAGGAGAAATAGAATACAATTATTCAGATGTTTTTTCCCTTTACCTTCTCTCAGGTTACAGGGGCTCCTAAGATTAGGAGAGTACACCTATTACGCTTATTGGATAGTCTTCTTCCAAACCTTAGGCTGGTGCTGAAGGGTAGGGAAGGAAGAAAACCAATTAGCCTAAAGAAGGTGTACAGAAGGTAATAAGTAAAGACATAATAAAGGGATTTGGAGTGAGGGCAGGTAAGTATATGGTTACTGTCATGAATCAGGATAATGGATGAGGCATTACTAGGAATACCAAGTTACCCCTTTTGAAACATTTTCATGTTTTAGTTTCATTGTGCGATATTAATTGAAAACTGTTTTCCCAATTGGAATCTAACTCCAGGGTATGTATTTACCAGATCAGTTTCTCATATCTGTATGCTATTTCGGATGGTGATAGGGAGTAAGATATTGGGAATTGGGTGATTAGATCCTCATTATATCGGAATTCGTCGTAATTGGTGATATTTGAGGAAATCATCTGGTTTTTGCCGGATGGCAAATATTTGGTTTTGGATATTCATTGTTATGCACCAATTTCAAACTGATATATTTGTACGTTTATTTTATAAAGTGAGATATAACTTTTTGATATTATGTCTGTGACATTTACCTATATCAGTTGGTGATTAGGTAAGGTGTATTCAACGGCGGTGTACTTTTTCTTAACCATAGTACAGTTTTTCAACCTACAACGGATAGGGCTTGAGTTATTAAACTCAGGGGACTTGTACAAAGTATTGTATATTGTCCAGTGTCCATTATGACAGAGGGGTTGGTACTCGTACTATATTCTTTTTACTTATAACTTCTCTAGTTCTAGACAAGTATTTCATTGAAATGCAAGGTCGAGATATTGAGAAGTTATAGGTGTAAGAATAAAGTAGAGAACCATTTTTTGGAAGTATCAGGATTCTTCGAGGAAGTCGAATATGTAGACACTTGTGTTTGGTATTCCGTTGATAGTGATGGTTTTGAGAACTTGCTTCTCTTTCAGGTTATTTATATATGGATGCACTCCTAGATGAGTAATGTTGATTGGCCTTTTTCCATTTGGTTGATATGCACTAGAGACAGCTGCATGATTTTGAATCTGGTTCTAATTAAATTAGTGCTTTTGTTTCTATATTGGATATATATATAGAATCAATTTATATCTTAGCGATGTTAAGGTATAGGGAGTTGTCCAGCTGATGCTTAAAACCAGAATCCGGATAAACTCAAGGCACGTTTCAGTAATAGCTGTTTGTGGGTTAACCCGGGCTTTGACGAAGGTTAACTTTCTACCATCAGGAAGATCAATATTTATATTGTTCTTGACTCGCCACAGTTTTAGTAAAATGGATTTTTTCAGAAAAACAGAAGTGGGAGTATGGTAGAACTGGAAGTGATTCCAGAACCACAAACGATCACTGAAGATTTAATAGAACCTAAGGATTCAATTAGTTTCGACATTCCATTAGCCACTCCGCAGATTTGGTGGGTAATCTCAGGAACCCGAGAGGTACTTCGGTCTTCTCAGAGACGGTGACAGGGAGGTTCTTGTTTACCCAGACTTGCCATTGCTACTGTTCTAGAGTATAAGATCCGGCAGGAGGTTGAGTATAGTGTCATTCTAAACTTTCTTTAGAAGTGCACGTAGAGGGTTGTTGTAGTCAATGAGAGCAGTGGAAGCATAGTGGGCAAGTAGCTTATGTCTATTTATAGGCTAAAGCAAGTATAGAGAAAATAGATCATCTATTTTTGATGTGACAGTCATAGGTTTTGACTTCATCAGAATAGGAGATGGATCTGCTAAGAAGGTAGTAGAGAGTGATGTCCAGGTATTAGGATGACATACACTTGATAGGAAGAGATATTCCTATACTACGATCGGTTATACTGTGCTTGTCACAAAGTTGTTTCTCCACATAGGATATGGATATAATATCAGGTTTTCTGGTTACTAGATCTATGGCTTTAGATCTAGATTTGGGAAGTGTCCTAATCTGGGTATTTTGACATTATTCTATAGGTATTTTAGAATGGACGACTCCTGGTATGGTGGTGTACCTACAATCGATGGAGTCACCCACTCTGAAAGTGTCTTACAGACTAAAGGGGAGAGGGATCTGCATGATTAGCATATCACTTGTTTAGGCAATTGAGTTAATCATGAAATGTCAAGTACCATACCAGATGTTGTTTTTGCACTAGCTGAAATAAATATATATTAATCCAATCCTGGAGAAACATTGGGATGCAGTTATTGAACATAAATGGATATTCTTGGGATATGGTAATGGAAGCCTCCTTCATGAGACAGTTATCATTTCAAGCTTCCAAGGTGACATGGATGACAGAGTGACTGTCATAATTATAGTTTTCTCTCTTTTGAGGGACTGTATGTTGGACAGGTGGTCTAAGCAAATACCGAGGAAGGCATGGCGTAGGATACTTATTAAATTCAGTAAACGATACAGTCTAAGAAGTTTGCGGGATTTGGAGTTCGTTTAAGAACTGGGTCCCATAAGATATCCAGACAAATTCTAAAACAGGTATTGCTCATTTCGGGAGATAGTTTTCTCCACGAAGTTGAGATATAGAGAGATACAGAAAGAAACATTGGAGCGGATCCACTCACTGAGGCTATTTCTCGAACACAATATTTTCGCAAACGGGCTTTGCGAAACTGATTAGTAGAGAAGTTGGGTGTTCGGTATCACACGGGCTGTGAGTATGCGACATCGCAATAATTGGCCTTAAGTGAAAGTGGGAGATTGTTGGGTATAGTGCCTTCAAGGCAATTATCATAGTTGCGGGCAGGTGATTATGATTATTGAGGGAGGACCAATACCGATAAATCAGTATTACTCAAGATGATAGTATGATATCTGGTTTGTCTTTATCATCATGTACATGTTGATAGAGCCCATAGGATACTTTCTTGACTACCAGCATTATGATGGCGATTATATACGTGGGAGGGGGGTTTATAAGCACATCCTTAAATGTCCTTAGTCGTGGGAGTATCGAGACTGGGCATCGATACTCCAGTATAGACTAGTGTATACTGATCGAGATCCCGACGAGGGGCGGTGGCCAGTCTCATAAGCCATTGGTGTTAGTTTGTTCACCTAAGATAGTATACAGGTACTCATTGGGTTATGAGTACACTGGACGGACTCGCCAGGAACATGCTAGTTGGTATCCTATTGTCAGATAGCAGTTCCCAGGTGACATGTGTACAGGTTAGTCTGTCGACCTGAGATCATCATTTTTTTCGTGTGAGTTCCCACTGTGTTTTGATTACTACCCGACCACGGCTCAAAGGAGTCATGCAAACAGGTTATTGTTGGGTACAGTCTCGAGCTAAATGGAGGCAGTGATCGGATCGTCGGGGATTCGTCTCTCCCGGTATTGGGGGTTGATGTCGCGTTGTGTACGGATGGTCATCACCAAAAATCCATGGCCACGGTGGATGAGAATTACCGATTCAGGATCGATAGTTTCTCAGGAGGTGATGGGTTTCATGCCGACACTAAATGTCGCGTTGTTAGGGGTTCGACTTTATCCCCCTAGACTCGATATGTGATACCCTTAGACGAACAGACTGGACTGCACGGATATTGTCACTGTCAGGCTCAGTAGGTGTTCAGGATGAGTTTGCTCGTCGGCCTCCCTTTCGCTCAATACCTGGATAGCCGTTACGTACAGCTGGTGCAGCTGACGTGCTTGTGGTTAAACCCACTGCCAGCGTATTGACGAGTCTTTAGAGTCCCACACAGAGGGTTTCCCTGGTTTTGGCGAAATGATGTAGTAGCCGTATTGGATACGTACAGAGTTCCGATCGATTGATGTACATTGTACTTGGACTTTCGATTGGACAGTTGATAATACTAGCCGGCTCGGATTTGAGCCGGATTATTAAATCAGGTATTGATTTAATAATTTACGTATATATATTTCGGTATGTATATTCTAGTATTATATTCTTTGTGTTATTCTATCTCTTTGGGTATTTGTATTTCGATACGAATGCAGGTATGTATATACTGTAGAATGTAATCCGTATTTTTTACCGGATAACATTCTAGAAGGTGCCACCTCATTTTGGATTTGACCATTTTCATAAAATGGATAATGAGGTAGAAATTAAATATGGAGGTATGGTGAGAACCACGCTTGCAATAGTGCACACAAATGAATTATTAATTCATTTGTGTTCACTATTCAAGCATGGTGGGATTTTAAAAATAGAAAAATGGTTTTAACAAAATCAAGCATGCATTATTTTCTTCATATGAGAGAGCTCATTTTGGATGCATGGTTGGTTTTTCTTCACTTGAGCTTGAGCTTGAGCTCCTCCTTCACCATTAGCTTCACCTCCTCTAGCTTTCTTGAGTTACTTTCACCTTCTTTGTTTTGAGATAGCTAACACTAAGATCATACACACTATAATCTAGGCTCTCTAGGGTAGCATCCTAGAGACCCTAATTGCTCCATTTGCATCTTGTTGTGGAGCAGGAGCCAGAGTTACATCCCTCGGGAGGATCGTCTATGATGAAGGAAGACCGGCGACCAACTTCGTTCAAGCATGCCTCAAGGAGCCTTGGAGGAAGTTGAAGACCGAAGGACTTGGTTCCATTAGATATAACCATTCCTATCTCTTTTTAAAGTTTGCTAGTTTTAGGGTTAATGGTTTTGATCTTGGGCATCGGGTAATGGTAGCGCCGGGTTTTAGAAAATTTTTGTTCCGCATTTTGCCATGGTTTGATGGCCAGGGCGCTCCCATAACCCAGCAGTTGACACCTGGTCGCTGACGAAAACCTTTTGCTACAAGTCTAGCTTTGAAAGTCTCAACTTTTCCAACTACACCAAGTTTCTTCTTAAAGATCCACTTTCTCCCAATGGGTTTTATCCCTTCAGGAGCAACTTCCAAAGTCCATATTTTGTTGGTGTATATGGATTCCATCTCAGATCGCATAGCATGCGGCCATTTCACTGAGTCCCCACTTGTGATGGCCTACTCAAAACTAGTTAGGTCATCATCTTATATGATGTAATCCTCGCTCCCACCGTCTATGAGAAAACCTTAGTATCTCTCAGGTGGATGAGGAACCCCACTAGATCTGCGAATTGGCTGAGGTTCGTCGGGGACTATTGAATCCTCCGGTTCTACCAAATCATCAGTTGTATTTTGTGTAGCTATAACTTCATCCAGTTCTACTTCATTAGCACTAATTTCTTTCACAAGAAATTCCTTTTCTAAAAAGGTGGCATGTTGAGAAACAAATACCTTTTGTTCCTCAGGGTGGTAGAAGATATATTCATATGAGTTCTTTGGATATCCCATAAAGTTGCACAGAACAGACCTTGCCTCGAGCTTGTCCGGATTTTGCTTTTTAACATAGGCTGGACAACCCCATATCTTAACTCATTTAAGAGATGGTCTCTTCCCATACCATATCTCATATGGAGTGGTAGGCACGGAGTTGGTTAGAACTCTATTCAATAGGTATGCGGCTGTCTCAAGTGCATAACCCCAAAAGGAAATAGGTAACTCAGCAATACTCATCATAGAGCACCCCATATCTAATAGGGTGTGATTTCTCCGCTCCGATGCTCCGTTGTGCTGTGGTGTATACGAAGGAGTAAGCTGAGAGAGAATCCCATTCTCTTTTAAATAGTCTCAGAATTCTGTGCTTAAGTATTCTCCTCCCCAATCATATCGAAGGATTTTAATACTTTTACCCGTCCGGTTCTCTACTTCGCACTTATATTCCTTGAATTTCTCAAAAGCTTCAGATTTGTGTTTCAAAAGGAACATATGTCCGAATCTTGAGAGATCATCGGTGAATATAATAAAGTACGAGAAACCATTCCTAGCATATGTAGACATAGGACCGCATACATCACTATGTATGAGTCCCAAGAGTTCAGTAGCTCTTTCTCCGTGTCCAGTAAACGGAGTTTTGGTCATCTTGCCTTTGAGACATGACTGGCAAGTTTCATATGATGTAAATTCAAATGGATTCAAATATCTATCTTTATGAAACTTAGATAGTCTTGTCGTATTGATATGACCAAGTCTACAATGCCATAAAAATACTTCGTTCATTTCTGAACTTTTCCTCTCGTGTGTGTTTTGAATATTTAGAACTGTGGTTTGATTTAGAATGTATATACCATTAGATAATGTACCAATCCAAATCAACACTTGATTTAGGAAAATGTCCATAACATTTTCCTCCAATGCAAAGTTATATCCCTCTTTATGTAATAAGGAAACTGATATAATATTGCACATCATAGTTGGTACATAATAACAGTCATTCAAAATCAATGTATTACCATTTGGTAATACAAGGTGATATTCACCAACTGCTTTGGCTGCAACAATTGCACCATTCCCTATTTTGAGAGACATATCACCCTTTCCCTGTTCTTTACTTCTTCTTAACCCATGTAACGAATTACGAACGTGGGATCCTGATCTGGTATCCAATACCCAGGACGTAGAGCATACTGAGAAACAGTTCTCGGTAATGAACATGTTAGTTATATGTATGCCCTAGAGGCCATTACTATAAATAGATGTATATTGTAGTGGATGCTGGGACATATATAGGGAGGACTTTCTCGCTCGACATGATAGTATACTATCTGGTTACTCTTTACCTTAACGTGTATACTGTTTGTCTCTCTGTTACATGTTGGTAAAGCCCTTAGGATGTGTATTTGACTACCTGGACTATGATTCGGATCATACTAATGGGGACATGGTAGTCCATAAGTACATCCTTCAAGGTCCCTAGTCGTGGGTGTATCGAGACAGGGCATCGATATACCAGAGTAGACTAGCGTATACCTTCTCGACCCATACAGATGGGCGATGGATGATCCCATATCCATTGTTGTTTGACATCAGAGATGATATACGGGTGCTCAGTGGAGACTGGGTACACTGGACGGACTCGCCGAGAACTCCCAGATGGTATTATACCTTACGTCAGATGGCAGTTCTCTGGTGACACTGGTACAGAGTAGTCTGTTGACCCGAGATCGTCATAGAGTCTTGTGTGATTCCCACTGTGCATTGATTTCCATCTTACCACGTCCAAGAGGGCATGCAAAACGGTGGTTTTTGGGTACAGTCCCGAATCACATGGAGGCAATGAGCGATAGGAGGGGATTCGTCTCTCCCGGTATAGGGAGTTGATGTTGCGCTGTGTTCGATTGGCTATAACCGGAAATCCCTGGCCAGGGTTGCTGAGATTTACTGGTAAGTGTTACCAGTAGTTTCTCGAACTGTTATAGACCTCATATCGACACGACTTATCGAGCTATTGGGGTCTGACGTTTACCACCCCTAGGCGAGATATGCGACATATCAGACGACGAGACCGGACTGTACGGTAAGTGTTACTGGTTGGATTCACAGGAGTGTGAGCGGGCTTGCTCGTCGATCTTCTGATCGCTCAATACCTGGGTGGCCGTTACGTTTAGCAGACCGCTTGCGGCTTGTGGGTGATTGATATGATCATCATCTGCTGCCGGCGTATTGACGAGTCTTTAGAGTCCTACACAGAGGTTTCCTGGCTCAAGCGAAGCGAAATAGGAGCGCATATGAGATATGTACGGGACCGAGAATAATACGTGTATGTGATACCGTATTCTATTCTCGCGATGAATGTATCGATCTGGTTGTATGCGATATAACCTAGTTATCGAATCAAGGATTGATTCGATAAATCGATACATTGGATATTAGTCGGTCATATGAGATATGACCGGATCGTTAAATCAAGTGTTGATTTGATGATTTAATGCATAATTATATATTTGATATATTACTTTGCATTAACTAGTATTGGTTCACTTTAAAAGGATTTTCTCACTTGAAGTACACAACTTGTATATGTGATATACTTTTGTGCACTTGTTTGTATCATGTTTGATGATACATGCTCACTTGGGTGTAGTTTTGGTTTAAACCTTGGTTATGTAAATGGTTAAGGTTTTTATTTATTTATTCATTTATTTATTTTCTTTTGGCAAGAAATAAAATGGTTGCTAGTTTTGTTTTATATTGAAAGTTCATGAAGGTTTGAAAAGTTGACCATTTTGTTTCTTTCCTTTAACCTAACCATTCCACTTAACCCTAGTTTATTCTCTACACCTAATTATGGTTTGAATATGATAAGTATTGATTTTCTTTTCCATTTTTAATTAACACTTATCATATTCTTGCTTCTTCTTCTTCTTCTTCACTTTAAGAAAAAGCTTGCTATCAACAATGGCAACTTGTGAAAATGAGTGAGAAATCCAATTCTAAAGTGAACCCCCCTCCTATTTCTTCATCCTCTACCTCTTGCCAATTAGTATAGGGTGTTTTCTTCACAAGTTTCATGACTTGGTGAAGTGGGAGCTTGATCTAGTGATGCCTCGACATAGATCATCTTCGGCATCGTAGTCGATGACCTAGCCCGCCCAATTCTCCGATGAAGCCGACGCTAGAGCCCGGGATTTGATTTGGACAGCAAGGAGACTTCATCATGGAGCTATGGAGGTGGAGAACCGGATCTACAAAGGTTTCGTCTAAAATTCTAGTTAAGTTGTTAACTAGTTGCATGTTTCGCCTAAAATTCTAGTTAACGATCCGTATTAGGGTTTCTCGGCACTTGTAAAATTTGAAATTGGCATGGTTGATGCCTTGTGAGACCTTATTAGTGTGCCTAGGAACCCTACAGTGGTATCAGAGCCTAGCTAGAGCATTAGGCGAAGTGTAGACGACGTTTGAAATCCGAACGAACCGAAACCCTAACTCTCAAAATGCTCTCTGTCCAATTTTTAAAAATCTGGATTTTTCAATATTAAAAATATGCAGAAAATTCAGCAGGGTTTTTTATGAATTACTGTGCAAAACGGAGTCCTAACTCCGTCAACCCGCGGCGGAACCACGGCGTTACCCCACGTAACGCGGCGGTTACGCGGCCATCTAGTTGATATTTTCACCCCACTTTGCACAGTAATGTCAATGATTAACTCCTGTGTTTTCTGGGTAATTTTAATGTATACTTTACAGTTGAGTATTCTGGGGTTGTATTGGGAATCAAAGATTCGATCGGATTATCAAATTTTGTCTGTGTGGCTTTCCGGATATTTTTGAATATGTTAAAAAGTTTGACCGGATATAAATACCCACTTTTTCCCCTGCCGGAAAATTTCTAAATGTTGGATCTTTCCATGGTTTAAAGACGTTCTAAGTAGTGCAAGTAACGCGATGGACCCTCTAGAAGACAACAAACCTTAACTCGATTATGTGACCGTCTTGAACTGCCGTTTGAACCTTCGGGTTTGGGGCAGTACGGCGTGCCACATGTGAGGCGTTGGCTTGACCGTTCTACGGCTGGACCATTGCTACTGAGGCACGAAATGAATGTTTTTAAGCTTATTTCATGTGTTGATCTGTTTCGGGAAAACTTGGGTGTTTGATTGTTCGATCGGAAAGTTTAACATTTTCTATTTATCTGGAATGGGATACAATAATTGGAATTCACAAGTAGTTATGAGATAACTGAATGAATGTTATAAACATAGCAGTTTAGTCTCTCTTGATCAGTTGCCACGGAATTTTGATGCGATCAAAAGTCCGTCGCAATCACGTAGTGTACGCGGATACTCGCCGGGTAAACTTAATAGACAGCCTCGCCCCACAGCCCCGACCAAGTGACTGTAGGAGAACCCCGTCACCGAAAGCATCCGTTTGGGTACTCGCGGCAGCGGTGTTCCGCCTTGGTGCACTTCGTCGTCGGCGTCGGGGGTGCGGCCGCCTACTAAAGTTTGCGACGAGTATTCGATCAGAATGTCGGGAATCTTGTTAAATTGCCCAACTTGATATTGAAAAGTGTTTTCGATATGAGACTAAAATGCGGGGTTTATAATTGTTAGGCATGCGATGCCTAAAGAATTCATGTGATTAGGCATGCGATGTCTATGCAGGTTGCGGATTCCAACTGTTGTAGTTTTACACTTTCTTTTCTGTGACCGTAAGTGTAATATGTGATATCGCCGGTTTCGTTGCTATATGCCAACGACAATTGGGATGCGCATATTTACTTACGTTGATGACATGTGATGTTATGTGTTGCTGGATATGTTATATTGGATCGTCGTGTTTGAATAGCCGGGTTTTTTTTATGTGAGATGAGTGTTTTTCATTTTCATTCATGTAAAAACTTGTATGTAATATTCTTTTATTTGGGGCACTTCCAGATTGCGGAAGTTGTCACTATTTGTATATTATTTTCTTTTCCGCACTAGGATAGACCCAAGGAGGGGAGCACAAGTAACCGGGTTCTGGAGTCCAGTGGGAGACCAACTCGAGGAGTCGAGTCCGGGTCTCCTAACTCTAGAATTGGTAGGGCTGCTTGCCGCTCTCGTAGGGGTCTAGGGGTGTGGGTTTGGCTATTCATCGCGACCGTGGAATCCGTGTTTTATACTGGCTAGTATTGAAAACACGGACGTCCTAGTATATCCAATATTTCTTATGATTCTTCTGCTGCGATATCTGTGATGTGATCATGTGATGTTCTGTGATAGATACTTTATATAGTATATATGATATATTATATAGAGGTTACTTATGTTTTACACCCGCGCTAGCCCGGCCCCCCTCTGCCGTTAGTTACCTAACCTAACGGTGCACGAGGGGACATCGAGGCGAATGCGGATGGCGTAAGTGTACGTCGTATTTATCTGTGATGATTAGGTACTTAAATGATGGGACTTCATTAATGTGATTAATGAAATAAAAGAAACCTAAGATGTTGCGGAATCGAATTTCAAAAATAAAACAGGTAGCTACAGTTCTTGCTTTGCACAGTGGTATATATGATATATCCTGCACCTTATTCGATAAGGAAAGGACCGAGATCCCTTCACCGGGAGTGACTCCTTTAGCAATAACTGGTAGATGCTACACACTCGTTTTGTCTTTTGATAGCTTCTATAGTTTCTGCTTTGCACAGTGATATATATGATATATCCAGCACCTTATTCGATAAGGAAAGGACCGACGATCCCGTCACCGGGAGTGACTCCTTTAGAAAAACTAGAAAAGCCTCAAAAGCACTCCATTTTAAAATCATTTGATTCTACAACGATATCAAGTTCATTACGCAATAGGTTTTCAGAAAAACCTGTCGTAGCCCTCCGTCATTTCAGATAAGTCCTATTTAGTATTCGTGCTACGTTTGTTGACCTCCGTCAAGGCGTAGTGTGTGGTAGCTAACTAGTATTTATCTGCTTATGCATATGATGCAGATTGGATTAGGGTAGTCGTGCGGCCTTGTTGCCCTCCGTCAAGGGTCGTGCGGGTGGGTTTAATTCGATCAAGAAATGACGGGTTAAACTTGACTAGTAGCCTATGGTTTGTTGACCTCCGTCAAGGTCATAGGGTGCTAGGGGCAAAATTATCGGGAATTTCAAGTGTTGAAATTTGCAATGAGATTGCATACCTTCTATGAGATAGTTGGATCCCGATACCCGCTGCGAGTAAGAGTTACTCCTGGGAGAGTTTTACACATTACAATTAGCCGATCAAGTAGGTGTCTAGAAATGTATCAACGAGATTACGCCTCTGGAAAAACGAGGTTTACATTAATTAGGTTCGTGCAAAAGCACGGGGGACCTCCCTCAAAGTACCGACACTGGCCTGGCTGAAAGATTGGCGAACTTGTAGTGTGTAATTAATCCCGGCTAGTCTTTCCTTTTAGGGTTTGAAGGAAGATTTGATAAAAACAGTGGGAGCCATCCTGATTAGATAAAATAATAACCAATCTATTCTTGCAAGAGCGCACGCTGAGTGTTTTCTTCTCTCTCTCTCCAGGTAGCGACCATATCACGCCTTAATCAAGATAATAATACGGATAATTGACCGAACCCGCTTGTTATACTGAGCTGGGGAACGTTGGTCCCGCTCCAACTTATAATTGTTATAAGACAGAGCAGGAAATTGGGGAATACCAGAATTCCCGTGCCGCCCAAACGAAGAGAGTGCAAGCTGATGCATCATCTTCGGGTGTGTTCATTACAAAGAACTGTTTCTCTGTGTCCTCTACGTCCTGGGTATGTGATACCAGATCAGGATCCCAGATATGTAATTTGTTACATAGGGCTACAGATAGGTAGAGAACTGAGAACGGGTGATAAGTTTCATGAGGCAGAAAACGGGGCAAGTGTTGCAGCCAAGTCTGTTGGTCACTGTCACCCTGTATTCCAAATACATTGATTCTGAACGAATGTTATTAGATACCGAACCTGATAGAAAAAATCATATCCGTCTCTTTATTAGTAAAGAAAGGATATAATTTTGTAATGTTGGATACTGTTTTGAACATTTCCTATATCAAAAGTTGATCGGTTCAGGCACGTTATCTAAAAGCATTAATGTTCTAAATCAAACTACAGTTCTTAGTATACAGAACACACACAAGAGGATGAGTTCAGAAATGAACGAATTTTTCTTGAGGTATTGTAGACTAGGTCATATCAATGCGACCTGACTAGCTGAAGTTACATGTAGATGGATATTTAAAGCAGTTTGAATCTATATCTTGTGAAACTTGCCAGTCATGTCACAAAGATATAATGACACCAGCTCTGTTTATTGGAAACAGAGAAAGAGTTAGTGAACTCTTGGGATGATACATGTTGATGTATGTAGGTCCCTTGTCTACATATGCCAGGACTGGTTCTTTGTACTTCGTTACATTCTCTGATAATCTCTCAAGATTCAAACATATGTTCCTGTTGAAACACAAGTCCGAACCTTTTGAGATATTCACAGAATGTGATTTAGAAGTAGAAAACCATAACAAGGGTATAAGTATTATGTCTTATGATGAGATCAAGGAGGAGAATACTTGAGCACGGAATTCCTGGACTATTCTAAAGGAGAATGAGATTCTCTCTCGGCATTACTTCTCCGTATACACAATAGCACGATGGTATATCGGGACGGAGCAATCACACCCTATATGATAAGGTGTGCTCTATGATGAGTACTACTGAGTTACCTGTTTCCTTTTAGGGGGTTATGCACTTGAGAAGCTGCAAACCTATTGAATACGGTTCCAATCAAATCAATTGCCTACCACTTCATATGTGATATGGAAAGGGAAGAGCCCATATCTTAAGTTAGTTAAGATTTGGGGTTGTCCGGGCTATGTCTAAAAGGTAAATCCGGACAGGATCGAGGCAATGTCTGTAATGTAGAACTGGAAAGGTTCCAGCTATACAAAACTGCAGCTTATGATTTGACAGAACCAAAGGATTCAATAGTTACCAACGAACCTCAGCCTCTCCGCCGATCTAGAAAGCTTCCTCACCCGCCTGAGAGATACTTCGGTTTCTCTATGACAGTGGGAGCGAGGATTGCATCATAAGATAATGACCCAACTAGTTTCGAGCTGGCCATCAGGAGTGGGACTCTGTAAGAATGGCTGGATGCTTAGCGATCTGAGATGGAATCCATGTACAACGACAAAGTATGGACTTTGGTTGCTATATCTGAAAGGTTAAATCCCCATCAGGAGCAAGTATATCTTGAGAAGATTACTTGGTGTAGATGGAAAAGTTGAGACTTTCAAAGCTATACTTGTTAAAGCTTTTTCGTCATCGACCAGGCGTGGATAATGATGAATCCTTTTCAAGTGGCTATGCTTAAGTCCATCCAGATCCTACTTGCCACGGCTACATACCATGACTACGATATCTAGCGGTTGGGTGTCATGACTGCTTTTCTAAATGATGTTTTAGAAAAGGGCGTCTATAAGTACACAGCCAGAGGGCTTCGTAGACACTAGGAGCAGCGGAAACGTGTAAAAGTTGCTTTATAGGATAAAGCAGGCATCGCGGAGTTGGAACATCTGTTTTGATGAGTTGGTCAAATAGTTTGACATCATCAAAATGGTAGATGAACCTTGTATATACAAGAAGGTAGTAGGGAGTATGGTAGTGATCCTCGTAGAGTACGTGGATGACATACTCTTGATAGGGAAGGAGTTTCCTATGCTACGCTCGATCAATCTCCACTTATCGCAATAATTCTCCACATAGGATCAAAATGATTCCTCCTAAATCCTGGGTTTTGGATCTATGAGATAGATCTAATTGGATGTTAGGATTCTCACTAGTTGTAGTGAGATAGTATCAATTGGTCCTGGGGAGAATCACTGGAAGTGTTCCAGAGTGATAAGAACGACTGAATGTCAGTCACAGGCATTGTCTTTACCCTTAGTAAAGGGACGGTATGTTGGAAGAGTTCCAAGATAGATACCGTGACATACTAGACGATTAAAGGCTGAATATGTCGCTACTTAAAGATGCTACCAAAGAGGCTGTCTGGGTGTATATAAGTTCATGAGATGAACCCAGTTCCTCCCGTTGTGAGACAATGGAGTTGTGGCTTATGCCAAGGAACGTCCGTCCCATCAGTGATCCAGACATATTCTAAGGCAGTGTCACCTGATCGTGGAGATGGTTGATCTCCAGGGGATCGAGGTTAGGAGAGTAGACTCAGAGGACAACACGGCGGATCCACTCACGAAAGGCCTTTTCCCAGAGAGAGAGAGACTTTTATGGGATGGTTGTGTATGAGATACTACAACCACTGCTATCAGATGGCCCTAGTGCAAGTGGGAGATTGTTAGTTATATGTATGCCCTAGAGGCCATTACTGTACATAGGATGTATATTGTAGTGGATGCTGGGACATATATAGGGAGGACTTTCTCGCTCGACATGATAGTATGCTATCTGGTTACTCTTTAACTTAACGTGTATACTGTTTGTCTTTCTGTTACATGTTGGTAAAGCCCTTAGGATGTGTACTTGACTACCTAGACTATGATGCGGATCATACTAGTGGGGACATGGTAGTCCATAAGTACATCCTTCAAGGTCCCTAGTCGTGGGTGTATCGAGACAGGGCATCGATATACCAGAGTAGACTAGCGTATACCTTCTCGACCCATACAGATGGGCGATGGATGATCCCATATCCATTGGTGTTTGACATCAGAGATGATATACGGGTGCTCAGTGGAGACTGGGTACACCGGACGGACTCGCCGAGAACTCCCAGATGATATTATACCTTACGTCAGATGGCAGTTCTCTGGTGACACTGGTACAGAGTAGTCTGTTGACCCGAGATCGTCATAGAGTCTTGTGTGATTCCCACTGTGCTTTGATTTCCATCTTACCACGTTCAAGAGGGCGTGCAAAACGGTGGTTTTTGGGTACAGTCCCGAATCACATGGAGGCAATGAGCGATAGGAGGGGATTCGTCTCTCCCGGTATAGGGAGTTGATGTTGCGCTGTGTTCGATTGGCTATAACCGGAAATCCCTGGCCAGGGTTGTTGAGATTTACTGGTAAGTGTTACCAGTAGTTTCTCGAACTGTTATAGACCTCATATCGACACGACTTATCGAGCTATTGGGGTCTGACGTTTACCACCCCTAGGCGAGATATGCGACATATCAGACGACGAGACCGGACTGTACGGTAAGTGTTACTGGTTGGATTCACAGGAGTGTGAGCGGGCTTGCTCGTCGATCTTCTGATCGCTCAATACCCGGGTGGCCGTTACGTTTAGCAGACCGCTTGCGGCTTGTGGATGATTGATATGATCATCATCTGCTGCCGGCGTATTGACGAGTCTTTAGAGTCCTACACAGAGGTTTCCTGGCTCAAGCGAAACGAAATAGGAGCGCATATGAGATGTGTGCGGGACCGAGAATAATGCGTGTATGTGATACCGTATTCTATTCTCGCGATGAATGTATCGATCTGGTTGTATGCGATATAACCTAGTTATCGAATCAAGGATTGATTCGATAAATCGATACATTGGATATTAGTCGGTCATATGAGATATGACCGGATCGTTAAATCAAGTGTTGATTTGATGATTTAATGCATAATTATATATTTGATATATTACTTTGCATTAACTAGTATTGGTTCACTTTAAAAGGATTTTCTCACTTGAAGTACACAACTTGTATATGTGATATACTTTTGTGCACTTGTTTGTATCATGTTTGATGATACATGCTCACTTGGGTGTAGTTTTGGTTTAAACCTTGGTTATGTAAATGGTTAAGGTTTTTATTTATTTATTCATTTATTTATTTTCTTTTGGCAAGAAATAAAATGGTTGCTAGTTTTGTTTTATATTGAAAGTTCATGAAGGTTTGAAAAGTTGACCATTTTGTTTCTTTCCTTTAACCTAACCATTCCACTTAACCCTAGTTTATTTTCTACACCTAATCATGGTTTGAATATGATAAGTATTGATTTTCTTTTCCATTTTTAATTAACACTTATCATATTCTTGCTTCTTCTTCTTCTTCTTCACTTTAAGAAAAAGCTTGCTATCAACAATGGCAACTTGTGAAAATGAGTGAGAAATCCAATTCTAAAGTGAACCCCCCTCCTATTTCTTCATCCTCTACCTCTTGCCAAGTAGTATAGGGTGTTTTCTTCACAAGTTTCATGACTTGGTGAAGTGGGAGCTTGATCTAGTGATGCCTCGACGTAGATCATCTTCGGCATCGTAGTCGATGACCTAGCCCGCCCAATTCTCCGATGAAGCCGACGCTAGAGCCCGGGATTTGATTTGGAGAGCAAGGAGACTTCATCATGGAGCTATGGAGGTGGAGAACCGGATCTACAAAGGTTTCGTCTAAAATTCTAGTTAAGTTGTTAACTAGTTGCATGTTTCGCCTAAAATTCTAGTTAACGATCCGTATTAGGGTTTCTCGGCACTTGTAAAATTTGAAATTGGCATGGTTGATGCCTTGTGAGACCTCATTAGTGTGCCTAGGAACCCTACAGAACACACCCGAAGAAGATGCATCATCATGCTCTTTCTTCGTTCGGGTTGCGAGAGAATCATGATATTTCCCTATTCCTTGCTCAAACTTTTGACAGTCATAAGATGGAGCGGAATCAACGTTCCCCAGCTTAGTATAATAAGTGGGTTCGGTCAATACATCCATATTATTATCTTAATTAAGGCGTGTCATGATCTCTACCTGGAGAGAGAGAAGAAAGACACTTTAGCGTGCGCTCTTGCAAGATTAGACCGGTTATTATCTTATCTAATCAGGATGGCTCCCACTATTTTTATCAAATCTTCCTTCAAACCCTAAAAGGTAAGACTAGCCGGGATTACATCCTACAAGTTCGCCAATCGGTCAGCCAGGAAGGTATTAGTACTCCGAAAGAGTTTCCCCATGTTTTCGCATGGAACTAATTAAATAACCTCGTTTCCGCAGGGGCATAACCCCGTTAACACCTTTCTCAGACACCTACTGGATCAGCTAATTATAAAATGGAAAACTCTCCCAGGAGTAACATTTACTCGCAGTGGGTATCGGGATACAACTATCTTATAGAAGGTATGCAATCTCATTGCAAATTCCAACACTTGAAATTCCCAATATCTATTTTTACCCCTAGCGACTTATGACCTTGGTTATGGTCAACAAATCATAAGCGCTAGCCAAGTTTAACCCGTCATTTCGTGATTGAATTAAACCCACCCGTACGACCCTTGGCTATGGTCAATAAAGCCGTACGACTACCCTAATCCAATCGCATCATATGCGGCAGATAAGCACAAATTAGCTACCGCACACTACGCCTTGGCTATGGTCAAAAAATGCAGCACGAATACTAAATAGAACTTATCTAAAATGACGGAGGGTTACGACTGGTTTTGAAGAAAACCTTTATCGTAATGAACTTGATATCGTTATAGAATCTAATGATTTGAAAAGGAGTGGTTTAAGCTCCGTTTTTAAAATCGAGTAGTTTTCAAAACAAACCAAGTGGATAGTAGAATTTGCTAGTTTTTTCTAAAGAGGTCACTCCCGGTGAAGGGATCTAGGCTCTTTCCTCATCGAATGAGGTGTTGGATATTCATAAAGGAATACGGCGATGCAAAGCAATAACTAGATCTACTTTTTTTGAAAAAGTTGATTCTACAACATTTTTAGATTTCTTTTCTTTTCATTAATCTCATTAATGATGTCCCATCATTTATGTTTCTTAAACATTACAGAAGAAACGAAAATAGAACGTACGCTTATGCCATCCGCATTCGCCACGGGGCCCCGTCATGCACCGTTAGGTTACTTAACTAACGGTAAAGCGGGGGGTGGACTAGCGCGGGTGCAAAATATAAGCAACGTTTATTATATATATCATATATATATATATATCATTCGTCTCATGCAGTTATATGATCACATTACAGAACTTAAGTAGCAGAAGTCAACATATAAAATATAGGATATACTAGGAGGTCCGTGTTTTAAATTTAACCAGTAATGAAAAACACGGGTTCCACGGTCGTGATGAATAGCCAAACCCACATCCCTAGCCTCCTAAGAGAGCGGCAAGCAACCCTACTGATTCTAGAGTTAGGCTACCCGGTCTCGACTCCTCGAGATGGTTTCCCACTGGACTCTAGAACCCGGTTACTTGTGCTCCCCGCCTTGGATCTATCCTAATGCGGAAAAGTAAATAATATACATCAATGGTGACATCATCCTCAACCCGGAAGTGTCCCAATAAAAGAATATTACATACATATTTTACACGAATGAAAATTGGAAAACTCTTATCTCACCAAAAACCCCCGGCTATTCATTCATGACGATCTAATATAACATATCACAAGCAACACATAACATCACATATCATCAACATAAGTAAATATGCGTATCCCGAATGTCGTTGACGTATTGCAACGAAATCGGAGATACACCACATATTACACTTACGGTCATAGAAAAGAAATGAAAAACTACAATAATTAGAATCCACACCACACCTTAGACATCATAAACCCAAAATATCTCATATCTCGGATTTCATGCCTAACCCAATAAATCTTGCATTTAAGTCTTGAATTAAAAACAATTTTCAATAACACGTCGGGCTATTCAACAAGATTCCCGATGACTTGATCGAATGCTCGTTGGGAACTTTAGTAGATTGCCACACCCCCTAATGCCGTCAACGTAGTGCACTTAGGCGGAACACCGCAGCAGCGAGCACCCGAGTCGATGCTTTTAGCTACAGTGTTCTCCTATAGTCACTAGGTCCGGGATATGGGACGTGGCTATCTAGTTGTGTTTTCCGGCTACTATTCACGTACAATACTAGATTGCAATGGAGTTTTGATCCGAATCGAAACTCCGTGGCAATCGATAAAATGAGACTAAAACGTGAGATTTATAAAACACAAACTAGTTTTCACAAAACTAATTATTGTGGATTCCAAATATTGTATCACATATCATTTATATCTAGACGATGTTAAACATTTCGATCGATATCTTAAACACCCATAAATTACAGAGACCTCAACAATTTGAACCTCATTAAAAATACCCAGAAAGTGCCACATGACCAAATGGAGCAGCGCAAAAAAATGGAACCCACAACTCCATAATCATGCGGTGGAACCGCGGACAAATAGGGGGTTAGGCCGCGGTTCCACGGCGGATTAGTGGAAATGGGGCCTTGTATTTGTTGAGGCTCCATTAAATACCCTGCACGATTTTCTGACTATTTTTAATCTGAAAAATTCCAAATTTTGAAAAAATGGATAGAAACCTTGAAAATACGAGTTTTTGAACTTTGATTTAACACTTTAACGTCGTTTAGAACTTACCTAATGCTCTATCTTGGCTCTGATACCATGAAAGTGCGTCATAGCACCTCTACTAGGTTTCCACATACATCAAGTACGCAATTTAAAAAAATCTAGAGGTCTAAGCGATACTAACCTAGAATCGAACTAGAGAATTAAGGTTTATAAGCAAGTAAAGACATTCTAAACTAAGTGAAGAGAGTTACAACCTTTGTAGACCAAGTCCTTCACTTCAATAGCTCTAAGTAGTAGTTCCTAAGCTCCAAGTAGTGGTCCCTAGAACTCTTCTTGGCTCCACTTGAAGAAAGGATCGAGCTTGCTACGTCGTCTTCGAGGCCGAAGATGATCCACCTTGAAGTTTCTTTAACTCAAGCTATCTCTTCACTAATAAAAAAACTAGTGATACAAAAAACCTAATCTAATGGGCTAGATGAGATTAGGTTGATGAAGTAGGAATTTTTGCTCTCTTTAGAAATTCTTTTCTCTTTTTATTTCTTTAACTCAAGAAAACCTAGAGGAGGAAGAAAATGAACTAGGGTGAAGAAATATCTCAAGGTGAGAATGAATGAGATAACCTTTAGTTCAAGATATTATTGTGATGAATAAATATCTAAGATAGAGACAAAATGAGAGAATGATTCATGGCTTCTCAATGCTTCTACAAGCATCTAAGCCATGACTCATTTCCTCTTCATTTTAATTTCCATTTAAATATAAATCATCACAAAATCTTTAACCCTAGGTGTGAGTCTCATATACCCATGTTCTATGTATCATCCACCATGACACAATAGTGTTATACACACACACACACACATACACACACACACACATACACACACACAAGAGAAGAAAATCATTAGTGAGCTAATATTAGTTAATATATAAATATATCAAATATAAATATATATCAAATTATTAAATCAACACTTGATTCAATAATCCGGTCATATCATATATAACCGACTAATATCATTTATATGTATATCAAGCTATCGAATCAACACTTGATTCAATAATCCGGTCATATCACATATAACCGACAACATTCAATATTCAATATTAAATCAACACTTGATTCAATAATCCGGTCATATCATATATAACCGGCCAATATCAAATATATATACATATAACAAATTATTGAATCAGCACTTGATTTAATAATCCGGTTATATCACATATAACCTGACCGATATCAAATATCACAAGATTAGAATACGGTATCACATACACGTATTTAATCAAGTACTTGCACATATCACCATATGTGCCCTATTTCGTTTCGCTTGAGCTAGGAAACCTCTGTGTGGGACTCTAAAGACTCGTCAATACGCCAACAGTAGATAATAATCACATCAGGCACCTATAACCCGTCAGCGGTACTAGCTGGACATAACGGCTACCCCGGTATTGAGCGAATAAAAGATCAACAAGCAAGATTGTCCAAACTTCCGTAATGCCTATAAGTAATACTTACCGTACAGTCCGATCTCTTCGTCTGATATATCGCATATCGAGTCTGGAGGTAGAAATGTCAAACCCCAGTAACTTGATAAATCACGCCGATGGGTGGCCTATAACGGTTTGAGAAACCACTGATAACACTTACTAGTAAATCTCATCAGCCCTGTCTAAGGACTTGCTGTTATAGCCAATCGAGCATAGCGCAACATCAACTCCCTATACCGGGAGAGACGAAATCCCTCCTATCGCTCATTGCCTCCATGTGACTCGGGACTGTACCCAAAATCCATCTGTTTGCACGACTCCTTTGAGCCATGGTAGGGAAGAAAGCAAAGCCCAGTAAAAACTATACAAGACTCTATGACGATCTCGGGTCTACAAACTAATCTATACCAGTGTCACCGGAGAACTGCTATCTGCCGATAGGTATGATACCATCTAGGAGTTCTCGGCGAGTCCTGTTCGGTGTACCCATTCTCTAATGAGCACCTAAATACAATCGATGATGTCAAACACCAATGGTTGTGGGATCAACCATCGCCCCATACAAGGTCAAGAAACGTACACACTAGTCTACTCTGGAATATCAATGCCCTGTCTTGATATCCCCTCAACTAAGAACTATTAAAGGATGTGCTTGTGGACTACACAAGACCCATTAGTATGATCTGCATCATAGTCCTGGTAGTCAAGCTAACATCCTAAGGGCTTTATCAACATGTATCAAAGAGTCAGTATAATAATACAAGTGTACATGTTAAGATAAAGAGCAACCAGATAGTATACTATCATGTCGAGCAAGAAAGTCCTCTCTATATATGTCCAAGCATCCACTATAATATACAATAATGGCCTCTAGGGCATACATATTCCTAACATAGACCGCCCAGCTCCCACATAAATGATCGCCATCATAATACTGGTAGTCAAGCAAGAATCATATAGGCTCTATCAACATGTAATAGTGATTTGTAATACCACGAAATGCATGTACGGTAATAGATGGATTTTGGGTACAGACAAACCAGATAACAAATTATCATTTTGAGTAAAATTGGTTAGGTCATCCCTCAATCATCATAATTACGTGCCTGCAATTACAATAATTGACTTGAGGGCACTATATCCAACAATTTCCCACTTGCACTTAAGGCTAATTATTGCGGTGTTGCATACTCATAGCCCGTGTGATACCGAACACCTAACTTCTCTACTGATCAGTTTCTCAAATCCCGTTTGTGAAACTATTGCGTTCGAGAAATAGCCTCAGTGAGTAGATCCGCTCCAATATTTCTATCTTTATCTCTCTATATCTCAACTTCGCGGAGAAAGACTATCTCCCGAAATGAGCGATACCCGTCTTAGAATTTGTCTGGATATCTGATGGGACCCGGTTCACAAATGAACTCCAAATCCAAAAAACTTCTTAGACCGTATCTTCCACTGAATTTAATCAGTATCATGCGCCATGCTTTCCTCAGTATCCGCTTGGACCACCTGTCTAACATACTGCCCCTAAAAAAAGGGAAAACTATAACTCTGACAATCACTCTGTCATCCACGTCACCTTGGAAGCCTGAAATGATAACCGCCTCCATAAAGAGGATGCCGTTATCATATACCAAGAACATCCACTTATGTGTCACTATAATTTTCCTCTCAGCACAATACTCAAAAGAGCAACTCAAGATGATGAAGGAGGTGAGGAAACATGTGGCATGAGCAACTCAAGAAATGGCTATGTGTTGAAGTGAGTAGAGAATGCAAGTAAGCAAGTGAAGAAAAGAAATGACCAAGGCCAAGTCAAGAATGTTGGCTCCTCCCACATTCTCTCAATCACACACTCAAAAAAATATCTCAACTCATTTTACAATAAACAATTCCAATGCCCATACCTCTCTACATGCCTCACTGTGCTCATGCCAACTCACCTTCCACCTCATTTCCAAATTGATTTTCTAAAAATAAAATCAATTAATGAGGTGGACATCTTCTAGAAACCATTCCGTATAAATACGGGATGCAAATCGGTATACGTATCGAAATACATATACGCGTATTCGTATAAAAATACGAATAGCCAAGAGTGAAAATGAATAGTGAACAATAATACTAGAATACATATATATAAATAAATACATACATACATATATATATATATATATATATATATATATATATATATAAATTATTAAATCAAAACCTGATTTAATAATAAGGCTTAATCCTAAGCCGCTAGTATTATCAACCGTTCGATTAAAATCTGTGCAGCCTGTACACATATTTAATCGGACACCTGTATGTACCAACATACGTCATCTACACCATATCACCTAAACCGTGAAAACCCTCTGTGTGGGACTCTAGAAACTCGTCAATACGCTAGCAATGGGTTTAACTACAAGTACGTCAGCGACACTAGCTGTACGTAACGGCTACCCATGTATTGAGCGAAAGGGAGGACGACGAGCAAACTCATCCTGAACCCCTACTGAGCCTGACAGTGACAATATTCATACAGTCTGGTTCGTTCGTCTATGCGTATCGCATATCGAGTCTAGGGGGTGGATAAAGTCAGACCTCTAATAACGCGATAATTCGTGTCGGTATAAAACCTATCACCACCTGAGAAACTACTGATTCTAGATCAGTAATTCTCGACTACCTTGGCCAAGGATTTCTGGTGGCCACCCGTACACTGCGCGACTGTAGGGTTACTAGGCACTCTAACAAGGGTTAAGAAAGCATCAACCATGCCCGATTAAAATTTTAGCCATGCCTAACAACCCTAAACAAGATCTTTGCTAGAAAAATTAGGGTTTCACATGCAAGTAAATAGCATCTATGACTAAGTGAATACGAAATACAACCTTTGTAGATCGGTCCTTCACTTCTAAAGCTCCTTGTCGTAGTCCCTTCGCTGCGATCATGGTTCTCCCGGGCTCTTGCATGGCTTTACGAGGCAAAAGATGCGTCCTTGCTTGAAGTCTTCGAGGCCGAAGATGATCTACGTCGATGGAATACCGACTCAAGCTACTACTTCACTAACTAGAGAATTAGTGAAGCAAACACCCTAAACTAAAGTGCTAGTCTAGTAGAGAATGGAGAAATAGGAAGTGGGTTCTCTTTAGAATTTTATTTCTCACAATGTTTCACTCTCTTTTTAAAACCCTAGCAAGCTTTTCTTTTGCTCAAAGAAGAAGAAGAAGATGAACAAAAGAAAAGATGAGGATAATGATCAAGTGAGTGAGCTAACCATGGTGAGTGAGTATCATATACTAACTCATGTAGAGACTTAATCATGGCTAAGTGTGATGGTTAGGTTAGCAAAGATCCAAAGTAAAAACAAACTTAGTGGACTTAGTCAATGCATCCACAAGCTTCATGCAATTTTCTTTTGCTCCACTAATTTTGTAATTACTTTACATATATTAAACCCAACATAACAAATAGCATGGTGTAAGTCTCATACACCCATGAATGTTGTATCATCAACCATGATACAAAAAGAGAACACATTTTAATATATATCACATATATATTAAAGTTGTGCACATGTGAGAAAAATCCTTAAGTGAACAATGTTAGTGTATATGCCCTAGAGGCCATTACTGTATCCTACTAGTTTGTATATTACTTGATGGAAGCTTGGGATATTCACAGTTGTATATACAATCTTGCTCGAAATGGTAGTATGCTACTTGGTTTGTCTCTGCTTTAATATGTGCATGTGTTTCTTTTAGCATATCGCTTATATACATATTAGTAGAGCCTTTAGGATCTTTGCTTGATTACCAGCGTTGTGATGGCGATCACACTCGTGGGGGCTGGGTAATCCATAAGCACATCCTTATACAGGTCCCTAGTCGTTGGACTATCAAGACATGGCATCGATACTCCGGAATAGACTAGCGTATGCGCTTCTCATCCCAGTGTGGGAGACGGTCTGTCCCACAGCGCTTCAGTACGTCATACTTGAGATAGTATGCGGGTGCTCGTTAGGTTACGAGTACACTGGACAGGACTCGTCGGGAACTGTTGGTTGGTATTATACCTATCGTCAGTTATTAGTTCCCAGGTGACAGGAGTACAGCTTAGTCCGCTGACTTGACACTGTCACTTCGCCTCGAGTGTGTTCCCACTGCACTCTGATTACTACCCTACCACGGCTCAAAGGAGTCGTGCAAACAGGTAGTTTTTGGGTGCAGTCCCGAAGCACTTGGAGGCAGTGACGGTTAGACAGGATTCGTCTCACCCGGTATTGTGGGTTGACATTGCGCTGTGTCTAGGAGAGCCATTACACGAGTAGTCCCTCGCCAGGGCAAGCGAGATATACTGGTAGGTTTCCAGTGTTATCTCAGGGTGTTCTGGGCTACACTCCGACACGACTTGTACCGCTATTAGGAGACTGACATTCACCGCCCACCTAGGCCTGCCATGCGATGTATCAGACGAACAGACCGGACTGTACGGAGACTGTCACATACAGGCTCAGTAGGAGTTCAGATGGGGTCACCTCGTCAGTCTTCTTATCGGCATCTACCTGGGGACCGTTACGTACAGCTAGTGCCGCTTGCGGTCTGTGGTTAAACCCACTGCCAGCGTAGTGTCGAGTCTTTAGTGTCCCACACAGAGTGCTATTCGCCTTTAGGCAAAATGAGTAGAGGTCGCATGGTTTTGCGACAGGGTTCGTTCACATCAGCGCACTTGTGCACGTTTGCTGTCCGGACAGCTTATACTAGCGGGCTTTAGTTTAAGCCAGATCCTAGTATATGATTTGGGATTGGTTTTATCTCATTGTATTCGTGTTCCTCGGATCACGAATGCGGGTGCGTATGCACAGTTGATTGAGACAGAGGAAGAGGACTTTGATTAGGGTTAGTGACCCTTGTCATTTTGCTAACCCTAATACTTATGTGTGTATTATGGTTAATTGAAATTAGTTTAATATAATTGTGCATGGTTAGGGTTGTTGACCATTTGACATTCTTGACTTGTTGACCTAGGTTGACAATTTGACCATCATCATTTCATTTGAAAGATGCTCTTTGATCCTTGCAATTTGCATTAAAAATGAAATGATAATGGTCATGTATTGATTAAGCCATGACAATTATCTTGCTAATTATCAATTTACATAATTCACCCATATATGAGAGAATGGTTCATTTTTATTCTCATTCTATCATATGCTTTCTCTCTCTTGTTCTTCCTTTCCCTCAAGCTCTCCCCTCTCATGTGTTGAGAAACACTTGAGCTTGAGAAAAACCTCTTCTTGATAATCTTTACTCTTATCTAGGGTTCTAGGACTAGCACTTCTAGCACCCTAGTTACTTCTAGCTTGAAGTTGAAGCCAAAGGTTGAGGCTTTCGGGTGGATCCTTCTTCGACGTGAGAAGACGACAAAGGTGATCCCTTTCTACTACTCCAAGGAGCAAGGAGAGAAGGACTTAAAGCTCTAGGTATAACCATTCTATCCTTTAGCTAGTTTCTAGTTAGCTTTAGCTAGTTTTTGTTTAGCAATGATCCGACTTTAGTTAGTCCATGTTGCCTAGCATGATAAAAATCCGATTTTTATTCCGTTTTCCGCCTCCCCGCAAGCACTGGGGTGGGCAACGTGGACTTACAGTGGTATCAGAGCCTAACTAAACATAAACTAGCTAGGTAGTAAAGTGTATGGAAGTTCAATCAGAAAAAATCATAAAACTAAAAACGCAAAACCCTAACTTTCTGTTGAATTTTTTTCTGCTCTAAAAATAAAAAATCGTACGTCAAAAATCATCTCAGGGTTTTGTTAAGAAACTCACCAAACCCGGTCCAGTGAATCATTCAAACCGCCGCGGTTCAGCGGCAATAGCAAGCTATTGCCGCGGAACCGCTGCCGTTTTGACTCTTCTCTGAATCGAGTTTGGTGCAGTGTTCTTATGACATGGTTTTGGGATTTTTAAGATGGTTTATTTGTGCCCAGGTTTTCCAGAAAAGAAATTTGTTTTTGAGGGCCTATAAATCCGTATTTTTGAGCGAACTTCACTACACTTTGACTAATGGGTTATATCTATGATGTTTATATGTATTGAATGTCGGCTAATCGCTATACGTCGATTATTGGGGGTTATACATATCTGTGATCTGTGTTTGATGATGGTATGTGTATATGAATGCATTGGATTGTCGCGGGTGAATAGCCGGGGGTTTTGTGAGACGAGAGCTTTCTTTTCTTTCAATTCTTGTAACATGTAAATTGATGTAATATTATTTGTATGGCCGCACAACCGGGTCAAGGTTGTAGCCGTCATTGTATAATTCTTTTTACTGTTTTTGCTCCTAGGATAGACCCATGGAGGAGGTGCATAAACTACCGGGTATCTCGAAGTGCCGAGTGGCCTACTCACGGTGTTGAGGGAGGTTGCTTCGCTTCGGGTACTTGGCGAGTAGTTTGCCGCACCCGTAGGGGTCTTGGGTGGGGTATTTGGTTATTCACCGCGACCGTGTAATCCGCTTTTCGTTGCAGGCTCGAACGGATTGCGGATTCCTAGTATATCCAATGTATTCATCTGTGATCTGTAATGTCTATCATTGCTATATATTTATATATGATAACTATTTAGGTATTGCTTATGTTTTACAGCCGCGCTAGCCCAGCCCCCGCTCTGTCGTTAGTTAAGTAACCTAACGGGTGATGACGGGGCCCCGTGGCGAATGCGAATGGCATAAGCGTACGTCATATTTTGGTTGTTTTCTGCAATGGTAGGATTAAATGATGGGACGCATTAAAAGAACTAATGCAAGAAAATAAACCAAGTAAAAGTCGATTGGAACACTTTGAAAACCACTCGGTTCTTTTCGAAACTAAACTTTTAAACGCGGAGCTTGAACCACTCCTTTTAAAAGCTATCTCGTTCCATCGATTATATCAAGTTCACTACGTTCACGGTTTCGCCAAAACCATTCGTAGCCCTCCGCCATTCCACATGAATGGTCAAAAAGTATTCAAGCTATGTATTTTGGCCAAAGTCAAGGCATAGTGATTGGTAGCTATTGGGTATTCATGTGCAGCATAGATAGATGCGTTGATTTGGGACAGTCGTGCTGCCATTTTGGCCAAAGTCAAGGGTAGGTACGGGTGGGTCCAAATTAACCAGGAGAATGACGGGTAGAACTTGACATGTGACTTATGATATTTTGGCCAAAGTCAAGGTCATAAGAGCATGGGGCAAAAATCCACATCGGGAGTTTCATAAGTACTGAAACTTGCTAGCGCTGCATACCATTTGGAGTGTGATGATTCTGGTAGGATTCCTTCGGTTTTATCACACGATGATATTTGGATCCCGATCCTACTGTGAGTATATGCTACTCCTCGGGAAAACTCTCACTTAACGATCAATGCTATAAACCTAGTAGGTGTCTAGAAAGGTGTTAGCGGGGCTAGGCCCACAGGGAAAAGAGGTTACTTAATTAAGGAACTTCGCGAAAGCGTTGGAAAACCTCCCTCGAAGTACCGACACTGGCCTGGCTGAACGGTTAAGCAAGTATTGTACGGTGAGATTGATCCAGACTAATCCTTTCTTTACGGTTTGAGAAGGGATTCGAGAGACAGTGGGAGCCATCCAGTTTAGACAAACTAAAAACCACTCTAAACTTGCAAGAGCATCATGCTAAAGTGTTTCTTTTCTCTCTCCTAATTGCAGCGACCATTCAACCCTTAAGTTATTACTAGATAAAAACATACTGACAGGGCCAAACTACAAAGATTGGCTCAGGAATGTCAAGATGGCAATCACTTACGACAAGTTGGGGTATGTCCTTACCACCAAAGCTCCCCCTGTCCCAGGTCCCACCTCCAGCGTCGCGGATAAGGAAATCCGTAAGACATGGAAGATCGATTGCACGAAGGCCAAATGCCCCGTGCTTGCCTCGATGGACAACGAACATCAGAGGAGGCATGAGAATATGGACCTAGAGTCCATATTTCTCCATACAAAAGAACTGTATGGAGAGCAGTCTCGTATCGCAAGATACGAAGTGTCAAAGAAGCTATTTTCGGCAAGATTGGCCGTCGGATCATCGGTAGCGGAACACGTGCTTAAGATGATTGGCTACATAGAGGAGCTCGCGGACCTTGGGACCACGTTGGAGAATGAACTCTACACTGATTTGATTCTCCAGTCCCTTCCTTCCAGTTACGCCCAGTTTATCCTTAACTTCAACATGCAAGGAAAGGAGGTTGAACTTTCCGAGCTTCTGAACATGTTGAGGACCGCTGAGGGCACCCTACAGAAAGGTAGGGAGACATCCACTTTGTTTGTAGGAGGATCTTCCTCTTCTAGGTCCAGGGTGAAAGCCAAGGGAAAGAAGAAGAAAGCCCCCGCCAAACCAAGGGGCGGTGTCAGTAAAGTGGATACGAAGGGAAAGGGAAAGGCAACAAAGGTAGCGGGAAAGCTGGTGGGGAAGGAAGAATGCTTCTACTGTCACAAAAGTGGTCACTGGAAACAGGATTGCAAGGCTTGGAAGGCCAGAACCCAGGATCTGAAGCGAATTGCGGCTTCAGCTTCAGGTGTGTCTATCAATAAACTCTACTTCCTGGGTATTGGATACCGGATCAGGATCTCATATCTGTAATTCTTTGTAGGCGTTGAGAAAGCGTAGAGTTTTGAAGGCAGGTGACATGACCCTCAGAGTTGCAAACGGAGCTAGCATGGATGCTGAGGCCGTGGGGGACTATCACCTGGGATTGTCAGATGGACACTTTTTGGTTTTGCGTAGTTGTTATTTTGTACCAAATGCAACATGTAATATCATTTCTGTATCTTTATTATCTAAAGAAGGTTATGAATTTGCATTTGTAAGTAATGTAGTGAATATTCACCTTAATCATGTTTTGATTGGGTCAGGTACATTGAACAACGGTATATACGTATTAAACCTATCATAGATTTTCAATGTCCAGAATACACACAAAAGAAAGTCTCCAGAAATTAATAAAACTTTCTTATGGCATTGTAGACTGGGTCACATCAATGAGAGAAGGTTGACTAAGTTATATACAGAAGGATATTTGGATCCGTTCGAATATCAATCGTATGCAACTTGTCAATCCTGTCTCAAAGGAAAGATGACTAAGAATCCGTTCACTGGACACGGAGTAAGAGCGAGCGAGCTCTTGGGACTCGTACACAGCGATGTGTGCGCTCCAATGTCTACGCATGCACGAAGCGGTTATTCTTACTTCATTACTTTTACGGATGACTTTTCAAGGTACGGTTATGTCTTCTTAATGAAACATAAATCCGAGGCTTTTGAAAAATTCCAGGAATATAAGAATGAAGTAGAAAAAAAATAGGCAAAAGTATCAAGGCGCTGAGATCTGATCGAGGTGGTGAATACTTGAGTGCCGAGTTCCTGGGTTACTTAAAAGAGAATAGAATTCTCTCTCAGCTTACTCCTCCATACACTCCGCAACATAACGGTGTATCGGAGAGACGGAACCGAACCCTATTGGATATGGTACGGTCCATGATGAGTAACGCTGAGTTGCCGCGATCGTTCTGGGGATATGCGCTAGAATCAGCTGCATAACTTTTGAACCGAGTTCCAACTAAGACTGTGCCTACTACACCATATCAGATGTGGTGTGGGAAGAGACCCTATCTTAATCACATTAAGACATGGGGATGTCCAGCTTTTGTAAAAAAGCAGCATGCGGACAAGCTCGAGGCACGCTCAGTACAGTGTAAGTTTGTGGGATATCCAAAGAACTCCAAGGGATATTTCTTCTATTGCGAAGAGGAACAAAAGGTCTTTGTTTCTCGCCATGCCCACTTTCTAGAACACCAGTTCACAGAAAAAGAAATAAGTGGGAGCGCAATATAACTGGAAGAAATTCCAGAACCACGAGCTATTACTGAAAGCTTAGTAGAACCAGAGGCTTCGAAAGATCAGGACATTCCCACGCCACTCCGCAGGAGTAGTAGGCAGTCTCATCCGCCCGAGAGATACTATGGTTTTCTCATTGACGGGGATAGAGAGGATTGCATCATTGATTGTAATGAGCCTACTAGCTTCCAGCAAGCCATTCAGAGCGTTGACTCGGTAAAATGGCTGGATGCAATGCGGGCCGAAATGGAGTCCATATACACCAACAAAGTATGGACGTTGGACATTGCTCCAGATAAGGTAAAACCCGTAGGATGCAAGTGGATCTTCAAAAGGAAGATTGGTGTAGATGGACAGGTTGAGACCTATAAAGCTAGACTGGTTGCGAAGGGTTTTCGTCAGCGACCTGGTTTGGACTATGACGAAACCTTTTCTCCAGTGGCTATGCTGAAATCCATTCGGATCCTTCTTTCTATTGCTGCCTTCCACGATTATGAGATTTGGCAGATGGACGTAAAGACTGCTTTTCTAAATGGAAATTTAGAGGAGTGTGTCTATATGGACCAGCCAGAGGGTTTCATTCAGAGTGGGAGCAGCGGAAAGGTGTGCAAGTTGCTTAAGTCCATTTATGGACTAAAGCAAGCATCGCGGAGTTGGAACATCTGTTTTGATGAGACGGTCAAGGAATTTGGCTTTATCAAAAATCCAGATGAACCATGCATCTATTGTAGATTTGTAGCGAGAACTGTAGTATTCCTCGTTTTATACGTGGATGACATTCTCTTAATAGGAAATGACATTCCTATGCTACAATCTGTCAAGGGGTTCATGTCACACAGGTTCTCCATGAAAGGCCTGGGTGATGCCTCATACATTCTGAGGATCCGGATCTACCGTGACAGATCCAAGAGGATTTTAGGACTCTCACAGTCCAGGTACATCGACACCATACTGAAAAGATTCAGTATGGAAGATTCCAAGCGCGGTAATCTACCGGCTTGTCACGGGATCACCCTCTCCAAAGAGATGTCTCCCAAGACTGATTTGGAGAGGGATCGCATGTCTATTATACCCTACGCTTCTGCGGTAGGCTCTATAATATATGCGATGTTGTGTACCAGACCAGATGTGGCTTATGCACTGAGTGTGGTAAGCTGGTATCAGTCAAACCCTGGGGAGAAACATTGGCTAGCGGTAAAGAACATTCTCAAGTACCTGAGAAGGACTAAGGAGATGTTCTTGGTGTATGGCGGAAAAGACCTCCAGATCGAGGCCTTTGCTGACTCCAGCTTCCAGAGTGACAAGGATGATTCCAAGTCCATATCGGGTTTTGTCTTTACCCTCAATGGAGGGGCGGTGTGTTGGAAGAGCTCCAAACAGGAAACCGTTGCTGACTCGACTATGGAAGCGGAATACATCGCTGCATCTGATGCCGCAAAAGAAGCTGTCAGGATGAGCAAGTTCTTAAAAGAACTTCAGGTGGTTCCGTCCATTGTTGACCCAATACCTTTGTATTGCGACAACAACGGGGCTATAGCTTTAGCAAAGAAACCCAGGTCCCATCAGAAATCCAGACACATCTTGAGGCGGTATCACCTGATTAGGGAGATCATGGATCGCCAGGAGATCGAGGTTCGGAGGGTTGCTTCAGAAGATAACACTTGAGATCCATTCACCAAGGCCTTGCCCCAGACTCAGTTCGAGCGGCTGATCGAGATGATAGGTCTTCGATACGCCAGTACATGGCCTTAGTGCAAGTGGGAGATTGTTAGTGTATATGCCCTAGAGGCCATTACTGTATCATACTAGTTTGTATATTACTTGATGGAAGCTTGGGATATTCACAGTTGTATATACAATCTTGCTCGAAATGGTAGTATGCTACTTGGTTTGTCTCTACTTCAATATGTGCATGTGTTTCTTTTAGCATATCGCTTATATACATATTAGTAGAGCCCTTTGGATCTTTGCTTTATTACCAGCGTTTTGATGGCGCTCGCACTCGTGGGGGCTGGGTAATCCATAAGCACATCCTTATACAGGTCCCTAGTCATTGGACTATCGAGACAGGGCATCGATACTCCAGAGTAGACTAGCGTATGCACTTCTCATCCCAGCGTAGGAGACGGTCTGTCCCACAGCCGTCAGTACGTCGTACTTGAGATAGTATGCGGGTGCTCGTTAGGTTACGAGTACACTGGACAGGGCTCGTCGGGAACTGTTGGTTGGTATTATACCTATCGTCAGTTATCAGTTCCCAGATGACATGAGTACAGCTTAGTCCGCTGACTTGACACTGTCACTTCGCCTCGAGTGTGTTCCTACTGCACTTTGATTACTACCCTACCACGGCTCAAAGGAGTCATGCAAACAGGTAGTTTTTGGGTGCAGTCCCGAAGCACTTGGAGGCAGTGACGGTTAGACAGGATTCGTCTCTCCCGGTATTGGGGGTTGACATCACGCTGTGTCCAGGAGAGACATTACATAAGTAGTCCCTGGCCAGGGCAAGCGAGATATACTGGTAGGTTTCCAGTGTTATCTCAGGGTGTTCTGGGCTACACTCCGACACGACTTGTACCGCTATTAGGGGACTGACGTTTACCGCCCCCTAGGCCCGCCATGCGATGTATCAGACGAACAGACCGGACTGTACGGAGACTGTCACATACAGGCTCAGTAGAAGTTCAGATGGGGTCACCTCGTCAGTCTTCTTATCGGCATCTACCTGGGGACCGTTACGTACAGCTAGTGCCGCTTGCGGTCTGTGGTTAAACCCACTGCCAGCGTAGTGTCGAGTCTTTAGAGTCCCATACAGAGAGCTATTTGCCTTTAGGCAAAATGAGTAGAGGTCGCATGGTTTTGCGACAGGGTTCGTTCACATCCACGCACTTGTGCACGTTTGCTGTCCGGACAGCTTATACTAGCGGGCTTTGGTTTAAGCCAGATCCTAGTATATGATTTGGGATTGGTTTTATCTCATTGTATTCGCGTTCCTCGGATCACGAATACGGGTGCGTATGCACAGTTGATTGAGACAGAGGGAGAGGACTTTGATTAGGGTTAATGACCATTGTCATTTTGCTAACCCTAATGCTTATGTGTGTATTATGGTTGATTGATATTAGTTATATATAATTGTGCATGGTTAGGGTTGATGACTATTTGACCACTCTTGACTTGTTGACCTAGGTTGACACTTTGACCATCATCATTCCATATAAAAGATGCTCTTTGATCCTTGCAATTAGCATTAAATATGAAATGATAATGGTCATGTCTTGATTAAGCAATGACAATTATCTCACTAATTATCAATTTACAATAATTCATACATATATGTGAGAATGCTTCATTATTCTCTCATTTCTATCATATGCTTTCTCTCTCCTCCTCTTCCTCTCTCTCAAGTTCTCCCCTCTCATGTGTTGAGAAACACTTGAGCTTGAGAAAAACCTCTTCTTAATAATCTCTACTCTCATCTAAGGTTCTAGGATTAGCACTTCTAGCACTTTAGTTACTTCTAGCTTGAAGTTGAAGCCAAAGGTCGAGGCTCTCGGGTGGATCCTTCTTCGACGAGAGAAGACGACAAGGAGATCACTTCCGTTCACTAGAAGGAGCAAGGAGAGAAGGACATAAAGCCCAAGGTATAACCTTTCTACCCTATAGCTATTTCTAGTTAGCTTTTAGCTAGTTTTGTTTAGAAAAGATCCCGACTTTGTCTAGTCCATGTTGCCTAGAGTAGTAAAAATCCGATTTTTATTCCGTTTTCCGCCTCCCCGCAAGCACCGGGGTGGGCAACGTGGACTTACAGGTGGCACCTTCTAGAATGTTATCCGGTAAAAAATACGGATTACATTCTACAGTATATACATACGTGCATTCGTACCGAAATACGAATACCCAAAGAGATAGAATAACACAAAGAATATAATACTAGAGTATACGTACCGAAATACATATACATAAATTAATAAATCAATATCTGATTTAATAATCCGGCTCAAACCCGAGCCGGCTATTATTCTCAACTGTCCAATCGAAAGTCTGAGTACAATGCACATCAATCGATCGGAACCCTGCACGTATCCAATACAGCTACTACATCATTTTTCCAGAACCAAGGAAACCCTCTGTGTGGGACTCTAAAGACTCGTCAATACGCTGGTAGTGGGTTTAACCACAAGCACGTCAGCGGCACTAGCTATATGTAACGGCTACCCAGGTATTGAGCGAAAGGGAGGCCGACAAGCAAACTCATCCTGAACTCCTATTGAGCCTGACAGTGACAATATTCGTACAGTCCGGTCTGTTCGTCTATAAGTATCGCATATCGAGTCTAGAGGGGTGAATAAGGTCAGACCCCTAACAATACGGATTACATTCTACAGTAAAAATCCGATTTTTCTTCCAAAGTCCATACTTTGTTGGTGTACATGGATTCCATCTCGGACCGCATTGCTTCCAGCCATTTCACTGAGTCCCCACTCGTGATGGCCTGCTCGAAGCTAGTTGGGTCATCATCAACCATGATGCAATCCTCGCTCCCACCATCCATGAGAAAACCGTAGTATCTCTCAGGTGGGTGAGTAACCCTACTAGATCGGCGGAGAGGCTGAGGTTCGTTGGGAACTACCGAATCCTCCGGTTCAACCAAATCTTCTGTCGTAGTCTGTATTGCTGGAACCTCTTCCAGTTCTACCTCCTTGCCACTAATCTCTTTTTCAAGAAATTCCTTTTCTAAAAAGGTGGCATGTCGAGAAACAAACACCTTTTGTTCCTCGGTGTGGTAGAAGATATACCCGCGCGAATGTTTAGGATATCCAATAAACTTACACAGAATGGACCTTGCCGCGAGTTTGTCCGGATGTTGTGTTTCTACATATGCCGGACAACCCCATATCTTAACATAATTAAGACATGGTCTCTTTCCTTTCCATATCTCATATGGAGTGGTTGGCACAGATTTGGTGGGAACTATATTCAATAGGTCTGCAGCTGTTTCCAGTGCATGCCCCCAGAAGGAAATAGGTAACTCAGCTGTGCTCATCATAGAACGCACCATATCTAATAGGGTGCGGTTCCTCCATTCCGATACACCGTTGTGCTGTGGTGTATATGGAGGAGTTAGCTGAGAGAGAATCCCATTCTCTTTTAGGAAGTCCAGGAATTCATTGCCATTCACCTCCTCGATCAGATCGAAGGATTTTAATACTTTTTCTGGTTTGGTTCTCGACTTCTTGTTTATATTCTCTAAATTTCTCAAAAGCTTCTAATTTGTGTTTTATCAGGAACACATATCCGAACCTAGAGAGATCGTCAGTGAATGTAATGAAGTACGAAGAACCATTCCTGGCATGTGTAGACATGGAACCGCATACATCAATATGTACTAGTCCCAAGAGTTCCGTAACTCTTTCTCCGTGTCCCGTAAACGGAGTTTTGGTCATCTTGCCTTTGAGACATGACTGGCAAGTATCATAAGATGAAAATTCAAACGGATTCAAATATCCATCCTTATGCAATTTAGCTAGTCGTGTCGCATTGATGTGACCCAGTCTACAATGCCACAAGAAGGAGTCGTTCATTTCTGAACTCTTCCTCTTGTGTGTGTTTGTTATGCTCAGAACTGTTGATTGATTTAGAGCATAAATGCCATTGCACAACGTGCCTAATCCAACCAACTTTTGGTTCAGAAAAATGTTCATAACATTATTCTGTAATACAAAATTATATCCTTCTTTACTCAACAAAGAAACTGATATAATGTTGCATATCAGGTTCGGCATGTAATAGCATTCGTTCAGAATCAATGTATTACCAGTTGGCAATACAAAGTGATATTCCCCGACGGTTTTAGCTACAACAATTGCACCATTTCCAACCCTTATGTCTTTATCACCTTCTCTAAGTTCTCTACCTTTCCTAAGCCCTTGTAACTGATTACATATATGGGATCCTGACCCGGTATCTAACACCCAGGACGTAGAGCAAATGGAGAAACAGTTCTCTGTAACGAACACACCCGAAGAAAATGCATCAACATGTACTTTCTTCATTCGGGTGGCATGGGAATCCTGGTATTCCTCTATATCCTATTCAGTCTTATAACTTTTATAAGAAAGAATAGAACCAACGTTCCCCAGCACAGTATAACATGCGGGTTCGGTCAATACATCCATATTATTATCTTGATTAAGGCATGATATGGTCGCTACCTGGAGAGAGAGAGAGAAGAAAACACTTTAGCGCATGCTCTTGCAAGATCAGATTGGTTATTATTTTATCTAATCAGGATGGCTCCCACTGTTTTTATCAAATCTTCCTTCAAACCCTAAAAGTAAAGACTAGCCGGGATTAATTACACCCTAAAATTTCGCCAATCTTTCAGCCAGGCCAGTGTCGGTACTTTGAGAGAGGTTCCCCGTGCTTTCGCACGGACCTAATTAAAGTAAATCTCGTTTTCCCAGAGGCGTAACCCCGTTGACACCTTTCTAGACACCTACTTGATCGGCTAATTGTCCTGTGTAAAACTCTCCCGGGAGTAACAATTACTCGCAGTGGGTATCGGGATCCAACTAACTCATAGAAGGTATGCAATCTCATTGCAAATTTCAACACTTGAAATTCCCGATAATATTTTGCCCCTAGCGTCCCATGACCTTGACGCAGGCCAACAAACCATAGTGCGCTAGTCAAGTTCAACCCGTCATTTCTTGATTGAATTAAACCCACCCGCACGACCCTTGACGCAGGCCAACAAAGTCGCACAACTACCCTAATCTAATCTGCATCATATGCATAAACAGATAAATACTTGTTAGCTACCGCACACTACGCCTTGACGCAGGCCAACAAACGTAGCACGAATACTAAGTAGGACTTATCTGAATTGACGGAGGGCTACGACAGGTTTTTCTGAAAACCTATTGCGTAATGAACTTGCTATCGTTGTAGAATCGAGTGAATTTTGAAATGAAGTGTTTTTGAGGCTTTTATTAGTTTTGCTAAAGAGGTCACACCCGGTGAAAGGATCTCGGCTCTTTCCTTATGGAATAAGGTGCAGGATATATCATATATATCGCTATGCAAAGCAAAAAACTCCAAAAGCAATCAAAAACAAACCGAGTGTTGTAGCATCTGCCAGTTTTGCTAAAGAGGTCATTCCCGGTGAAGGGATCTCGGCTCTTTCCTCATCGAATAAGGTGCATGATATATCATATATATCGCTATGCAAAGCAAAAAACTGTAGCTACCCTTTTTGAAAATTTGATTCGACAACATTTTTTAGGTTTCTTTTCTTTCATTAATCATATTAATGAAGTCCCATCATTTAAGTCACCTAAACAACACAGATAAATACGACGTACACTTATGCCATCCGCATTCGCCTCGATGTCCCCTCGTGCACCATTAGGTTAGGTAACTAACGGTAGAGCGGGACAGGGCTAGCGCGGGTGTAGAACATAAGTAACGTCTATATAATATATCATATATACTATATACAGTATTTATCACAACATATCAAATGATCACATCACAGATATCGCAGCAGAAGAAACATATGAAACATTGGATATACTAGGACGTCCGTGTTTTATTTTGAGCCTCTATAAAACACGGATTCCACGGTCGCGATGAATAGCCAAACCCACACCCCTAGACCCCTACGAGAGCGGCAAGCAACCCTACCAATTCTAGAGTTAGGAGACCCGGACTCGACTCCACGAGTTGGTCTCCCACTGGACTCTAGAACCCGGTTACTTATGCTCTCCTCCTTGGGTCTATTCTAGTGCGGAAAAGTAAACAATATACAAATGGTGACATCAACCTCATCCCGGAAGTGCCCCAATAAAAGAATATTACATACATTTAATTTTACATGAATGAAAATAAAAACTCTCATCTCACATAAAACCCCCGGCTATTCAGAAACGCGACGATCCAATATAACATATCCAGCAACACATAACATCACATGTCATCAACGTAAGTAAATATACGTATCCCAATTGTCGTTGACATATAGCAACGAAACCGGTGATATCACATATTACACTTACGGTCGCAGAAAAGAAAGTGTAAAACTACAACATTTGGAATCCACAATCTCTTTAGACATCGTAAATCCGAAATATCACATACTTCGCATTTCATGCCTAACTGTATGAATTCCACATATTGTATCACATTCCAGATAAATAGACAGTAGTAAACTTTCCGATCGAATAATCAAATACCCAAGATTTCCTTAATAGCTCAACACTTGAGCGGAGTTCAAAAATTTTAGAATACGTCACAGTACCAACGGTCCAGCTGTAGAAGGGTCAAGCCAACGCCTCACATGTGGCACGCCGTACTGCCCCAAACCCTAAGGTTCAAAAGGCAGTTCAAGACGGTCACATAATCGAGTTAAGGTTTGTTGTCTTCTAGATGGTCCATCGCGTTACTTGCACGTTTTTCTGAAAGATCTAAACTCAAGAAAAATTCAACACTTGAAAGTTTTTCGTGCCGGGAAATAATGAGTTAATGATATCCGTTCGAATATTTTAACAGTTTCTAAATATCCGGAAAACAGCACGAAATTAAATATTCCGATCGAATCAACGAATACAAAATAAACCCCAGAACACTCAACACTTGAGTCAGTTTAAAAATACCCAAAAAATATAAATCACAGAAATAGAGATTATAGTGCAAAAATGAGGGAATATATCCTCTGTACTGCCGCGGATCCGCGACCCAAGAGCGGTACGGCCGCGGTTCGACGGCGGTTTGGACGTATTATAATCTCGTTTTTCACTAAAATTCTTATATTTCCCTGCTTATTTTTTTAGGCATTTTTAATTCAGAAAAATCACAGTTTTTAAAATTTGTCCAGAGAGGGGTTCATTTTGGCGTTTCGAGGTTCGTTCGGAGTTTTAACTTCGTATACTCGTTCCTTAATGCTCTAGCTAGGCTCTGATACCACTTTAGGGTTACTAGGCACTCTAACAAGGGTTAAGAAAGCATCAACCATGCCCGATTAAAATTTTAGCCATGCCTTACAACCCTAAACAAGATCTTTGCTAGAAAAATTAGGGTTTCACATGCAAGTAAATAGCATCTATGACTAAGTGAATACGAAATACAACCTTTGTAGATCGGTCCTTCACTTCTAAAGCTCCTTGTCGTAGTCCCTTCGCTGCGATCATGGTTCTTCCGGGCTCTTGTATGGCTTTACGAGGCGAAAGATGCGTCCTTGCTTGAAGTCTTCGAGGCCGAAGATGATCTGCGTCGAGGGAATACCGACTCAAGCTACTACTTCACTAACTAGAGAATTAGTGAAGCAAACACCCTAAACTAAAGTGCTAGTCTAGTAGAGGATGGAGAAATAGGAAGTGGGTTCTCTTTAGAATTTTATTTCTCACAATATTTCACTCTCTTTTTAAAACCCTAGCAAGCTTTTCTTTTGCTCAAAGAAGAAGAAGAAGATGAACAAAAGAAAAGATGAGGATAATGATCAAGTGAGTGAGCTAACCATGGTGAGTGAGAATCATATACTAACTCATGTAGAGACTTAATCATGGCTAAGTGTGATGGTTAGGTTAGCAAAGATCTAAAGTAAAAACAAACTTAGTGGACTTAGTCAATGCATCCACAAGCTTCCACAAGCTTCATGCAATTTCCTTTTGCTCCACTAATTTTGTAATTACTTTAAATATATTAAACCCAACATAAAAAATAGCATGGTGTAAGTCTCATACACCCATGAATGTTGTATCATCAACCATGATACAAAAAGAAAACACATTTTAATATATATCACATATATATTAAAGTTGTGCACATGTGAGAAAAATCCTTAAGTGAACAAGTGTTAGTTAATGTAAACTAGTATATCTAATATACAATTATACACTAAATTATTAAATCAACACATGACTTAATAATCCGGTTATATCTCATAGAACCGACTAACATCCATTGTATCGACTTATCGAATCAACACTTGATTCGATAACCCGGCTATATCATATATAACCGGCCGATACAAAAAGTCGCGAGAATGGAATACGGTATCACATACACGCATTATTCTCGGTCCCGCACATATCACATACGTGCTCCTATTTCGTTTTGCCTGAGCCAGTAAAACCTCCATGTAGGACTCTAAAGACTCGTCGATACGCCGGCAGTAGGTGATGATCACATCAAGCACCCACAAGCCGTCAGCGGTACTAGCTGGACGTAACGGCCACCCGGGTATTGAGCGATCAGAAGATCAGCAAGCAATCCCGCTCCAACTCCTGTAAAAGCCTGGCGGTAACACTTTCCGTAGAGTCCGGTCTCCTCGTCTGATATGTCGCATATCAAGTCTAGAGGTGGTAATCGTCAGACCCCGATAACCGATAAGTCATGCCGATGTGAGGCTCATAACGGGTCGAGAAACTACTGGTAACACTTACCAGTAAATCTCTAAATCAGCCCTGGCCAGGGACTTCCCTATTATGGCCAATCGAGCACAGCGCAACATCAACCCCCAATACCGGGAGAGACGAAACCCCTCCTATTGCTCATCGCCTCCATGTGACTCGGGACTGTACCCTAAAACCACCATTTTTCACGCCCTCTTGGACGTGGTAAGGTGGAAATCAAAGCACAGTAGGAATCTCACAAGACTCTATGACGATCTCGGATCTACAGACTAACCTGCACAAGTGCCACCAGGGAACTGCCATCTGACGTGAGGTATAATACCATCTGGGAGTTCTCGGCGAGTCCGTCCAGTGTACCCAGTCTCCACTGAGCACCCGTATATCATCTCTGATGTCAAACACCATTGGATATGGGATCATCCATCGCCCATCTATATGGGTCGAGAAGCTATACGCTAGTCTACTTTGGTATATCGATGCCCCGTCTCGATACACCCACGACTAGGGATCTTGAAGGATGTACTTATGGACTACCATGCCCCCACTAGTATGATCCGCATCATAGTCCAGGTAGTCAAGTACACATCCTAAGGGCTTTACCAACATGTAACTATAAGACAGTATCAAGAGACAAGTATACATGTTAAGATAAAGAGCAACCAGATAGCATACTATCATGTCGACTAAGAAAGTCCTCTCTATATATGTCCAAGCTTCCAATATAATATACATCATATGTACAATACTGGCCTATTGGGCATACATACAACTAACAACGACATCAACCCCCAATACCGGGAGAGACGAATCCTCGATGATCCGCTCACTTTCTCCATGTGGCTCGGAACTGTTCCCAACTAAAACCTGTTTGCACGACTCCTTTGAGCCGTGGCATGGTAGTAATCAAAGCACAGTGGGAACTCACACAAGACAAATGACGATCTCAGGTCGACAGACTAATCTGTACACATGTCACCTGGGAACTGCTATCTGACATTAGGTATAGTACCAACTAGCAGGTTCACGACGAGTCTGTCCAGTGTACTCATAACCCAATGAGCACCTGTATACTATCTTAGGTGAACAAACTAACACCAATGGTTTGTGAGACCTGGCCACCGCCCTTCGTCGGGGTCTCGATCAGTATACACTATTCTACTCTGGAGTATCGATGCCCACTCTCGAAACTCCCACGACTAGGGACACTTAAGGATGTGCTTATAAACCACCAGCCCCCACGTATATGATCGCCATCATAATGCTGGTAGTCAAGCAAGAATCCTATGGGATCTATCAACATGTAATAGTGATGATAAAGACAAACTATATAGCATACTATCATCTTGAGTAAGACTATTCTACCGGTATAGGTCCTCCCTCAATCATCATAATCACCTGTCTGCGACTATGATAATTGCCTTGAGGGCACTATAGCCAACAATATCCCACTTGCACTTAAGGTCAATTATTGCGGTGTCGCATACTCACAGGTTGTGTGATACCGAACACCCAACTTCTCTACTAAGCAGTTTCGCAAAACTCGTTTGTGAAACTATTGTGTTCGAGAAATATCCTCAGTGAGTAGATCTGCTCTAGTGTTTCTATCTTTATCTCTCTATATCTCAACTTCGCGGAGAATAACCATCTCCCGAAATGAGCAATACCCTGTCTTATAATTTGTCTGGATATCTGATGGGACCCAGTTCACAAATGAACTCCAAATCCAGCAAACTTCTTAGACTGTATCATCGACTGAATTTAATCAGTATCCTGCGCCATGTCTTCCTCGGTATCCGCTTGGACCGCCTGTCCAACATACTGTCCCTCAGAATAGGGAAAAATTATAACTCAGACAGCCACTCTGTCATCCAGGTCACCTTAGAAGCCTGAAATGATAACCGTCTCCTGAAGGAGGCTGTCGTTACCATATCCCTAGAACATCCATTAATGTTCATAAATTGCTTCCCTACATTTCTCCAGGATTGGATTAATATATGTTTATTGCAGCTAGTGTAAAAACAATATCTGGTATGGTACTTGACATTTCATGATTAACTCAATTGCCTAAGCAAGTGATATGCTAATCATGCAGATCCCTCCCCCCTTTAGTCTGTAAGACACCTTTAGAGAGGGTGACTCCATCACTTATAGGTACACCACCATGCCAGGAGTTGTCCATTCTAAAACACTTTAGAATAGTGTCAAGTACCCAAATTTGGACACTTCACAAATCTAGATCTAAAACCATAGATCTATTAACCAAAAACCCTGATATTATATCCATGTCCTATGTAGAGAAAACAACTGTGTTACAACCACAGTATAACCGATCGTAGTATAGGAATTTTACTTCCTATAAAGTGCATGTCATCCCAAATACCAGGACATCACACCCTACTACTTTCTTACTAGATCCATCTCCTATTCTGATCAAGTCAAAGCCTATGACTGTCACATTAAAAATAGATGATCTATTTCCGCTATACCCGCTTTAGTCTATAAATAGACATAAGCTACTTGCCCACTATGCTTCGGCTGCTCCCACTGACTACAACAACCCTCTGGCAGAGTCATATACACGTGCACTTCTAAAGCTAGTTTAGAACGATGCTATACTCATCCTCCTGTCGGGTCTCATAGTCTAGAACAACAGCAATGATAAGTCTGGGTAAACAAGAACCTCCATGTCACCGTTTCTGAGAAGACCGAAGTACCTCTCGGGTGCCTGAGGTTACCCACCAAATCTCCGGAATGGCTAATGGAATGTCAAATCCAATTGAATTTTTAAGTTCTATTAAATTTTCAGTGACCGTTTGTGGTTCTGGAATCATTTCCAGTTCTACCATACTACCACTTTTGTTTTCTGAAAAAATCCATTTTACTAAAGCTGTGGCGAGTCAAGAACAAATTACTATTGATCTTCCTGATGGTAGAAAGTTAACCCTCGTCAAAGCCCGGGATAACCCACAAACTGCCATTACTGAAACGTCCCTTGAGTTTTTCGGATTCTGGTTTTAAGCATCAGCCGGACAACTCCTTATACCTTAAGATCGTTAAGATATAAATTGATTCTATATATTTCCAATATAGAAACAAAAGCATTAATTTAATTGGAACCAAATTCAAAATCATGCAGTTGTCTCCAGTGCATATCAACTAAATGGGAAGAGGCTAATCGGCATTACTCATCTAGGAGTGCATCCATATATGAGTAACCCGAAAGAGTAGCTAGTTCTCAAAACCATTACTATCAACGGAATACCAAACATAAGTATCTACATCTTCGACTACCTCAAAGAATCCTGATACTTCCAACAAATGGTTCTCTTCTTTATTCTTATACCTAAAACTTCTCAAAATCTGGATCTTGTCTTTCAACGAAATGCTTGTTCATGAGCTGGAGAAGTCATGAGTAAACATAATATAGTACGAGTACCAACCCCATTGTCCTAATGGACACCGGACAACATATAATAAGTCCATTGAGTTTAATAACTCAAACCCTGTGCGTCGTAGGTTGAAAATTGTACTATGGTTAAGAAGAATTACACTGCTGTCGAATGCACCTTACCTAATCACCGACTGATATAGGTAAATGTCATAGACATAATTTCAAAAAGTTATATCTCACTTTAGATAATAAACGTACAGATATATCAGTTTGAAATCGGTGCATAACTATGGATATTCAAAACTAAAAATTTGCCATCCGGCAAAACCCAGATGATTTCCTCAAATATTACCAATTACAACGAATTCCGATATAATGAGGATCTAATCATCCAATTCCCAATATCTTACTCCCATTCACCATCTGTAATAACATACAGATGTGAGAAACTAATATGGTAAATACAACCCTGTAGTTAGATTCCAATTGGGAAAATAGTTTTCAATTAACATCGCACAGTGTAACTGAAACATGAAAATGTTTCAAATGGGTTAACTGGTATTCCTAGTAACGCCTCTTCCACTATCCTGATTCATTACTGTAACTGTATAGTTCCATGCCCTCACTCCAATCCCTTTGTATGTCTTTACTTATTACCTTCTGTACATCACCTTTAGGCTATTTGGTTTTCTTCCTTCCCCGCCTTTCGGCACCTGCCTATGGTCTGGAGGAAGACTATCCAATAAGCTCAATAGGTGTACCCTCTCCTAATCCTAGGAGCCCTCACAACCTGAGAGAAGGTAAAGAGAATAGACAACCGAATAATCCTATTCAATTTCCCCTGAACCAGAATCCATCCTCGAATTTGGAACAAGTTCCTTTGAGTTTGTATGTAACTATACGATGGATTATCCAATAAATGCGGATCTTCGTAGTGATATGGGGTGTTATGGAGAAACGCAAATGTGATATAGAGGTGGCAATGATATATGCGACATCGTGACATTCCAAAAGCCAAAGTGTTTTAAGAAGGTTCGGTTAACTTGGTTCATGAGTTTTAGTATAAGGTCGGGCCATGGTCGCTGCCAAAGAGAGAGAGAGAGAGTGAAAAGAAACACTCAGCGTGCACTCTAACCTAGATCAGAATGGTTAATCACTTTATCTAATAAGGATGGCTCCCACTGTTTCCTCAAATTCTCCTCCAAACCTAAAAGGAGAATTAGTCGAGATCATCTAAAATCACCCGAGGAGTAATCCTACTCATCAGTGGGAATCGGGATCTAACTATCATCGCATGATAACTTGATGGAAGCCACTCAAGTCACCACACTCCAGAAGGTATGCACATGCCTGGAAAGTTTCCTGTATGTTTGAAACTCCCGATGTGTGTTTTCCCCTAGGATCCACGTGACCTTGACGAGGTCAACAAGTCAAAGGGTCCTAGTCAAGTTCAACCCGTCACTATCTTGATTGCATTAGACCCACCCGCACCGACCCTTGACGAGGTCAACAAGGTCTAACGAATTTCCTAACTAATCCATATATCCATACGACAGAAAAGTATTACAGAGCTACCGCACACTACGCCTTGACGATGTCAACAAACGCAGCACGAATACTAAGCAACACTAATCTGTAATGACGGAGGGCTACAGCTGGTTTTGGGCGAAAAAGCTTTAACGTAATGAACTTGACATCGTTGAAGGAATCCAAGTGGTTTTACTAATGTATAGTGGCGAAAACTTTTGCTAAAGAGGTCACTCCCTGTGAAGGGATCTTGGCTCTTCCCTCATTGAATGAGGTGCAGGATATTCCAAACTGAATACCACGATGCAAAGCAAAAGAATCAACTATAATGAAGTTATTACGTTGACACAAACTTCTGCCCAAGAGGTCACTCCCAATGAAGGGATCTCGGCCCTTGCCTCGTCGAATGATGTGCAGGATATTCCCAATTGAATACCACAATGCAAAGCAAAAGAGAACGTCTGTAATGTCAGTTTTTAAAAAACCTGGTTCCAAAAACATCTTATAGGTTTGTTTTATCATTGCATTGATCAGAATCAACGCAGTCCCATCAATTAACATATCACACCAGAAAAGAACGAAAAATAATATGTACGTATATGCCATCCGCATTCGCCACTGGGTCCCGTCATCACTCGTTAGGTTACTTAACTAACGACAGAGTGGTGACTGGACTAGCGCGGGTGCAAAACATATACAACATCTACTAGTATATATATAAATAAATAAATAAATAAATATATATATATATATAACATTCGTCCCAGGAATGATATAAAACAACATCAAAGAAGCATCACAGAAGCAACACAGAATGGTGGATAATCATGGAGTCCCGGGTTTCACTTGAGCCGCAAGTGAGACCCGACGTTCCCCTGTGGTATGGATAGCCTGTGCAATGAAAACCTAGACCCCTACGAGCGCGACAAGTTACCCGTCAAAACCAGAAGTGAGGTAACCCCCTTCAACAACGTGAATGAGCCACCCAGCACTTCACGAAATCCGGTAACTTGGGCACCCCTCCGTGGGTCAACTTATACCCCCTACGAGTGCGGCGAATAGCCTATCAATTCTAGAGTAAGATCCCCTCTGCAGGGTTGCTTAGCATGGCAGCAAGGTTTCGGGAGGCATCATCCATGCCAAATTAAAATTTTGCCGTTCTAGCTAATCCCATAGTCATATAATTCGCGAATTATTCGGCGAATTCACGAATAATTCGCGAATTATGTGATTGCCGATTAAATCTGCGAATTATTCGCCATCACCGAATACGCCGAATTATTGCCGAATTATTCGTGAATAATTCCCGAATTATTCGCGAATTATTCAAAAAAAAGCGAATTATTCAAAAAACAGCAAATAATTCACGAAATCAAAATCTTGCGTCTCATATATTACTTTTATATTAATTTTTTGCTCGAAATCCTTCCCGAACATTTCCCGAACACTTACCGAATCTTTCCCGAATATCTGCCGATTTTTTCCGAATAGTTATCCGAATCCGAATTTTCGACCTCACCGAATTATTGCCGAATCACGAATTTGTGAATATGGCTAACCCTAACCCTAGAATCGTATACTAGAAATCGATGGAATAATATATGTAAACACTTTATATCCTAGGTGAGCAAGAAATACAACATTTGTAGACCGGTCCTTCACTTCAATAGCTCCGTATAGTAGTCCCTTTTGCTGCGATCGTGAACTCCGGACTCTAGAGAGGCTCCCATGAAGAAACGAACATGCTTGCTTCGAAGACTTCGAGGCCGAAGATGATCTACGTCGAGAAGACACTAACACAAGCTATCTCTTCACTAATTACGGAATTAGTGAAGCAAACACCCTATACTAAATGGAAAGTAGTAGAGGATGATGAAGTAGGAAGTGGGCTCACTTTAGATTTGATTTTCTCACACTTTTTCTCATACCTCCATTGAAACTAGAAAGCTTTTTGAGACGAAGAAGAAGAAGAAGAACGAACTCATCATATGAATTATTTTGTGTGGCTAGAAATGCAACCAAGGGTTAAGCATGTCATGCTTAACCCTTGTAGAGAGTTAACCATGAGCTAAGGTTAAAGGTTAGGTCAAGAAATATCTTAAGCAAGACAAAGAGAGTGAATAAAGTCAAAGATGCCTTGAAGCTTCTACAAGCTTTCAACAAATATTATCCATGAAAAAATCCACAATTTTGAATTACTTAATGATAGATTATAAACCCTAATCATAACCCTAGCATGGTTTAACCCTCATTAACCCTTGTTGCATTTGTAACCTAGTATGATACATTTAACATATATCACATATACATCAATGTATCCAAAGTGAGAAAATAAATCATAAGTGAGCTAATACTAGTTAATGTAATGTAATATATCAAATATATAATTATACATTAGATTATCAAATCAACTCTTGATTTAATAATCTGGCTATATCACCTATAACCGACTAATATCATATGAATCAACTTATCGAATCAACACTTGATCCGATAACCCGGCTATATAATATATAACCGACCGTTATCTCATATCACGAGAATAGAATACGGTATCTCATATCGTATCAATCTTGGTCCCGCACATATCACATATGTGCTCCTACTCCGTTTCGCTTGAGCCAGGAAACCCCTGTGTAGGACTCTAAAGACTCGTCAATACGCCGGCAGTAGGTGATAATCATATCAAACACCCACAAGCCGCAAGCGGTCTGCTAAACGTAACGGCCACCCCGGTATTGAGCGATCAGAAGATCAATAAGAAAGCCTATTCACACTCCTGTGAATCCAATCAGTAACACTATCGTACAGTCTGGTCTCTTCATATGATATGTCGCATATCTCGTCTAGGGGTGGTAAACGTCAGACCCCAATAACTCGATAAGTCGTGTCGATATGAGGCTCATAACGGGTCGAGAAACTACTGATAACACTTACCAGTATATCTCTGAATCAGCCTTGGCTAAGGACTTCCTGCTATAGCCAATCGAGCACAGCGCAACATCAATTCCTAATACCGGGAGAGACGAAACCCCTCCTATTGCTCATTACCTCCATGTGACTCTGGACTGTACCCAAAAGCCACCGTTTTGTACGTTCTCTTGAACGTGGTAAGGTGGAAATCAAAGCACAGTGGGAATCACACAAGACTCTATGACGATCTCAGGTCTACAGACTAACCTGTACCAGTGTCACCATAGAACTGCCATTTGACGTTAGGTATAATACCATCTGGGAGTTCTTGGCAAGTCCGTTCAGTGTACCCAGTCTCCACTAAGTACCCGTATACTATCTCTGATGTCAAACACCAATGGATATGGGATCATCCATCGCCCATCTACATGGGTCGATGTCACGACCCGAAAAGTACGGAACATGACCGACACTTAATTACAAAACGTCTCGAGGCATACGTAATCTAAGTAAGCCAAAACCCAGAAATCAAAACCAAGTAAAGCAGTAGAGTGAAGAAAAACCAATTTAAATAAAGTTGTTTAGCAACATAAGCCGAAATATGCATCTTTAAAATCAAAAGTCTTTTCTGAAAATTTCGGCAGAGTTACCTTTGTAAAAACTGGCCCCGAGCGGGGTATAATCATGATAAATATATACATAATGATAAAAGGCATCCCTAAGCAGGAGCTAACACTTCATCAATCGACGGTCACAATCACGCAAGCAATATAATATACAATGCCGAAGGGCGAGGTTCAAAACTCAAAAGGAAACTCAAAACAACATGAAATCCATAATAATACAAGCGCGACTCTAAGGTCGAAATAATATACACTGGTCTTCTATGTCTATCAAATAATACAAGTCTGGTTGATGGAGTTTTACTAGATACAACTGAAATAACAAATATACAATGGTGGTCCTGATGCAAAAGAACCCACCTACCAAAACAATCACCCGGAAGGGACAGTGTGCCAGAAAAATCGCAACGAAACCTGTGCGGCAAAACCTACAAGAAACCGTGGCACAACGGGGGTGAGTTTCCAACACGTGAATAGAAAACATCTACGAGTAGAAATCGCATGAATGACGCTATCCTAGGTCATAATAAGTAATATCCTCAAATGAATATCCTGGTCCATCTATGTATAACTGTAATACTACATGCTCTTGTCAGTACCTCAGATAGCAACATATCAGATATATGATGTATGAATGCATTACAAATGAAACAGAATACATCATGAATGAGACAACTATTTTCTTTAATTTAATGATATTTCTGTATGTATATAAATCGTATATCATCAATGAAATCGACAGATAAAACAGTGTCCAGTATCGACACAAAACATAAATCTCAGTATCTCAATACCTCAGGCCCCGGCTATCCGGACTGGCCTGTATCATCAAATCTCAATATCTCAGTGTCTCAAGTCTTAATATCTCAATATCTCGGGCTCCGTCAGTCCGGATCGGCCCATATCATCAATCATACAACCACGAATGGTATCCTTTGGATATCCGTCGTGCCAGGTAAAATCACCGGTAGGAAGTCAGTCCCTGCCGGGCTCATCGTCTACAACTCGAGCTTCTTGTCCCGGGGTACCTTACCGGGTCCACAATGTACCCGAGACGGTTCATCCAACTCCTCGAATCGGGTCTCGAAATCCATCTCATAACCGAGAAAACATCATGGTGGACGACTCTTACATCACGAGAAAACCGCACTTTTCATTTTAAAGAGAGAGAGAGAGAAGTTTATATATATTTTTGCGGTTTTCTCCCAAATCCAGGAAATCTCATGAAAATCCGAAATCCAATCATCAATAGCCAGTAAACAGTGAATATCGGCATAAAACTCCATAATACTGCATAACAGTGAATAATAATATGCATGCAGTAGCAAGTAATAACTGCAATGTCTAAACTAGCATATACAGATGAGTACCCTAATACCATGTCGAACTATCAGTTAACAAGCTATGTCAATGAGTAATATTCTCTAAAGTGTTCGTGACAGGGCAATTACCGATGATGATGTGTGTGAGCCGGAAAGTAAGTGTTTGTGGAACATACGCATCATCAGTAATGGTGCCGGTGTCCTGACAGCATGATCTCAATAATGGTATATGAAAACACAATATAAGCATGCGGTGCGATTCGAACAGCAAGAATATGCGGGAGATGAATAATAAACAAAATGATAACTAATCTGCATTTATATAAATATGAGTCATACAGGTTTGCCATTTGAAATAACACGAATCGTGGTGTTTTGAAAAGAAGGGCTACGGTGTTTTTAAGAAAGGATACATCCTTTGAAATACCCGTAGAACCCCTTGGCCTGTCTTTAAAATACTCATGATTCGTTAGTTTTGAAATAGGTATGACTCGAGTCTAATCTATCATGTACATGAAAATTACCGGACTAAACTAAACAGGATGATCGAAAGGTAAGAAAACCGCCTAACATCTGAGTCGATATATATATGTAAAATATAACAGTCGGTGATCCCGCCTCAATAGTATCCCATACGATACAATATCTATAATATGACCTCCTCAAGTCAAGAGTGTGGATCTATCATCAATATACAGCTCGTACGGTAAATCCGTCATATGACATCCCAAATCTGGGTACGGGTCAATGCCACATCTATCATATATTCATCTGGTATTCTCTTTATCAAATATCATGATCGGGGGTACTGATCTACGTCTAGTACAATACTGATACCACATATGTATATGCATGCGTGTGTATGAAAACACTATGTCGATAGGACCCGCTAAAACATCATGTCGTATCTCAAATATGAACCATGTCACATCACCGATCTCACGGCCTCAAGCCCAATCTCATCGACTCACCTCCAATCCCAAGTACTATCCTCATAATCCATCTATATGTATATGTGTATATATATATATATATATATATATCCCATACCCATGTGTGCGTGTGTGTGTATATACTTATCCCCATATACGCACAGGTAAAAAAATGAATGCAGGTGTGTACGTGTGGGTGTAAACCTATTCTAGGTTTCGCTACTAAGAAGCTTTGATAGTTCACTTCTAATAATCTCAAACTAACCATGAACACATAATCAAATCTTGATAATCATCCTCGCATCATAAACCATATATATATCCATTTATATATCATAAATATACTACGAACTGCGGGGGTGCTACACGCCATCCACCCGACTTCTCCCCGTAGATATAAATCTACTCACCTTGATCTTGCTTGCCGATGTCGATGTCTCCATCCTCTTCTTCATCATCTCGAATCATCGTGGGGGTACCTACACATTATAACGCATCGTGCCTCATTAAAATCCAAATAAAAGCCAAAACGACTCACGAAACTCACGTAGGTCAAAACCTATGGTTAGGTCTCGCAAAACAACCCTATATCACTCGATATAGACGTACAAACGTCAAGTGATCGATGTTAAACATGAAAACAAAAATACGGAATTTAAAATACGCAAAACCATAACTCGAATCAAAACAGCAACTTGAGAAAGTGGTCCCAGATTTTGATTAAGGTGTAAACAATGTTCCAAAACAATTCTAGAGTGATGTATATAGGGTATACGAGCTATTGAAGCAACCAGGACCCCACCTATCACCAAGTGGCCGATCCCCTCCCCCTAAATTCCAAGCTCGCCGGCCCTGGGGGCTCCTCTATGGTTCATATTGCTACAGGGGGTTCCTAGGGTCAATTCTAGTTTGCAAGGGTTGTTTGCTCATCTCGTAATTTTCCCAGGTCATCCTAGATTTTCCTGCACACTCAAATACCTCACAAACTGACATGGAAGTTCTGTAATTCCGTATTTTGGGTTTCAATTGGGTTTGGTCTGGGTTTTTGTCATTAAAGGGGGGAGGGGTCTAAGGTCACCAATAAGGCTCAAGTTCACCAACGCAACTCAAATAAAATCCTAACCCTCTCTAGAATTTTCCAAAGTGCACAAAACTACACGAAATCGATTTTAAACTTGCATAGAGGTTTAAGCAAAAGAAATACTACACTAATTGTGAAGGGGTTACCTCATTTAGCACTCATGAATCCCCTACAACACCAAAATGTGATTTTTCTTTGTCCAAAGTGTAGCTTGAGGGCTTGTGCATAATTTTTGTAAAGTGGAGATGGGGTTTTGGGTTTGTTTTGGTGATGAAGTGAGGCTTGAAGAGGGGGAGGGAGGAGGTGTTGCCATGGGAGTTGAGAGGGGAGAGAAAAGATGAAGAAGATGAATGATGAATGGAAATGAAATGAGAGCCATGCTTGGTTGACCCCTCACCCTCTCTCTCTCATGCCCATCTCTCTTGCAATCATTGTATCCCCTTTGACTTTACTTTTTCCTTTCTTCTCTTTTCTATTTACAAAGCCATGCATGATAAACATAAGGAAAAAGACATGATAGAAAAATTTAACAAGTGTGAAAAATGTGACATGTGCATGTCATGTACACAAAACATGCTTAATGCGCGATTAGCGATGTCTAATCGCGATTAGCGTTGACAGTGCATATAAAAATTCATAATTTACATAAATCACATAAAGCACCCACTTTTCAGTAATTTCCATAATTTTTCAAAATTTTCCCAATTTATCGGTATTTAATTATACCGCCTTATTAAAATATTCAATATTTTATTATTTAATTATAAAAATTCCCAAAATAATATTTTATTTTTTTGAAATGTTACAATCTTCCCCCCTTAAAGAAATTCGGTCCCCGAATTTAAAATTAAACCCCTCAATACTAAAACATTTCAGTAAAAGACTAATCCGTCGGGGTCCCGAAACCATCAATACATAAAACACGTCGTAGCGCAAGGCGTGCGTATGAACAAAGAGCAGATAACTCAAAAACAAAACTCCATCAAGTATCCCGCAATCATCGGAGTCATGGTGAAGACACAAATGTCAAATCCAAAACGAACCCAATATGATATACATCAAAACTATACATGTAAACATCTGAAGGAAATGTATGCCAAACCTTTCATGTTGCTGTATGATGCGCATAATACTGCATAGGGGCGGATGTCTATTATAAGAAAATAATCATATACGTATATATCTTTTTTTTAATATGCACGTCCTGCCGTTTTTGAAAACAATTTAGAAGGGTTCACTTGTTTTAAACGTTTCGTGTTATATCAGACACGTAGATAAATACTGACACTAGAGCTCTCTTTTTAGAAATCCCTTCGATAACTATCAATGCATGCAAAATACATCCAGGTACTGTCCTCTGACTAGTCCTGCTCAGTACGAAAATAATACTAAATATCATAAAAACGTACTGCTCCATAAGAAATCAATCCCAAAAGGTGCATAAGAATGCCGCGTGCGTCTGGTGCGCACAGAAATCAAAATCCATGAATGTGCCATACATGTGCACAGAAACAACATCTAAGTGCAACGGGTGTGCACGAAACACCTGTCAGAGGCAACGTGGGTGCTTGACAGCAAAATCGGGTGCATCTGATATGCACGAAGAATCTCGATTCAGTGCATCTGGCGTGCACCAATATCGCATCAAGCGCCCAAATATGCGCAAGAATCCAAATCCAGTGCACAAGGTGCACGAAAACAATATCGATTATCGCAATCAAAATTGACGGTATACAACACATCTCAATCAAAATCCAAATCAGGTATACCGCGGTATGTAATCTCACAACCATGTGCATCAGCGTGCACAAAAGCAGATCAAAATACTAAAAGTGCATGAAAACTATGATGAAAGCTTAAGTCAATTCATATGCATGCCCTAGGCATGAAATCACAATCAATATCTCAAATGACATCAAAACGAAGTCAGGTGCAACAAGTGCACGGAAATGCATCAATAACTCAAATGCGTATAAAAAGCAACACCGAGTGTGCCAAGGTGTATAAAATCATAAGCGCGTGCAACCGCGTGCACAATACACGTATCCAAGCACTGCAAGTATATGTAAGCTATACCGAGTGCAAAAACCAAATCGAGTGCATACCACCTGCACCAAACCAACCAGTTATATGCAATCCATGAAATCATAAACATGTGCAGCCAAGGCTAAAATTCAACATCTAGTGCAATAAATATGCACAAATCATAAATCAACACGACGGTGTATGAAAACATATCTTAAGTGCAATAACTATGCACAAACACGTAAATACCCAGTAGGTGCAACCATGGTGCACAAAAGCAAATCTCATGAAACTCGGTCATCAAAACTCAATCATGCAATAAAGCACCCAAAATACCGAAATCCAAAGTGACTGATACGTGATAGTCAACTCACGAAATCATCAATCGTAAACACCGTCGTCGATATGTGCTTCCTTCAAGGTCGAGAAGGTGTCGGTGCATCCAATGCTAGTAGAGCAAGATATCTACTTGCCTCCTGATCATGGCCCGTCGTCTGGTGCCCTTAGGCTCTCGTATCTCACTGCGAATTTCTAAGTACATAGCTTTCCGGCTCAACGGTCCAATATGGAAATGATAATGGAAGTAGTCTGCTCTGGCACATCCTCTAAAGATCTCTGGCCAACTCTTATGGTCACTCATAACATGTCCCGTCGACGATGCTGAACTCTGGCCTGCTGGGCGTGTGCAATATGATTTATCCTGGGTCCAAGTCTTCTCGTATAGTATTTCCAGAAAGGTCCTGTCAAGGTCTCTCCCAAATCTCGTCTCTGCCGAACTGTCCGGAGGTCATCACCATTTACTATATCTGTTTCTGGTTTCGGAACGGCTGCATACTCATCACTACTCCTCCTGGAAGATATACCCATAGTCAACGCCTCTGCTTGCGTATCACATCTATGATGTCGGCGGAGTGGAACGTCATCTCATCAAGATCTCGTACGAACCTCTTACTCCACTTTTCTCTACTGTTGACTGTTTCGGACTCGTCTCATCATGGCTGCATGGACTGCGCTCCAATGGCTATACTCGTATCTGGAGTCTCCCAAGCAATGCGTCCCACCATATAGTATCCGAATGAAGTCGAACCATTCGATCGATTCGTCAAAACCTCATAATCCCCCAAGAGCTCAACATCTTGGGTACGGTTTAATAGTATGAGTACATACCACGGCATCGGTGGACCAGCTGTAGAAGGGCAAACCCAAGCCTCACTAATGGCACCGCGGAACTGCCGCAAACCCCAAGGTTCAAAGGCTTTCACACGGTCATTATGTAGAGTTAGGGTTTCATTCTTCTAGAGGGTCCATAGAATTGCTTGCATGTCTTTCCGAATACTTTAAACTTGGAATATGGGTTTCTGACATTTGATCGCCTCTATCGACTCTCAACGTACCTGCGTGAAGTCGTCTCTAGCTTGAATCAATCTATCTGATGACCTCGTATCGGGGTAAGCGAACGAACCACATGTCCTAGTCATTCATCCTCGTGTGACTAGCGACCATCTATCATATCTCTGAGTATAACTCTTACTGCAATAACTCCAACATCTGGGGCGATATCTCGTCGTTCGCAGCAACAACTGGCTCATTCGTCTGCACACTAAACAGTGCCTCAATCATCATGAATAAGCGATACATCAATGGTCATCACATTCTGGCTGGCCTCTATCAGTGGCTCAATCCTCTGGTGCAAATCTGCACGGACGAGAAATCTCATAACAGTGATCCATCAAACGCTCATGGTGCGAAAACACAATAACACGGCGCATCTATGCAAATCGTATGTCCCTGAAATCATTCCCTGGTCAGTCCTCGTCCGTGACGAGCTCGTGCTGACCGCAACTCTAGCCGTATCTCTTTCTGCCCGTAATCGTGGTAGCAAAACCATAAACTGGTACTGATGAGGATAGATCATAGGAATGAATATAATACTGTGCAAAGAAATGTACATCCTAAGGCTTCTTAAGTGGAGTAGCGTATCGTAAGTATGCCGCGGAACATACGTACGGTACGTCACTCTACTTAAGCTACCCACTCCATCAACCAAGGGTCATCCTACACTCCGAAGGTAAAACTTAACGCTTTGATACCAACTTTTTCACGATCCGAAAAGTACGGAACATGACCGGCACATAAATTACAAAACGTTTCGAGGCGTATGTAATCTAAGTAAGCCAAAACCCAGAAATCAAAACCAAGAAAAGCAGTAGAGTGAAGATAAACCAATTTAAATCAAGTAGTTTAGCAACATAAGCCGAAATATGCATTTTTAAAATCACAAGTATGTTTTGAAAATTTCGGCAGAGTTTCCTTCGTAAAAACTGGCCCCAAATGTGGTACAATCATGATAAATATATACATAATGATAAAAGGCATCCCCAAGCGGGAGCTAGCTCTTCGTCAATCGACGGTCACAATCACGCAAGCAATATAATATACTACGCCGAACGGCGAGGTTCAAAACTCAAAAGGAAACTCAAAACAACATGAAATCCATAATAATACAAGCGCGACTCTAAGGTCGAAATTATATACACTGGTCTTCTATGTCTATCAAATAATACAAGTCTGGTTGATGGAGTTTTACTAGATACAACTGAAATAACAAATATACAATAGTGGTCCTAATGCAAAAGAACCCACCTACCAAAGCAATCACCCGGAAGGGACAGTGTGCCAGCAAAATCGCAACGAAACCTGTGCGGCAAAACCTGCAAGAAACTGTGGCACAACGGGGGTGAGTTGCCAACTCGTGAGTAGAAAATATCTAAGAGTAGAAATTGCATGCATGACGCTATCCTAGGTCATATCAAGTAATATCCTCAAATGAATATCCTGGTCCATCTATGTATAAGTGTAATACTACATGCTCGTGCCAGTACCTCAGATAGCAACATATCAGATATATGATGTATGAATGCATTACAAATGAAACATAATACATCATGAATGAGACAACTATTTTCTTTAATTTAATGAGATTTCTGTATGTATATAAATCGGGTATCATCAATGAAATCGACAGATAAAACAGTGTCCAGCATCGACACAAAACATAAATCTCAGTATCTCAATACCTCAGGCCCCGGCTATCCGGACTGGCCTGTATCATCAAATCTCAATATCTCAGTGTCTTAAGTCTCAATATCTCAATATCTCGGACTCCGTCAGTCCGGATCGGCCCATATCATCAATCATACGACCACAAACGGTATCTTCCGGATATCCGTCATGCCAGGTAAAATCACCGGTAGGCAGTCTGCCCCTGCCGGGCTCATCATCTACAACTCGAGCTTCTTGCCCCGGGGTACCTTACCGGGTCCACCATGTACCCGAGACGGTTCATCCAACTCCACGAATCGGGTCTCGAAATCCATCTTATAACCGAGAAAACATCATGGTGGACGACTCTTACACCATGAGAAGACCGCACTTTTCATTTTAAAAAGAGAGAGAGAGAGAGAGAAGTTTATATATATTTTTGCGGTTTTCGACCAAATCCAGGAAATCTCATGAAAATCCGAAATCCAATCATCAATATCCAGTAAACAGTGAATATCGGCATAAAACTCCATAATACTGCATAACAGTGAATAATAATATGCATGCAGTAGCAAGTAATAACTGCAATGTCTAAACTAGCATATACAGACGAGTACGCTAGTACCATGTCGAACTATCAGTTAATAAGCTATGTCAATGAGTAATATTCTCTAAAGTGTTCGTGACATGGCAATTACCGATGATGATATGTGTGAGCCGGCAAGTAAGTGCATGTGGAACATACGCATCATCGGTAATGGTGCACGTGTCCTGACAGCATGATCTCAATAATGGAATATGAAAACACAATATAAGCATGTGGTGCGATGCGAACAGCAAGAATATGCGGGAGATGAATAATAAACACAATGATAACTAATCTGTATTTATATAAATATGAGTCATACAAGTTTGCCATTTGAAATAACACGAATCGTGGTGTTTTGAAATGAAGGGCTACGGTGTTTTAAAGAAAAGATACATCCTTTGAAATACCCTTAGAACCCCTTGGCCTGTCTTTAAAATACTCACGATTCGTTAGTTTTGAAATAGGTACGACTCGAGTCTAATCTATCATATACATGTAAACTACCGGACTAAACTAAACAGGCGGATCGAAAGGTAAGAAAACCGCCTAACATCTGAGTCGATATATATATATATATATATGTAAAATATAACAGTCGGTGATCCCGTCTTAATAGTATCCCATATGGTACAATATCTATAATATGACCTCCTCAAGTCAAGAGTGCGGATCTATCATCAATACACAGCTCGTACGGTAAATCCGTCGTATGGCATCCCAAATCTGGGTACAGGTCAATGCCACATCTATCACATTATTCATCTGGTATCCTCTTTATCAAATATCATGATCGGGGGTACTGATATACGTCTAGTACAATACTGATACCACATATGTATATGCATGCGTGTGTATGAAAACACCATATCGATAGGACCCGCTAAAACATCATGTCGTATCTCAAATATGAACCATGTCAGATTTCACGGCCTCAAGCCCAATCTTATTGACTCACCTCCAATCCCAAGTACGATCCTCATAATCCATGTATATGTATACGTATATATATATATATATATATAGTCCCATACCCATGTGTCTATATATATATATATATACATATCCCTATATACGCACAAGTAAAAAAATAAATGCAGGTGTGTGCGTGTGGGTGTAAACCTATTCTAGGTTTCGCGATTAAGAAGCTATGCTAGTTCACTTCTAATAACCCTAAACTAACCATGAACACATAATCAAATCTTGATAATCATACTCGCATCATAAACCATATATATATCCATTTATATATCATAAATACTACGAACTGCGGGGGTGCTACACGCCATCCACCCGACTTCTCCCCGCAGATATAAATCTAGTCACCTTGATCTTGCTTGCCGATGTCGATGTCGCCATCCTCTTCTTCATCGTCTCGAATTATCGTGGGGGTACCTAGACATTATAATGCATCGTGCCGTATTAAAATCCAAATCAAAGCCAAAATGACTCACGAAACTCATGTAGGTCAAAAGCTATGGTTAGGTCTCGCAAAACAACCCTATATCACTCGATATAGACGTACAAACGTCAAGTGATCGATGTTAAACATGAAAAAAAATCCGGAATTTAAAATATGCAAAACCATAACTTGAATCAAAACAGTAACTTGAGAAAGTGGTCCCAGATTTTGATTAAGGTGTAAACAATGTTCTTAAACAATACTAGATTGATGTATATAGGGTATATGAGCTATGGAAGCAACCAGGACCCCACCCCTCACCAAGTGGCCGAGCCCCTCCCCTAAATTCCGAGCTCTCAGGCCCTGGGGGCTCCTCTGTCGTTCGTATTGCTACAGGGGGTTCCTAGGGTCAATTCTAGTCTGCAAGGGTTGTTTGCTCATCTCGTAATTTTCCCAGGTCATCCCAGATTTTACTGCACACTCAAATACCTCACAAACCGACATGAAAGTTCTGTAATTCCGTATTTTGGGTTTCAATTGGGCTTGGTCTGGGTTTCTATCATTAAAGGGGGGTCTAAGGTCACCAATAAGGTTCAAGTTCACCAACACAACTCAAATAAAATCCCAACCCTCTCTAGAATTTTCCAAAGTGCACAAAACTACACGAAATCGATTTTAAACTTGCATAGAGGTTTAAGCAATAGAAATACTATACTAATTGTGAAAGGGTTACCTCATTTAGCATTCATGAATCCCCTACAGCACCAAAATGTGATTTTTCTTTGTCCAAAGTGTAGCTTGAGGGCTTGTGCACAATTTTTGTGAAGTGGAGATGGGGTTTTGGGTTTGTTTTGGTGATGAAGTGAGGCTTGAAGAGGGGGAGGGAGGAGGTGTTGCCATGGGAGTTGAGAGAGGAGAGAAATGTTAGTTATATATATGCCCTAGAGGCCATTGTTGTACATATGATGTATATTATAGTGGATGCGTGGATATATATAGAAAGGACTTTCTTGCTCGACATGATAGTATGCTATTTGGTTTCACATTGTCTTAACATGTTGACTTGTATTAGTTAACCGTCTTGCTCTCACATGTTGATAAAGCCCTTAGGATATGTACTCAACTACTGAGACTATGATGATATCATACTAGTGGGGCCACGGTAGTCTATGAGTACATCCTATAATTGTTCCTAGTCGAGGGTGTATCGAGATAGGGTATCGATACACCAGAGTAGACTAGCGTATACGCATCTTGACCCATATGATGGGCGAAGGATGATCCCATATCCATCGGTGTTTGATATCAAAGATGGTGTACGGGTGCTCAGTGGAGACTGGGTACACTGAACGGACTCGTCGAGAACTCCCAGATGGTATTATACCTCACGTCAGATGGCAGTTCTCTGGTGACACTGGTACAGGGTAGTCTGTAGACCTGAGATCGTCATAGATTCTTGTGTGATTCCCACTGTGCTTTGATTTCCACCTTACCACGTCCAAGAGGGCGTGCAAAACGGTGTCTTTTGGGCACAGTCCCGAATCACATGGAAGCAATGAGCGATAGGAGGTGTTTCGTCTCTCCCGGTATAGGGAGTTGATGTTGTGCTGTGTTCGATTGGCTATAACTGGAAGTCCCTGGCCAGGGCTGATATAGAGTGCTATTGGTAAGTGTTATTAGTAGTTTCTCGATCTGTTATGAGCCTCACATCGACACGACTTATCGGTTACTGGGGTCTGACGTATACCACCCCTAGATTGGATATGCGACATATCAAACGAAGAGACCGGACTGTACGGTAGTATTACTGATTGGATTCATAGGAGAATGTACAGGCTTACTTGTTGATCTTCTGATCGCTCAATACCTGGGTGGCTGTTACGTTTAGCTGACCGCTTGCAGCTTGTGGGTGTTTGATATGATCATCACCTACTGCCGGCGTATTGACGATTCTTTAGAGTCCTACACAGAGGTTTCTTGACTCAGGCAAAACGGAGTAGTAGCACATATGTGATATGTGCAGGACCGAGAATAATACGATATGAGATACCGTATTCTATTCTCGCGATATATGATATAGCCGGGTCATCGGATCAAGTGTTGATTCGATGAATCGGTACATGTTATATTAGTCGGTTATATGTGGTATAGCCGGATTGTCGGATCAAGTGTTGATTCGATAATTTAATGTATAATTATATATGTGATATATTACATTACATTAACTAATATTGGCTCGCTTTATTGATTCATTTTCTCACCGGATAATACATTGATATATATGCGATATATGTTAAATGCATTATTTTCTTTTGTTACAAAAATATATTATATATGTGATATATAATATTGTAACCAGATATGATTACAAATGCAACATGATTTGTGGAGATTAAACATAGTTAGGGTTTGATTTGGGTTAGCTTTTTCATGAAGCTTCTAGAAGCTTTGTTTTGTTTTAAACAAAGATATTTTGTTGATATTTGTGGAGATATTTCCTAACCCAACCTAAACTATTTACCCTAGTTAAATCGCTACAATGGTTAAAGCCTTTCTTTATTAACCAAGGGTTGCAATTGTAACCATGGCAATAATTCATTATTCATTACAAAAGGAATTATTCATCTTCTTCTTCCTTGAGCTCTTGAAAAGGCTTTACTTGGTTTTTCTTTTGTGATGAGATTGAGTGAGATTTTGAAAACAAATGAGAGCCAAATTCCTACTTCATCATCCTCATCTAATCTAGCCACTTAGATTAGGGTGTTCACTTCACTAATACTTGATTAAAGAAGTAAGAGCTTGAGTTAAAAATTCTTCAAGGTAGATCATCTTCGAAAAGGAAGACTTCAAGCAAATATGGATCATTCGGCTTGTGGAGCCTCTCTAGAGTCCAGAAGTTCATGGATCGCGGCGAAGGGTCTACTACTCGGAGCTTATGAAGCGAAGGAGAGGACTACAAAGGTTGTAATCCCTTTCTTTTAGATGTAAAGTTGTTTACATGTTTTGTTAACCCTAATTATCTAGCAAAGATCCTCGCTTTAGGTTGTTCGGCACTTGAAAAAATTTAAATTTGGCATGGTTGATGCCTTATAGACCATTGTGATAGTGTCTAGTAAACCTACAGTGGTATCAGAGCCTAGCTAGAGCATTAGGCGATGTGTAGACGAAGTTAAAAGTCCGATCGAACCCTGAAACGTCAAATGTTGACCCCTCTCTGGAATTTTTTTAAAAATAATGTTTTTTCTGTATTAATAATACTCAGAAAATTAAGCAGCTGATTCTATGCAAAACTGTGAAATACGAACCCCTGATTCCCTCAAGTCGCTGCGGAACCGCGGCAATACGATGCATTGCGCGGCGGTTCCGCGGCCGTACTTGGGTATCAGGGATACATATTTCTGGGTTACATCCGTAGGTATTACTACATGCTTCTGGGAATTTTTAATATTACTCAAGTGTTGAGTTTTCTGGAGATATTTGGAATTTGTTGATTCGATCGGAAAGTTTAACATCGTTTTGTTTTTTGGGTAATTTAGAACGTGTTAAAATGTTCGAACGGATATCAATAACTTATTTTTTTCATGACGGAAAACTTTCAAGTGTTGGATATTTTCCTCTGTTTAAAACTTTCGGGAAATCATGCTAGCGTATCTATGGACCCTCTATAAGAACGTAACCTTAACTCGATTATGTGACCGTCAAAACTGCCACCGAACCCTAGGATTTGTGGTAGTTAGCGTTGCCACATGTGAGGCGTTGGTTTGACCTTTCTACAACTGGTTCATTGGCGCAGTGACATGTTCTGGTTTTTTTTGAACTCCGCTCAAGTGTTGAGCTATTTGGGAAATCTTGGGTATTTGATTATTCGATCGGAAAGTTTAACATTGTTTATTTATCTAGAATGTGATACAATATGTGAAATTCATATAGTTAGGCATGAAATGCGAAGTATGTGATATTTCGGATTTAAGATATCTAAAGTATTTGTGGATTCCAAATGTTGTAGTTTTACACTTTCTTTTCTATGACCGTAAGCGTAGTATGTGGTGTATCGCCGGCTTCGTTGCTATACATCAACGACAATTGGGATACGCATACTTGCTTACGTTGATGATATGAGATATTATGTGTTGCTGTGATATGTTATATTGGATCGTCGTGTTTTGAATAGCAGGGGGGGTTATGTGAGATGAGGGTTTTTATTTTCATTCATATAAAATTCATTTGTATGTAATATTCTTTTATTAGGGCACTTCCGGGTTGAGAATGATGTCACCATTGTATATTATTTACTTTTCCGCATTAGGTAGACCCAAGGAGGGGAGCACAAGTAACCGGGTTCTAGGGTCCAGTGGGAGGCCATCTTGAGGAGTCGAGACCGGGTCTCCTAACCCTAGATTGGCAGTGTTACTTGCCGCTCTCGTAGCGGTCTTGGGATGTGGGTTTGGTTATTCATCGCGACCGTGGAATCCGTGTTTTATACAGGCTCGAAGTAAAATATGGACGTCCTAGTATATCCAATATTTCATATGTTATCTTCTGTTGCAATGTTCTATGATGAGATCATATTACTGCCTGAGACGAATGCTTATACTATATATATGATATATAAAGATTACAGCTTTCGTTTCTTCTGTGATACTTAGGAAGCATAACTGATGGGATTTATTAATGAGATTAATAAAAGAAAAGAAACCTAAAAAAAAGATGTTGTAGAATCAAAACTTTATAAAAAAGGTAGCTACAGTCTTGCTTTGCACAGTGGTATAAATGATATACCCTGCACCTTATTCGATGAGGAAAGAGCCGAGATCCCTTCACTGGGAGTGACCTCTTTAGCAGAACTTGCAGATGCTACAAACTCACGGATTAGTTTTTGATTGCTTCTATAGTTCTTGCTTTGCACAGCGGTATTTGTGAAATATCCTGCACCTTATTCGATGAGGAAAGAGCCGAGATCCCTTCACCGGGAGTGACCTCTTTAGCAAAAACTAGAAAAGCCTCAAAAACATTCCTTTTACGAAATCACTTATTTCTACAACGATATCAAGTTCATTACGCTTATGGTTTTCTGAAAAACCTACGTAGCCCTCCGTCATTTCAGATAAATAATATTTAGTATTCATACTACGTTTATTGACTTAGTCAAGGCGTAGTGTACGGTAGCTAAATAGTGTTTATCTGCTAAAGCATGGGATGCTATTTGATTAGGGTAGTCGTACGGCCTTGTTGACTTAGTCAAGGGTCGTACGGGTGGGTTTAATTCAATCAGGAAATGTACGGGTTGAACTTGACTTGCGATTTATGGTTTGTTGACTTAGTCAAGGTCATAGATCGCTAGGGGTAAAAAGAATTGTCGGGAATTTCAAGTGTTGAAATTTGCAATGAGATTGCATACCTCCTATGAGATAGTTGGATCCCGATACCCACTGCGAGTAAGTGTTACTCCTGGGAGAATCTTACACAGGACAATTAGCCGATCAAGTAGGTGTCTAGAAAGGTGTTAACGGGGTTATGCCTCTGGGAAAACGAGATTTATTTTAATTAGGTCCGTGCGAAAGCACAGGGAACATCCCTCAAAGTACCAACACTGATCTGGCTGAAAGATTGGCGAACTTGTAAGGTGTAATTAAATCCCGACTAGTCTTTCTTTTTAGGGTTTGAAGGAAGATTTGATAAAAACAGTAGGAGACATCCTGATTAGATAAGATAATAACCAATCTAATCTTGCAAGAGCATACGGTAAAGTGTTTCTTTCTCTCTCTCTCTCCAGGTATCGACCATGTCAGGCCTTAATCAAGATAATAATATGGATGTATTGACTGAACCCGCTTATTATACTGAGCAGGGGAACGTTGGTCCCGTTCTTTCTTATAAGTATTATAAGATTGAGCAGGAAATAGGAGAATATCTGGATTCTCACACCGCCTAAATGAAGAACAAGCATGCTGATGCATCTTCTTCGGAAGTGTTAGTTATTGAGAACTGTTTCTCAGTTCACTCCACGTCCTGGGTATTAGATACTGGATCAGGATCCCACATATGTAATACGTTACGTGGGCTACGTAAAGGTAGAGAACTGGGAATGGGTGATCATTCCGTAAGAGTAGGGAATGGTGCAGATGTTGCAGCCAAGGCTGTTGGCGAATATCACCTTGTGTTACCAAAAGGTAATACATTGATTCTGAATGAATACTATTACATTCGGACCCTGATATGCAATATTATATCAGTTTCTTTATTGAATAAAGGAGGATATAATTTTTTAATACAGGATAATGTTATGAACATATTCCTGAATCAAAAGTTGATAGGATCAGGATCGTTAAATAATGGCATGTACGTTCTAAATCAAACTACAATTCTTAATATACAGAACACAAACAAGAGGAAAAGTTCAGAAATGAACGAATCCTTCTTATGGCATTGTAGACTTGGTCACATCAATGTGACACGACTAGCCAAATTGCATAAGGATGGATATTTGAATCCGTTCGAATTTTCATCTTATGACACTTGCCAGTCATGTCTCAAAGGCAAGATGACTAAAACTCTGTTTAGTGGACACGGAGAAAGAGTTAAAGAACTCTTAAGGCTGATACATAGTGATGTATGCGGTCCCATGTCTACACATACCAGGAACGGTTCTTCCTACTTCATTACATTAACTAACGATCTTTCAAGATACGAACATGTGTTCCTGATGAAACACAAATCTAAACCTTTTGAGAAATTCAGGGAATATAAGCACGAATTAGAGAACCAAACGGGCAAAAGTATTAAGATCTTTCGATCTGATCGAGAAGGAGAATACTTGAGCAATGAGTTTCTGGACTATTTAAAAGAGAATGGGATTCTCTCTCAGCTTACTCCTCCTTATACACCACAGCACAATGGTGTATCGGAACGGAGGAATCGTACCCTATTAGATATGGTACGCTCTATGATGAGCAATGCTGAGTTGCCTATTTCCTTCTGGAGGTATACGCTTGAGACAGCCATACACCTATTGAATATGGTTCCTACCAAATCAGTCCCTACTACTCCATATGAGATATGGAAGAGGAAGAGACCATCTCTTAAGTATGTTAAGATATAGGGTTGTCCGGCCTATGTCAAAAGCCATAATTCGGAAAAACTCGAGGCAAGGTCTGTCCTATGCAAGTTTGTAGGATATCCCAAAAATTCATAAGGGTATATCTTCTACCACCCCGAGGAACAAAAAGTGTTTATTTCTCGACATGCCACTTTCTTAGAAAAAAGTTTTCTTATGAAACAAATTAGTGGCAATGAGGTAGAACTGGAAGAGGTTCCAGCGACACAAACTACGACAGAAGATGTGATGGAACCAGAGGATTCAGTAGTTCCTAACGAACCCCAGCCTCTCCGCCGATCTAGTAGGGTCTCTCATCTACCTGAGAGATACTACGGTTTTCTCGTTGATGGTGGGGGCGAGGATTGCATCATGGAAGATGACGACCCAACTAGTTTCGAGCAGGCCATCACGAGTAGGGACTCTGTGAAATGGCTGGATGCAATGCTATCTGAGATAGAATCCATGTACACCAACAAAGTATGGACTTTGGAAGTTGCTCCTAAAGGGGTAAAACCTATTGGGAGCAAATGGATCTTTAAGAAGAAACTTGGTGTAGATGGAAAAGTTGAGACTTTCAAAGCTAGACTTGTTGCAAAGGGTTTTTGTCAACGACCAGGTGTGGATTATGACGAAACCTTTTCTCCAGTAGCTATGCTTAAGTCTATCCGGATCTTACTTGCCATTGTTGCATACCATGACTACGAAATCTGGCAAATGGATGGGAAGACCGCCTTTCTAAATGGTGATTTAGAAGAGTGCATGTACATGACTCAGCCAGAGGGCTTCGGAGACAGTGGGAGCAGCGGAAAGGTGTGCAAGCTTCTTAAATCCATTTACGGGTTAAAGAAAGCATCGTGGAGTTGGAACATCTGCTTTGATGTTGTAGTCAAAGAGTTTGACTTCATCAAAAACGTAGATGAACCTTGTATATATAAAAAGGTTACAGAGAGTAAGGTTGTCTTCCTCGTATTGTACGTCGATGACATACTCTTGATAAGAAATGATGTTCCTATGCTGCAATCGGTCAAGCACTTCTTATCACAAAAGTTTTCTATGAAAGATATAGGTGATGCCTCCTGCATACTGGCAATAATGATCTATAGAGATAGATCTAAACGCATACTGGGATTGTCCCAATCCAGATACATTGACACCATACTAAAGAGGTTTAGTATGGAAGAATCCAAGCATGGGAACCTACCCACGATCTCTAGACTCACTCTCTCCAAAAAGATGTCTCCCAAGACTAATTTGGAGAGAGCTCGCATGCAAGGGATACCCTATACTTCAGCAGTAGGCTCTATCATGTATGCGATGCTATGTACCAGACCCGATATAGCATACTCACTAAGTATAGTAAGTAGGTATCAAGCAGATTCTGGAGAGAGTCACTGGATAGCTGTGAAGAACATTTTCAAGTACTTGAGAAGAACTAAGGAGATGTTCTTGGTGTATGGTAAAGGAGAACTCCAGGTGGAGTTCTTTACCGATTCAAGCTTCCAAAGTGATAAGGACTACTCCAAGTTGCACTAGGGATTTGTCTTTACCCTCAATGGAGGGGCGGTGTGTTGGAAGATGTAACATTTCAAAAAAATAAAATATTATTTTTGGGAATTTTTATAATTTAATATTATTTTATTGAATATTTTAATATTTTGGTATTATTAAATACAAATAAATGGGAAAAATTTTAGAAAAATTGTGGAAAATTCTTAAATAGGGTGATTTATAGAATTATGCCATTTTAAAGTTTTTATGATTAGTTATATGCTAATTTAGTACTAATCGCGATTAAAAATCGCTAATTGGTTTTTTAACAATTTTGTGCAAAACATGCATATATCACTTTTTTCACACTTGTGCATTTTCTACCATGGTTTCTCATTTGGGTTTACTATTTAAGTGAGAATGAATTAAGAGAAAAGGAAAAGAAAAGAAAAGGAAAAAGTAGTATGATGATGAGAGAGAGAGAGTAGGTTGCTTTTGACTTTTGACCCTTTCCTCCATCATTTCCACCTCATTTTCTCTCCCCCCTTCATAGAGCTGCTGCTGCTCCTACCCTCTCCCTCTTATTCCTCCCCCCCCCCCCTCTTCAACTTAGATCCACCATTAAAACCTAACCAAAACCCTATCCTCATTTCACAAAAGTTGCTCCCAAGCTCAATAGCTACACATTGGACTAAGCAAGGGCTGATCTTGAGGACTTTGTGCAACTCAAGAATTTTCTTGAGTTGCCAAAGAAGGTAATTTCTGCACCCCTAGTTTAGTATTTCAATTCTTATTGCATCAATTCTAGTTTCATGTCGATATGATGTCGTTTGATGGACTTGTGAACTTCAAGTTAAGGTTTAGGGTTAGACCTGAGATTAAAAGTGAAATTGAGGCTTGTGATGACCCTCGAACCCCTGGTGTGATGATAGATTGGACCAAACCTGAAGCTAGAACATAGAATAAGGATTGACGGAATCGATATCGGAGAAAACTGTGAATCTGTGATCATATTTAGGAATCTGCTATCATCCCGAGACCCCATAAATAAAACTGAATTGACCGTGAGATGTGCAGGCACCATGGAGCCACCACACCAAACCCTAGCCCCCAACTCCAAATCCAGGACGCCAATTTATTGCAATCGGCCGCAATTTGCGGCCATACCTGTCCCATTTTGCCTCTTTTTGGTTCTGCTGCTCCTACATGTATAGATTAGACCCCTGGTATATATAGATTTTTCTAATTTGACCTAGGGTGAAATATGGGGCATTTTTCCTTAGTTGCTGTTTTGGATTCGTGTTTCCGTATTCCGTATTTTTAATTCTGAATTTGTGTCTTGTGTTTTACCTCGACTATTTGGCGTTTATACGACGATATAGAGGATTTATTGATGGTTTTGAAGGCGTGCCATAGGTTCTAACCTATATGCCCCTTATCGTATCGTTTTGGGATTCGTATGCCGTTTTAGTTTTGAATTGGTTTTGATATGCATTTGTGATACGTTAATGTGTAGGTACTCCATGAAGACTTCGGGATGACAAGCAAATGCGAGACGACATCGATAAATAAAGACACAAGGTGAGTAGATTATATCAACAGGGGGAAGTCGGGTGGATGGCGTATAGCACTCCCGCAGTCCGTTGTTGGTATACCTTATGTGTTTATATATGATAGCATAGTGTCGTGGATTATTTGAGATGTGTTAGCTGTGATAGGGTTAGACGTAAGCTAGAATATTTCCTAGTTGCGAACCCTAGGATAGGTTTACACCCATACACACACGCTTGCATATTCCTTACATTTACACTGTGTTGATGATGATATTGGATGACATTGGAGATGAGTCGATGGTTTTGGGCTTTGTGCCGTGAGATCGGTGATTTGATATGATTCATATTTGGGATACGACATGTGATTCTTGTGGGCTTTGGATGTGTGTTTACCCCCGCATTCATACTTTATAGATGGTATCGATTTGTACTAGACTTAGATCAGTACCCTAAATTATGTGATATGATGATAATGATACCTGATATTTGATGAGAGGAATGTGATACTGACCCGTACCCGGCTATTGGGATGCCGTACGACGATTTACAGTACGAGTTTTATATTGATGATAGATCCGCACTCATGACTTGAGGATGTCATATGATTTACTGTATCGTACGCGCTACTACTGAGGCGGGATCACCGACTACTATACATATACATATCGACTCAGATTTAGGTGGTTTCCATACCCCTCCCGGTTTACTTGATACTTAGATCTGTAGTTTGCATATTAGATGTTAGACTAGACCCGAGTCATACCTATTTCAAAACTAACGAATCGGGAATATCTTAAGGATAAGTAAAGGGAGTCTACGGGTATTTTCAAAAGACGTATCTATTCTTAAAAACATCGTAATCCTTATTTTACCAAAACCCCGATTCGTCTTATTTCAAATGGCATTACTGCATGACATGTATACATGGATGTAGATTCTTTACTGTTGCGTTGATTATTCGATTTCCGCATATTCATGCTATTCACATCGCTTTGCACGTGTCTATTGCTATATTACCATCATGCTGTTAGGACACCAGCACCATTATCGTTGATGCATATGTTCCACGTACACTGCTTGCCGGCTCACACACTTCATCATCGATAATTGACATGTCACTACACAGTAGCATTATTGCATCAGGATATGACCTTGTATGTGCATACCATTATTCTATGATTGCCTGATATGCTGTTATACTTGCATTTTATCTATATGTCACATATATCATGCTTTCTGATTATGAGCATTGGGATATTTGTTTTCATGATATTTCTGGATTTAGGGAACCATGGGTATTTCAAGAGATTATGTAAATGTTTTAAAACCCGGTTACCCTTGATATGATATTTCAGCTTCCACCATGAGTTTTATCGGTTCTGATTTATATACCCCTACGAGGAGACGTCAAGGCCGTATGAGGGTACATGGTGGGGCCCGGAGTACCCCGGGGCAAGAAAGGGATGTCGATGTGCTATGAGCCGATGAGCCCCGCTGGGGAACCATACTGTCCGGTGATATTACCTTTTACTCGGTGGTTATCTTGGGGATATCGACCGGAGCTTGTACGTATGCATACATCGCAATTCGAGGGTCGAAGCTGGGCCCTCGGGTTTCGATATAGCGTATGATACGTACCTATCAGGGCTAGTCTTGGTGACAGTGCCTGATAGATGAGGATTTTCGTGCCGATGCTAAGCACAGGTTTCGTGATGTTTTCCATGATTTTGTTTATATCCTCATATTTACATACATGATGTTTATTGTCATTGGGTGACGGGTGGACGGGTTCCACGTTTATTGTCATTGGGTGACGGGTGGACGGGTTCCACGTTTATACAGACTTGATCACATACGGACTGGATTTACATTGATCATACTTCATTTGTATATATAACAGGGTATGAAAGAACTGTTATATATACCCTTACACCAATATTAGTGGAATGGGACGCTAATATATGTGCATTGATATCCATTTGATACTTCATCATATTTACTTCATGCAGACATACCTTATACTGATGACATGTTATTACCTGAGTACTTGGCACTACATACATGTTTAGATGTTACATTGACACCTTATCATGCTTCAGATGTACTCTTGTGGTTTATATTATACTGATCGTATTGACCTAGGATTATGTCTTGCAATTGGTTTCTGCTTGTAGATATTTCTATTCACGAGTTGGCAACTCACCCCCGTTGTGCCACAGTTCTTGCAGGTTTTGCCGTACAGGTTCCATTGCGGCATTTCTGGCACACTTCTTTCTTGCGGGTGAATTGCATTTGGTAGGTGGATTCTTTTGCATCAAGAACCACCATTGTACTTGTATTATTCATTGTATCTAGAATTACATCAACCAAAACTTGTATATTGTTTCAGACTTAGACACTAGTGATGTATTATTCGACCTTAGAGTCGCGCATAGTAGTATTGCGGTTTTCATGCTTATTGAGTTTCTTTTTGGATTTGACCCTCGCCATTCGGCGTTGTATATTATTGCTTGCGTGGTTGTGACCGTCAATTGACGAAGAGCTAGCTCCCGCTTGGGGATGCCTTTTATCATTGCATATATATTGTTCTTGTTGTACCCCGTTCGGGGACAGTATTTACAAAAGAAACTCTGCCGAAATTTTTAGAAAGACTTTACATTTTAAAATGTATATTCGGCTTAGTTATTTAAAAACCTTGACTTCAAACATGTTTTTCTTCACTTCTTTAAACCAGTTTTCTTTATTTACTCTTAAAATGGTTTTAGATTGCTGGGCTTTTGGCTTACTTGGATCAGATGGAGTCCTATAGACTTCATATGGTTCAAGGGCCAGTCACGTGCTCTTTCGGGTCGTGACAAAGTTGGTATCAGAGCGCTAGGTTGACCTTGGTTCGAGTCTAAGTTTGACTATGTGGAGCCTAGGGCGTCTATATATATACGGAACTTAGGCTTGACCTTACGGAACTTAGACTTAGTCGAGGGGGTATTAGACACGAACTTTCGTCGCGTAAGATGACCCTTGGTTGATGGAGTAGGTGACTGCAGTAGAGTGACGTACCGTGTGTATGTTCCGCGGCATACTAACGATACGCTACTCCGCTTAAGGAGCCTTAGGATGTACATTTCCTTACACAGTATTATATTCATTCCTAATCTATCTTCATCAATACTGGTTATGATTTTGCTGTCGCGATCACACGGGTAGAGAGAGCTACGGCTTGATTTACGTCAGCTTGAGCTCGTCGTGGACGAGGACTGACCAGGATGTGATTCCAGAGACTTACGATCGCATTGAGAGGCGTCGTCTTTTTGTGTTTCGTGCCATGAGCGTTTGACAGATCGCTTTCACGAGATTTCTCGGACGTGCCGATGGGTACCAGAGGAACAGGCTACTGCTAGAGGCCAGCCATAATGTGATGGCCATTGATATACCGCTTATTCAGAATGATTGAGGCGCTGTTCGGCGTACAGACGAATGAGCCAGTTGCTGCTGCCAATAACGAGATATTGCCCAGACGATTGGAGCTACTGCAGCATGAGTACATACTTAGAGATATAATAGACGGTCGCTAGTTACCGAGGGTGGATGACTAGGGCGTGTGGTTTGTTCGCTTACCGATGCGAGGTCATCAGATAGATTGCTTCCAGCTAGAGATGACTTCACGCGGAGACGTTGAGAGTCGACTGAGACGATCGAATGTCAGGAGCCCATTTTCCAAGTTTAAAGTATACGGAAAGACATGCAGGCGATTCTATGGACCCTCTAGAAGAATGAAACCCTAACTCGACTTAATGACCGTGTGAAAGCCTTTGAACCTTAGGGTTTGCGGCAGTTCCGCGGCGCCATTAGTGAGGCTTGGGTTTGCCCTTCTACGGCTGGACCACCGACGCTGTGGCATGTACTCGATACTATTAAACTGTACTCAAGATGTTGATCTCTTAGGGGATTATGAGGTTCTGACAAGTCGATCGAATGTTTCGACATCATTCGGATATCATGTGATGGGATGCTTTGCTTGGGAGACTCCAGATACGAGTATAGCCGTTGGAGCACAGTCCATGCAGCCACGTTGAGTATGAAGCCATTCCGGAACAAGAATTAGCTTCAGAAAAGGATGATGACTTCCGGGCAATTCGGCAGAAAAGAGATATGCGAGAAACTTCGGATCGACCGTAGCCGAGAGTATTGCAGTGCGTAGATTGAGACGTGACGTCGAAGTGGACGGAAATACAGAAAAGCGGACAAGAGGTTCGTGCGAGATGTGTGACGTGCATTCAGAGAACCAGAGGCCGACGCCAGTAATATGCTGCTTTATGAGTGGTCGTGATGATTGACCAAGAGATGACCAGAGAAGTACCAGAACGGAATCGTCCCCGTTAGCACATCTGACAAGGCTGATGAGCCGATTGATTGCGAGATAGGTAATCCGCAGAGAAGATAAGGACCCAGAGGCAGAGGACGCCGGACCGTGAGCAAGAGGCAAGTGGATATCTTGCGCGGCTAGCATTGGATGCACCGACTCCTTCTCGACTTTGAAGGAGGAAGTACCGACGACGGTATTTATGATTTGTGATTTTGTGATTCGATTATCACGTATCCGTCATCTTGGATTTTGGTATTTTGGGCATTCTATTGCATGATTTAGTTTTGATGACTGAGTTTCATGATATTTGTTTTATGCACCCACTGGGTATTTATATTTTGCACATAGTTATTACATTTGAGGTATTGATTGTGATTTCATGCCTATCTTATGCAGTGATTTGATTTACACTTCCAGCATAGCTTTCATGCACCTTTAGTGTTTTGATATACGATTTTGGTGCACGCCAGATGCACTAAATCGAAATTCTTCGTGCATGTCAAATGCGCCTGATTTTGCTGTCAGGCACACACGTTGCCTATGACAGATGTTTCGTGCACATCAGTTGCACTTAGATATTGTTTTGTACACCTGTAGGACACATATATGGATTTTGATTTCAGTGCGCACCAGACGCACCGGATATTATTATATACATTTTTGGGGATTGATTTCTTATAGAGAAGTACATTTTTTATGATATTCGCTACGTATTGATGTTTTCGGAACCCCGACAATTTGGATTTTTACTAAATGTTTTGGTATTAGGGGGTTTAAATTTAAATTCGGGGACCGAATTTATTTAAGGGGGATAGATTGTAATATTTCAAAAAAATAAAATATTATTTTTGGGAATTTTTATAATTTAATATTATTTTATTGAATATTTTAATATTTTGGTATTATTAAATACAAATAAATGGGAAATTTTTTTGAAAAATTATGGAAAATTCTAAAATAGGGTGATTTATAGAATTATGCCATTTTTAAGTTTTTATGATTAGTTATATGCTAATTTAGTGCTAATCGCGATTAAAAATCGCTAATCGGTTTTTTAGCAATTTTGTGCAAAACATGCACATATCACTTTTTTCACACTTGTGCATTTTCTACCATGGTTTCTCATTTGGGTTTACTATTTAAGTGAGAAGGAATTAAGAGAAAAGGAAAAGAAAAGAAAAGGAAAAAGTAGCATGATGATGAGAGAGAGAGTAGGTTACTTTTGACTTTTGACACTTTCCTCCATCATTTCCACCTCATTTTCTCTCCCCCCCTTCATAGAGCTGCTGCTGCTCCTGCCCTCTCCCTCTTCTTCCTCCCCCCTCTTCAACTTAGATCCACCATTAAAACCTAACCAAAACTCTATCCCCATTTCACAAAAGTTGCTCCCAAGCTCAATAGCTACACATTGGACTAAGCAAGGGCTGATCTTGAGGACTTTGTGTAACTCAAGAATTTTCTTGAGTTGCCAAAGAAGGTAATTTCTGCACCCCTAGTTTAGTATTTCAATTCTTATTGCATCAATTCTAGTTTCATGTCGATATGATGTCGTTTGATGGACTTGTGAACTTCAAGTTAGGGTTTAGGGTTAGACCTGAGATTAAAAGTGAAATTGAGGCTTGTGATGACCCTAGAACCCCTGGTGTGATGATAGATTGGACCAAACCTGAAGCTAGAACACAGAATAAGGATTGACGGAATCGATATTGGAGAAAACTGTGAATCTGTGATCGTATTTAGGAATCTGCTATCACCCCGAGACCCCAAAAATAAAACTGAATTGACCGTGAGATGTGCAGGCACCATGGAGCCACCACACCAAACCCTAGCCCCCAACTCCAAATCTAGGCCGCCAATTTATTGCAATTGGCCGCAATTTGCGGCCATACCTGTCCCATTTTGCCTCGTTTTGGTTCTGCTGCTCCTACATGTATAGATTAGACCCCTGGTATATATAGATTTGTCTAATTTGACCTAGGGTGAAATCTGGGGCATTTTTCCTTAGTTGCTGTTTTGGATTCGTGTTTCTGTATTCTGTATTTTTAATTCTGAATTTGTGTCTTGTGTTTTACCTCGACTATGTGGCGTTTATACGACGATATAGAGGATTTATTGATGGTTTTGAAGGCGTGCCATAGGTTCTAACCTATATGCCCCTTATCGTATCGTTTTGGGATTCGTATGCCGTTTTAGTTTTGAATTGGTTTTGATACGCATTTGCGATACGTTAATGTGTAGGTACTCCATGAAGACTTCGGGATGAAAAGCAAACGCGTGACGACATCGATAAATAAAGACACAAGGTGAGTAGATTATATCTATAGGGGGAAGTCGGGTGGATGGCGTACAGCACCCCCGCAGTCCGTAGTTGGTATACCTTATGTGTTTATATATGATAGCATAGTGTCGTGGATTATTTGAGATGTGTTAGATGTGATAGGGTTAGAAGTAAGCTAGAATATTTCCTAGTTGCGAACCCTAGGATATGTTTACACCCATACGCACACACTTGCATATTCCTTACATTTACACTGTGTTGATGATGATATTGGATGACATTGGAGATGAGTCGATGGTTTTGGGCTTTGTGCCGTGAGATCGGTGATTTGATATGATTCATATTTAGGATACGACATGTGATTCTTGCGGGCTTTGGATGTGTGTTTACCCCCGCATTCATACTTTATAGATGGTATCGATTTATACTAGACTTAGATCAGTACCCCAGATTATGTGATATGATGATAATGATACCTGATATTTGATGAGAGGAATGTGATACTGACCCGTACCCGGCTATTGGGATGCCGTACGACGATTTACCGTACGAGCTTTATATTGATGATAGATCCGCACTCATGACTTGAGGATGTCATACGATTTACTGTATCGTATGCGCTACTACTGAGGCGGGATCACCGACTACTATAAATATACATATCGACTCAGATTTAGGTGGTTTCCATACCCCTCCCGGTTTACTTGATACTTAGATCTGTAGTTTGCATAGTAGATGTTAGACTAGACCCGAGTCATACCTATTTCAAAACTAACGAATCGGGAATATCTTACAGATAAGTAAAGGGATTCTACGGGTATTTTCAAAAGACGTATCTATTCTTAAAAACACCGTAATCCTTATTTTACCAAAACCCCAATTCGTCTTATTTCAAATGACTTTACTGCATGACATGTATACATGGATGTAGATTCTTTACTGTTGCGTTGATTATTCGATTTCCGCATATTCATGCTATTCACATCGCTTTGCACGTGTCTATTGCTATATTACCATCATGCTGTTAGGACACCAGCACCATTATCGATGATGCATATGTTCCATATACACTGCTTGCCGGCTCACACACTTCATCATCGATAATTGCCATGTCACTACACAGTAGTATTATTGCATCAGGATATGACCTTGTATGTGCATACCATTATTCTATGATTGCCTGATATGCTGTTATACTTGCATTTCATCTATATGTCACATACATCATGCTTTCTGATTATGCGCATTGGGATATTTGTTTTCATGATATTTCTGGATTTGGGGAACCATGGGTATTTCAAGAGATTATGTAAATGTTTTAAAACTCGGTTACCCTTGATATGATATTTCAGCTTCCACCATGAGTTTTATCGGTTCTGATTTATATACCCCTACGAGGAGGCGTTGAGGCCGTATGAGGGTACATGGTGGGGCCCGGAGTACCCCGGAGCAAGAAAAGGATGTCGATGTGCTATGAGCCGATGAGCCCGGCTGGGGAACCATACTGTCCGGTGATATTACCTTTTACTCGGCGGTTATCTTGGGGATACCGACCGGAGCTTGTACGTATGCATACGTCACAATTCGAGGGTCGAAGCTGGGCACTCGGGTTTCGATATAGCGTATGATACGTACCTATCAGGGCTAGTCTTGGTGACAGTGCCTGATAGATGAGGATTTTCGTGCCGATGCTAGGTACAGGTTTCGTGATGTTTTCCATGATTTTGTTTATATCCTCATATTTACATACATGATGTTTATTGTCATTGGGTGATGGGTGGACAGGTTCCACGTTTATTGTCATTGGGTGACGGGTGGACGGGTTCCACGTTTATACAGACTTGATCACATACGGACTGGATTTACATTGATCATACTTCATTTGTATATATAACAGGGTATGAAAGAACTGTTATATATATCCTTACACCAATATTAGTGGAATGGAACGCTAATATATGTGTATTGATATCCATTTGATACTTCATCATATTTACTTCGTGCAGACATACCTTATACTGATGACATGTTATTACCTAAGTACTTGGCACTACATACATGTTTAGATGTTACATTGCCACCTTATCATGCTTCAGATGTACTCTTGTGGTTTATATTATACTGATCGTATTGACCTAGGATTATGTCTTGCATTCGGTTTCTGCTTGTAGATATTTCTATTCACGAGTTGGCAACTCACCCCCGTTGTGCCACAGTTCTTGCAGGTTTTGCTGTACTGGTTCCATTGCGGCATTTCTGGCACACTGCTTTCTTGCGGGTGAATTGCATTTGGTAGGTGGATTCTTTTGCATCAAGAACCACCATTGTACTTGTATTATTCATTGTATCTAGAATTCCATCAACCAAAACTTATATATTGTTTCAGACTTAGACACCAGTGATGTATTATTCGACCTTAGAGTCGCGCTTAGTAGTATTGCGGTTTTCATGCTTATTGAGTTTCTTTTTGGATTTGACCCTCGCCATTCGGCGTTGTATATTATTGCTTGCGTGGTTGTGACCGTCAATTGACGAAGAGCTAGCTCCCGCTTGGGGATGCCTTTTATCATTGCATATATATTGTTCTTGTTGTATCCCGTTCGGGGCCAGTATTTACAAAAGAAACTCTGCCGAAATTTTTAGAAAGACTTTACATTTTAAAATGTATATTCGGCTTAGTTATTTAAAAACCTTGACTTCAAACATGTTTTTCTTCACTTCTTTAAATCAGTTTTCTTTATTTACACTTAAAATGGTTTTAGATTGCTGGGCTTTTGGCTTACTTGGATCAGATGGAGTCCTATAGACTTCATATGGTTCAAGGGCCAGTCACGTGCTCTTTCGATTCGTGACAGCAGAGTTCCAAACAGGAAACCGTTGCAGACTTGACGATGGTGGCTGAATACATCGCTGCCAACGATGCTGCAAAAGAGGCTGTCTGGATGAAGAAGTTCATTACTGAACTTGGTGTGGTTCCATCCATTGAGCATCCAATACCTTTGTATTGTGATAACAATGGAGCTGTGGCTTTGGCCAAGGAACCCAGGTCCCATCAGAAGTCCAGACATATTCTGAGGCGGTATCACCTGATCCGGGAGATAGTTGATCGCCGGGAGATCGAGGTCAGGAGAGTTGATACGAAGGACAACACTGCGGATCCACTCATGAAGGCCATTCCCCAGACACAGTTTGAGAGACTCTTCGGGATGTTAGGTATGAGATACTACAACAGCTGGCCTTAGTTCAAGTGGGAGATTGTTAGTTATATATATATGCCCTAAAGGCCATTGTTGTACATGTGATGTATATTATAGTGGATGCTTGGATATATATAGAGAGGACTTTCTTACTCGACATGATAGTATGCTATTTGGTTTCACTTTGTCTTAACATGTTGACTTGTATTAGTTTACTGTCTTGCTCTCACATGTTGATAAAGCCTTTAGGATATGTACTCGACTACTGGGACTATGATGAGATCATACTAGTGGGGCCACGGTAGTCTATGAGTACATCCTATAATTGTTCCTAGTCTAGGGTGTATCGAGACAGGGCATCGATACACCAGAGTAGACTAGCGTATACGCATCTTAACCCATATGATGGGCGATGGATGATCCCGTATCCATCGGTGTTTGACATCAAAGATGGTGTACGGGTGCTCAGTGGAGACTGGGTACACTGAACGGACTCGCCGAGAACTCCCAGATGGTATTATACCTCACGTCAGATGGCAGTTCTCTGGTGACACAGGTATAGGGTAGTCTGTAGACTCGAGATCGTCATAGAGTCTTGTGTGATTCCCACTGTGCTTTGATTTCCACATTACCACGTCCAAGAGGGCATGCAAAACGGTGGCTTTTGGGCACAGTCCGGAATCACATGGAGGTAATGAGGGATACGAGGGGTTTCATCCCTCCCGGTATAGGGAGTTGATGTTGTGCTGTGTTCGATTGGCTATAACTGGAAGTCCCTGACCAGGGCTGATATAGAGTGCTACTGATAAGTGTTATCAGTAGTTTCTCGACCTGTTATGAGCCTCACATCGACACGACTTATCGGTTACTGGGGTTTGACGTATACCACCCCTAGACTGGATATACGACATATCAGAAGAAGAGACCGGACTGTACGGTAGTGTTACTGATTGGATTCACACGAGAATGTACAGGCTTGCTTGTTGATCTTCTGATCGCTCAATACCTGGGTGCCTGTTATGTTTAGCTGACCGCTTGCAGCTTGTGGGTGTTTGATAAGATCATCACCTACTGCCGGCGTATTGACGATTCTTTAGAGTCCTACACAGAGGTTTCTTGACTCAGGAAAAACGGAGTAGGAGCACATATGTGATATGTGCGGGACCGAGAATAATACAATATGAGATACCGTATTCTATTCTCGTGATATATGATATAGCCGGGTCATCGGATCAAGTGTTGATTCGATGAATCGGTACATGTTATATTAGCCGGTTATATGCGGTATAGCCGGATTGTCGGATCAAGTATTGATTCGATAATTTAATGTATAATTATATATGTGATATATTACATTACATTAACTAATATTGGCTCGCTTTATTGATTCATTTTCTCACCGGATAATACATTGATATATATGCGATATATGTTAAATGTATTATTTTCTTTTGTTACAAAAATATATTATATATGTGATATATAATATTGTAACAAGTTATGATTACAAATGCAACATGATTTGTGGAGATTAAATATAGTTAGGGTTTGATTTGGGTTAGCTTTTTCATGAAGCTTCTAGAAGTTTTGTTTTGTTTTAAGCAAAGATATTTTGTGGAGATATTTCCCAACCCAACCTAAACCCTTTGCCCTACTTAAATCTCTACAGTGGTTAAAGCCTTTCTTTATTAACCAAGGGTTGCAATTGTAACCATGGCAATAATTCATTATTCATCACAAAAGGAATTATTCATCTTCTTCTTCCTTGATCTCTTGAAAAGGCTTTACTTGGTTTTTCTTTTGTGATGAGATTGAGTGAGATTTTGAAAACAAATGAGAGCCAAATTACTACTTCATCATCCTCATCTAATCTAGCCACTTAGATTAGGGTGTTCACTTCACTAATACTTGATTAGAGAAGTGAGAGCTTGAGTTAAAAATTCTTCAAGGTAGATCATCTTCGAAAAGAAAGATTTCAAGCAAGCATGGATCATTCGGCTTGTGGAGCCTCTCTAGAGTCCGGAAGTTCATGGATCGCGGCGAAGGGACTACTACTCGGAGCTTTTGAAGTGAAGGAGCAGACTACAAAGGTTGTAATCCCTTTCCTTTAGATGTAAAGTTGTTTACATGTTTTGTTAACCCTAATTATCTAGCAAAGATCCTCGCTTTAGGTTATTCGGCACTTCTAAATTTTAAATTTGGCATGGTTGATGCCTTATAGACCTTTGTGATTGTGTCTAGTAAACCTTCAAGAAAAGATGAAGAAGACGAATGATGAATGGAAATTAAATGAAAGCCATGCTTGGTTGACCCCTCACCCTCTCTCTCTCTCTCTCATGCCCATCCCTCTTGCAATCATTGTTTCCCCTTTGACTTTTCTTTTTCTTTTCTTCTCTTTCTATTTACAAAGCTATGCATGATAAACATAAAGAAAAAGACATGATAGAAAAATATAACAAGTGTGAAAAATGTGACATGTGCATGTCATGTACACAAAACACGCTTAATGCGCGATTAGCGATATCTAATCGCGATTAGCGTTAAAAGTGCATATAAAAAATCATAAAAATTCATAATTTGCATAAATCACATAAAGCATCCTCTTTTCAGTAATTTCCATAATTTTCCAAATTTTTCCCAATTTATCGGTATTTAATTATACCGCCTTATTAAAATATTCAATATTTTATTATTTAATTATAAAAAATCCCAAAAATAATATTTTATTTTTTTGAAATGTTACAGTCGAGAAGCTATACGCTAGTCTACTATGGTATATCGATGCCCTGTCTTGATACACCCTCGACCAAGAACATTTGAAGGATGTACTTAGCGACTACACTGTCCCCACTAGTATGATCTGCATCATAATCCTTGTTGTCAAGTACTCATCCTAAGGGCTTTATCAACATGTAACATAGAGACAATCAGAGTACATATTAAGATAAAGAGCAACCAGATAGCATACTATCATGTCGAGCAAGAAAGTCCTCCATGTATATGTCCAAGCATTTATTCCAATATACATCGTATGTACAGTAATGGCCTTTGGGGCATACATATAACTAACAATCTCCCACTTGCACTAGGGCCATCTGTTGTAGTATCTCATACCCAACAATCAGCAGTGGTTGAAGTATCTCATACTCAACCATCCCATAAAATTCTCTCCTGGGAATAGGCCTTTTTGAGTGGATCCGCCGTGTTGTCCTCTGTGTCTACTCTCCTATCCTCGATCTCCCTGGAGATCATCCATCTCCATGATCAGGTGATACTTTCTAAGAATATGTCTGGATCAGAGATGGGATGGGGGTTCCTAGGCTTAAGCCACAACTCCATTGTTACACAATGGTAGGAACGAAGTTCATCCCATGAACTTATATACATCCAGACTACCTCTTTGGTAGCATCCTTGGTAGCAATGTATCTAGCCTTTATCGTCTAGTTTGCCACGGTATTTAGCTTAGAACTCTTCCAACATACCGTCCCTCCATTGTGGGTAAAGACAATGCCTGTGAATGACATTCAGTCGACCGTACCACCCTAGAAGCTATCCAGTGATTCTCCTCAAGATTGATTGATACCATCTCACTACACCTAGCGAGAATCCTAACATCCACTTAGATCTATCTCATAGATTCAAAACCCAGGATTTAGAAGGTATCACCCTGATCCTATATGGAGAATCCTTGTGATAAGAGAAGATTGACCGAGTGTAGCATAGAAAACTCCTTTCCTGTCAAGAGTATGTCATCCACGTACAATACGAGGATCACCACCATACTCCCTACTACCTTTTTGTATATACAAGGTTCATCTACTATTTTGATGAAGTCAAACGCTTTAACTACCACATCAAAACAGATGTTCCAACTCCGCGATGCCTGTTTTATCCCATTAAGCAACTTGCACACATTTCCGTTGCTCCCACTGTCTACGAAGCCTTCTGGCTGTGTACTTATAGACGCTCTCTTCTAAATCACTATCTAGAAAAGCAGTCATGATACTCAACTGCCAGATATTATAGTCATGGTATGTAGCTATCGCAAGTAGGATCTGGATGGACTTAAGCATAGGGACTAGAAAAGGTTTCATCATTATCCACATCTGGTCGATGACGAGAACCTTTTGCCTCAAGTCTTAGCTTTGAAAGTCTCAACTTTTCCATGTACACCGAGTAATCTTCTCAAGATATACTTGCTCCAGATGGGGATTTAACCCTTCAGATATAGAAACCAAAGTCCATACTTTGTTGGAGTATATGGATTCCATCTCCATCTCAGATCGCTAAGCATCCAGCCATTCTCATAGAGTCCCTACTCCTGATGGCCTGCTCAAAACTAGTCGGGTCATCATCTCATGATGCAATCCTCACTCTCACTGTCATAGAGAAAACCGAAGTATCTCTCAAGTGGGTGAGAAACCCTACCAGATCGGCGGAGAGGCTGAGGTTCGTTGGGAACTATTGAATCCTTCGGTTCTACCAAATCGTCAGCTGTAGTTTGTATAGCTGGAACTCCTTTCAGTTCTACTTCATGACCACTAATTTCTTCATAAGAAATTCCCTTTCCCAAAGGTGGCATGCTGAGAAACAAAACACCTTTTGCTCCTCAGTGTGGTAGAAGATATTCCCTTGCGAATACTTGGGATATCCAACAAACTTCCATAGAATTGACCTTGCCTCGAGCTTGTCCGGATTTTTCTTTTAGACATGGGCCGGACAACCCCAAATCTTAACATCCTTAAGAGATGGGCTCTTCCCATACCATAATACATATGGAGTGGTAGGCACCTGATTTGGTTGGAACCCTATTCAATAGGTATGCAGCTTCACAAGTGAATAACCCCCAAAAGGAAATAGGCAACTCAGTAGTACTCATCATAGAGCACACCATATCATATAAGGTGCGATTGCTCCGTCCCGATATACCAACGTGTTGTGGTGTACACGGAGGAGTAATGCTGAGAGAGAATCTCATTCTCCTTTAGAATAGTCCAAGAATTCCGTGCTCAAGTATTCTCCTCTTTGATCACATCAAAGGACATAATACTTAGACCCGTTTTGGTTCTCTACTTCTGACTTATATTCATTAAATTTCTCAAAAGCTTTAGACTTGTGTTTCAACAGGAATATATGTCCGAATCTTGAGAGATCATCAGTGAATGTAATGAAGTACAAAGAACCAGTCCTGGCATGTGTAGACATAGGACCTACATACATCATTATGTATCAATCCCAAGAGTTCACTAACTCTTTCTCTGTTTCCAATAAATGGAGCTATGGTCATGTTATCTTTGTGACATGACTGGCAAGTTTCACAAGTTGTAAATTCAAACCGATTTAAATATGCATCTTTATGTAACTTAGCTAGTCGGGTCACTTTGATATGACCTAGTCTACAATGCCTCAAGTAGGATTCATTCATTTCTGAACTCTTCCTCTTGTGTGTGTTTTGTACGTTAAGAACTGTAGTTTGATTTAGAACGTATATGCTTTTAGATAACGTGCCTGAACCGATCAACTCTTGATATAAGAAATGTTCAAAATATTATCCAACAATACAAAATTATATCCTTCTTTACTTAATAAAGAGACTGATATGATATTGTATATCAGGTTCGGTATCTAATAACATTCATTCAGAATCAATGTATTTCGTAATACAGGGTGATAACTGCAACAAACTTGGCTGCAACACTTGCACCATTTCCAACTCTTGAAACGTATCACCCATTCTCAGTTCTCTACCTATCTGTAGCCCATGTAACAAATCACATATGCGGGATCTTGATCCGGTATCACATACCCAGGACGTAAAGGATACTGAGAAACAGTTCTCTGTAATGAACACACCCGAAGATGATGCATCAACATGCACTTTCTTCGTTTGGGCGGCACGGGAATCCTGGTAATCCCGCTCTAATGACATTCACGGTCCCAGATAGTAATGTATGTACTGATAAACATTTAAACAGTGTTAAATTATTGACTTCGAAACACCCCGAATTGCCCCTGAACAATAGATAACAAAATATCCAAACTAGGCCAAACAAGAAATACCACTGAACCAATATTCCAGAGACCAGATCACACACAAAATACGAAGCCCAAAATCCCTCCCCAGGCCAGCCAGCTCAGAAATTTTAAGCATTTGCTCGGGTGAAAACAGGTGAAATGGGTTCGTATTTGGTGTGTGCTCTTGTGGTCATACAAGTAGTTTTCTGCAGTTTCTTAAAAAAATTTTGAAGACTCTGAAATTTCAACAGAAACTGAAATGTGCAGTGTACTGTTTTGGGATTGTTTCGATTTCGATACTTTCACATTGTCTAAAACTGCTAGTAAGGGGTTTACGGGTTGGCTATGATACCATGTTGGGTTACGGCAGCGCCCCGGCCATCAAACCGTGGCCAAATTCGGAACAAAAATTTTCTAAACTGGCGCTACCATTACCCGATACCCGGATCTACCCTAAACCCAATACTAGCAAGCATATATAAAAAAGTTAGAATGGTTATATTGAGTTGATCTGTGTCCTTCGGTCTTCAACCATCTTCCCAAGCTCCTAGTGGTCGTCTGGATCGAGTTTGGTTGCCGGTCTTCCTCCATCTACGATGATCCACCTGAAGAAAATGGTGCAAGCTTCAACCTCGCCAAGCGAGGTAACCGACACTCTAAGTGTCACGACCCGAAATGGTACGTGACTGGCACTTGAATCATGTGAAGCTTATAGGACCCCACCTAATTCAAGTAAGCCAAAAGCCTAGAAATCTAAACCATTTAAAAAGAGAGTGAAGGAAAATTCATCTTAAAAGTTAATATAAAGAATCACTTTTGAAAGTCGTAGTAAGAATTTTAAAAGCATCAAGTTTTTCCCAAAAATTTCGGCAGAGTTTCCTTTATAAATACTGGCCCCAAACGGGTACAAACAGGAATATACATAAGTAATAAATAAATGCATCCCCAAGCGGGAGCTAGCTCTTCGCCAATTGGCGGAAACAACCACGCAAGCAATATAATATACAACGCCGAAAGGCGAGGATCAAAACTCAGAAAGGAATCCAACATCCTCAAGAAAAATAAAGAAGACCCATAATAATACAAGTGCGCGACTCTAAGGTCGAAAGAATATACAACTGGTCTTCTAAGTTTATCAAATAATACAAGTCTGGTTGATGGAGTTTACTGGATACAATTGAAATAAATAAAAGAACGGTATTGGTCACGATGCAAGTGAACCCACCTACCAAAGAAATCACTCGGAAGGAAGCAGTATGCCAGCTACAGCCAAACCTGCAAGAAATTGTGGCACAACGGGATGAGTTACCAACTCGTGAGTAGAAAACATCACCGAGAAGAAATCGCATGTATGACTCTCTCCTAGGCCATACAATAAAATACACAATACTACAAGGGTGAAAGTACATCATAAGTGTGATATCAAAGTACTCGTGTCCGTGTCAAGAGTAATAATATATCGATGAGTGACATGTACAAATGCACCATCCAACATGTGTCCAGCAACGACACACAAATCATCATAACACCCGAGTGCCCAGCATCGACACTCAAAACATCATGAAGTCCGTATCCAACAGCGACACATAATACTCAAATCTCGGGCTCCGCTACTCAAGATCGGCCCATGGGCTCCGTCAGTCCGGATCGGCCCATATCCATCTCTCTCATAACTCCGAACGGTATCCTCCGGATATCCGTCGAGTTTCTATATAATCACCGGTCGGTAGTGCTCTCCAGCCGGGCTCAACGCCTTTTTATACGATCCTCTTGCCCCGGGTACCGCACCGGGTCCACCATGCACCCCCAGACGGTTCTTCCCCCTACCTCGAATCGGGTGTATGATACTGCTCAAGAACCAAGAAAACCCATGGTGGACATCACAAATATCATATCACGAGAAAACCGCAAATTTCTATTTTTAGAAATGATAATGAGTTTATAAATCTTTGCGGTTTCTCCAAATTCAGAAATCTCATGGAAAATCCGAATACCATAATCAAGAGTTAATAAACAGTGAATACTGGAATAAAGCCCCATAATATTGCATGACAAATGAATATACACATGCATGGATATCTAAGTAAAGGATGCAATATCTAAACCAGCATAGTAATCATAAATTGTAACTATCAGCTGGCAAGTTATATCAATGAAGCAATATTCTCTAAAGTGTACGTGACATAGCAATTATCGATAATGAGGTGTGTGAGCCGGCAAGCAAGTGTTTGTGGACATACACATCATCGGTAATGTTGTTGGTGTTCTAGCAATCGATATCATAATAGTTAATGAAAAACATGTATAAACATGCAATGCAATGAGAATATGAATATAACGGAGAATGAATAGTAAACGCAACATTGAAGAATATACATTTCTACATACGAGTCATACAATTTTTGGTGTTTGAAATAGCACGAATCTTGGTTTTTAGAAAATAGGGGCTACGGTGTTTTTTTTATAGAAAAGGTACGTCCTTTGAAAAATCCGTAATATCCATCGGGTTGTCTTTTGAAAATACTTACGATTTGTTAGTCTTTGAAAATAAGTATGACTCGAACCTGGTCCAATCTCTTCCTAATCAACTAAAAGAATAAACTAAAGAACTAGTTGAAAGGGTAAGAAAAACCACCTAAAGTCCGAGTCTATATATCTAGTAGCCGGCGATCCCGCCTCAATAGATCTGTTGGGGTAAAAATTTACACCCCGGGTGACCGAGTCAAAGTCAAGGTCAACCCCCAAGCTAGGTAGGCCCAAGCCCAGGTCAAGCAGGCCCATGCCCAAGTCGAGCCCGCGGCCAGCCTCTCCATGCCAACAACAAATTCATGTAATAAATAATTTTTATGTAATTTTTTATACATGAATGTATGCAAAATGGGCATAAAGCCAATATCTTGCAAGCCCATGGCTTATGTGCAAAAATGAAATGGCATATGAGCCATGGGATGGGCAAAATGGCATTTTTGCAAAGCCCAAGGGGCTATATGTAAATATATAAGGCAAAATGATGATGAATAAAAAAATAACATTTTCATTCTATCAAAAACCTAGGGTTTGTGCCTCTTTCCCTTTCTGAAGGTTTCAAACCTTCTTCCTTTTTTGGTGAATTAAATCATGAGTTTTACTCTCCCTTTTCCAAAACTAAATAGTTTTTCACCATAAAACCCACAAAGGGGAACTTAGATCTACTATCAGATCTCAAAAAGAAGAGATTTTTAAAATCCCACATTTCTTGATCTTCAAGATCCAGCCAACAGAGGAGGAAGAAGAAGAACCCATTTTCTCAACCAAAACACTTTTTAGGAGTTTAACTCCACTCTAAACTCTATTTCTGGGACTAAAAGCCCCTTTTTCTCACCAGCGCTCGAGCGCAGAGCGCCTACGTGCCGACACGTGGCGCGCTTGCGCTCAAGCGCCCAGCGCTCGAGTCAGAGCGCCTACGTGGCGCGCTTGCGCTCAAGCGCGCAGCGCTCGAACGCAGAAACGCCCACATGCCGACACGTGGCGCGCTTGTGCTCAAGCGCACAGCGCTCGAGCGCAGAGCACCCACGTGCCGACACGTGGCGCGCTTGCGCCTAAACACAGCACCTAAGCGCACAACGCTCAAAGCGCTGGCCCCACGCATCCTTTGGATGCCTTTCCCCCCTCCTTTTTTTTATGTATATACATATATATATATATATATATATATATATACACACATATGCATACATATGTACACACACACATACACCACGACACTGTCCCTGTTAGAAAAAAATTCTAACGGGGCGCTGCCCCGCACCCCGCAAGGGGGCTGCTAGCCCCCTTGACCCCCAGCCCGCTATCCGGGTAGCGGGACCCCCGTAAAAAAACTCTGCGTGGCTCCCGATATATCCAAAACCCCCTTTCAAAACACGACACACGCACACTGTACATTGAATTCGTATGACCAGTTTAACCCGTCAATCGGAGGTTCCCTGGCTCCAAAGGCGAGGGGTAATTAACGGCGGCTTAGTCCGCGGCTGCCGGAGATTCGGATCCCCACAATCAATAAACCCCGGCCTACCCTAGGCAGAGGGAATCTGTAGTACGCCTGACCAGCGTGCGTGTATTCCCATCTCAACGGGGTGACGAAAAACACCCTACAGATTCTGGCACGCCCGGTAGGACCAAACTCTCCTCCCATATTTCCGGTTAAACGTTCATGCGAACTCAATAAATATACATACCTATATTTATACTAAAATAATGTTCTTTTATGCAGGTTTTCAAGCAATCACCTTTCAACAATGTCTCCGAAGATGAACACAACTCCCGTCTCCTACACGATGAAGATGGACTCCAGGACGGTCCTTCCGGCCAGTCTCGGGCGACAATGGGAGGAGCCGCTGCTACAGTTCGGCTCTATTTTGTTCGTGCCAGCTAACGCCATTCCAGCTCCTCAAGCTCCAGCAACAGACAGACCGGTCTCGAAAGGCAGGAGACCAAATGTAGTGATCTCGAGGGTGCCCCAACCTAAATGCAAGTCGGTGTCTGAACGACTTTCCTTGGCCCCAGCTGGGGGCAAGGCCATCAACGCCAAGAAAGCAACAAGGCCTCTCGAGCGAGCTCCGGCGGTGCCCTTGACAACTGCTCGATCGGGTATCTTCTCTAAGCTCCCCATCACTCAGCCTATAGCGGCTTCCCGGAGAGCAGAAACCTGCCAAGCGCTCAAGGCAGAGAAGCTGAGGCAGAAGAGGCTCGGATACAGAGCTAACAAAAGGGCTAGGGCTCTAGCCATATTAAAACTTTTGAATTTCGAAAGCCCGGACCGCTCCGCGAAATCGGCCGCCAAAGATAAAGAGATGGCTGGGTATGTGGTTCGCACTGTCTACATGGTCGGACATGAAGAAATGAATCCTCCTCTTCTTCACAGCCGTGGTGATGATATGATTTACGCTACCCAGCATCGGCTCGATCTAAGTGATGAAGAGCCCGCTCAGGCCAATAAGCCAGAGGAGCCCGTGGTTCCCGCGGAATTGAGCTCAGGCAATAATGATGACCCGGTTGTCATAGCCGAAACTACAGAACAAGCGTTATTCCGATGGCTCTAGAGGCAGTTTCAGGAATGGGACGAGAAGATAGCCGAGGTCCATTCCAAAGTCGACGAGCTGGCAAACGTCGTGGCAGATCTCGTGAACCAAGTCACCCGATTGCAATTATAGCAGAATCAAATGTTGGTTCACGAGCTAGGGGTTGATATCCGAAGGCAACCAACTGATATCCCCTTCAACTTAAGAGCGGAGCGCCTTCACGAAAAACGGCCGCAATCAACCTCCAGTCCCTCCGATACATACGCCGGGGGGGAATCGCCTCTGAAAGTGAAACTGGAAAAAGTCTATTCCTTCAAAAGGGAAAAAGTCCACAAGATATTTAGATACGTCCTAATAAACGGTCTACAACTGCCAGAATCAAAGAGACCGCAAGAAGAGAATATGACCGACGACCCAAAATATTGCCCCTATCATAGGGTGATAGGTCATTCTATTGAGGACTGCTTCGTCTTCAAAGATTGAGTCGAAAGGCAATACAAGACGGGAGAGATGGAACTGTCTAAAGGCGTGTTGGCGAACAGTCAAGCTACGGCCGCCGATTCCATACAAATAGAGACCGAAGCCTTTCGGGAACCCAATCCTCCCAGACATGTGCCACTATCTGAAAAGGGCGAACTAAAGACTGATCGGCCTCAAGAACCAGCATCAGTAAGGAAACCTACTCTAATGGAGAGAAAGAAGAAGGTGTACTCCTTCAGGAGGGATGAGGTCCGTAATATATTCGAGAAAGCCTTGAACAACGGCCTGCAATTGCCTATTTCGAAGAGGCCACATGAAATGAATATGACCGGTAATCCCGCATACTGCCCATACCATAGAGTGCTGAGTCATACCATTGAAGACTGCTGTGTTTTCAAAGATTGGGCAGAGGACCAATATAAGCTTGGAAGAACCTCACAATCCTCGGATGTATCGGCAAGCCACAGAGCTAGGTCATCAACACAGCTCCGCCAAGATCAAAGTTCAAGGAGCTGGGATAAGCAAAAAGGACCACCACGTCGCTAAACTGGGAACAATCGACCTCTAAGTCGTTAAACTAGGAATGTAAAAAAAAAGTGTAAATAAATAAATAAAAGGAAAAGCCAAAATGATAGGGCAACTCGCAATAAAAATCAGCGAGTAAAAATAAAAATGAAAATAAAGCCGAAATGATGGGGCAACCGTGAATAAAAGCCGAAATGATGGGGCAATCGCGATCTTCGCGATAAGAAAAGCTGAAATGATAGAGCAATCGCGGTAAAACAAAAAAAAACAACAACAAAACAATAAAAAAAAACAGCGGCGAATGATGAGTCGCTCCTGGTACCATATTCCAGTGCAGCGATGCAGACGCCAACCAAAATCCAACTTCCCAAAAATTCTTCCGGCCCTACGGTTAGTCCCTAAATTGACTACCGTATACAATTCATGGGCTCAAATAATTCTAATCATACCCATGCCTCACCGTAATCACCAGTTACGCGGCTGGTCTCCGCCCTTGGAATTATGGTCCATTGGGAAGACCCACTCATGTGTCCTCACGATACATGAGGAGAACAAACCTTCGTAGGATCCTTACGACCCACGAAGGAAAAACACACTTAGGAGTCCCTACGACTCCTAAGGAGAAAATACACCTGCGAGATCCTTACGACTCGCAGGGAGAAAATGCTTTTATGGGACCCTCACGGCCCATAAAATTGAAAAGCCTTAGGTGATAGGGATCTAAACCTGTCTCCTAAGCCATCGCTCCCTAATCTCTAAGTGGCGAATGATGAGTCGCTCCTGGTACCATATTCCAGTGCTGCGATGCATACGCCAACCAAATTCCAAACCCATACCCCAACGGCGAATGAAGAGTCGCTCCTGGTACCATATTCCAGTGCAGCGATGTAGACGCCAACCAAATTCCAAATCCATACCTCAACGGCGAATGATGAGTCGCTCCTGGTACCATATTCCAGTGCAGCGATGCAGACGCCAACCAAATTCCAACTCCCATACCCCAACGGCGAATGATGAGTCGCTCCTGGTACTATATTCCAGTGTAGCGATGCAGACGCCAACAAAGCCCCGAAATTTTTCCGGCCCTACGGCCTGGATCATACAGCCTGCAAAACCGTATACAATCCACGGGCGTAAAACGATCCCAATCTCTCCCAAGTCTTACCGGTGAGACCACATTCAAAGTCCCACCAAAAATAAAATTAAAAAAAAACCAAAATAAAAAAAATATATATATAAATAAATAAATAAATAAAAAATGGTATGTCCACAAGCAAAATGGGTACGGATGAAAACCCGAAAGGGATTCGTGAGTAAAAATAGCAGGACTGCCGGCGAGTTTGTGAAGACCCGAAAGGGCGCGAACTCGTAAAAAAGAAATGAATGCACTCGCAAAGTCCTCTCGACTTTGTGAGGAGAAAATTCCCGCGTGAGATCCTTACGACTCACAAAGGAGCAACACACTTAGGAGTCCTCACGACTCCTAAGGAGAAAATACACCTACGGGATCCTTACGTCCCGTAGGGAGAAAATGCTTTTATGGGACCCTCACGGCCCATAAAATTGAAAAGCCTAGGTGATAGGGATTTAAACCTGTCTCCTAAGCCACCAATTCCCAAATCCTTCTGGGGCAAATGATGAGTTGGTCCTGGCATTATTCCAGTGCAGTAATGCAGATGCCAAACAAAAAAAACCAATTCCCAAATCCTTCCGGGGCAAATGATGAGTTGCTCCTGGCATTATTCCAGTGTAGCGATACTGATGCCAAGCAAAAACCAATTCCCAAATCCTCTCAAAGACAGATGATGATTCTCTCCTGGTACCATATTCCAGTGTACCGATACTGATGTCGACTCAAATCAAACAAATCAAACCAACCAATTCCAACATCGACCGTCTACGTCGCAAAAAGGGCAGTGCAGGCTCCCACAAATTGGGAACCCAAATCGCTTCGTAACAGAGCGTCGACCGTCTACGTCACAAAAAGGGCAGTGCAGGCTCCCCACAAATCGGGAACCCAAATCGCTCCGGATCAGAGCGTCGACCGTCTACGTCGCAAAAAGGGCAGTGCAGGCTCCCACAAATTGGGAACCCATATCGCTTCATAACAGAACGTCGACCGTCTATGTCGCAAAAAGGGCAGTGCAGGCCTCCGAAAAATCGGGAACCCAAATCGCTCCGGATCAGAGCGTCGACCGTCCATATCGTAAAACGGGAAGTGCAGGCTCCCCACAAATCGGGAACCCAAATCGCTCCGGATCAGAGCGTCGACCGTCTACGTCGCAAAAAGGGCAGTGCAGGCTCCCCACAAATCGGGAACCCAAATTGCTCCGGATCAGAGTGTCGACCGTCTACGTCGTAAAAAGGGCAGTGCAGGCTCCCACAAATTGGGAACCCAAATCGCTTCGTAACAGAGCGCCGACCGTCCACGTCGTAAAAAGGGCAGAACCGACCGTCCAAGTCATAAAAAGGGAAGCACCGACCGTCCACATCGCTAAAAGGGCAGCACCGACCGTCCACGTCGCAAAAAGGGCAGAACCGACCGTCCAAGTCGCAAAAAGGGCAGCACCGACCGTCCACGTCGCTAAAATGGCATCACCGACCGTCCACGTCGCTAAAATGGCAGCACCGACCGTCCACGTCGCAAAAAGGGCAGCACCGACCGTCCACGTCGCTAAAAGGGCAGCACCGACCGTCCACGTCGCAAAAGGGCAGAACCGACCGTCCAAGTCGCAAAAAGGGCAGCACCGACCGTCCAAGTCGCTAAAATGGCAATACCGACCATCCACGTCGCTAAAATGGTAGCACCAACCGTCCAAGTAGCAAAAAGGGCAGAATCGACTGTCCAAGTCGTAAAAAGGGCAACACCGACCGTCCAAGTCATTAAAATGGCAGCACCGACCGTCCACGTCGCTAAAATGGCAGCATCGACCGTCCATGTCGCAAAACGGGCAGTGCAGGCTTCCCACAAATCGGGAACCAAATCGCTCCGGATCAGAGCGTCGACCGTCCATGTCGCAAAAAGGGCAGTGCAGGCTTCCCACAAATCGGGAACCAAATCGCTCCGGATCAGAGCGTCGACCGTCCATGTCGCAAAACGGGCAGTGCAGGCTTCCCACAAATCAAGAACCAAATCACTCCGGGTCAGGGAAATGTCTACCATGGACACTCCGTCTCGGAGACGCGTCAAGCGCGCACCGTCCAAGTCACAAAAAGGGCAGAATCGACCGTCCATGTCGTAAAAAGGCAGTACATCCCAAAAAGTGGGAACCAAAGCAAGTCGCCTCCATGCAAAAGAAGATCTATCAATTTCATGCACACGACCCACATATGCTGTGTGCATTTATTGATGGGGGGCAATTTGTTGGGGTAAAAATTTACACCCCGGGTGACCGAGTCAAAGTCAAAGTCAACCCCCAAGCTAGATGGGCCCAAGCCCAGGTCAAGCGGGCCCATGCCCAAGTCGAGCCCGCGGCCAGCCTCCCCATGTCAACAACAAAATCATGTAATAAATAATTTTTATGTAATTTTTTATACATGAATGTATGCAAAATGGGCATAAAACCAATATCTTGCAAGCCCATGGCTTATGTGCAAAAATGAAATGGCACATGAGCCATGGGATGGGCAAAATGCCATTTTTGGAAAGCCCAAGGCGCTATATGTAAATATGTAAGCCTATATAAGGCAAAATGATGATGAATAAAAAAACAACATTTTCATTCTCTCAAAAACCTAGGGTTTGTGCCTCTTTCCCTTTCTGAAGATTTCAAACCTTCTTCCTTTTTTGGTGAATTAAATCAAGAGTTTTACTCTCTGTTTTCCAAAACTAAATAGTTTTTCAGCATAAAACCCACAAAGGGGAACTTAGATCTACCATCAGATCTCAAAAAGAAGAGATTTTTAAAATCCCACATTTCTTGATCTTCAAGATCTAGCCAACAGAGGAGAAAGAAGAAGAACCCATTTCCTCAACCAAAACAATTTTTAGGAGTTTAACTCCACTCTAAACCCTGTTTCTGGGACTAAAAGTCCCCTTTTCTCACCAGCGCCCAACGCTCGAGCACAGAGCGCCCACGTGCCGACATGTGGCGTGCTTGCGCTCAAGCGCCCAGCGCTCGAGCGTAGAGCGCCCACGTGCCGACACGTGGCGCGCTTGCGCTCAAGCGCAGAGCGCCCACGTGCCGACACGTGGCGCGCTTGCGCCTAAGCGCACAGCACCTAAGCGCACAGCGCTCAAGGCGCTGGCCCTACGGATCCTTTGGATGCCTTTTCCCCCCTCCTTTTTTTATGTATATACATATATATATATACACACACACACATATGCATACATATGTACACACACACATACACCACGATACTGTCCCTGTTAAAAAAAAATTCTAACGGGGCGCTGCCCCGCACCCCGCAAGGGGGCTGCTAGCCACCTTGACCCCCAGCCCGCTATCCGAGTAGCGGGACCCCCGTAAAAAAACTCTGCGTGGCTTCCGATATATCCAAAACCCCCTTTCAAAACATGACACACGCACACTGCACATTGAGTTCGTATGACTAGTTTAACCTGTCAATCGGAGGTTCCCTCGCTCCAAAGGCGAGGGGTAATTAACGACAGCTTAGTACGCGGCTGCTGGAGATTCGGATCCCCACAATCAATAAACCCCGGCCTACCCTAGGCATGGGGAATCTGTAGTACGCCTGACCAGCGCGCGCGTATTCCCATCTCAATAGGGTGACGAAAAACACTCTACAAGCGCCACGTACGGTAAAATATATAATACGACATCCTCGAATCAAGAGTGCGGATCAATCATCATACTTATACCTCGTATGGTAAAATCCATCGTACGGCATCCCAAATCGCGGTCCGGGTCAATTATCATATATGCCTCATTATTCATATGGTATCATCATCATAATATCCTGAATTAGGGGTACCGTTCTATCATCTAGAACATACCAATATCATCAAACATATATCCGCGTGTGAATAAAAACACATTACCCATCGATCCACTATAATATCATGTCGCATATCATAACATGACCCAAATCACATAACCGATCTCACGGCATCATGCCCGATCATATCGACTCTCCTCCAAGTATCATATACTATTCTCATCACCCGTGTATACGTATATGTATATATATAGATACCAACGCATCCACACACACACACACATATACACCCATAATCATGTCACATGTGCGTGTGTGTGTCAACCTTTACTCTAGGGTTTCGCAACTTAAACGCTTTCTTCCAAAGTATTCACGTCTCACAAAAACACATATGTAATATATATATAATATTCATATCCTACCCTACAAAAGTGCAGGGGTGCTATACACCATCCACCCGACTTCTCCCGTAGATATACATCTACTCACCTGATCCTCGCTTGCCGAGTCAATGACGCCACACTCTCCCTTGTCATCCCGAAGTTCACGCGGGGTACCTACAGTTTCAAAATATGTTATATCGTAAAACAAGAATCAAATACAAGAAAGCCGATACGGTATACGAAACACACATAAGTTAGAACTTATGGCCTACGCATGCAAAATAGTCCATCAACCCTCATCGTTGATGTACAAATGCCAATCATCGAGATTAAACACAATATCAAAACTCAAGTTATTAAAATCCGCAAAACTCAAAACAACAACTTAGGAAACTAGCTCCAGATTTTGACTAAGGTAATCTGGGACAAAACAAAAAATACAGTGGCTAAGTTATGAGGAGTGTGAGCTACAGGACAAAACCCAATATCAACAGACAAATTTTGGCCGGCCTAGTTGCTACAGTAACCGCCCCGCCGGCCAAAATATTTTTGTTTGGTCTCGTCTTCTCGTAGTGGTCTCCTATTGGTCTAACTTGGTTAATGTATATTTTTAATTATTTTATAAAGGTACCGGGTTGCTCCAGATTCCCTGTAGACCTCCAAAAATTCACAAAACCGACACGGAAAGTTCTATGTTCAAGTTTTAGGGTTAGTTACTGGTTTGATTTGGATTTTTAACACTAAGTGTAACGTTTTGAAAATCGTTTCGGTGAAATTTCGAAAAATCGGTAAAATAAGGGGGTTTTCTGTAAAAAGTCAAAATACAAATATCTTATTATAAAAATTAAATATACATATTCTAGATACGTAATTGCTATTATTTGGTGTTTATTGAGCCGCTGGTGAAATTTTAAATTTTCTGAAAAAAAATATTATTTTATATTATAATTAGTGCTTGTAATTGTACAAATGACTGTGTTTGGGTTTTTATCGATGGTTTGGCATTTGTACACCGACTTCGAGTGTTTTTGGGTTGATTTGTGAAAGCAACCATAGGTTTTGACCTATGTGGGATTTACGTGTCGTTTTGGGTCATGAGTCGGATTTTAATACGGCACGGTGCGTTATGATATGTAGGTACCCCCATGTGGACTTCGAGACAGCAAGCAAGCGCATGGCGACGTCAGCACCGGCGAGCGAGGACCAGGTGAGTAGATTTATATCTACGGGGAGAAGTCGGGTGGATGGCGTATAGCACCCCCGCAGTCCGTGGTGGTGTATACGGATGCGTATACACACCAACAATTATATATGTTATTTGGGATTAATAACGATGCTTAGGATGGATATTGGTGTGTTGGATTATTTTAGCGTTGCGAACCCTAGGGTAGTGTTGCACTACACATACACACACATACACACATACATACTTGCATACATTCCTATTGATATGTGCTCATGGGATTCTTTATAGTTATGTGTTCACATGGGTATGGGACTATGTGTTCACATACGGATTGAGGATGATACTTAGGATTGAGCTGAGTCGATGAGATTTGATTTGAGGCCGTGAGATCGGTGATATAGCAGGGTTCGTATTTGAGATACGACATGACGTTGTAGCGGGTCCTTGACGTAGTGTTTCACACACGTCCATGCATACGTAGGCGGTATCAGTATGGTACTAGACGTAGATCAGTACCCCGATCATGATATTTGATAAAGAGGATACCAGGTGAATAGTATGATGAATGTGATATTGACCCGTACCCAGATTGGGATGTCGTACGACGGATTTACGTACGAGCTATATTGATGATTGATCCGCACTCTTGACTTGGGATGCCTGATTATAAATATGGTATCGGATATGATATTATTGAGGCGGGATCACCGACTATACATATACAGGTATGTATATGTATCGACTCAGATGATAGGCGGTTTCCTTACCTGTAGTTCAGCTTGTAGTTCAGCCGTATAGTTTAGTGTAATTGTTAGATTAGATTAGACTTCTTACCTATTTCAAAAACTAACGAATCGTGGGCATTTTTAAAGACAGCTCAAAGGAATCTACGGATATTTCAAAAACGACGTATCTTTTCATAAAAAAAAACACCGTAGCCCCTATTTTCAAAACCCCATGATTCGTGTTATTTCAAAAGGCACCATTTGTAGGACTTATATTAGATTATTGCAGATTAGTTATCGTTGTGTCTAGTATTCAGCTCCCGCACATTATTGCTGTTCACTCTGCCTCGCGTATTTATTTTGCTGCATATTCCATTATTGATATCATGCTGTTAGGACACCAGCACCATTACCGATGATGCGTATGTACCACGTACACCTACTTGCCGGCTCACACACATCTTCATCGGTAATTGCCATGTCACGTACACTTTAGAGAATATAATTGCTTGACTTAGATTGTTAGCTAGTAGTGTTGACATGACATTAGTGTACTTCCCTTATATGCCATATTAGACATTGTAGTTATTACCTACCACTTCATGCATACTGTTATTCAGTTGTTCATGCCTAGTTCATTATCATTGACATATGCACTTGTGATGATTTCTTGAGATTTATGATATTTCTGGATTTCGGGGAAAGCCGCAAAATTTACAACTTATGATCTTTTAAAATATAAAATGTTGCGGTTTTCTAGTTATGTAAAGTGTCGTCCACCATGAGTTTGCTGTGGTTTTGGAGATCCGTGTCGAGGAGTGGAGGAACCGTCACGGGTACATGGTGGGCCCAGTATGGTACCCCGGGGCAAGAGGAATGTGGTGTTGACGTTGAGCCTGGCTGGGGAGCACTACCTACCGGTGATATTACCCGACGCGTCGGATATCCGGAGGATACCGTCGTGGTCTTGAGATGGATGGTAGGGGCCGGTCTGGACTGACGGCGCCCTAGATATTGAGATTGAGACATTGATATTTCGAGACAGTGAGATTTATGTTTTGTGTCGGTGCTAGACACTGTTGATACTGATTTCATTATGATACCTCAGTTTAAAAACCAGAAGGAAATCTCACTAATTTATGAAAACAGTTTCTTCATTTACATGTATTCTGTTTTCATGCATTCATACCTCATTCATATGATATATTGCTACCTGAGGCACTGACACGGGCACATGAGATTACACTCGGTTAGATATTGCCCTAGCCATTGTTATAGGCTGCATGTTATACATATTTTTGAGGATATACTATGATCATTGACCTAGGATTGCGTTATTTATGCGATTTCTATGCGTAGATGTTTTTCTATTCACGAGTTGGCAACTCACCCCCGTTGTGCCCCAGTTTCTTGCAGGTTGCCGTACAGGTTCATTACGGCTTTGCGGGCATAGTTTCATTCGGGTGATTTGCTAGTAGGTGGGTTTACTTGTATCATACCCCCATTATTTATCTTGTATATCATTATTCTGTTGTATCTAGAATTCCATCAACCAAACATGTATTTATTGAGATAGAGACCAATGTTGGTTATTCCTTCGACCTTAGAGTCGCTCGTTATTTTTTCTGGTGGTTTTGAGTTTCCTTTTGAGTTTTGATCCTCGCCGTTGGCGTTGTATATTATATTGCTTGTGTGGTTGTGACCGTCGATTGACGAAGAGCTAGCTCCCGCTTGGGGATGCCTTTTTCTTAATTTCGTATACTATTCATGTTGTTTCCCGTTTGGGGGCAGCATTTACAAAGGAGACTCTGCCGAAATTTTCAGTAAATTTTTGATGTTTTAAAAACCGCATAATTCGGCTTATGCTATTGGAACTACTTGCTTTAATTTGGTTTTTCCTGCACTCTACTTCTTTTCTTGGTTTGGATTTCTGGGTTTTCGGTTTACTTAGATTACGTACGCCTCGAGACGTTCGTAGTTTAAGTGCCGGTCATGTTCCGTACTTTCGGGTCGTGACACTAAGGGGGGTTTGTAGTCACCAATTACACTCACTTGCACAATCACAATTCAAATCAAACCCTAACCTTCATCTTGGAATTTTCCAAGATCACTAAACTTCACTTAAACACTTCTAAACTAAAATAGAAGTTAAAGGAAATGAATTACTACACTAATGGTGCAGGAAATATCTCATTTGGCAACTCAAGAATTTTCTTAAGTTGCCCCAAGTACTCAAAATCCAAACTTTCTTGATCCACCATACTTGTAGTGAGCTTGTGCATGAATTTTGTGAAAGGGATACATGGTTTTGATGTGGAAATGGGGGTGTAGTGAGGAGGTATAGGAGGTGGAGGGAAAAGGGCAACCATGGAGATGAGAAAAGGAGAAGAAAAAAATGATGAAGAATGAAGTGAGGAACAAAGTGAGCCGTGGTCAAAAAACCCTCACCCTTTCTCTCTCTCTTTCTCTCCTAAGGCCATGTTTCCTTTTCTCCCCATATCACCAATTTCCTTTTTATTTTCTCTTTTTTTCTTTTCTTTTCTTTAACAAATTCAAGACCATGCACAATTAAGGATTTAAGCCAAGTTTTCAAAAATATAACAAGTGTTAGCAATATGACATGGTGCATGTCACATGCACAAAACACAATCAATGCATGATTAAGTACTAATCGAGTTTAGTAATACTAACTTATATACAATTAATTGTATACTAAATTGTAAAATTCCCAATCTTCATAAATTCTTTTAAAATAAATAATTACTATAAATTACCAAATATTTCCCAATTTATCGGTATATAATTATACCATATCATTAAAACCAATCCTTGCACTTAATAATATTCTTGAAATCTATTATTTTCATTATTTAAATTTTAAAATAATATTTTTATTTCCTGAAATGTTACAATCTTCCCCCCTTAAATAAATTCGATTCCCGAATTTAAATTAAAACTCTCCCAAATACTAAAACATTTCAGCAAAACGTTTAAGTCGTCGGGGCTCCGATATCATAAATACTTAAAACAAATCTTAGCATAATGCATGCGCATGAAAAACGAGTATATAACTCAAAATCAAAACTCCGTCAAGCATCACGCAATCATCGGAGTTATGGTGAAGATACCAATGTCAAGGTCCAATACGAAAACCAACATGATATACATCAAAACTATAACGTGCATATAGTACACATCGTTGTAAATTCGTCAAAACATCTAAGAAGAGATGCATGCCAAACCTTTTTCAAGTTGCTGTGCGATGCACGTATCACGGTACAAGTAGCAGACGTTTATTGTAAGAAAAATAACTATATATATGTATCCTTTATTTAACATACACGTCCCGCCGTTTTGAAAATAATTTAGAAGGGTTTCTTTTGTAAAATGTTTCGTGTTATCTCGGACACATAGGAAAAATATTGAGACTGTAGCTCCTTTTTGGAAATCCCTTCGATAACTATCAATGCATGCAAAAACACCTAGGTATTGTTCTCAGAACATTCCTGCTCGGTTACTAAACCAAATAGTAAATATCATAAGAACGTACCGCTCAAAGAAAATCATACTCAATAGTATATGTAATAATGCCACGTGCGTTCGGTGCGCACAAAATCGAAATCAATGAATGTGCCATACATATGCACAGAAACCAAATCTAAGTGCAACGGGTATGCATGAAAACACCTGTCAAGGGTAACGAGTGTACCTGACCACAATATCAGGTGCATCTGATATGCATGAAGAATCCTGATCTAGTGCATCTGGTGTGCACCAAGATTGTATCAAGCACGCCAAGTATGCGCAAGAATCCAAATCAAGTGCATAAGGTGCACAAAAACAATATCGAATATCACAACCGAAATCGACGGTATACAACATACATAAATCGAAATCAGGTATACCGTGGTATATAATCTCACAACCACGTGCATCAGCGTGCAAAAAATTGAATCAAAATACTAGAAGTGCATGAAAACTACACCTGAAAGCAAAAGTCAAATCACATTCATACCATAGGCATGAAATCAAAATCAAACATCTCGAACGGCATCAAATCGAAGTCGAGTGCAATTGTGGTGCACAAAATCTCAATCATGCAATAAATCGTCCAAAATACCGAAATCCAAAATAATGGACACATGATATTTTAATCACAAAATCGCAAATCATAAACACTGTCGTCGATGTGTCTCTCCTTCAAAGTCGAGAAGGTGTCGGTGCATCCAAAGCTAGCAGAGCAAGATATCTATTTGCCTACTGTTCATGGTTTGGCGCCTTATGCCCTTAGGCTCTCGTCTCTCACTATGGATTTACCGTTACATAACTCCTCGGCTCAACGGCCCAATATGGAAATGATGACGGAAACAGTTCCGCTCTGGCACATCCTCTAAAGATCTCTGGCCAACTATCATGGTCACTCATAACATGTCCCGTCGATGATGCCGAACTCTGGCCTACTGAGTGTGCGTGATACGACCGATCCTGGGTCCAAGTCTTCTCGTGTAGTATTCCAGAAAGATTCTATCAGAGTCTTTCCCAAATCTCGTTCCAACCGAACTGCCCGGAAGTTATCCCCCATTACTAAATGCATTTCTTGTTCCGGAACAGCTGCATACACATCACGACTTCTTCTAAAAGATATATCCATATTCAATGCCTCTACATGCGTATCGCATCTTTGATGTCAACGGAGTGGAACGTCATCTCATCAAAATATCGTACGAACCTCTTACTCCACTTCTCTCTAATGTGGACTGATTCGGACTCGTCTCTTCGTAACTGTATGGTCTGTTGGATATATGTATGCCCTAGAAGCCATTATATGATAGTGTATGTACCGGTATATGTGTGTGTGTGTGTGTGTATTCAGGGGACATTCTCGCTCGACATGATAGTATACTATCTGGTTGTACTTTATCTTGACATGTTCATTTGATCATGCTTCTTATTCATTTGGTACATGTTGATAAAGCCCTTAGGATATTTTCTTGACTACTGAGATTATGATGCGGATCATACTAGTGGGACATGTGTAGTTTATAAGCATATCCTTGAAATGTTCCTATTCGTGGGTGTATCGAGGCAGGTCATCGAGAGTCAAATATGAGACTTCATACACCTTAAAGTTCATAGGACGAAAAGAGATTCTTTTGAGTCCCTTATACTCATTATGCCTAGCATTGAATGGACTGGGTGTTTACCTTATCAATTAGCAAATCAATGGCGAGTTCTGGACAACAGGTGAATATTCCTGTACTACCCTTTGTTGGTCCCGAGGGACGGAGGAGGCTAGGTTAGCTGAAAGATGGTTATCGGTTCAAGGATACAATAGAGGAAAAAGACCCCTTCCCAAACCGTGATTGCATTTTTCATTGCACACGGCTTTCCCTATGTATACATATAAAAAAACATACATACAGAGAAGAAAATCTAATAATTTTGACTACTCAGTGGATTCAACCACTACATGGGCATTTCAGAATGAAAATTCATTTTTTTTCCTTTTTATGATGGGCGATGGATGATCCCATATCCATTGGTGTGGTGACACCAAAGACTGTATACGGGTGCTCAGTGAGACTGGGTACACTAAACGGACTCGCCGAGAACTCCTATGTGGTATTATATCTATTGTCGGATAGCAGTTCTCAGGTGACACTGGTATAGGATAGTCTGTAAACCCGAGATCATCATAAAGTCTTATGTGTCCTCCTACTGTACTTTGATCTCTACCCTACCATGGCTCTACTGAGTCGTGTAAACAGGTGGATTTTGGGTACAGTCCCGAGGCACATGGAGGCAATGAGCGATAGGAGGAGTTTCGTCTCTCCCGATATTGGGGGTTGATGTTGCGCTATGTACGATTGGCTATAACAGGAAGTCCCTGGTCAAGGCTGATGAGATTTACTGATAAGTGTTACCAGTAGTTTCTCGATTCTGTTATGAGCCATATACCGGCATAACTTATTGGGTTAATAGGGTTGATAATACCATCCCTTGACTTGATATGCAGCACATTTGACGAAGAGACCGGACTGTACGGTAAGTGTTTCCAGTTGGCTCGACGTGAGTTTTGACAGGTTCGCTTGTGTTTCTTCTGATCGCTCAATATCTGGGAGCCGTTACGTACAGCTTGTGCCACTGACGGTTTGTGAGCATGTGATGTGATCACTGTCTACTTCTAGCGTATTGACGAATCTTAGAGTCCCACAAAGGGCTCTCCTAGCTCAGGCGAAAAGATGTGGGGTGCATATGGGATATGCGTGGGAGCTCGATTAAATGCGTGTATTAGATACCGTATTTTAATCGGGCGTTTACTATTGGACGGGTCGTATATGATATGACCGGGTTATTAAATCAAGTGCTGATTTAATATAAAGTCCATTAGCTCATTTATTAAAACCTATTTCTTTATGATGCATGCATGAGTGTATGTATATGTTGATATAGATGCACACATGCAGGCATACATGTGTCATGGTTGATGATACATTGGTGGCAGCAATGCAAGACTCACATGGTTACATATTTGTATATTTTGATAATTTGAGAAAAACAAAAATGGGAAAAATACCATGGTTTAATTGCCCATGGTTTTAGCCCATGGTTTTGCTTAAACTCAAGTCACAAAATATCTAGATATTTTGTAACCATAGTTAAGCATGGGATAATTTCATTCACTTGGGATTATGTTGAGATAATTCTAACTTGAGTCAAGTTTAGCCATCTCATCTTCTTCTTCCTCATTCAAGCTCTCTATGGTTTATAAAAGTGAGAGGAGAAAATAAAAAGATAAGGTTTTTTAGTGAGATCCAAACCCACATCACCAATTTATACTAGTCTAGCCCATTAGTGTAGCTTGTTTGCTCCACTTCTTCATAGATAAAGTGAAGCTAGAAGCTTGAGAAAAGGGACTTCGTAGTGGATCATCGTGGACTCGGAAGGATTCAAGCGAACCGGTTCAAACCCTACTCGATCCAAGGAGTTACAAGAGGAGGTCTACAAAGGTTATATTACTTAACTCTTAGTGTTAGACACTGCTTTGTATATGATACTATATGTTGTTACTCTATTTTTCTAGTTCGATTCATGGTTAGTATTGTTTAGCACCCCCTAAATTTTTATTATAGCATATGTGATGCAACCCAAACCCTAGAATGGTGCTAGAGAATCCCTACAGTGGTATCAGAGCCAAGCTAGAACTTTAGAGTAACCTAGACGACGTTAAAAACATCGAACGAATATCGATTGCTCCGAGAAATTGTTCTTATTGGGATTCTATAGTAGCACACTAGGTTTAGGGTTGCATCACACATGCTATAAGAAAAATTTTAGAGGGTGCTAAACAATTCTAACCATGAATCGAGCTAAAAAGATAGAGTAACAACATGCTAGTATTATATACTACAAGTGTCTAACACTAAGTGGGAGAGAATACACCATTTGAAGACCTCTTCCTAAACTCCTTGGATCGATTGAGATTTGAACCGGTTGGCTTATGTCCTTCTAAGTCCACGATGATCTACCACGAAGTCTCTTTGCACCAAGCTCCAAGCTTCTCTTGATCAAGGATGAAGAAGAAGCTAACACTCCAATCTAGTGGGCTAAACTAAAGTAGAATGGTGATTTGGGTTTGGATCTCAATTAAAAACTTTTTCTTTTTAATCCTTTCTCTTTCTTTTGAAACCCTAGTGAGCTTTGAGGAGAGAGAGGAAGAAGGAGATGGCACAAAACAAACTCAAGAGAATAATTAGAATAATAATAATAATCCTTGCTTAAACTCAAGAGAGTAAGAGAGAGCTATCATGATAAACTATGGTTAAATAACATCTAGATATTTTGTAACTAGAGTTTAAGCAAAACCATGGGCAAATGAAACCATGGTTTTGACTTGTCAACACAAGAAAATGAGAGTTGAATAGTCAACCATGATTTCATTTGTCATTTTGCTTAATCTCTAATTAACTAAATATATGTATAAATATGTAACCATGTAAGTCTTGTATTTCCACCACCAATGTATCATCAACCATGACACATGCATGCTTGCATGTGTGCATCCATATCAACATATACATACACTCATGCATGCATCATAAGAAATAGGTTTCAATAAATGAGCTAATAGACTTAATATTAAATCAACACTTGATTTAATAACCTGGTCATATCATTTACGACCCGTCCAAAAGTAAATGCCTGAATAAAATACGGTATCCAATACACACATTTAATCGAGCTCCCGTGCATATCATATATGCACCCCAAATCATTTCGCCTGAGCTAGGAGACTCCTTTGTGGGACTCTAAGACTCGTAAATACGCTAGCAGTAGGCAGTGATCACATCACATGCCCACAAACCGTCAGTGGCACCAGCAGTACGTAACGGTTCCTAGGTATTGAGCGATCAGAAGAAACACAAGCAAACCTGCTAAAACTTCTGTCAAGCCAACTGGCAACACTTACCGTACAGTCTGGTCTCTTCATCAAATATGCTCATATCAGGTCTAAGGACGGCGTCGTCGACCCCAGTAACTCAGATAAGTCATGTCGGTATATGGCTCATAACAGATCGAGAAACTACTGATAACACATATCAGTAAATCTCAGCAGCCCTGTCCAGGGACTTCCTGTTATAGACAATCGTATATGGTGCAACATCAACCCCCAATACCGAGAGAGACAAAACCTCTCCTATCGCTCATTGCCTCCATGTGCATCGGGACTGTACCCAAAATCCACCTGTTTGCATGACTCAGTAGAGCCGTGGTAGGGTGGAGATCAAAGTACAGTGGGGGATACACAAGACTTTATGAAGATATCGGGTCTACAGACTAACCTGTACCAGTGTCACCTAAGAACTGCTATCCGACGATAAATATAATACCACATAGGAGTTCTCGGTGAGTCCGTTCAGTGTACCCAGTCTCCACTGAGCACCCGTATACGATCTTTGGTGTCACCACACCAATGGATATGTGATCATCCATCGCCCATCATATGGGACAAGTAACGTATACGCTAGTCTACTCTGGTGATATCGATGACTCGTCTTGATACACCGAAGACTAGGAACATTTCAAGGATATTCTCATAGACTACACATGTTAGTGTATATGCCCTAGAGGCCATTACTGTATCATACTAGCTTGTATATTACTTGATGGAAGCTTGGGATATTCACAGTTGTATAGACAATCTTGCTCAAAATGGTAGTATGCTACTTGGTTTGTCTCTACTTCAATATGTGCATGTGTTTCTTTTAGCATATCGCTTATATACATATTAGTAGAGCCCTTAGGATCTTTGCTTGATTACCAGCGTTGTGATGGCGCTCACACTCGTGGGGGCTGGGTAATCCATAAGCATATCCTTATACAGGTCCCTAGTCATTGGACTATCGAGACAGGGCATCGATACTCCGGAGTAGACTAGCGTATGCGCTTCTCATCCTAGCAGGGGAGACGGTCTGTCCCACAGCCGTCAGTACGTCGTACTTGAGATAGTATGCGGGTGCTCGTTAGGTTACGAGTACACTGGACATAACTCGTCGGGAACTGTTGGTTGGTAATATACCTATCGTCAGTTATGAGTTCCCAGGTGACATGAGTACAGCTTAGTCCGCCGACTTGACACTGTCACTTTGCCTCGAGTGTGTTCCCACTGTACTTAGATTACTACCCTACCACGGCTCAAAGGAGTCGTGCAAACAGGTAGTAGTTGGGTGCAGTCCCAAAGCACTTGGAGGCAGTGATGGTTAGACAGGATTCGTCTCTTCCGGTATTGGGGGTTGACATCGCGCTGTGTCTAGGAGAGCCATTACACAAGTAGTCCCTGGCCAGGGCAAGCGAGATATACTGGTAGGTTTCCAGTGTTATCTCAGGGTGTTCTGGGCTACACTCCGACACGACTTGTACCGCTATTAGGGGACTGACGTTCACCGCCCCCTAGGCCCGCCATACGATGTATCAGACAAACAGACCGGACTGTACGGAGATTCTCACATACAGGGTCAGTAGGAGTTCGGATGGGTTTACCTCATCGGCCTTCTTATCGACATCTACCTGGGGACTGTTACGTACAGCTAGTGCCGCTTGCGGTCTGTGGTTAAACCCACTGCCAGCGTAGTGTCGAGTCTTTAGAGTCCCACACAGAGAGTTTCCCTGCATTGAGCGAAACGTGTAGAGGCCGTATGGTTTTACGGCAAGGCTACAATCACTTACGTTCACTTGTGTGCGTATGCTGTTCGGGCAGGCAATACTAGTGGGCTTTGGTTTAAGCCAGAACCTAGTATTGCACAGATGGATTTGATTTGTCTTCTGTGCATTCGCATTCTTCGGAATGCGGATGCGGGTGTGTATGCATAGTTTTGAGGAGTGATGAAGGAGGAGGTGCCCCATTAGGGTTTTGGCAGTTGGTTCGGCCAAAACCGTAATGTGGCACACTCATTAGGGTTTTGACAATTCGTTTGGTCAAAACCGTTATGAGTCGGAGACATTGTTTACTAATCCTTTTAGTGATAGATCAGTGATGGCTAATTGCATTGACCATTTGACTACTTAGACCCCTCTTGACTTTGTTGACCCGTTGACCGTGTTGACCATTGACCTTCAAGAAGGATCTACACTCTTCTTTTATTTTCTTTATAATTCTTGAGTTATGATAATGGTCAATTCAATGTGCCATCAACTTTATAATGATAGGATTAGTAATGATTAGATTAGTGTATTATTTCAACCATGGTTCATTTCATTTGGCTTAATCCTTTTTCATTATTCCATTCTCATTCTCTCTCTAGAAATGAGAAGAAAAGAAAAGCTCCATGGTTGCAAACTTTCTCCTTCTTCTTCCTCCTCTTGATCTCTTCTTTTGATCTCATGTGTTGAGAGAAAAAGAATCCACATAGACAAACACATCCATCTTTCTCTTCTACACAACCTAAGGCATTTAGATTAGCAATCTCTTTGCCCTAGTTATCTTGGCTTGAGGCGAAGCATAGTGTACAACTCTCGGGTGGATCATCTTCGACTCAAGAAGGCCGCGGAGGTGCCCAAGGTCCGGATCGACGCTTGGAGCTTAGATGGACGAGTGGGACAGAGGGATGAAGACCCGAAGGACCGGTTCCGTGAGGTATACTTTCTATAGCATAGTAGCTAAAATCTCTTAGTGTTTACTAGTTTCTAGTTTAGCAAAGATCTGACTTTTAGTCCATGTTACCTTGCGCCAAAATCATTGTTTTTTGCCATTTCCGCCTCCCCGTAAGAACCGGGGTGAGCAACGTGGACTTACAGTGGTATCAGAGCCTAGCTAAACATAAACTAGTAAGTTAGCAAAGTGTTAAGAACATCGATCGGAAAAAGGTCGCAAAACACATCCGCAAAACCTCAACTTTCTGTCGAATTTTTTACTGTTCAAAAATTATTTTAACATACATGAAAATTCGTCTCAGGGTTTTCTAAAACCACTGCAGAAAAACGGTCCCATGAACCGACCAAACCGCCGCGGTTCCGCGGCAATAGCGTGCTATTGCCGTGGTTCCGCGGCCGATTTGACTCGGTCGTGGACCTAGTTTTTTGCAGTGTTTTAGTTTGGATGTTTTGGGATTTTTAAGACATGTTTTTTCCACCCAGAATTTCCAGAGAGCAAATTGACTTTTGCGGGTGGCTAAAAATCCGTATTTTGATCGATATTCCGTACTCTTTGGCTAATGGTTATTATCTATGATGTGATACATGTATTGAACGTCCGCTAATCGCTATACGTCGATTAGTAGGGGTTATACATATCTGTGATCTGTAATGTTGATGGTTTGTGTATATGAACTCGGTGGATTGTCGCGGATGAATAGCCGGGAATGGGTGTGAGATGAGAGTTTCTTTTTCTTTAATTCATTGTAAAATATGTAAATTGATGTAATATTATTTGTTTGGCCGCACAACCGGGTCGGGGTTGTAGTCGTCATTGTATAATTTATTTTTACTGTTTTTGCTCCTAGGATAGACCCAAGGTGGGGTGCACAAACTACCGGGTATCTCGAAATGCCGAGTGGCCTACTCACGGTGTTGAGGGAGGTTGCTTCGCTTCGGGTACTTGGCGGGTAGTTTGCCGCACCCGTAGGGGTCTTGGATGGGGTTTGGCTATTCATCGCGACCGTGTAATTCGTTTTTCGTTGCAGGCTCGAACGAATCGCGGATTCTTAGTATATCCAAAGTGTTCATCTATGATCTGTAATATCTATCATTGCTATATATTTATATATGATAACTATTTAGGCGTTGCTTATGTTTTACGGCCACGCTAGCCCAGCCTCCGCTCTGTCGTTAGTTAAGTAACTTAACGGGTGATGACGGGGCCCCGTGGCGAATGCGAATGGCATAAGCGTACGTCATATTTTGGTTGTTTTCTGCAATGGTAGGATTAAATGATGGGACGCATTAAAAGAACTAATGCAAGAAAATAAACCAAGTAAAAGTCGTTGGAACACTTTCAAAACCACTCGGTTCTTTTCAAAAACCAGCATTTTAAATGCGAAGCTTGAACCACTCCTTTTTAAAAGCTATCTCATTCCATCGACTATATCAAGTTCACTACGTTCACGGTTTCGCCAAAACCATTCGTAGCCCTCCGTCATCTCAGTTAAATATTCGGTAGTATTCAAGCTATGTATTTTGACCTTCGCCAAGGCATAGTGATTGGTAGCTACTGAATATTTATTTGTAGTATAGATAGATGCGTTGGTTTGGGACAGTCGTACTACTATTTTGGCCTTCGTCAAGGGTATGTACGGGTGGTTTCAAATTAACCTGGACGATGACGGGTAGAACTTGACATGTGACTTATGATATGTTGGCCTTCATCAAGGTCATAAGAGCATGGGGCAAAAATCCACATCGGGAGTTTCATAAGTACTGAAACTTGCTAGCGCTGCATACCATTTGGAGTGTGATGATTCTGGTAGGATTCCTTTGGTTTTATCACACGATGATATTTGGATCCCGATCCTACTGTGAGTATATGCTACTCCTCGGGAAATTTCTCACTTAACGATCAATGCTATAAACCTAGTAGGTGTCTAGGAAGGTGTTAGCGGGGCTACGCCCATAGGTAAAAGAGGTTACTTAATTAAGGAACATCGCGAAAGCGTTGGAAAACCTCCCTCAAAGTACCGACACTGGCCTAGCTGAACGGTTAAGCAAGTATTGTACGGTGAGATAGATCCTGACTAGTTCTTCCTTTATGGTTTGAGGAGGGATTCGAGAGACAGTGGGAGCCATCCTATTTAGATAAATTAAAAACCAATCTAAACTTGCAAGAGCATCATGCTAAGTGTTTTCTTCTCTCTCTCTTAATTGCAGTGACCCAGTGACCGCACCTAGGTTACATCTAGATAATAAAACGACTGAATCTGACTGTTATGACTGGCAATGGTATGTCCAGATGTCCATTGCCCATGACAAGCTGGGACACCTCTTGACTGATCCAACCCCTGCCGTCTCAGGTCCAGTTTCCCCTGTCACGGATATAGATATCCGTAGGACATCGGAAGAAGACTGTGCGAAAGCCAAGTGCCTCGTGTTAGCCTCAGTTGATGGTATATACCAGATGCGGCATGAGAAGATGGACTCAGCTTCTATCTTCCTCCATAACAAAGTTTTATATAGAGAGCAATCTCGTATCGCAAGATATGAGACCTCGAACGAATTTCTTCCAGCGAGGTTGGCTATCGGGTCATCTGTAGGGGGCAACGTCCTTACAGAGACCAGCTCTTTTGAGCTCTCGGACCTGAAGACCACGTTGAAGAATGGGTCAGATGCTGACTTAGTTCAACAGTCTCTACCTACTACCCTAAAGGAAACTAGGGAAGTAGAAAGAAAGGGAAGGGCAGAAGTTTCAGGAACAGATGTAGTAAAAGAGGGATGTTCCTATTGTTACGGGAATGAACATGGGCAGAAGGATTGCAGGGCTTGTAAAGCCAGTAGCCAGAATTCGAAGCATGTTGTGGCTTCGGCTTCGGGTGTGTTTGTAATAGAGAACTGTATGTCAGTTAACCCTACTTCCTGGGTATTGGATACCGAATCAGGATCTCATATCTGTAATTCGTTACAGGCTTTGAGAAACCGTAGGGTTATCAGGAAAGGTGATATGACTCTCAGGGTTGCTAACGGAATGAGCATGTATGCTGAATCCGCAGGGGAATATCATCTAGGACTGACAACTGGGCAGATATTGATTCTGCGTGACTGTTTTTATGTACCAGGTGCGACTTGTAACATCATATCTGTATCCTTACTTTCTAAGGAAGGATATGATTTTACTTTTGTAAGCGATGTAGTAAACATCCACCTAAATCAAGTGCTGATTGGGTCAGGTACATTGAAATACGGTATATACATTTTGAATCAAGCTCAGGTCTTCAGTGTCCAGAACACATTTAAAAGAAAGTCTCCGGAATTAAATCAGGCTTTCTTATGGCATTGTAGACCGGGTCACATTAATGAGACACGGTTGACAAAGTTACTGTTAGTGTATATGCCCCAGGGGCCATTATTGTATCATACTAGTTTGTATATTACTTAATGGAAGCTTGGGATATTCACATGTATATAACAGTCTTGCTAAACATGGTAGTATGCTACTTGGTTTTTCTATCTTAATATGTGAGTATACGTATTGATAGAGCTCTTAGGATCTTGCTTGACTACCGGCGTTGTGATGGCAGACACACTAGTGGGGGCTGGGTAGTCTACAAGCACATCCTTATTCAGGTCCCTAGTCGTTGGATTATCGAGACAGGGCATCGATACTCCGGAGTAGACTAGTGTGTACGCTTCTCATCCCAGTTGGGGAGATGGTCTGTCCCACAGCCGTCAGTACGTCGTACTGGAGATAGTATGCAGGTGCTCGTTGGGTTATGGGTACACCGGACAGGACTCACAGGGAACTGTTGGATGGTTTTATACCAGTCGTCAGTGAACAGTTCCCAGGTGACATGAGTACAGCATAGTCCGTAGACTTGACACTGCTACTTCGCCTCGAGTGTGTCCCACTGTTCTTAGATTGCTACCCTACCACGGCTCAAAAGAGTCGTGCAAACAGGTAGCGGTTGGGTGCAGTCCCGAGCACTTGGAGGCAGTGGCGGTTAGACAGGATTCGTCTCTCCCGGTATTGGGGGTTGATATCGCGCTGTGTCAGAGAGCCATTACGCAAAATCCCTGGCCAGGGCAAGCGAGATTTGCTGGTAGGTTCCAGTAGTTTCTCAAGGTGTAATGGGCTTCCCTCCGACACGACTTATACCGCTATTAGGGGACTGACGCTTGCCGCCCCCTAGGCCTGATATGCGATAGTCTTAGACGAACGGACCGGACTGTACGGAGATTGTCACATCAGACTCAGTAGGAGTTCGGATGGGTTTCCTCATCGGCCTTCTTATCGACATCTACCTGGGGACCGTTACGTACAGCTAGTGCCGCTTGCGGTCTGTGGTTAAACCCACTACCAGCGTAGTAGTCGAGTCTCTAGAGTCCCACACAGAGAGTTTCCCTACTCCAGGCGAAACGATATAGAGGTCGTATGGTTTTACGACAAGGGTTCGGACGCATACGTGTGTTTACACACGTACGACTTTCGGACAGTTTTTACCAGTCGGCTTTGGTTTAAGCCAATTACTGGTATCCGGTTATTGGATTTATACAGTCTAAAATTTTTCCGTATTTTTGCGGAAAGGAGGGGCGTTCTCGTAATTGCGCGAGAAGCTTCTAGAAGGTTGTGACTAAGGAGGTTTAGGTGGCATATACAATGAATGTGATTAGTGAGTCATATGGATGATTCATCCATGTCATTAATGTATCATAAATGCTTAATGACTCATGGAGATGAATCATCACTAGATATTATCAAGCATGGTTGTTAAATTGTTTTATTTTCTTTTCTTGATAAAAGAAATGCTTGATATATATTATCATAACTCATTATTCTCACTTCATTATTATCTTCACCTTCTCTCTCCTCAAGCTCTCCCTCTTCAAACCCTAATCCTCCCCTCTCATGTGTTGAGTATAAGGATTAGTTAGACTAATTAAACCATAACCCTCACTCTATATCACCTAGCTTCTTTGATTAGCACTTAAAGAAAGTTAGTTGCCTCAAGTTTAGAGGCTAAGCTTGGAGTAAAGCTCTCGGGTGGATCGTCTACAACTTCGAGAAGGCCGAGGAGGAGGTGGAGTTCGTAAAGGCGAAGGACACGGTTCTTTAGGTATAATCCCTCTACATAGTAGTTGTTAACTTCTATGTTTGATGTTAGTTATCGTTTAGCTTCGATTCATGCGGTTAGTCGATGTTTAAGCAAAGAACAAGATCGTTTTTCATATTTCCGCCTCCCCGCAAGTCGTGGGGTGTTGTACATCGACTTACAGTGGTATTAGAGCCTCGCTAAATAATAAATAACTTACTTGCAAATTTGTATGAATTTCGAACGGAAAAAACGAAGCCGGAAAAGCCCGAAATCACTAGTTTCTGTCGATTTTTAAATGAAGTCCAAAATTTTTTCAGGGATGTTCAGAAAGCTTGAAAAGACAGTAGAAGAACACCCTAGAAAATTGGGTCCCTGAATCACCTAAAGCGCCGCGGAACCGCGGCGGATCCCACCGATCCGCCGCGATTCCGCCGCCGAGTTGGCGATTCAGGAACCCAATTTTCCTGTGTTGCTTCTCTGTGATATTTGGTATTTTCTGGAATATTTTATTTTTGCTCAGGTTTCAGATTTACAGAGAAGTATTGGAGCAAAATTAAAAGTGTTTAATCGGTCGAAATTATACAGTATTTGCTTGTTGGATTATATCTGTGTTTGTATAATGTGTTCGTAAACCTTCCCTAACTGCTAGTATGTCGGTTGGCAGGGGGTTGCACATTTCTGTAATGGTTTTTACTGTTTGTGGATATGAACTGTGTTGGACTGTTGTGATGTTTAGCCGGGGTTTTGTGATGGGTTATTATTTAATTCATTTTATGTAAATGTAATTTGTTGTAATATTATTTTGCTGGGCACATCCAGGTTGCGGTTGTAGCCACCGTTGTATTATTTCATTTTACTGTTTTTGCTCCTAGGACAGACCCGAGGTGGGGTGCACAAACTGTCGGGTGGGTAGTTTGCCGTACCCGTTGAGGTCTTAGGTGGGGTAATGGCTATTCATCACAACTGTGTAATCCGTTTTTTGTTGCAGGCTCAAAACAAATACGGATTGCTTGCAAATCCAATAAAGTTCATCTGTGATCTGGAATGCCTATTATTGCGTCTGACGAATGTACAATATCTATATATGATAGCTATTTAGACGTCACATATGTTTTACACCCGCGCTACCCCAGCCCCCGCTCTGTCGTTAGTTAAGTAACCTAACGGGTGATGACGGGATCCCGTGGCGAATGCGGATGGCATAAGAGGACGTTGTATTTTCGTTGTTTTCTGCAATGATAGGTTAATGATGGGACGCATTATTTATAATGCAAAGAAAATAAACCAAAAAGTTTAATCGTTGGAACAATTTAAAAGAAACCACTCGGTTAATTTTAAAAACAGATATTTTTAAATGCGGAGCTTTAACCACTCCTTTTAAAAGTTATCAGGTTCCTTCGGTTATATCAAGTTCACTACGTTCATGGTTTCGCCAAAAACCATTCGTAGCCCTCCGTCATTTCATTTGGGTATTCAGTAGTATTCAAGCTATGCATTTTGGCCAAAGTCAAGGCATAGTGTTTGGTAGCTGCTGGGTTTTCATTTGTTGCATAAGATAGATGAGTTAGTTTGGGACAGTCGTATTATCATTTGACCAAAGTCAGGGGTATATACGGATGGGTTCAAATTGACAAGATAATGACGGGTAGAACTTGACATGTGACTTATGACATTTTGACCAAAACCAAGGTCATAAGAGCATGGGGCAAAAACTTATATCGGGAATTTCTAAAGAAACTGAAATTTGCAAAGAGATGCATACCATTTGGAGTTTGATGAATGTTGGTAGCATTCCTTCAACATTATCATACGATGATATTTGGATCCCGATCCTACTGTGAGTATATGCTACTTATCAGGAGATTCGTCACTTAACGATCAATGCTATAAACCAAGTAGGTGTCCAGAAAGGTGTCAGCGGGGTTACGCCCCCAGAGAAAAGAGGTTATTTAATTAAGGAACTTCGCGAAAGCGTTGGAAAACCTCCCTCGATGTATCGACACTAGCCTGGCTGAACGGTTAAGCAAGAATTGTACAGTGAGAATAGTCCTGGCTAATTCTTCTTTTATGGTTTGAGGAAGGATTCGAGAAACAGTGGGAGCCATCCAGTTTAGATAAACTAAAAACCACTCTAAACTTGCAAGAGCATCATGCTAAAGAGTTTTCTTCTCTCTCTCCTAATTGCAGCGACCCTGAAAATGACTGGACTTAAGTTACTTTTAGAGAAAAATATACTGACAGGGCCAAACTATAAAGATTGGCTGCGGAATGTCAAAATGGTTTTGACCTATGACAAATTGGGGTACGTCCTCACCGCTACGGCACCTGCTGTCCCTGGTCCCAAATCCAGCAATGCGGATAAGGAAATCCGCAAAACCTGGGATTTAGATTGCGCGAAAGCCAAGTGCATCGTGCTTGCCTCAATGAACAATGAACATCAGAGGAGGCACGAGGATATGGACCTTGATGGCATATTTCTCCATACAAAGGAACTTTATGGAGAGCAATCTCGTATAGCAAGATACGAGACCTCTAAGAACTTGTTTCGAGCGAGGTTGGCTGTCGGGTCATCGGTAGGAGAACATGTCCTAAAGATGATCGGCTATATTGAAGAGCTCGCAGACCTTAGGACGACTTTGGATAATGAGCTCTATACAGACCTTATTCTCCAGTCCCTTCCTCACACCTACGCCCAGTTTATCCTGAACTTCAACATTCAAAGAAAAGAAGCTGAACTTCCGGAACTCCTGAACTTGTTAAGGAGTGCAGAGGGCACCTTACAGAAAACAAGGGAAACACCCTCTATGTTTGCGGTACATCTTCTTCCGGGTCCAAGGCAAGGGCCAAAGGAAGGAAGAAGAAGGCCGCCACCAAACCTAGAGGAGGTGTTAGTAAGGTGGGAGTGAAGGGAAAGAAAAAGTTTGCGGTACCGGTAGTAGGCCAGGATGAGTGCTTCCATTGTCACAGGAAAGGGCACTGGAAAAAGGATTGCAAGGCGTGGAACGCCAAGAACCAGGAACCAAAGCAAGCTGTGGCTTCGACTTCAGGTGTGTTTGTAATTGAGAATTGTCTGTCGATCAACTCTACTTCTTGGGTATTGGATACCGGATCAGGATCTTATATTTGCAATTCATTACAGGCACTGAGAAGCCGTAGAGTGCTGAAGGAAGGTGATATGACCCTAAAGGTTGCTAACGGAGCTAGCGTGGGAGCTGCGTCCGTCGGGGATTATCACCTAGGATTGACGAGTGGACACATTTTGGTTTTACATAACTGTTTTTTTGTACCAAGCTTAACGTGTAATATCATATCAGTTTCCTTGTTATCAAATAAAGGTTATGATTTCACGTTTGTAAGAGATGTTGTTAACATCCACCTTAATCATGGTTTGATTGGGTCCGGTACGCTAAATAACGGTATATATGTTTTAAACCAACTCCAAATTTTCAATGTCCAGAACACACTAAAAAGAAAGTATCCAGATTTAAATAAAGCTTTTTTATGGCATTGTAGACTGGGTCACATCAATGAGAGAAGGTTGACTAAGTTGCATAGAGAAGGATATTTAGACTCGTTCGAATATCAAACTTATGACACTTGTCAATCTTGTCTCAAAGGAAAGATGACAAAGACTCCATTCACTGGACAAGGAGTAAGAGCGAGCGAGCTCTTAGGACTCATACACAGCGATGTATGTGGTCCATTGTCTACACATGCAAGAGGTAGTTTTTCCTATTTCATTACTTTCACGGATGATTACTCAAGATACGGATTCATTTATCTGATGAAACATAAATCCGAGGCTTTTGCGAAATTCCAAGAGTATAAGAATGAAGTAGAAAACCAAACCGGCAAAAGTATCAAGACACTTAGATCTGATCGAGGTGGTGAATACTTGAGTGCCGAGTTCCTAGGTTACCTAAAAGAGAAAGGAATTCTCTCTCAGCTTACTCCTCCATACACTCCACAGCATAACGGTGTATCGGAGAGACGGAATCGAACCCTATTGGATATGGTACGATCCATGATGAGTAATGCTGAGTTACCATGATCTTTTTGGGGTTATGCGCTTGAATCAGCAGCATATCTTCTGAACAGGGCTCCTACCAAGACTGTGCCTACCACTCCATATCAGATGTGGACTGGGAAGAAACCCCATCTTCAGCATATGAAGATTTGGGGATGTCCAGCTTTTGTTAAAAAGCAGCATGTGGACAAGCTCGAGGCACGATCAGTAAAATGTATGTTTGTGGGATATCCAAAGAACTCCAAGGGATATTATTTCTATTACGCAGAGGAACAAAAGGTTTTTGTTTCTCGTAATGCCCATTTTCTAGAACATCAGTTTTTAGAAAAGGAAATAAGTGGGAGCGAAATAGAACTGGAAGAAATTCCAGAACCACAAGCTGCTACTGAAAGTTTGGTAGAACCGGAAGTTCAAGAAGAACAGGACATTCCCGCACCCCTCCGCAGGAGTAGTAGGCCGTCTCATCCGCCTGAGAGATACTACGGTTTTCTCATAGATGGGGATAGAGAGGATTGCATCATAGGTGGTGATGAACCTACTGACTTCCAGCAGGCCATCCAGAGCGGCGACTCGGTACGATGGCTAGATGCAATGCGGACCGAAATGGAGTCCATGTACACCAACAAAGTATGGACTTTGGACTTTGCTCCAGATGGGGTAAAACCCATAGGATGCAAATGGATCTTCAAGAAAAAGATTGGTGTAGATGGACAGGTGGAAACCTATAAGGCTAGACTTGTTGCAAAGGGTTTTCGTCAAAGACCTGGTTTGAACTATGACGAAACTTTTTCTCCAGTGGCTATGCTCAAATCCATTCGGGTCCTTCTTGCTATTGCTGCCGTCCATGATTATAAAATCTGGCAGATGGACGTAAAGACGGCTTTTCTGAATGGAAATTTAGAAGAGTGCGTCTATATGGATCAGCCAGAGGGTTTCAATCAGAGTGGGAGCAGCGGGAAAGTATGCAAGCTGCTTAAGTCCATTTATGGACTAAAGCAAGCATCGTGGAGTTGGAACATCTGTTTTGATGAAACAGTCAAAGAATATGACTTTATCAAAAATCCAGATGAACCGTGCATATATAGTAAAGTTATAGCCAGAACTGTCGTATTCCTCGTCTTGTACGTGGATGACATTCTTTTGATAGGAAATGACATTCCTATGCTACAATCTGTCAAAGGATTCTTGTCACACAGGTTCTCCATGAAAGACCTGGGTGATGCCTCTTACATTCTGGGGATCCGGATCTATCGTGATAGATCCAAGAGGATGTTGGGACTTTCGCAGTCCAGGTATATCGACACTTTACTGAAAAGATTCAGTATGGAAGATTCTAAGCGCGGTAATCTACCGACTTGTCACGGAATCACCCTCTCTAAAGAGATGTCTCCCAAGACTGATTTGGAAAGGGAACGCATGTCTATAATACCCTACGCTTCTGCAGTAGGCTCTATAATGTATGCGATGTTGTGCACCAGACCAGATGTAGCTTACGCACTGAGCGTGGTAAGCCGGTATCAGTCAGACCCAGGGGAGAAGCACTGGATAGCAGTAAAGAACATTCTCAAGTACCTGAGAAGGACTAAGGAGATGTTCTTGGTTTACGGCGGAAAAGACCTCAGGTTGGAGGCCTTTGCTGATTCCGGCTTCCAGAGTGATAAGGACGATTCCAAGTCCATGTCGGGTTATGTCTTTACCCTCAATGGAGGGGCGGTGTGCAGGAAGAGCTCCAAGCAGGACACCGTTGCTGACTCGACGATGGAAGCGGAGTATATAGCTGCTTGCGATGCCGCAAAAGAAGCAGTCTGGATGAAGAAGTTCCTAACAGAACTTCAGGTGGTTCCTACCATAGTTGATCCAATACCTCTGTATTGCGACAACAACGGAGCTATAGCTTTAGCAAAGGAAATAAGGTCCCATCAGAAGTCCAGACACATCTTAAGGCGGTATCACCTGATCAGGGAGATCATTGATCGTCAGGAGATCGAGGTACGGAGAGTTACTTCTGAAGAGAACATTGCTGATCCATTCACGAAGGCCCTACCTCAGATTCAATTCGAGAGGCTACTCGAGATCATCGGTCTTCGATATGCCAGTACATGGCCCTAGTGTAAGTGGGAGATTGTTAGTGTATATGCCCTAGGGGCCATTATTGTATCATACTAGTTTGTATATTACTTAATGGAAGCTTGGGATATTCACATGTATATAACAGTCTTGCTAAACATGGTAGTATGCTACTTGGTTTTTCTATCTTAATTTGTGAGTATACGTATTGATAGAGCTCTTAGGATCTTGCTTGACTACCGGCGTTGTGATGGCAGTCACACTAGTGGGGGCTGGGTAGTCTACAAGCACATCCTTATTCAGGTCCCTAGTCGTTGGATTATCGAGACAGGGCATCGATACTCCGGAGTAGACTAGTGTGTATGCTTCTCATCCCAGTTGGGGAGATGGTCTGTCCCACAGCCGTCAGTACGTCGTACTGGAGATAGTATGCAGGTGCTCGTTGGGTTACGGGTACACCGGACAGGACTCACAGGGAACTGTTGGATGGTTTTATACCAGTCGTCAGTGAACAGTTCCCAGGTGACATGAGTACAGCATAGTCCGCAGACTTGACACTACTACTTCGCCTCGAGTGTGTCCCACTGTTCTTAGATTGCTACCCTACCACGGCTCAAAGGAGTCGTGCAAACAGGTAGCAGTTGGGTGCAGTCTCGAGCACTTGGAGGCAGTGGCGGTTAGACAGGATTCGTCTCTCCCGGTATTGGGGGTTGATATCGCGCTGTGTCAGAGAGCCATTATGCAAAGTCCCTGGCCAGGGCAAGCGAGATTTGCTGGTAGGTTCCAGTAGTTTCTCAGAGTGTAATGGGCTTCCCTCCGACACGACTTATACCGCTATTAGGGGACTGACGCTTGCCGTCCCCCTAGGCCCGATATGCGATAGTCTTAGACGAACGGACCGGACTGTACGGAGATTGTCACATCAGACTCAGTAGGAGTTCGGATGGGTTTCCTCATCGGCCTTCTTATCGACATCTACCTGGGGACCGTTACGTACAGCTAGTGCCGCTTGCGGTCTGTGGTTAAACCCACTGCCAGCGTAGTAGTCGAGTCTCTAGAGTCCCACACAGAGAGTTTCCCTACTCCAGGCGAAACGATATAGAGGTCGTATGGTTTTACGACAAGGGTTCGGACGCATACGTGTGTTTACACACGTATGACTTTCGGACAGTTTTTACCAGTCGGCTTTGGTTTAAGCCAGTTACTGGTATCCGGTTATTGGATTTATACAGTCTAAAGTTTTTCCGTATTTTTGCGGAAAGGAGGGGCATTCTCGTAATTGCGCGAGAAGCTTCTAGAAGGTGGTGACTAAGGAAGTTTAGGTGGCATATACAATGAATGTGATTAGTGAGTCATATGGATGATTCATCCATGTCATTAATGCATCATAAATGCTTAATGACTCATGGAGATGAATCATCACTAGATATTATCAAGCATGGTTGTTAAATTATTTTATTTTCTTTTCTTGATAAAAGAAATGCTTGATATATATTATCATAACTCATTATTCTCACTTCATTATTATCTTCACCTTCTCTCTCCTCAAGCTCTCCCTCTTCAAACCCTAATCCTCCCCTCTCATGTGTTGAGTACAAGGATTAGTTAGACTAATTAAACCATAACCCTCACTCTATATCACCTAGCTTCTTTGATTAGCACTTAAAGAAAGTTAGTTGCCTCAAGTTTAGAGGCTAAGCTTGGAGTAAAGCTCTCGGGTGGATCGTCTACTACTTCGAGAAGGCTGAGGAGGAGGTGGAGTTCGTAAAGACAAAGGACACGGTTCTTTAGGTATAATCCCTCTACATAGTAGTTGTTAACTTCTATGTTTGATGTTAGTTATCGTTTCGCTTCGATTCATGCGGTTAGTCGATGTTTAAGCAAAGAACAAGATCGTTTTTCATATTTCCGCCTCCCCGCAAGTCGTGGGGTGTTGTACATCGACTTACAGTTACATAACGAAGGATACTTGGATCCGTTCGAGTACCAGTCTTATGCCACTTGTGAATCTTGTCTCATAGGAAAGATGACAAAGACTCCGTTCACTGGACACGGAGAAAAAGCGAGCGAGCTCTTGGGAATCATACACAGTGATGTGTGTGGTCCAATGTCTACACATGCGCGAAGAGGTTATTCATACTTCATTACTTTCACAGATGATTTCTCTAGGTATGGGCATGTCTTCTTGATGAAGCACAAATCCCAGGCCTTTGAGAAATTTCAGGAATACAAGAATGAAGTTGAAAAACAAACAGGCAAAAGTATCAACACACTGAGATCTGATCGAGGTGGTGAATACTTGAGTGCCGAGTTTCTGAGCTACTTAAAAGAGAATGGAATTCTCTCTCAGCTTACTCCTCCATACACACCACACCACAACGGAGTATCGGAAAGGCGGAATCGAACCCTATTGGATATGGTTCGATCCATGATGAGTAAAGCTAAGTTGCCGCGATCCTTCTGGGGTTATGCACTAGAATCAGTTGCATATCTTTTGAACAAGGTTCCCTCCAAGACTGTGCCTACCACACCATATCAGATGTGGTGTGGGAAGAAACCCTGTCTTAAGTATCTGAAGATATGGGGATGTCCAGCTTTTGTAAAAAAGCAGCATGCGGACAAGCTCGAGGCACGCTCAGTACTGTGTAAGTTTGTGGGATACCCAAAGAACTCCAGGGGGTATTTTTTCTATTACGCAGAGGAACAAAAGGTTTTTGTTTCTCGTCATGCCCACTTTCTAGAACATCAGTTTTTAGAAAAAGAAGCAAGTGGGAGCGTAGTAGAACTGGAAGAGATTCCAGAACCACAAGCTATTACTGAAAGCTTGGAAGAACCATATTTTTCAAGAGAACCGGACATCCCAGCGCCACTCCGCAGGAGTAGTAGGCAGTCTCATCCGCCCGAGAGATACTACGGTTTTCTCATAGACGGGGATAGAGAGGATTGCACCATGGATTATGGTGAGCCTACTAGCTTCTAGCAAACCATTAAGAGCGGCGACTCGGTAAAATGACTGGATGCAATGCGGGCCGAGATAGAGTCCATGTACACCAACAAAGTTTGGACTTTGGACTTTGCTCCAGAAGGGGTAAAACCCGTAGGCTGCAAATGGATCTTCAGAAAGAAGATTGGTGTAGATGGGCTGGTTGAGACCTATAAAGCTAGACTTGTTGCAAAAGGTTTTCGTCAAAGACCTGGTTTGGACTATGACAAGACCTTTTCTCTAGTGGCTATGCTGAAATCCATTCGGATCCTTCTTGCCATTGCTGCCTTCCACGATTATGAAATCTGGCAGATGGACGTAAAGACGGCTTTCCTAAATGGTAATTTGGAAGGGTGCGTCTATATTGATCAGCCGGAGGGATTCATTCAGAGTGGGAGCAGCGGTAGAGTGTGCAAGTTGCTCAAGTCCATTTATGGACTTAAGCAGGCATCGCGGAGTTGGACCATCTGCTTTGATGATACTGTCAAAGAATTCGACTTTATCAAAAACCCATATGAACCATGCATTTACAGTAAGATTGTAGGGAGAACTGTGGTCATCCTCGTCTTGTACGTGGATGACATTCTCCTAATAGGAAATGATATTTCTATGCTACAGTCAGTCAAAGGATTCTTGTCGCAGAGGTTCTCCATGAAGGACCTAGGCGATGCCAACTACATTCTGGGGATCCAGATCTATCGTGATAGATCTAAGAGGATGTTGGGACTTTCACAGTCAAGGTACATCGACACTATACTGAAAAGGTTCAGTATGGAAGATTCCAAGCGCGGTAATCTACCGGCTTGTCACAGGATCACCCTCTCCAAAGAGATGTCTCCCAAGACTGATTTGGAAAGGGATCGCATGTCTATTATACCCTACGCTTCTGCGGTAGGCTCTATAATGTATGCGATGTTGTGTACCAGACCAGATGTAGCATACGCATTGAGCGTTGTAAGCCGGTATCAGTCGAACCCAGGGGAGAAACACTGGATAGCGGTAAAGAATATTCTCAAGTACCTGAGAAGGACTAAGGAGATGATCTTGGTGTATGGCGGAAAAGACCTCCAGCTTGAGGCCTTTGCTGACTCCAACTTCCAGAGTGACAAGGATGACTCCAAGTCCATGTCGGGTTATGTCTTTACCCTCAATGGAGGGGCGGTTTGCTGGATGAGTTCCAAGCAGGAGACCGTTGCAGACTCAACTATGGAAGCGGAGTACATATGTAGCGTTTTGAAAATCGTTTCGGTGATGTTTTGAAAATCGTTTCGGTGATATTTCGGAAAATCGGTAAAATAAGGGGGTTTTCTGTAAAAAGTCAAAATGCAAATATCTTTTTTTATAAAAATTAAATATACATATTCTAGCTATGTAATTGCTAGTATTTGGTGTTTATTGAGCCACTGGTGAAATTTCAAATTTTCTGAAAAAAAATTATTTTATTATTATTTTAAGCCGGATTCTAGTATTATATTGTAGGAATATTTTTGTCTCATTGCATTTGTATACGGTCGGAATACAAATGCGGGTATATATTTACAGTTGAGGGGTAATTCCGTAATTCGTTACGGGATTACTTTCGGAGTTGCCAGTTCTTTTTCCCGATTTAAACATCTTATTCTATGTTTAATTAATGTGAGTTATAGTTTTTTTTGTTTGAAATTTTTGGGCTAAGGAAAATTTCCAGATTTTTGGTGGCTGCTCTTTGTTTGGAGGGGTTTTATTTATTGTTTAATTATTCCTCACCACTCAAATAGTATTCCCACAGTGACCATTTCGAAAGTCTTTGGTGTGGTGTTGGCAGCATGGGCAAGATGATGGGGTTTGATTGTTGGTGTTGATTAATTTATTATATACACTCACCTCTTGGTTTCTTTGGCTCAACACCAATCAAAAATTCCCTGTGAACACTCATAGAAATACACAGAGCACTAAAACCACTTCTGCTTTGCAAATCCCAAGAGAGCATTCTTGGGTGGCCGAGCCCCCCCCCAAACTGCTGCTGCCCCAAATCTCCATTCCAATTCCATCACTAAAATCCACAATTTCCATAAAAAGGATCCAAAGCAATAAAACCCCAACTCCTAATGAAACATGACTCATTATTCTTTAGCCAAACAAACATGGATCTAGGAGCATGGAGGCCATTTTGGGAGGCTACATTTCAAGCTTGGTCTCTTGATTTTGTGAGGTATAAATCCCAAACCAAATTTAAATTGTTGGATAGTTTCTTTGATCAAAGTTAATTAAGTTTAAATGTGATTCTAATTGGGGTTTAGTTTGTAATGGAAAGAGTTTGAGATCAAGTTAGGTTGTGATCATGTGTTCATGGTTGTGTGATGTTTTTTTAGCATCTTAAGCTATGCAACTTAATTTTGTCACTTATTGCCAATTGTAACATGTAAAATGTCCAAATGAAAATATTTTGGAAACTAGGTTTTAAGATAGATGTAATTAGATGAAATAAAAAATTTGGTTATGGTTAGTGTGGCTTAGTTAACATAATTTATGAGCATTTTGGCCACTAGATTTGTTAAAATATCGTGGTTTGAAGTAAAACGGGTATTTGTCGCTTACTAGGTTTTTGGGTTAAATCGATTTTATTTTAGTTTGGGGTTTTTGTGAATTTTAACCTATTTTATATTATAATTAGTGTTTGTGAATGTGCAAATGAGTGTGCTTGGGGTTTTTCTCGATAGTTTGGCGTTTGTACGCCGACGTCGAGGGTTTTTGGGTTGATTTGTGAAAGCAACCATAGGTTTTGACCTATGCGGGATTCGTGAGTCGTTTTGGTTATGAGTCGGATTTTAAATGCGATACAGTGCGTTATGATATGTAGGTACCCCATGTGGACTTCGAGACGACAAGCAAGCGCGTGGCGACGTCGGCACCGGCGAGCGAGGACCAAGTGAGTAGATTTATATCTACGGGGAGAAGTCGGGTGGATGGCGTATAGCACCCCCGCAGTCCGTGGTGGTGTATACGGATGCGTATACACACCAACAATTATTATATGTTATTTGGGATTAATAACGATATTTAGGATGGATATTGATGTGTTGGATTATTTTAGTGTTGCGAACCTTAGGGTAGTGTTGCACTACACATACACACATACATACTTGCATACATTCCTATTTATATGTGCTCATGGAATTATTTATAGTTATGTGATCAGATGGGTATGGGAATATGTGTTCACATACGGATTTGAGGATGATACTTGGGATTGAGCTGAGTCGATGAGATTTGTTTTGTGTTTGTGATATCGGTGATATGGCAGGATTCGTACCTGAGGTACGTCCTGGTGTTGTAGCGGATCTTGGGGCGGCGATACGGGTGAATAGTGTTATAAATAAAATGGTCGACATGTGATCGTGGTATGAGGCATGATATGCTAGGATATTGATATTAGGCCGTATCGGGCGAGGTATATCCTCGATGATGCTATGTGCTGACGGTATCAGTTTGTACGAGATTGTCAATCTGTAGTCAGATCATGAGTATATTGAGGATATTAGTATTGTACTAGACATAGGTCAGTACCCTAGACTATGATCTTGAATAAAGAGGATACCAGAGGAATGGTGTGAGGAATATGATATTGACCCGTACCCAGATTTGGGGATGCCGTACGACGGATTTACGTACGAGTTATATCTTGATGATTGATCCGCACTCTTGACTTGGGATGTCTGATTGTAGATATGGTATCGGATATGATATTATTGAGGCGGTATCACCGACTAATATATATACAGGTATGTATATGGATCGACTCAGATGATAGGCGGTTTCCTTACCTGTAGTCCAGCTTGTTAGCTTAGCCCTTTAGTTTAGTTTAGTTGTTAGATTAGATTCGATTCTTACCTATTTCAAAAACTAATGAATCGTGGGTATTTTAAAAGACAGCCCAAGGGATCCTACGGATATTTCAAAAGACGTATCTTTTCATAAAACACCGTGGCCCCTATTTTCAAAACCCCATGATTCGTGTTATTTCAAAAGGCACCATTTGTAGGACTTATATTAGATTAATGCAGATTAGTTATAGTTGCGTCTAGTATTCAGCTCCCGCTCATTATTGTGGTTCGCTTCGCATCGCATGCTTATATTATGTTTCATACTCCATTATTGATATCATGCTGTTAGGATACCAGCACCATTACCGATGATGCGTATGTACCACGTACACCTACTTGCCGGCTCACACACATCTTCATCGGTAATTGCCATGTCACGTACACCTTAGAAAATATTATTGCTTGACATAGCATGTTAGCTAATAGTTTAGACATGATATTAGCGTACTTGCCTTATATGTTAGTTTAGACATTGTAGTTATTACCTGCTACTTCATGCATACTGTTATTCATTGTTATGCCGCATTCATGGATTCTCACGCATATATTCACTATTTTACGTGTTATTGAGGTTTTGGATTCGGATTTCTATGAGATTTTCTGGATTTGGAGGAAAACCGCAAAAACATAAATAAACCTTTTCTCTCTTTTAAAATAAAAAGTGCGGTTTTCCCATGATGTATGAGTCGTCCACCATGAGTTTGTTGATGGATTTCGAGACCCGATTCGAGGAGACGGATGAACCGTTTCGGGTACATGGTGGACCCGGTAAGGTACCCCGGGGCAAGAAGCGCGTGATGATGACGATGTGAGCCTGGCAGGGGAGCACTACCTACCGGTGATATTACCCGACGCGTCGGATATCCGGAGGATACCGTCGTGGTCTTGAGATGGATGGTAGGGCCCGGTCTGGACTGACGGCGCCCTAGATATTGTGATTGAGACATTGAGATTTGAGACTTGAGGTACATAAATTGTGACACAGAGATATCGAGGTATTTGGACACTTGTTTTATGTCGATGCTGGGTACTGTTTTATGCTGATTTCATATATGGTACCTCATTTCTTTTTTTTAAAATACAGAAATCTCACCGATTTATGAAACCAGTACATGCATTCTGTTTCATGCATTCATACATCATCCATATGATATATCACTACCTGAAGCACTGACACGGGCACATGAGATTACACTCGGGTTAGATATTACCTTAGCCATTGTTATAGGCTGCATGTTATACATATATTTGAGGATATATTATGATCATTGACCTAGGTTGCGTTATTTATGCGATTCTGTTCGTAGATGTTTTTCTACTCACGAGTTGGCAACTCACCCCCGTTGTGCCACAGTTTCTTGCAGGTTTCGCCGTACAGATTTCATTACGGCTTGCTGGCACTATTTCCATTTCCGGGTGACTTGCTAGTAGGTGGGTTTATTTGTATCGCACCCATCATTATATCTTGTATATTATTATTCTGTTGTATCTAGAAGTTCTATCAACCAAATATGTATTTATTTTGAAATAGAGACCAGTGATGTTATTCTTTCGACCGTAGAGTCGCGCATTATATTTCTGTGGATTTCTTATGGTTTTGAGTTTCCTTTTGAATTTTGATCCTCGCTGTTGGCGTTGTATATTATTTTACTTGTGTGGTTGTGACCGTCGATTGACGAAGAGCTAGCTCCCGCTTGGGGATGTCTTTTTATTGATTTCGTATACTATTCATGTTGTATCCCGTTTGGGGGCCAGTATTTGCAAAGGAGACTCTGCCGAAATTTTCGGGAAATATTTGATGTTTTTTTGAACCCGCGTAATTCGGCTTATGCTATTAAAACTACTTGTTTTAAATTGGTTTTCCTTCACTCTACTATCTTTCTTGGTTTGGTTTTCTGGGTTTTCGGCTTACTTAGATTACGTACGCCTCGAGACGTTCGTAGTTTAAGTGCCGGTCATATTCCGTACTTTCGGGACGTGACAAAAGTTGGTATCAGAGCGTTAGGTTTTACCTTCGGAGCGTAGGATGACCCTTGGTTGATGGAATAGGTGACTAAAGTAGTGTGACGTACCGTTGGTATGTTCCGCGGCATATTTACGACACGCCACTCCACTTAAGAAGCCTTAGGATGTACATTTCCTTGTTCAGTATTATATTCCTTCCTGATCTAGCCTCATCGGTACCATTTTAGTTTTGCTGCCACGATTACGGGCAGGGAGAGCTACGGCTAGAGTTGCGGTCAGCATGAGCTCGTCATGAACGAGGACTGACCAGGGCATGATTCCGGTGACACCCGATTGTAGAGAGGTGTCTTTTGATTGTGTTTTGCGCCACGAGCGTTGGATGGATCGCCGTATGAGATTGCTCGGACGTGTAGATTAGCACCAGAGGATTGAGCCACCGATAGAGGCTAGCCATACTTAGATGACAATTGAAGTGATTAAGGCACGGTTCAGCGTGCAGATGAGCGAACCATTTTTTGCTGTGAACGACGAGATATCGCCCCAGATATTGGAGCTATTACAGTACGAGGTTGTACTAAGAGATTATAGAAGGCCGCTAGTCACCAAGGAAGAATGACTAGGACGTGTGGATCGTTCGCTTACCGATGCGAGGTCATCAGATAAATTGATTCCAGCTAGAGACGACTTCACGCGGAGACGTTGAAAGTCGACAGAGACGATCGAATATCAGAAACCTACTATTCCAAGTTTAAAGAACTCGGAAAGACATGCAGGCAATTCTATGGTCCCTCTAGAAGAATGAAACCCTAACTCGATTTAATGACCGTGTGAAAGCCTTTGAACCTTAGGGTTTGCGGCAGTTCCGCGGCGCCATTAGTAAGGCTTGGGTTTGCCCTTCTACGGCTGGACCATCGATGCTGTGGTATGTACTCGATACTGTTAAATTGTACCCAAGATGTTGAGCTCTTGGGGGATTATGAGGTTTCGACGAATCGATCGGATGGTTCGACTTCATTCGGATGCTAGGTGGTGATATGCATTTCTTGGGAGACTCCAGATACGAGGATGGCCGTTGGAGCTCAGTCCATGCAGCCACAAAGAGACGAGTCCGAAACAGTCGACGTTAGAGAAAAGTGGAGTAAGGGGTTCGTACGAGATCTTGATGAGACGAAGTTCCACTCCGCCGACATCAGAGATTCGATACGCATGCCGAGGCATTGTGCTTGGATACACCTTCCAGAAGGAGTCGCGATGAGTACGCAGCCATTCCGGAACAAGAAACAGATTTAATAAAGGACGATGGCTTCCGGACAGTTCGGCAGAGACGTGATTTGGGAAGAGACCTCGACAGGACCTTTCTGGAATGAATTACGAGAAGACTTGGACCCAGGAGTGGTCATGTTACGCACGCCGGCAGGCCAGAGTTCAGGATCATCGACGAGACATGCCATGAGTAACCACGACAGTTGGCCAGAGATTCTTGGAGGATGTGCTTGAGCGGGACTATTCCGCCATACTTGATTTTTGGTATTTTGGGCAATCTATTCGCATGATTAATTTTGATGATTGAGTTTCATGATATTTGTTTTCATGGACTATGGTTGCACCTACTGAGCATTTACGATTTTGCACATTTGTTGCACTTGATATCGTTTTTGTGCCTTGGTTTCTCATGTTTATGATTTTATGGGTTTCATACAGTTGAGTTGATTTTGTGCATATGTACGCACACGATTTGGTTCTTGCACTCGGTATAGTTCACGTTTGCTTGCAGTGCAGTGATTCGCATTTTGTGCACTTAGATGCACTGGACTTCGATTTCGATTGTGATACTCGATATTGTTTTGTGCACTTTGTGCACCTAATTGGATTTTCCGTATGTTCGGCACTTGATATTGGATTTCATGATTTCATGCATGATGGATGCACCGGATTTTGATTTTTAGCGCATGTTGGGCGCCTGTTATGAGATGCGATTTGGTACACACCAGATGCACTGAATCGGGATTTTTCGTGCATGTCAGATGCACCTGATTTTGCTGTCAGGCACACACGTTGCCTATGACTGATGTTGTGTGCACACCTATTGCACCTAGATGTTGTTTCTGTGCACATTTATAGATTTTGATTTCCGTGCGCACCTGACGCACGTAGTATTCATTTATATTTGTGATTGATTTCTTATGGAGCAGTGCGTTTTTATGATATTCGCTATGTGTTCTCGTACTGAGCAGGACTAGTCAGAAGACAGTACCTGAATATATTTTGCATGCATTGATAGTTATCGAAGGGATTTCCAAAAAGCGAGCTATAGTCTCAGTATTTACCTACGTGTCCGAGATGACACGAAACATTTTATAAAGGAAACCCTTCTGAAATTGCTTCCAAAACGGCGGGACGTGCATATTAAACAAAGGATTTATATATATATGTGTGTGTAGTTATTTTTTTTACAATAAACGTCCGCCACTGTGCAGTGCTGCGAGCATCGCACGACGATTTGAAGAAGATTTGGCATGCATTGCTTCCAGATGTATTAATGATGTATATCATATTGATTTTCATTTTGGATTTGGACATTATGTCTTCACCATGACTCCGATGATTGCGGGATGCTGGATGGAGTTTTGATTTGAGTTATATGCTTATTTTTCATGCACATGCGCCGCGCTACGATTTGTTTTATGTATTTACAATTTCGGAGCCCCGACGACTTGATGGTTTTGGTTTAGATGTTTTAGTATTTGGGGGGAGTTTTACTTTAAATTCGGGGACCGAATTTTTTTTAAGGAGGGAAGATTGTAGCGTTTTGAAAATCGTTTCGGTGATATTTCGGAAAATCGGTAAAATAAGGGGGTTTTCTGTAAAAAGTCAAAATGCAAATATCTTTTTTTATAAAAATTAAATATACATATTCTAGCTATGTAATTGCTAGTATTTGGTGTTTATTGAGCCATTGGTGAAATTTCAAATTTTCTGAAAAAAAATTATTTTATTATTATTTTAAGCCGGATTCTAGTATTATATTGTAGGAATATTTTTGTCTCATTGCATTTGTATACGGTCGGAATACAAATGCGGGTATATATTTACAGTTGAGGGGTAATTCCGTAATTCGTTACGGGATTACTTTCGGAGTTGCCAGTTCTTTTTCCTGATTTAAACATCTTATTCTATGTTTAATTAATGTGAGTTATAGTTTTTTTTGTTTGAAATTTTTGGGCTAAGGAAAATTTCCAGATTTTTGGTGGCTGCTCTTTGTTTGGAGGGGTTTTATTTATTGTTTAATTATTCCTCACCACTCAAATAGTATTCCCACAGTGACCATTTCGAAAGTCTTTGGTGTGGTGTTGGCAGCATGGGCAAGATGATGGGGTTTGATTGTTGGTGTTGATTAATTTATTATATACACTCACCTCTTGGTTTCTTTGGCTCAACACCAATCAAAAATTCCCTGTGAACACTCATAGAAATACACAGAGCACTAAAACCACTTCTGCTTTGCAAATCCCAAGAGAGCATTCTTGGGTGGCCGAGCCCCCCCCCCCCCAAACTGCTGCTGCCCCAAATCTCCATTCCAATTCCATCACTAAAATCCACAATTTCCATAAAAAGGATCCAAAGCAATAAAACCCCAACTCCTAATGAAACATGACTCATTATTCTTTAGCCAAACAAACATGGATCTAGGAGCATGGAGGCCATTTTGGGAGGCTACATTTCAAGCTTGGTCTCTTGATTTTGTGAGGTATAAATCCCAAACCAAATTTAAATTGTTGGATAGTTTCTTTGATCAAAGTTAATTAAGTTTAAATGTGATTCTAATTGGGGTTTAGTTTGTAAGGGAAAGAGTTTGAGATCAAGTTAGGTTGTGATCATGTGTTCATGGTTGTGTGATGTTTTTTTAGCATCTTAAGCTATGCAACTTAATTTTGTCACTTATTGCCAATTGTAACATGTAAAATGTCCAAATGAAAATATTTTGGAAACTAGGTTTTAAGATAGATGTAATTAGATGAAATAAAAAATTTGGTTATGGTTAGAGTGGCTTAGTTAAGATAATTTATGAGCATTTTGGCCACTAGATTTGTTAAAATATCGTGGTTTGAAGTAAAACGGGTATTTGTCGCTTACTAGGTTTTTGGGTTAAATCGATTTTATTTTAGTTTGGGGTTTTTGTGAATTTTAACCTATTTTATATTATAATTAGTGTTTGTGAATGTGCAAATGAGTGTGCTTGGGGTTTTTCTCGATAGTTTGGCGTTTGTACGCCGACGTCGAGAGTTTTTGGGTTGATTTGTGAAAGCAACCATAGGTTTTGACCTATGCGGGATTCGTGAGTCGTTTTGGTTATGAGTCGGATTTTAAATGCGATACAGTGCGTTATGATATGTAGGTACCCCATGTGGACTTCGAGACGACAAGCAAGCGCGTGGCGACGTCGGCACCGGCGAGCGAGGACCAAGTGAGTAGATTTATATCTACGGGGAGAAGTCGGGTGGATGGCGTATAGCACCCCCGCAGTCCGTGGTGGTGTATACGGATGCGTATACACACCAACAATTATTATATGTTATTTGGGATTAATAACGATATTTAGGATGGATATTGATGTGTTGGATTATTTTAGTGTTGCGAACCTTAGGGTAGTGTTGCACTACACATACACACATACATACTTGCATACATTCCTATTTATATGTGCTCATGGAATTATTTATAGTTATGTGATCAGATGGGTATGGGAATATGTGTTCACATACGGATTTGAGGATGATACTTGGGATTGAGCTGAGTCGATGAGATTTGTTTTGTGGTTGTGATATCGGTGATATGGCAGGATTCGTACCTGAGGTACGTCCTGGTGTTGTAGCGGATCTTGGGGCGGCGATACGGGTGAATAGTGTTATAAATAAAATGGTCGACATGTGATCGTGGTATGAGGCATGATATGCTAGGATATTGATATTAGGCCGTATCGGGCGAGGTATACCCTCGATGATGCTATGTGCTGACGGTATCAGTTTGTACGAGATTGTCAATCTGTAGTCAGATCATGAGTATATTGAGGATATTAGTATTGTACTAGACATAGGTCAGTACCCTAGACTATGATCTTGAATAAAGAGGATACCAGAGGAATGGTGTGAGGAATATGATATTGACCCGTACCCAGATTTGGGGATGCCGTACGACGGATTTACGTACGAGTTATATCTTGATGATTGATCCGCACTCTTGACTTGGGATGTCTGATTGTAGATATGGTATCGGATATGATATTATTGAGGCGGTATCACCGACTAATATATATACAGGTATGTATATGGATCGACTCAGATGATAGGCGGTTTCCTTACCTGTAGTCCAGCTTGTTAGCTTAGCCCTTTAGTTTAGTTTAGTTGTTAGATTAGATTCGATTCTTACCTATTTCAAAAACTAATGAATCGTGGGTATTTTAAAAGACAGCCCAAGGGATCCTACGGATATTTCAAAAGACGTATCTTTTCATAAAACACCGTGGCCCCTATTTTCAAAACCCCATGATTCGTGTTATTTCAAAAGGCACCATTTGTAGGACTTATATTAGATTAATGCAGATTAGTTATAGTTGCGTCTAGTATTCAGCTCCCGCTCATTATTGTGGTTCGCTTCGCATCGCATGCTTATATTATGTTTCATACTCCATTATTGATATCATGCTGTTAGGACACCAGCACCATTACCGATGATGCGTATGTACCACGTACACCTACTTGCCGGCTCACACACATCTTCATCGGTAATTGCCATGTCACGTACACCTTAGAAAATATTATTGCTTGACATAGCATGTTAGCTAATAGTTTAGACATGATATTAGCGTACTTGCCTTATATGTTAGTTTAGACATTGTAGTTATTACCTGCTACTTCATGCATACTGTTATTCATTGTTATGCCGCATTCATGGATTCTCACGCATATATTCACTATTTTACGTGTTATTGAGGTTTTGGATTCGGATTTCCATGAGATTTTCTGGATTTGGAGGAAAACCGCAAAAACATAAATAAACCTTTTCTCTCTTTTAAAATAAAAAGTGCGGTTTTCCCATGATGTATGAGTCGTACACCATGAGTTTGTTGATGGATTTCAAGACCCGATTCGAGGAGACGGATGAACCGTTTCGGGTACATGGTGGACCCGGTAAGGTACCCCAGGGCAAGAAGCGCGTGATGATGACGATGTGAGCCTGGCAGGGGAGCACTACCTACCGGTGATATTACCCGACGCGTCGGATATCCGGAGGATACCGTCGTGGTCTTGAGATGGATGGTAGGGGCCGGTCTGGACTGACGGCGCCCTAGATATTGTGATTGAAACATTGAGATTTGAGACTTGAGGTACATAGATTGTGACACAGAGATATCGAGGTATTTGGACACTTGTTTTATGTCGATGCTGGGTACTGTTTTATGCTGATTTCATATATGGTACCTCATTTCTTTTTTTTAAAATACAGAAATCTCACCGATTTATGAAACCAGTACATGCATTCTGTTTCATGCATTCATACATCATCCATATGATATATCACTACCTGAAGCACTGACACGGGCACATGAGATTACACTCGGGTTAGATATTACCTTAGCCATTGTTATAGGCTGCATGTTATACATATATTTGAGGATATATTATGATCATTGACCTAGGTTGCGTTATTTATGCGATTCTGTTCGTAGATGTTTTTCTACTCACGAGTTGGCAACTCACCCCCGTTGTGCCACAGTTTCTTGCAGGTTTCGCCGTACAGATTTCATTACGGCTTGCTGGCACTATTTCCATTTCCGGGTGACTTGCTAGTAGGTGGGTTTATTTGTATCGCACCCATCATTATATCTTGTATATTATTATTCTGTTGTATCTAGAAGTTCCATTAACCAAATATGTATTTATTTTGAAATAGAGACCTGTGATGTTATTCTTTCGACCGTAGAGTCGCGCATTATATTTCTGTGGATTTCTTATGGTTTTGAGTTTCCTTTTGAATTTTGATCCTCGCTGTTGGCGTTGTATATTATTTTACTTGTGTGGTTGTGACCGTCGATTGACGAAGAGCTAGCTCCCGCTTGGGGATGTCTTTTTATTGATTTCGTATACTATTCATGTTGTATCCCGTTTGGGGGCCAGTATTTGCAAAGGAGACTCTGCCGAAATTTTCGGGAAATATTTGATGTTTTTTTTGAACCCGCATAATTCGGCTTATGCTATTAAAACTACTTGTTTTAAATTGGTTTTCCTTCACTCTTCTACCTTTCTTGGTTTGGTTTTCTTGGTTTTCGGCTTACTTAGATTACGTACGCCTCGAGACGTTCGTAGTTTAAGTGCCGGTCATATTCCGTACTTTCGGGACGTGACAACATAGTTGCTTGCGATGCCGCAAAGGAAGCTGTCTGGATGAAGAAGTTCCTCACGGAGCTTCAGGTGGTTCCTACCATTGTAGATCCAATACCGCTGTATTGCGACAACAACGGAGCTATAGCTTTAGCGAAGGAACCCAGGTCCCATCAGAAGTCCAGGCACATTTTGGGGCGGTACCACCTGATCAGGGAGATCATAGATCGCCGGGAGATCGAGGTGAAGAGAGTAAATACGGAGAACAACACTGCGGATCCACTCACGAAGGCCCTACCCCAGACTCAGTTCGAGCGGCAGATCGAGATGATAGGTCTTCGATACGCCAGTACATGGCCTTAGTGCAAGTGGGAGATTGTTATTGTATATGCCCTAGAGGCCATTACTGTATCATACTAGCTTGTATATTACTTGATGGAAGCTTGGGATATTCACAGTTGTATAGACAATCTTGCTCAAAATGGAAGTATGCTACTTGGTTTGTCTCTACTTCAATATGTGCATGTGTTTCTTTTAGCATATCGCTTATATACATATTAGTAGAGCCCTTAGGATCTTTGCTTGATTATCAGCGTTGTGATGGCGCTCACACTCGTGGGGCCTGGGTAATCCATAAGCACATCCTTATACAGGTCCCTAGTCGTTGGACTATCGAGACAGGGCATCGATACTCCGGAGTAGACTAGCGTATGCGCTTCTCATCCCAGCGGGGGAGACGGTCTGTCCCACAGCCGTCAGTACGTCGTACTTGAGATAGTATGCGGGTGCTCGTTAGGTTACGAGTACACTGGACATGACTCGTCGGGAACTGTTGGTTGGTAATATATCTATCATCAGTTATCAGTTCCCAGGTGACATGAGTACAGCTTAGTCCGCCGACTTGACACTGTCACTTCGCCTCGAGTGTGTTCCCACTGTACTTAGATTACTACCCTACCACGGCTCAAAGGAGTCGTGCAAACAGGTAGTAGTTGGCTGCAGTCCCGAAGCACTTGGATGCAGGGACGGTTAGACAGGATTCGTCTCTCCCAGTATTGGGGGTTGACATCACGCTGTGTCTAGGAGAGCCATTACACAAGTAGTCCCTGGCCAGGGCAAGCGAGATATACTGGTATGTTTCCAGTGTTATCTCAGGGTGTTCTGGGCTACACTCCGACACGACTTGTACCGCTATTAGGGGACTGACGTTCACCGCCTCCCTAGGCCCGCCATGCGATGTATCAGACGAACAGACCGGACTGTACGGAGATTGTCACATACAGGCTCAGTATGAGTTCGGATGGGTTTACTTCATCGGCCTTCTTATCGACATCTACCCGGGGACCGTTACGTACAGTTAGTGCCGCTTGCGGTCTGTGGTTAAACCCACTGCCAGCGTAGTGTCGAGTTTTTAGAGTCCCACACAGAGAGTTTCCCTGCATTGAGCGAAACGTGTAGAGGCCGTATGGTTTTACGGCAGGGCTACGATCACTTACGTTCACTTGTGTGCGTATGCTGTTCGGGCAGGCAATACTAGTGGGCTTTGGTTTAAGCCAGATCCTAGTATTGTGCAGATGGATTTGATTTGTCTTCTGTGCATTCGCATTCTTCGGAATGCGGATGCGGGTGTGTATGCACAGTTTTGAGGAGTGATAAAGGAGGAGGTGCCCCATTAGGGTTTTGGCAGTTGGTTCGGCCAAAACCGTAATGTGGCACACTCATTAGGGTTTTGACAATTCGTTTGGTCAAAACCGTTATGAGTCGGAGACATTGTTTACTAATCATTTTAGTGATAGATTAGTGATGGCTAATTGCATTGACCATTTGACCACTTAGACCCCTCTTGACTTTGTTGACCCGTTGACCGTGTTGACCATTGACCTTCAAGAGGGATCTACACTCTTCTTTTATTTTCTTTATAATTCTTGAGTTATGATAATGGTCAATTCAATGTGCCATCAACTTTATCATGATAGGATTAGTAATGATGATATTAGTGTATTATTGCAACCATGGTTCATTTCATTTGGCTTAATCCTTTTTCATTATTCCATTCTCATTCTCTCTCTAGAAATGAGAAGAAAAGAAAAGCTCCATGGTTGCAAACTTTCTCCTTCTTCTTCCTCCTCTTGATCTCTTCTTTTGATCTCATGTGTTGAGAGAAAAAGAATCCACATAGACAAACACATCCATCTTTCTCTTCTACACAACCTAAGGCATTTAGATTAGCAATCTCTTTGCCCTAGTTGCCTTGGCTTGAGGCGAAGCTTAGTGTACAACTCTCGGGTGGATCGTCTTCGACTCAAGAAGGCCGCGGAGGTGCCCAAGGTTCGGATCGACGCTTGGAGCTTAGATGGACGAGTGGGACAGAGGGATGAAGACCCGAAGGACCGGTTCCGTGAGGTATACTTTCTACAGCATAGTAGCTAAAACCTCTTAGTGTTTACTAGTTTCTAGTTTAGCAAAGATCCGACTTTTAGTCCATGTTGCCTTGCGCCAAAATCATTGTTTTTTGCCGTTTCCGCCTCCCCGTAAGAACCGGGGTGAGCAACGTGGACTTACAACACATGTCCTACTAGTATGATCCGCATCATAATCTCAGTAGTCCTGCATCATCCTAAGGGCTATATCAACATGTACCAAATGAATGAAAGCATGATCAAATGAATATGTCAAGATAAAAGGTGCAACCATATAACATACTATCATGTCGAGCAAGAATGTCCCCTGGATATATATTTATACACATATCGGTACATACACTATCATATAATGGCCTCTAGGGCATACATATGTCCAACAGTTCTCTGGAAATTTTTCAAAATGTTGGAATTTTTCACATTAAAAATATTCAAAAAATCGTGTAGGTAATTCTATGGACCCTCTAGAAGAACGATACCCTAACTCGATCAAATGACCCCGGAACTACGGCCAAAACGCGTTTTTGGTGGCGGTTCCGCGACGCCATTTGTGAGGCACGGGTCGGCCCTTCTACGGTTGGTTCATAGGTACTAGGTCATGCTTCTGGGTATTTTTAATACTGCTCAAGTGTTGAGCTTCTCTGTGAATTTTTTGGGTAATCAGTTAATCAATCGAATGGTTTAACATCGCCTAGTATTCGTGAATGTGATATAATAATTGGAATCTACACTAATTAGTTTTGTGAAAAGTAATTAGTTACGTGTAAATCTAATATTTTGGCCTCAGTAGAATCGGGAATCTTGTTGAATTACCCGACTTCTTTTTGAAAAGGTGTTTTCATATGTTGAGACCCAAATGTAAGATTTGCATCGTTAGGCATGAAATCCAGAATATGTGATATTCCGGGTTTATGATTTCTAAAGGCAGTGTTAATTCTAATTATTGTAGTTTTTCATTTTTTTTCTGCGACCATAAGTGTAGTATGTGGTGTATCGCCGGTTTCGTTGCTATATATCAACGACGATTGGGGTACGCATACTTACTTACGTTGATGATATGTGATATTATGTGTTGCTGAGATATAATGTGCTGGATCGTCATGAATGAATAGCCAGGGGTTTTATGTGAGATGAGCGTTTTTCTTTTTATTCATGTAAAATTAATTGTTTGTAATATTCTTTTGTTGGGGCACTTCCGGGTTGAGGATGATGTCACCATTGTTGTATATTATTTACTTTTCCACATTAGGATGACCCAAGGAGGGGAGCACAAGTGACTGGGTTCTAGGGTACAGTGGGAGGCCATCTCGAGAAGTCGAGACCGGGTTTCCTAAACTCTAGAATTGGTAGGGTCACTTGCCGCTCTTGTAGAGGTCTTGGGGTGTGGGCTTGGCTATTCATCGCGACCCTAGAATCCGTATTTTCTATTATTGGCTAAATACAAAATGCGGACCTCCTAGTATATCGTGTATTTTCATATATGTGCTTCTACTGTTGATATTCTGTGATGGGACCACTTTGTATGTTGAGACGAATGATGTATTATATATATGATATATAATAAACGTTGCTTATGTATTGCATCCATGCTAGTCCCACCCCGCTATGCCGTTAGTTAAGTAATCTAACGATACATAACGGGACATTGTGGCGAATGTGGATGTCATAAGCGTACGTTCTATTTTTGTTTCTTTTCTATAATGTCTTAAGGACTTAAATGATGGGACTACATTAATAAGATTAATGTAAACAAAAAGGAACCTAAAAAGATGTTGTAGAATCAGATTTGAAACCTACTCGGCTTTTTATGAAAAAACAAGTTTTCAAATTGCGGAACTTAAGCCACTCATTTTAAACCATTAGATTCTACAACGATATTAAGTTCAAAGCATTAAAGGTTTTCTTAAAAACTATTCGCAGCCCTCCTCGTGCTGTGTATTTTGACTATAGTTAAGGCGCAATGTACGGTAGTTAAGTGATGTTTTCCTACACCGCATATGATGCGATTTGTTAGGATATTCATATGATTATGTTGACTATAGTTAAGGGTCATATGGGTGGGTTAGTTAATCATGAAATGACGGGAAGAAATTGACTAGTGCTTATGATATGTTGACTATAGTTAAGGTCATGAGTGCTAGAGATAAAAACCATATCTGGAATTTCAAGTGTTGAAATTTGCAATGAGATTGCATACCTTCTATGTGATAGTAGGATCCCGATCCTACTGTGAGCAATAGTTGCTCCCGGGAGAGTTTTGCACTTTACAATTAGCTAACCCATTAGGTGTCTAGAAAGGTGTCAACGGGGCTACGCCTCTGGGAAAATGAGCTTTATTCTAATTAGGTCTGTGCGGAAGCACAGGGTACCTCCCTCAAAAATACCGGCACTGGCCTGGCTGAACGGTTAGCGAAGTTGTAGAATGTAATTAATTCTGGCTAATTTTTTCCTTTTATAGTTTGAAGGAAAATTTGATAAAAGCAGTGAGAGACATCGATTAGATAAGATAAATAGCCAATCTGATCTTTGCAAGAGCTTATTCTTTTCTCTCTCCTAATGGCAGATAACCATGACTAGATTTAATCTATTGTTAGAGAAAAATAAGCTTACCGGGCCGAACTATAAAGATTGGCTGAGGAACATTAACATTGCTCTCACATATGATAAAGTATTATATGTCCCCACTGCCTCAGCCCCGCCCACCCCAGGCTCTGAATCTTCTATTGCGGATAAAGAGATCCGCAAACCATGGGATATGGACTGTGCTACTGCCAAATGTCTCGCTCTTGCATCGATGGACAATACACATCAAAAGCAGCACGAGCAGATGGATGTTCAATTCATCTTTCTCCATACAAAAGAATTGTATGGGAAGCAATCTCGGACCCTGAGATACGAAGCATCTCGAGCTCCTGGCACACCAGTAGGTGACCACGTTTTAAAGATGATAGCTCTTATTGAAGAGCTTGAGGACCTCGGATGGACAATGGACAACGAGCAATATACTGATATTGTTCTATAGTCTTTTCCCTCTGCCTTTGCTCCATTCATAGTGAACTTCAAAATGCATAACATGGAGAAGTCACTACCTGAACTTCTCAATATGTTGAGAAATGCGGAGAGCACGCTTAAAGCGAAGTCTCGCTCTATGCTTGTTGGACAATCTTTCTCTTCCGTCCCAAAAGCCAAGGCCAAGGGAAAGAATAAGAAAAAATCCACCAAACCAAGAGGTGGAATCAAGAAAGCACAAGGAAGAGACAAATCCATGGTTGACAAGTCGGGAAAAGGAGAATGTTTCTTTTGCATGAAGATAGGACAATGGAAGCGGAATTGTACTGTGTATATTGCTGATCTCAACAAGAAGAAGCATGGTATATTTCTGCTTCAGGTGTGTTTGTGACTGAAAACTATTTTTCTATAAACTCTACTTCCTGGGTCTTAGATACCGGTTCGGGTTCTCATATTTGCAATTCTATGCAGGGCTTGAGAAATAGTAGAGTTTTGAAGACCGGTGATCACACTCTCCGAGTTGGAAATGGTTCCAATGTACATGCAGTTTCAGTGGGAGAGTATCTGTAACATTTCAGAAAATATAAAATATTATTTTGGGGATTTAATATTAAAATAATAATTTTCCCGAAAACTGCCCGATTTGCGAAATTGGGGTTTTCGAAAAAGGGTATAAATATATACCAATAATTGTGAAATAAATGGAAATTAAAATGATTTATTCATTTAAAAATATATTTAAAGGATTAGGCATTTTAAAAATTTATTTATATGTAGTTTGGATAAAAACCCGATTAGTGCACTGCTAATTGCAATTAAGTCAAATCCGTGTTTCTACAGTTTTCCATGGCTAGTGCACAATGTCATGTTACATTTGGTTACATGTTGCTGCATTTGTGTTGTTTTATGGGTATTATGTGATTTGGTTTTGAAATTTAAAAGAGAAAAGAAAAAGGAATGAAAAAGGGTTTAAAAGGTGAATGATTGGAGAGAGAGAGTGTGTGAGAATAAGTGAGAGAGGGGGGGGGGGCTGCCATACTTCATCCCATCATTTATTTTTCTTCTCCTTCTTCATCTTCCTTAACCTCATCTCCCTCCACATTCTAACCCTAGATCCATCTCCAAATAATCCCCAAAACCTTATACCCCCTTCACAAAAATTAATTCCCATCTCTTCCTCTACACATTGGATCAAGAAAAGTTGGATCTTGATGACTTTGGACTTCTAGGGTTTTCTTAAGTGACATCCATGAGGTATAATTTCTACCATTTAGTTAGTTTTAAGTTCCTTTATATTCTAGTTTAGTTTAGAAGTTGTTTTAGCGTGGAATTGTGGTGTTGGAAAATTCTAGTGAAGGGTTTGGGTGTTTGTGTAGTTTTAAGGTGTGTAGTGGCTGTTACAAACCTTAGGGATTGAATTCAAGAGCTAGAATTGAGTATAGTAGCTAAAATATGGATTTAAGATTGTGTCCATGTCGGTTTTGTACTGAATTGAGAGCTTACTGTGAATCTGGAGCAACCCGGGGAATTTTTGAGGAAAGCAAACAACTCCAGGGACGAAATTAGAGTATTAGGAGACCACCCCGACCATATGAACCCGAAAAGAGGCATCATGGCCGAGGTGGCCAGATTTTATAGGGATGTGGCCGGCCACTTGGTGGCATTTGGTGTTGGGGTTGATCCAGTAGGTCATATACTCCATGTACAGCACCCTAGACTTGTTTGTGCAACTCCTTTTGGCCTGAGTCAAAATCTGGGAGCACATTAGTGTGATTTTTGGATATGTTTTGAATGATGTGTTTTGATATTTAGATTTGTTTTTGGTTTTTGAATGTTTGTAAATCAACGATTAGAGGTAATTTGTTGGTTTTGCATACGTGGGCTATAGGTTCTAACCTATAGGCGATCTGTGTGCCGTTTTGGTTTTCGGACTTGATGTTAATAGTGATTGCGATTATTTATTATTGTAGGTACCCTCGCATGGATTTCGAGGCGATGGAGCGTGGCGTCACCAACTTCGGCAATCAAGAAGCAATTGAGTAGATCTATATCTACGGGGGAAGTCGGGTGGATGGCGTATAGCCCCCCCCCCCACTTTGATAGAAACTGATTTATATATATAGATTATGGTTAATGAAACCTTTAATAGGAAACTATAGATAGAGTAAAAAGGTAGTTAGAGAACCATATTAGAAACTAAGGATAGTTTGAAGTGATATGATACGACTAGTATGATGACGGGATTTGAGAATGATATTTGATGATATTGCCGTTTAGGGTACTACAGGACTAGAGAGTCGACGTAGATGTGTCATCCGAACCATACCTATTTGCAAACTGGAGAATCGTATGCATCTTTTAAAAAGATACCTTGAGGGACGTTACGGATTTTCAAATGATATTTTTCTTTAAAAACACCGTAGCCCCTATTTTCAAAACTACGATTCGCATATTTCAAAAACTGTTTGTATGGTTCGGGTGTGTATGTTAGATTAGATCCGCATGATTATAGTAAAGGTAGAGTGTAGTTGTAAATTGACTTGATGTGAGATATAAATGCGATGAAAAGAATATACGATGTGATTTGATGATTTGATGGTATGTTGGTATACGGATGAGAGTCGATTGAGATGATTGATACCTTTGCCAGTCCCCTGAGATGAGTTTGTTATGGATGTGACCTGGGACATAGGTATATATATATATATATATATATATATATATATATATATATATATATATAATGTTAAGAATCTGGATTGGTATGCCATACGAGACGTTAGGTCTGTACCCTCCTCGTCTTATAGGTTGATACGATCTTTAATATTTTAATGCCGCCATACGATGATTTTCCGTACGTGATGAGTTGGCTTGATGATTGATCCATACGCTTGACTAGAGGATGCCGTACGATGGATTATACCGTACGTAACGTTGTGTGGCAAGATGCCGATTGATAGATTCACCGACTCGGTCATGTTAGATACGTATACCCATCAGCATTTGCATATGATTTACCTTATGCTGCTTTCATGTTATTCGCATTGCATTACTTATACCAGTGATAGTACACCTGCACCATTATCGATGATGCGAATGTTACACGTACACAGATTGTAGGCTCACACACTTCATCATCGATAATTGCCATGTCACTATACAGTAGGATTGCTGCATCATGATATGACTCTTCGCATAACATACTTGCGTATATACCATTTGTACATCCATATTGGCGCACATAGCTATTGTATACTCATGCTTGCGTATATACCCACTTGTACAACCATACTTGCGCACATACATATTGTACACTCATACTTACGTATATACCACTTGTACATCTATACTTGCGCACATACATATTGTACACTCATACATGCGTATATACCACTTGTACATCTATACTTGCGCACATACATATTGTACATTCATACTTGCGTATATACCACTTGTACATCCATACTTGCGTACATACATATTGGACACCATACTTGTGTACATACCTATTGTACATCCATACTTGCGGACATACACATTTGTACATCCATACTTGCGTACATACATATTGTACACCCATACTTGCGGACATACACATTTGTATATCCATACTTGCGTACATACACATATGCACCATTATACGATATTGTATTTGATTTTAGAGATTTGGGAACCGCATGATATATTTTAAAAACTTAATTCATTTAAAAGAGCGGTGTTCCCTTGATATGTGCATATTACTGTTCCATGTTGCATGATATACAGATATGCTTACATTTCTGTTATATGCCGCATACATCATGCTTTACCCTTTTATGCATTGAGACATGCTGTTTTCATGAGATTTCTGGATTTGAGAACCGTGGCTATTTCAAAAGAAAGCATGTACTTTTTTAAAAACCCGGTTTCTCTTGATATGATATTTCAGTGTGTCCACCATGCGTTTTCTCGGTTTTGAGACACGTGACATGTGAAACCCGATTCGAGGAGCTGGATGAGGCCGATTGCGGGTACATGGTGGACCCGGTATGGTACCCCGGGGCAAGAACGGATTGCTGTGCAGTAGACGGTGAGCCTGGCACAGGGACTACTACCTACCAGTGATAGTATTTGGGCTCGGCGGATATCCGGAGGATACCGACCGGAGTCGAGAGATGATATGGGCCGGTCCGGACTGACGGAGCTCGAGATATGAGGATTTACGTGTCGATGCTGGACACGGGTTTCATGATGTTTTCGGGTGTCGATGTTGGACACCCAGGTTCCATGATTTTGATGTGTCGCGAGGGACATCGTTGATTTATATCCTCATACTCACATGCATACATACATTGATTATATGGTTGGACGAGATCCATATGCATACATACATTGATTATATGGTTGGACGAGATCCACATGCATATAGACATTGGTTATATTGTTGGATTATATCCGCATACATATAGGTATTGATTACATTATTGGCACATATAATGACCCGGTCACCCTAGATATCATAGTATTACTTTTATGATATAGTTGACATAGGAGTCGTTGTTTATTTGATTTCTACTTGTAGATGTTTTTCTATTCACGAGTTGGCAACTCACACCCTGTTGTGCCACAGTTCTTGTAGCTTGACCGCACGGATCAGTAGCGGCATCGCTGGCACATAGCTACTTTTAGGTGGTTTGCTTGGTAGGTAGGACATTTGTATCGTACTCACTCTTGTATTTACTATTTTATATTGTATCTAGTCAACTCCATCAAATCAGAATTAGTAATTGTATAAGTAATGAGACTTAGTGAGATTGTGGTTGCGAGACTTAGAGCGAGGGGTTTTCCGCTACTTGTGCTTTTGATGTCTTGCTTAATTCTTTATCTTTTGTAGTGAACTTCGCCATTGGGCGTCGTATACTTACATATACTATCTTGCGTGGTTGTGATCCGCCGTTTGGCAAAGAGCTAGCTCCCGCTTGGGGATGCCTTTATATTATCTTGTATTGGGGTTTTGGATCAAAATATACAAAGGAGGTTCTGCCCAAATTTTTAAAAGACGAAACATATTTTCAAACTAGTAAATTTTACTTGCATCATTCATGTTCCTTTTCTATGCCTTTAAGAAAACTTGATTTCATTATACCTTTATTTCAAAACTTCACCTCCTTGATTTTTCTTGAAAAGGTTTAGATTTCTGGGTTTCAGCTTACTTGAATTACGTGACGCCTTTCGACGTGGCGTGATTTAAGTGCCGGTCATGAGCTAATATTTCGGGTCGTGACAAAGTTGGTATCAGAGCGCTAGGTTTAACCTTGGTTCGAGTCTATGTTTGACTATGCGGAGTCTAGGGCGGGTATGTATTTCGGAGCCTAGGCTTAACCTTACAGAACTTAGACTTGAATGGGGGGTATTAGACCCGAACTTTCATTTCATAGGCTGACCCTGATTGATGGAGTAGGTAGCTTGAGTAGAGTGACGTACTGTACGTATGTTCCGCGACATATTTACGATATGATACTCCACTTGAGAAACCTTAGAATGTACATATTTTTGAGACTTATGATCCTCTTCATATCCATGATTATACATCCATTTGAGATCCTTGATTCTATTCGTTTCCATGATCAAACTCTCATTGATGATGTTCCTTCTTATGATCATGTATCCATTCTGGATCTGTCGTTCCTTTCATGCCTTTGATCTATTTTTATCGATACTCGATTGAGGTTCCTGTCACCATAGTTTGAGCACAGTTTGAGCCGCTACTAGTGTTGTGGTCAGGGCGAGATCGTCTGGACGAGGACTGACCATTGTGATTCCTGGTGACACGGGAAACGTCTCGAGTTAGTATTTATGTGGTGACCTCTTGTTGAGGCGAATGGTTGGTTTCGCACTGGATGATCAGGCCATTGTTAGAGCTGCCAGTTGCGAGAGGACTGTTGATGTACAGCCTACCTCAGAAATTGTGATGTCGTCTACCGTTCAGACAGATGACCCATCTGTTGCTGAGATGATGTGATGTCGCTTCCATACTTTACGAGCTGGGATCGCTGGAGCTTCCAGGAAGAGATGCGACAGATGATAGCTAGTCTATCCCGAGTTGAGAGACGAAGGTGATTCGTCAGATTGATGCACCGACGCAGACCCGTTAAGTCAGATCTAGAGTAGGCCGATCCAGAAATGACCGTGATGTATCGTTTTTCCTGGAGGATTGAGGCATTATTTAGCGTGCGGACGAAGGGTATTCTCATGTCGCCTAGGCGAAGTTAAAAAGTTTGAAACGAATGTCAGAAAACACATTTTTCCAAGTTTAAAGTATTCGGAAGAACATGCAAGTAATTCTGTGGGCCCTCTAGAAGAATGAAAGCCTAACTCGACATGAGACATCGAACCGCTTTTGAACCTTTGGGTTTGCGGCAGTTTAGCGGTGCCATCGGTGAGGCTTGGGTTTGCCCTTCTGCGGCTGGTCCAGAGGTATTGTGGTATGTACCAGATATTTTTTAGACTGTACTTAGGTGTTGAGCTTTCGGAAATTATGGGACTTTGACAAATCGATCAAAACGTTTAATGTCGTCTGGATATCATGTGATGAGAGATCAGCAAGCTGATCAGCTTTGGATAAAGGACCTCACCCAGATGTGTTGTGAGATGATCGAGAACGGACGAGTATTGAGCATTCCTTCGATGGTTGGGCAAGTTCCCGAGGACGTGTTCGGCTAGAGATCTTCTACAGAGTGATGAAGATACCGAGTTCATGATTTCGAGTCCGTGTGAGAGACTTCGGTTGACTGTAGCCGAGAACATTTGCAGTACGCAGATAACATGACGTGACGTCGAAGTGGACGATGATACAGATGAGTGGGACCAGAGGTTCGTGCGAAATGCTGACGAGCTGTTGTTACTCCCCGTTGAGATTGAAGATCGGATATGTTTACAGAGGCGTTGGGATGCGACCAGTTCCCGAAAAAATGCTATGCTGAGGACGCAGATGTCCAGAGAGCGAGAAAAGATTATGCAAGAGTACCGGTCTCCATACAGTTCGGCATAGGCGAGATCAGAAGAGACCTTGAGCAGGTTCCTTCCAGGACACTGCTGCAATAAAATTTGCACCGAGGATCAGTTGTGTCACGAGTATTAAAAGGACCAGAGGTCGACGCCAGTAACGTGCTTCTTTACGAGTGGTTGTGATGATTGGCCGAGAGATGACCAGAGAAGTGTTAGAGCGGAATCTTTCCCGTTAGCACACCTGAGACAGAGGACGCCAGACCGTGAGCAGGAGGCAAGCAGATGTTCTTGCTCTGCCAGTTTTGGGCACACCGACATTTTTCGACATTGTAGGAGGTGTACCTCGATATCATTTATTGCGATTTGCGTTTGTGATCCGAATATCATGCTTATATCGCTTGGATTTGAGTTTTGATGATTGACTTTCATGATATCGTTTTTGTGCACCATGGCTGCACCTACTGGGTATTTACATTTTTGCGCATAGTAATCGCACTTGATATATATTTTATACACCGTTGTGTTGATTTGCGATTTGTGCATATCCATTGCATTTGATGTCGATTTTGTACCTTCATAGCATGTATTTATGATTTCGTGGATTTCATACGGATGATGTAATTTTTGCACTTGGTATAGCTCACATGTGCTTGCAGTGCATTGATACGGATATTGTGCACATAGTTGCACACGTTTTTGATTTATACACCTTGGTGCACTCGGTGTTGCTTTTTATGCGTTTGAGTTATTGATTGTATTTCGTGCATTTGATGCACCAGATGTTGTTTTCGTGCACAATAGATGCGCCAAATGTGTTATCGTGCACACCCGTTGCACTGGATAGATGTTTTCATTCACATCTGTTGCACTTAGTTTTGCTTTTGTGCATATTGTGGCACCTGTGTTTGGATTTGATTTTCATGCGCACCGGACGCACGTGATTGTTGGGTACGCCTTTTGAGGCTGATTTTGCTTTTGAGCACTTTGTTTTCGTTTTGGACACCATATTATATGGTGGCCAAACAGGACTGATCTGAGGACAGTACCTGAGTACTTTGCATGCATTAAAAGTTTACCAAGAGGTTTTTGAAAAAGAGCTATAGTCTCGCTATTTCCTACGTGTCCGTAAGCGACACGAATGTTTTTTTAAAGGAAAACCTTTTGGGATATTTTAAAATGGACGGGACGTATATCTAAGTAAAACATATACGAAACTATAATTATTATTTTACAAATGAGCATCCGTCACTTATGCCGTGAGTTATGCATCACGCGGTGATTTAGAAATATTTTGCATGTATTTTATTCAGATTTTGGAGTTTTTCAAGGAAGCGTACTATACACGTATTATAGTATTTGACCAGTGTATGTTGGATTTCAGTAGTGGATTTTGAGATCTGTATCTCTATTGTATCTCCGAGGATATGCATGCAAATACAATGATTTGCGTGACACTTGACAGAGTTCGGTTTTGAGTTTTGTACTCGTTTTCATGCGCACTTGACGCGCTGTGTTGTTTTTGCATCTTCCTCGATTTCGGAGTCCCGTTGATTTGAGTTGATTATTAGAATGTTTTAGCACTTGGGGGTTTAAATTTAAATTCGGGGACCGAATTTATTTAAGGGGGGAAAACTGTAACATTTCAGAAAATATAAAATATTATTTTTAGGATTTAATATTAAAATAATATTTTTCCCGAAAACTGCCCGATTTGCGAAATTGGGGTTTTCGAAAAAGGGTATATATTTATACCAATAATTATGAAATAAATGAAAATTAAAATGATTTATTCATTTAAAAATATATTTAAGGGATTTAGCATTTTTAAAATTTATTTATATGCAGTTTGGATAAAAACCCGATTAGTGCACTGCTAATCGCAATTAAGCCAAATCCGTGTTTCTACAGTTTTCCATGGCTAGTGCACCATGTCATGTTACATTTGGTTACATGTTGTTGCATTTGTGTTTTTTTTATGGGTATTATGTGATTTGGTTTTGAAATTTAAAAGAGAAAAGAAAAAGGAATGAAATAGGGTTAAAAGGGTGAATGATTGGAGAGAGAGAGTGTGTGTGAGAATAAGTGAGAGAGAGGGGGAGGGGGGGAGGCTGCTGCCATACTTCATCCCATCATTTATTTTTCTTCTCCTTATTCATCTTCCTCACCCTCATCTCCCTCCGATTTCTAACCCTAGATCCATCTCAAAATAATTCCCAAAATCTTATACTCCCTTCACAAAAATTAATCCCCATCCCTTCCTCTACACATTGGACCAAGAAAAGTTGGATCATGATGACTTTGGACTTCTAGGGTTTGCTTAAGCGACATCCATGAGGTATAATTTCTACAATTTAGTTAGTTTTAAGTTCTTTTATATTCTAGTTTAGTCTAGAAGTTGTTTTAGCGTGGAATTGTGGTGTTGGAAAATTCTAGTGAAGGGTTTGGGTATTTGTGTAGTTTGAGGTGTGTAGTGGCTGTTAAAAACCTTAGGGATTGAATTCAAGAGCTGGAATTGAGTATAGTAGCTAAAATATGGATTTAGGATTGTGTCCATGTCGGTTTTGTGTTGAATTGTGAGCTTACTGTGAATCTGGAGCAACCCGGGGAATTTTTAAGGAAAGCAAACAACTCAAGGGACCAAATTAGAGTACTAGGAGACTACCCCGACCATACGAACCCCAACAGAGGCACCATGGCTGAGGTTGACGGATTTTACAGGGATGTGGCCGGCCACTTGGTGGCATTTGGTGTTGGGGTTGATCCAGTAGGTCATATACACCATGTACAGCACCCTAGACTTATTTGTGCAACTCCTTTTGGCCTGAGTCAAAATCTGGGAGCATATTAGTGTGATTTTTGGATATGTTTTCCGTATTTTGAATGATGAGTTTTGATATTTGGATTTGTTTTTGGTTGTTGAATGTTTGTACATCAACGAATAGGGGTAATTTGTTGGTTTTGCATATGTGGGCTATAGGTTTTAACTTATAGGCGATCTGTATGCCGTTTTGGTTTCCGGACTTGATGTTAATAGCGATTGCGATTGTGTATTATTGTAGGTACCCTCGCATGGATTTCGAGGCAACGGAGCATGGCGTCACCGACTTCGGCAATCGAGAAGCAATGTGAGTAGATCTATATCTACGGGGGAAGTCGGGTGGATGGCGTATAGCACCCCCGCACACTTTGATGGAAGCCGATTTATATATAGATTATGGTTAATGAAACCTTTAATAGAAAACTATAGATAGAGTAAAAAGGTAGTTAGAGAACCATATTAGAAACTAAGGATAGTTAGAAGTGATATGATACGACTAGTATGTGATGACGGGATTTGAGGATGATATTTGATGATATTGCCGTTTAGGGTACTACAGGACTGGAGAGTCGACATAGATGTGTCATCCAAACGATACCTATTTCCAAACTGATGAATCGTATGTATTTTTTAAACAGATACCTTGAGGGACGTTACGGATTTTCAAATGATATCATTTCTTTAAAAACACCGTAGCCTCTACTTTGAAAACTACGATTCGCGTCTTTCAAAAACTGTTTGTATGGCTCGGATGTGTATGTTAGATTAGATGCGCATGCTTATAGTAAATGTAGAGTGTAGTTGTAAATTGACTTGATGTGAGATATAAATGCGATGAAAAGAATATACGATGTGATTTGATGATTTGATGGTATGTTGGTATACGGATGAGAGTCGATTAAGATGATTGATACCTTTGCCGGTCCCCTTGTAAGTGCATGGCGGCGCTCCGGCCGTCAATCCGACGCCGGAATGCGAAAACGAAACTTTTCTAGAACTTAGAAACTGGCACCACCGCGCACTAAAATCCCGGATCGGGCCATTAACCTACTCCTAGCAAATACGAGAAAGGGTAGAATGCTATACCGAGCGATCCGTGTCCTTCGGTCTTCGGCCTCCACTCCGATCTCCTCGCAAAATCTCCGGTCTTCAGCTCTTCGTCGGAACGGGTACAACATCGCCGGGTTCTTTTACGGGCTCCCACCTTTGGACCGAGGCAACTCGGGCACGAAGTTGGCGAGCCGACGTGCCCAAGAAAAGCTGTAGGCTAGTGTAGAATCACTTTGTCTCAATGGGGTGAAGTTTCCTTGTGTGGATGTGGAGTAGAGAATGAACAATGGAGGGAGGTTTGGAATTTTGGCAAGCAAAGAATGAGATGTATGTTTTTCCCACCACCACAAAATCAATCTCCCTCTCTCTCTCAAAAGTGGCCGGCCCCTCTCTCCATGGTGGAGAAAAATGAATGAATTTCCAAGAGAATAAAAGTCATGATAATAATGGATTAAAGTCACACCAAGTCAAATCCAAATCCTAATCAACTCTCATCTCATAAAAGCAAAGGAATGGATGGAAAAAGAATCTCATCATGGTATAACCATCATGAAGCCACAAATCGCAAAAACCCCCTCCACAAATGCTAATTTGCAAACATGCAAATAAGCCCCTCCATCAGATAAGTCCGGCCGTGAAGGAACAAAGGAAAACTGGCCGGAACGGAATGCAAACTGGCAACTTCAGAAAACTGATCCCGTAATAAATTACAGGAAAACCCAGCGACTGTATATACATACCCGCATTTGTATTCGCACTGAATACAAATGCAAAGAGACAAAATCTACACTGTACAATACTAGGATCCGGCTTAAACCAAAGCCCGCTAGCATTATCTGTCCGATCATGATCCGTGCAATACCGCACGGATAAGATCAAACCCTGCCATATCTCCATACGACCCCTACAACGCTTCGCCCGAAACTTGAGAAAACGGTCTGTGGGGGACTCTAAAGACTCGTCAATACTTTGGCTGTGGATTTAACCACTAGCACGTCAGAGGTATTAGGCATACGTAACGGGAAACCAGGTATTGACCAAAAGGGACGTCGATGAGCGAACTCATCCTGACACCCTACTGAGCCTGTCAGTGACAATATCCGTACAGTCCGGTCCGTTCGTCTATGAACATCGCATGGCGGGCCTAGGGGGTTGGTAAAAGTCAGTCCCCAAAAAGCGGTACAAGTCGTGTCGGAGAGTAGCCCAGAACACCCTGAGATACTACTGGAATACCTACCAGTAAATCTCCTGCCTTGGCCAAGGACTTCATGTAATGGCTCTCCTAGACACAGCGCGACCTCACCCCCAATACCGGGAGAGACGAACCCCTGAAGATCTGCTCACTGCCTCCATGTTGCTCGGGACTGTACCCAACTAAAACCTGTTTGCACAACTCCTTTGAGCGTGGTAGGGTAGTAATCAAAGCACAGTGGGAACTCACACAAGACAAATGACGATCTCAGGTCAATGAACTAACCTGTACACATGTCACCAGGGAACTGCTATGTGACATCTGGTATAAGACCAACTAGCATGTTCCCGGCGAGTCCTGTCCGGTGTACTCACAACCCAATGAGCACCTGTGTACATCTTAGGTGAACTAACTGACACCAGTGGCTTGTGAAACCGGCCATCGCCCCTCGTCGGGGTCTCGACTGTATACACTAGTCTACTCTGGAGTATCGATGCTCTGTCTCGAAACTCCCACGACTAGGGACCTTTTAAGGATGTGCTTATAGACCCTAGCTCCCACGTATATGATCGCCCTCATACTGCTAGTAGTCAAGCAAGAATCCTAGGGGCTCTATCAACGTGCAATAGTGACCTGTAAGGTCACCTAAAGCAGTACACGATGATAAAGATAAACCAGATAGCATACTATCATCTTGAGTAAGACTGACCTACCGGTATAGGTCCTCCCTCAATCATTGCAATCACGTGCCTGTGATCCAATAATTGGCTCTGAGGGCACTATCTCCAACAATCTCCCACTTGCACTTAAGGCTAATTATTGCGATGTCGCTTACTCACAGCCCGTGTGATACCGAACACCCAACTCCTCTACTAGTGAGTCTCACAAAGCTCGTTTGCAAAACTATTGCGTTCAAGGAATAGCCTCAGTGAGTAGATCCGCTGTGATGTTTCTTTCTATGTCTCTCTTTATCTCAAGTTCGCGGAGAAACACATCTCCCAAAATGAGCAATACCTGTCTTAGAATATGTTTGGATGTCGGATGGGACCTAGTTCATAAGTGAACTCCAAATCCAAACTTCTTAGACTGTATCGTCAACTGAACTTAATCAGTATCCTGCGCCATGCCTCCCTCAGTATCCGCCTGGACCACCTGTCCAAAATACTGCCCCTCTTCAGAGGGAGAACTATAACTCTGAAAGTCACTCTGTTATCCAGGTCACCTTGGATGCCTGGAATGATAACTGTCTCCCAAAGGAGGCTGCCGTTATCATTTTCCTAGAACATCAACTTTTGTTCTAAAACTGCTTCCGATCGTTTCTCCAGGATTGGATTAATATCAACTTACTGCATCTCATGCAAAAACAACATCTGGTGTGGTACTTGACATCTCATGATTGACTCAATTCCCTAAGCAACTGATCTGCCTGTTAGTTATATGTATGCCCTAGAGGCCATTACTATACATAGGATGTATATTGTAGTGGATGCTTGGACATATATAGGGAGGACTTTCTTGCTCGACATGATACTATGCTATCTGGTTGATCTTTACCTTAACGTGTACACTGATTGTCTCTCTGTTACATGTTGGTAAAGCCCTTAGGATGTCTACTTGACTACCCGTACTATGATGCGGATCATACTAGTGGGGACATGGTAGTCTATAAGTACATCCTTCAAGGTCCCTAGTCGTGGGTGTATCGAGACGGGGCATCGATATACCAGAGTAGACTAGCGTATACCTTCTCGACCCATACAGATGGGCGATGGATGATCCTATATCCATGGTGTTTGACATCATAGATGATATACGGGTGCTCAGTGCAGACTGGGTACACTAGACGGACTCGCCGAGAACTCCCAGATGGTATTATACCTTACGTTAGAGGGCAGTTCTCTGGTGACACTGGTACAGAGTAGTCTGTTGACCCGAGATCGTCATAGAGTCTTGTGTGATTCCCACTGTGCTTTGATTTCCACCTTACCACGTCCAAGAGGGCGTGCAAAACGGTGGTTTTTGGGTACAGTCCCGAATCACATGGAGGCAATGAGCGATAGGAGGGTATTCGTCTCTTCCGATATAGGGGGTTGATGTTGCGCTATGTTCGATTGGCTATAACCGGAAATCCCTGGCCAGGGTTGCTGAGATTTACTGGTAAGTGTTACCAGTAGTTTCTCAAACTGTTATAGACCTCATATCGACACGACTTATCGAGCTATTGGGGTCTGACGTTAACCACCCCTAGGCAAGATATGCGACATATCAGACGACGAGACCGGACTGTACGGTAAGTGTTACTGGTTGGATTCACAGGAGTGTGAGCGGGCTTGCTCGTCGATCTTCTGATCGCTCAATACCTGAGTGGCCGTTACGTTTAGCTGACCGCTTGCGGCTTGTGGGTGTTTGATATGATCATCACCTGCTGCCGGCATATTGACGAGTCTTTAGAGTCCTACACAGAGGTTTCCTGGCTCAAGCGAAACGAAATAGGAGCGCATATGAGATATGTGCGGTACCGTGAATAAGGCGTGTATGTGATACCGTATTCTATTCTCGCGATGAATGTATCGATTGGTTGTATGCGATATAACCTAGTTATTGAATCGATGATTGATTCGATAAGTCGATACATTGGATATTAGTCGGTCATATGCGATATAACCGGATCGTTAAATCAAGTGTTGATTTAATGATTTAATGTATAATTATATATTTGATATATTACTTTACATTAAGTAGTATTGGTTCATTTAAGATTATTTTCTCACTTGAATGTGCACATTGTATATATAATATATGTTTGTGCACTAGTTTGTATCATGTTTGATGATACATGCAAACTTGGGTGTGTGTTTACTTTAAACCATGTTTAGGTTAATGGTTAGGGTTTTAAATCTTTTATTTATATTCTTTAATTCATTTTTGGGCAAAAAGGGAAATGATGGCTTGCTTTGTTTTATAGTTGAAGCTTCATGAAGCTTTGAATAAGTCTACCATTTTTGTTTTATGCATAACCTAACCATTCACCTAACCATAGTTTATTCTCTACACTAAACCATGGTTGCTAAAATGATAAGAATCACTTTATTTTCTTTTTCATTTTTATCTTATCATATTCTTTTCTTCTTCTTCATCTTCTTCAAGAAGAAGAAACCATGCTACCTCCAATAGTGCCATGATCAAATGAGTGAGAAATCCAATTCTAAAGTGAACCCACTTCCTATTTCTTCATCCTCTACCACTTTTCATGTAGTATAGGGTGTTTACTTCACAAGTTTCATGACTTGGTGAAGTTGGAGCTTGATCTTGAGTTGCCTCGACGTAGATCATCTTCGGCATCGAAGTCGACGACCTAGCCCGATCTTTTCTCCGATGAAACCACCGCGAGAGTCTAGGATTCTGATGGTTGCAGTGGAGGGACATCATCACGGAGCCAAGGAAGTGGAGGACCGGATCTACAAAGGTTGTAGCCTCTTTCACTATCTAGTTAAGTTGTTAACTTGTTGTTTCGCCTATACCTCTAGTTACGATCTTGCTTAGGGTTACTTGGCACAAAGAAATTTTTTTAATTTGGCATGGTTGATGCCTTGTGGAACCTTCTTAGTGTGCCTAGGAACCCTACACTGCCAATCATGCACATCCCTCTCTACTTTAGTCTATAAGACACCTTTAGAGAGGGTGACTCCATTACCTGCAGGTACACTACTCCATTACCTGCAGGTACACTACCGTGCCAGGAGTCGTCCAATCTATAAACTATTAGAATGCTGTCTAAGTACCCAGATTGGGACACTTCCCAAATCTAGATCTAAAACCATAGATCCAGTAACCAGAATGTCTGATATAATATCCAAGTCCTATGTGGAAAAACCACTGTGTGACAACCAAAGTATAATCGATCGTAGTATAGGAATATCACTTCCTACTCTGTGTATGTCATCCAAATACCAGGACATCACATCCTACTACCTTCTTAATAGAACCATCCCCTATTCTGATGAAGTCAAACCTATGACTGTCACATCAGAAACAGATGATCTATCTCCGCTATTTCCGCTTTAGTCTATAAATAGACATAGGCCTTTTGTCCACCAATGCTTCCGCTACTCCCGCTGACTACGACAACCCTCTGGCAGAGTCATATACACGTGCACTTCCAAAGCTAGTTTAGAACAACGCTATACTCATCCTCCTGCCGGGTCTCACAGTCTGGAACAACAGCAATGGAAAGTCTGGGTAAACAAGAACCTCCCTGTCACCGTCCTTGAGCATACTGAAGTACCTCTCGAGCACCTGAGGTTACCCACCGTATCTGCGGAGTGGCCAATGGAATGTCAAACCAAATTGAATCTTTAGGTTCTTATCAAATTTTCAGTAATCGTCTGTGGTTCTGGAATCACTTCCAGTTCTACCATACTCCCACTACTGTTTTCTGAAAAAATCCATTTTTGTTAAAACTGTGGCAAGTCAAGAACAATATCACTATTGATCTTCTAGATGGTAGAAAGTCAACCCTCGTCATAGCCTGGATCAACACACAAACAACAATTACAGAAACGTGCCTTGAGTTATCCAGAGTCTGGTTTTAAGCATAAGCTGGACAACTCCCCGTACCTTAACATCGTCAAGATATGAACTGTTCTATATCCAATACAGAAACAGAGGCACTGATTTAATTGAACTAGATTCAAATCATGTAGCTGTCTCCAGTGCATGACAACTAAATGGAAGGAGGCCGATCAGCGTTACTCAACTAAGGAATGCTTCCAATTATGAGTAACCTGAAAAAGAAGCATGTTCTCTTAATTATTACTATCAACTGAATACCATACAAAGTATCTACATCTTCGATCACCTTGACGAATCCCGCTACTTGCAATACCTGGTTCTCTACTTTACTCATATACCTATAACTTCTCAAAACATGGACCCTGTGTTTCTACGAAACACTTGTCTAAAAACTAGAGAAGTCATAAGTAAACCGAATATAGTACGAGGACCAACCCCTCTGTCCTAATGGACACTGGACAATATATAATCCTCTGTATAAGTCCTCTGAGTCTAGTGACTCATTCACTGTGTGTCGTAGGTTGAAAACTGTACTTATGGTTAAGAAGAATTACACCGCTGTTCAATGCTCCTTACCTAACCATCCACTGATATAGGTAAATGTCATAGACATAATTTCAAAAAGGTATATCTCACTCTATAAAAATAGACGTACAGATATATCAATTTGAAATTGGTTCAGAACAACGAATATTCAAAACCAAATATTTGCCGTCCGGCAAACAACCCAGGTGACTTCCTCAAATATCACCAATTACAATGAATCCCGATATAATGAGGATGATCACCTAATTCCCAATAACTTACTCCCACTCATCATCTGTAAAACCATACAGATGTGAGAATCAAACCTGGTAAATACATAACCTGGAGCAAGTGTCTAATTGGGAAATCTGTTTTCTTTTAACAGTACACAGTGAAACTGAAACATTGAAATGTTTCGATGGGGTATCCCGGTATTCCTAGTAATGCCACTTCCATTATCCAGATTCACAACTGTAACCGTATAATTCTTTGCCATCTCTCCAAATCCCTTTTTATGTCTTTAGTCATTACCTTCTGTACACCCTCTTAGGCTAAATGGTTTTCTTCCTTCCCTACCGTTCGGCACAAGCCTATGGTTTGGAAGAAGACTATCCAATAAGCATAATGGGTGTACTGTTCTAATCCTAGGAGTACTCGCAATGTGAGAGAAGGTGAAGACAAAAGACAACCGATTAAACCTTATTCCTATTTCTCCTGAACCAGAATCCATCCCCGAACTGGAACAAGTTCCTTTCGAGTTCGTATACAACCATACGATGGAGTATCCAAATAACTGTGGATTTCATAGTGATACGGAGTGTTCTGGAGAAATACAAAGGTGAAATGGGAGTGGTAATGAAATACTTGGTTTGGTTGTGAATAGAGGTCATTCCCGGTGAAGGGATCTCGGCTCTTTCCCCGTAGAATGAGGTGCAGGATATTCCAACTGAACACCACGATGCAAAGCAAAAGTAATCGACTATAGTGAAGTTATTACCCTGACTCAAACTTCTGTCCAAGGGGTCACTCCCGGTGAAGGGATCTCGGCCCTTGCCTCGTCGACTGAGGTGCTGGATATTCATAACCGAATACCACTGTGCAATACAAAAGAGAACGCCTTTGCAATAACAACTTTTTTTGAAAAATTGTTCCAACAACATCAGAATAGGTTTGTTTAGCTTGCATTGATCCGAATCAATGCAGTCCCATCAATTGATCACACCAATAAAGAACAAAAATTATGATGTACGTATATGCCATCCGCCACTGGGTCCCGTCATCACTCGTTAGGTTACTTAACTAACAACAGAGCGGGGACTGGACTAGCGCGGATGCAAAACATATACAACATCTACTAGTATATATATCAATATATAATATTCGCTCAAGACATGATAAAATGCAACATCATAGAAACGTAATAAGCATCACAGAACAATACAGATATCTGGGATCCCCGGGTTTCATAGAGCCGCTACTGAACCCGACGTTCCCCTGGTTGTGTGGATAACATGTGCAATGAAATCCTAGACCCCTACGGGCGCGGCAAGTTTCCCGCCAAAACCTGAAGCGAGGCAGCTCCCTTCAACAACGTGAAAGGACCACCCAGCACTTCACGGAATCCGGTAACTTGGGCACCCCTCCTTGGGTCAAACTTTACCCCCTACGAGTGCGGCGAATAGCCCGCCAATTCTAGAGTAAAGCCCCCTCCGTCTCAAAGCAATGAGATGCGGGCTCGTTGCCCTTTAGAACCCGGCTATCCGTACACCCCACCTTGGGGTAATCCTAGTACAGAAAGTAAAATATACATACAACGGGTACATCGACCTCACCCCGGTCGTGCCCCAAAAGAATAGTATACAAACAAGAAGTGACGGCAGTCCACATGTTGGACGCTCGCCCCGCAATATCAAATGTACATAAACAACCAAACTGTACTAACATTGCATCCAGGCTATCCCCCATGACCAATCCGCAACATCACAGCACAACACAGAACATCAATGTGAATGTCACGTTCGCAAATCCGTCTAAACGGGCTATAGCAGTTAGACAGGATTTACCGATCAAGTGACATTCACGGTCGCAGATATAATGTAAATACTGTGAACTAACATGTTCAAAATTTTCGATCGATCAAATTTTCCGAAGTGGGCCCCAAGCACAACTGTAGCGCTCAAAAACATCTGGGCCCAAAAAGAATATACCAGAAACCCAATTTCCATGTCAGTAAACCACTATAGAAATTTGGTATGGTTAGGCCACAAAACGGCGGCGGTTCCGCGGCCAAAATGTGGTTTTGGCCGCTGAACCGCCGCGCTACAGTAATATCAACCGACCAAATATTCACAGAATGCATAAAAAACCCTGCACGTATTTTTCTAATATACCAAATAATTTTTAGAGCAAGGAAAAATTCGACAGAAAGTGCAACATGGAAATGTGGTTTTTGGAAAATCCGATCGATCGAACTTGTAAACACGTTAGAGCAAGCTAGACTAGGTTAATGGCGTGGCTCTGATACCATTGTAAGTGCACGGCGGCGCCCCGGCCGTCAATCCGACGCCGGAATGCGGAAACAAAACTTTTCTAGAACATAGAAACCGGCACCACCGCGCACTAAAATCCCGGATTGGGCCATTAACCTACTCCTAGCAAATACGAGAAAGGGTAGAATGCTATACCGAGCGATCCGGGTCCTTCGGTCTTCGGCCTCCACTCCGATCTCCTTGCGGAATCTCCGGTCTTCAGCTCCTCATCGGAACGGGCACCACATCGCCGGGTTCTTTTACGGGCTCCCACCACTGGACCGAGGCAACTCAGGCACGAAGTTGGCGAGCCGACGTGCCCAAGAAATGCTGTAGGCTAGTGTAGAATCACTTTGTCTCAATGGGGTGAAGTTGCCTTGTATGGATGTGGAGTAGAGAATGAACAATGGAGAGAGGTTTGGAATTTTGGCAAGCAAAGAATGAGATGTATATTTTTCCTACCACCACAAAATCAATCTCCCTCTCTCTCTCAAAAGTGGCCGGCCCCTCTCTCCATGGTGGAGAAAAATGAATGAATTTCCAAGAGAATAAAAGTCATGATAATAATGGATTAAAGTCATACCAAGTCAAATCCAAATCCTAATCAACTCTCATCTCATAAAAGCAAAGGAATGGATGGAAAAAGAATCTCATCATGGTATAACCATCAGGAATCCACAAATCATAAAAAACCCCTCCACAAATGCTAATTTGCAAACATGCAAATAAGCCCCTCCATCAGATAAGTCCGGCCGTGAAGGAACAAAGGAAAACTGGCCGGAACGGAATGCAAACTGGCAACTTCAGAAAACTGATCCCGTAATAAATTACAGGAAAACCCTGCGACTGTATATACATACCCGCATTTGTATTCGCACTGAATACAAATGCAAAGAGACAAAATCTACACTGTACAATACTAGGATCCGGCTTAAACAAAAGCCCGCTAGCATTATCTGTCCGATCATGATCCTGTAAGTGCACGGCGGCGCCCCGGCCATCAATCCGACGCCGGAATGCGGAAACGAAAAGCTTTTCAAACTAGAAAATCGGCACCACCGCGCACTAAAATCCCGGATCGAGCCATTAACCTAACCCTAGCTAACTAGAGAATGGGAAGAAGGCTATACCGAGCGATCCGTGTCCTTCGGTCTTCGGCCTCCACTCCGATCTCCTCGCGGAATCTCTGGTCTTCAGCACCTCGTCGGAATGGGCACCACATCGCCGGGTTCTTTTACGAGCTCCCACCTCTGGACCGAGACAACTCGGGCACGAAGTTGGCGAGCCGACGTGCCAAAGAAATGCTGTAGATGAAGTGTAGGATGATCCATTATCTCAATGGGGTTACGAAGTTGCCATTTGATGGAGGTGGAATGAACTTTGAAGTGAGCTAGAATTTGTGTAGCAAGAAAAATGAGATGAACTAATTTCCCCACACTAGAAATGAATCTCTCTCACCCTCTCCCTCAAATGTGGCCGGCCTCACTCAAAAATGGGAGTGGGAAAAAAATCCATGAACGGAGGTGAGTGTAGGAAAAGCAAAAGGGTGACCATAATCCAAAAGCAAGCCTCACATCAAAAACCAAATCAACTCTCATCACAAATCCTTTCTCATTAATGCAAAACCATCATGAAAAAGCAAAGATGCTTAACCCATCATAATCCCTCAATAACAAATAAACCCCTCCACTTAGCTAATTTGCAAACTTGCAAATTAGCCCCTCCATCAGAAAAGTCCGGCCGGGAAGGAACAAAGAAAAACTGGCCGGAACTGAATGCAAACTGGCAATTTCAGAAAACTGATCCAGTAATAAATTACAGGAAAACCCCACGACTATATATACATACCTGCATTTGTATTGCGACCGAATACAAATGCAAAGAGACAAAATCTACACTGTACAATACTAGGATCCGGCTTAAACCAAAGCCCGCTAGTATTATCCGTCCGATCATGATCCGTGCAATACCGCACGTATCTGATTGAACCCTGCCATATCTCCATACGGCCTCTACAGCGTTTCACCCGAAACTTGAGAAACTGGTATGTGGGGGACTCTAAAGACTCGTCAATACTTTGGTTGTGGATTTAACCACTAGCACGTCAGAGGTATTAGCCATACGTAACGGGCTACCAGGTATTGACCAAAAGGGACGTCGATGAGCGAACTCATCCTGACACCCTACTGAGCCTGTCAGTGACAATATCCGTACAGTCCGGTCCGTTCGTCTATGAGCATCGCATGGCGGGCCTATGGGGTTGGCAAAAGTCAGACCCCCAAAAGCGGTACAAGTCGTGTCGGAGTGTAGCCCAGAACACCCTGAGATACTACTGGAATGCCTACCAGTAAATCTCCTGCCTTGGCCAAGGACTTCGTGTAATGGCTCTCCTAGACACAGCGTGACCTCACCCCCAATACCGGGAGAGACAAACCCCTGAAGATCCGCTCACTGCCTCCATGTGGCTCGGGACTGTACCCAACTAAAACCTGTTTGCACGTCTCCTTTGAGCGTGGTAGGGTAGTAATCAAAGTACAGTGGGAACTCACACGAGACAAATGACGATCTCAGGTCGATGAACTAACCTGTACACATGTCACCAAGGAACTGCTATCTGACGTCAGGTATAAGACCAACTAGCAGGTTCCCGGCGAGTCCTGTCCGGTGTACTCATAACCCAATGAGCACCTGTATACATCTTAGGAGAACCAACTGACACCAGTGGCTTGTGAGACCGGCCACCGCCCCTCGTCGGGGTCTCGACTGTATACACTAGTCTACTCTGGAGTATCGATGCCCTGTCTCGAAACTCCCACAACTAGGGACCTTTTAAGGATGTGCTTATAGACCCCAGCTCCCACGTATATGATTGCCCTCATACTGCTGGCAGTCAAGCAAGAATCCTAGGGGCTCTATCAACGTGCAATAGTGACCTGTAAGGTCACCTAAAGCAGTACACGATGATAAAGATAAACCAGATAGCATACTATCATCTTGAGTAAAACTGTCCTACTGGGACAGGTCCTCCCTCAATCATTGCAATCACGTGCCTGTGATCCAATAATTGACTCTGAGGGCACTATCTCCAACAATCTCCCACTTGCACTCAAGGCTAATTATTGCGATGTCGCATACTCACAGCCCGTGTGATACCGAACACCCAACTCCTCTACTAATCAGTCTCACAATGCCTATTTGCGAAACTATTGTGTTCGAGGAATAGCCTCAGTGAGTGGATCCGCTCTGGTGTTTCTTTCTATGTCTCTCTTTATCTTAAGTTCGCGGAGAAACCCATCTCCTGAAATGAGCAATACCTGTCTTAGAATGTGTCTGGATGTCTGATGGGACCTAGTTCATAAGTGAACTCCAAATCCAAACTTCTTAGACTGTATCGTCAACTGAACTTAATCAGTATTCTGCGCCATGCATTCCCTCAGTATCCACCTGGACCATCTGTCCAAAATACTGCCCCTCTTCAGAGGGAGAACTATAACTCTGACAGTCACTCTGTCATCGAGGTCACCTTGGAAGCCTGGAATGATAACTGTCTCCCGAAGGAGGCTGTCGTTATCATATCCCTAGAACATTCACTTATGTTCTAAAACTGCTTCCGATTGTTTCTCCAGGATTGGATTAATATCAACTTATTGCATCTACTGCAAAAACAACATCTGGTGTGGTACTTGACATCTCATGATCGACTCAATTGCCTAAGCAAGTGATCTGCCAATCATGCACATCCCTCTCCCCTTTAGTCTGTAAGACACCTTTAGAGAGGGTGACTCCATCACCTGCAGGTACACTACCATGCCCGGAGTCGTCCATTCTAAAAACTCTTAGAATGCTGTCTAAGTACCCTGATTGGGAAACCACCAAAATCTAGATCTAAAACCATAGATCTAGTAACCAGAATGTCTGATATAATATCCAAGTCCTATGTGGAGAAACCACTGTGTGACAACCAAAGTATAACCGATCGTAGTATAGAAATTTCACTTCCTACTCTGTGTATGTCATCCAAATACCAGGACATCACACCCTACCACCTTCTTAACAGATCCATCCCCTATTCCGATGAAGTCAAACCTTTGACTTTCACATCAAAAGTAGATGATCTATCTCCGCTATATCTGCTTTAGTCTATAAATAGACATAAGCCACTTGACCACCATGCTTCCGCTGCTCCCACTGACTACGATAACCCTCTGGCAGAGTCATATACACGTACGCTTCTAAAGCCAGTTTAGAACTACGCTATACTCATCCTCCTGCCGGGTCTCACAGTCTGGAACAACAGCAAATGGCAAGTCTGGGTAAACAAGAACCTCCCTGTCACCGTCCTTGAGCATACCGAAGTACCTCTCGAGCGCCTGAGGTTACCCACCATATCTGCGGAGTGGCTAATGGAATGTCAAACCAGATTGAATCTTTAGGTTCTTATCAAATTTTCAGTAATCGTTTGCGGTTCTGGAATCACTTCCAGTTCTACCATTCTCCCACTACTGTTTTCTGAAAAAATTCAATTTTATTAAAACTGTGGCGACTCAAGAACAATATCACTATTGATCTTCCAGATGGTAGAAAGTCAACCCTCGTCATAGCCTGGGTCAACCCACAAACAACCATTACAGAAACGTGCCTTGAGTTATCCAGTGTCTGGTTTTAAGCATAAGCCGGACAACTCCCCGTACCTTAACATCGTTAAGATATGAACTGTTCTATATCCAATATAGAAACAGAGGCACTAACTTAATTGAACCAGATTCAAATCATGCATCTGTCTCCAGTGCATGTCATCTAAACGGAAGGAGGCCGATCAGTATTACTCAACTTAGGAATGCTTCCAATTATGAGTAACCTGAAAGAGAAGCATGTTCTCTTAATCATTACTATCATCCGAATACTATTCACAAGTATCTACATCTTCGACCACCTTGAAGAATCCCGATACTTGCAACACCTGGTTCTTTACTTTACTCTTATACCTATAACTTCTTAAAACTCAGAACCTGCATTTCTACGAAACACATGTCTAAGAACTAGAGAAGTCAAAAGTAAACAGAATATAGTACGAGGACCAACCCCTCTGTCCTAATGGACACCGGACAATATACAATACTCTGTATAAGTCCTCTGAGTCTAGTGACTCATTCACTGTGTGTCGTAGGTTGAAAACTGTACTTATGGTTAAGAAGAATTACACCGCTGTTCAATGCTCCTTACCTAATCATCCACTGATATAGGTAAATGTCATAGACATAATTTCAAAAAGGTATATCTCACTCTATAAAAATAGACGTACAGATATATCAATTTGAAATTGATGCATAACAACGGATATTCAAAACCAAATATTTGCCAACCAGCAAACAGCCCAGGCGATTTCCTCAAATATTACCAATTACAACGAATTCCGATATAATGAGGATAATCACCTAATTCCTAATAACTTACTCCCACTCATCATCTGTAAAACAATACAGATATGAAAATCAAACCTGGTAAATACATACCCTGGAGCAAGTGTCTAATTGGGAAATCAGTTTTCTTTTAACAGTACACATTGAAACTGAAACATTGAAATGTTTCGATGGGGTATCCCGGTATTCCTAGTAATGCCTCTTCCATTATCCAGATTCAAAACTGTAACCGTATAATTCTTTGCCATCTCTCTAAATCCCTTTATATGTCTTTAGTCATTACCTTCTGTACACCCTCTTAGGCTAAATGGTTTTCTTCCTTCCCTACCGTTCGGCACCAGCCTATGGTTTGGAAGAAGACTATCCATTAAGCATAATGGGTGTACTGTCCTAATCCTAGGAGCACTCGCAATGCGAGAGAAGGTAAAGATAAAGGACAACCGAATAAACCTTATTCCTATTTCTCCGGAACCAGAATCCATCCCCAAACTGGAACAAGTTCCTTTCGAGTTCGTATATAACCATACGATGAAGTATCCAAATAAACTGTGGATCTTCATAGTGATACGGAGTGTTCTGGAAAAATACAAAGGTGATTTAGGATTGGTGAAGAAATACTTGGTTTGGTCGTGAATAGCAGTCGCAATTTACTTTGACCTCTTACTAATCCCTTGATATGTCTTTACTTAATACCTTCTGTACACCATTGTTATGCTAATTGGTTTTCTTCATTCCCTACCGGTCGGCACCAGCCTAAGGTTTGGAAGAAGACTATCCAATTTGCGTAATAGGTGTACTATCTCCTAAACCAAGGAGTACTCGCAACCTGAGAGAAGGTAAAAGGAAAAGACAACTGAATAGTCCTATTCATTTTCTCCAGAACCGGAAACCATCCTCGAATAAATTCCTTCGAGTTCGTATATAACCGTACGATGGTTTTATCCAATGGAAGTGGACGTTCGTAGTAATACGGGGTGTCCTGGAGAAAAAGGGTAAAAGTAGGAGTGGCAATGAGGTTTGCAACTCTGACAATCCAAAAGCCAGTGTTTAAGAAGGTTCGGTTAATTTTGGTCACTGAGTCATAGTCTAGGGTCGGGTCATGGTCGCTGCCAAAGAGAGAGAGAAAAGAAACACTCAGCGTGCACTCTAACCTAGATCAGAATGGTTAACAATTTATCTAATCAGGAAACTCCCACTGTAACGTCAAATTCTTCTCCAAACCTGAAAGAAGAATTAGTCGGGATCACCCGAGGAGTAAACCAACTCATCAGTGAGAATCGGGATCCGACTATCATCGCATGATAACGTGACGGAATCCGCTCACGTTATCACACTCCAGAAGGTATGCGCATATCTGGAAAGTTTCAGTTTCTTTAGAAACTCCCGATGTGATTTTTACCCCATGCTCTTATGACCTTGGCGTGAGGTCAAAATGTCATAAGTCACATGCCAAGTTCTACCCATCATTGTCCAGGTTAATTTGAACCAACCCGTACATACCCTAGACGAAGGCCAAAATAGTAGTACGACTGTCCCAAACCAACGCATCTATCTATGCAACAGATAAATATCCGACAGCAACCAATCACTATGCCTTGGCGTGTGGTCAAAATACATAGCTTGAATACTACCGAATATTTAACTGAAATGATCGAGGGCTACGAATGGTTTCTGGCGAAAATCTTTAACGTAATGAACTTTATATCGTTGAAGGAACTGGATAGCTTTATAAAAATATAGTGACGAAAACCTTTGCAAAAGAGGTCACTTCCGGTGAAGGGATCTCGGCTCTTTCCCCGTAGAATGAGGTGCAGGATATTCCAACCGAATACCACGATGCAAAGCAAAAGTAAACGACTATAGTGAAGTTATTACCCTGACGCAAAATTTTGTCTAAGGGGTCACTCCCGGTGAAGGGATCTCGGCCCTTGCCTCGTCGACTGAGGAGCTGGATATTCATAACCAAATACCACTGTGCAAAACAAAAGAGAACGCCCTTGCAATAACAGCTTTTTTTTTTGAAAAGTGTTCCAACAACATCAGAATAGGTTTGTTTAGCTTGCATTGATCCGAATCAACGCAGTCCCATCAATTGATCACACCAATAAAGAACGAAAATAATGATGTACGTATATGCCATCCGCATTCGCCACTGGGTCCCGTCATCACCCGTTAGGTTACTTAACTAACGACAGAGCGGGGACTGGACTAGCACGGATGCAAAATATATACAACATCTACTAGTATATATATCAATATATAATATTCGCTCAAGGCGTGATAAAAATGGAACATCACAGAAATGTAATAAGCATCACAGAACAATACAGATATCTGGGATCCCCGGGTTTCATAAAGCCGCTACTGAAACCCGACGTTCCCCTGGTCGTGTGGATAGCCTGTGCAATGAAATTCTAGACCCCTACGGGCGCGGCAAGTCGCCCGCCAAAACCTGAAGCGAGGCAGCCCCCTTCAGCAACGTGAATGGACCACCCAGCACTTCACGAAATCCGGTAAGTTGGGAACCCCTCCTGGGTCAACCTGTACCCCCTACGGGTGCGGCGAATAGCCCGCCAATTCTAGAGTGAAGCCCCCTCCGTCTCAACGCCATGAGATGCAGGCCCGTTTCCCTTTAGAACCCGGCTACCCGTGCACCCCTCCGCGGGGTAATCCTAGTACAGAAAGTAAAATATACATACAACGGGTACATCGACCTCACCCCGGTCGTGCCCCAAAAGAATAATATACAAATAGGCAGTGACGGCAGTCCACATGTCGGACGCTCGCCCCACAATATCAAATGTATATATAATACCAAAACTGTACTACCACTGAATCCAGGCTATCCCCCACGACCAAACCGTAACATCACAACACAACACAGAACATCAACGTGAATGTCACGTTCGCAAATCCGTCTAAAAAGGCTATAGCAGTTAGACTGGATTTACCGATCAAGTGACATTCACGGTCGCAGATATAATGTAAATAATGTGAAATAACATGTTTAAAATTTTCGATCGATCAAATTTACCGAAGTGGGCCCCAAGCACTATTGTAGCACTCAAAGAAAATCTGGGCCCAAAAAAAATATTCCAAAAACCCTATTTTCAAGTCAAAAGCCTACTGTGCAAATTTGGTGCATAGAGGAGTCAAGGTGGCGGCGGAACCGCAACCAATGCAAGGGTTAGGCCGCGGTTCCGCGGTGGAACCATGACGTCATGCGACCAAATTTCTACAGAAGTCTTAGAATTCCTTGCACATATTTTTGCAATGTACTGAAAAAATTTTGGAGCACTAAATGAAATCGACAGAAACTGTGCTTTTGATATCGGGTTTTCGAAAAATCCGTTCGATTGAACATTTAAACACGCTAGAACAAGCTAGACTAGGTTAATGGCGTGGCTCTGATACAAGTGTAAGTGCACGGCGGCTCCCCGGCAGTCAATCCGAGGCCAGAATGCGGAAACGAAAAACTTTTCAAACTAGAAAACCGGCACCACCGCGCACTAAAATCCCGTATCAGGCCATTAACCTAACCCTAGCTAACTAGAGAATGGGAAAAAGGCTATACCGAGCGATCCGTGTCCTTCGGTCTTCGGCCTCCACTCCGATCTCCTCGCGGAATCTCCGGTCTTCAGCTCCTCGTCGGAACGGGCACCACATCATCGGGTTCTTTTACGGGCTCCCACCTCTGGACCGAGGAAACTCGGGCACGAAGTTGGCGAGCCGACGTGCCCAAGAAATGTTGTAGATGAAGTGTAGGATGATCCATTGTCTCAATAGGGTTAGGAAGTTGCCATTTGATGGAGGTGGAATGAACTTTGAAGTGAGCTAGAATTTGTGTAGCAAGAAAAATGAGATGAACTAATTTCCCCACACAACAAATGAATCTCTCTCACCCTCTCCCTCAAATGTGGCCGGCCTCACTCAAAAATGGGAGTGGGAAAAAATCCATGAAGGGAGGTGAGTGTAGGAAAAGCAAAAAGGTGACCATAATCCAAAAGCAAGCCTCACATCAAAAACCAAATCAACTCACATCACAAATCCTTTCTCATTAATGCAAAACCATCATGAAAAAGCAAAGATGCTTAACCCATCATAATCCCTCAATAACAAATAAACCCCTCCACTTAGCTAATTTGCAAACTTGCAAATTAGCCCCTCCATCAGAAAATTCCGGCCGGGAAGGAACAAAGAAAAAATGGCCGGAACGGAATGCAAACTGGCAACTTCAGAAAACTGATCCCGTAATAAATTACAGGAAAACCCGGCGACTGTATATACATACCTGCATTTGTATTGCGACCGAATACAAATGCAAAGAGACAAAATCTACACTGCACAATACTAGGATCCGGCTTAAACCAAAGCCCGCTAGTATTATCCGTCCGATCATGATCCGTGCAATACCGCACGTATCTGATCGAACCCTGCCATATCTCCATACAGCCTCTACAGCGTTTCGCCCGAAACTTGAGAAACTGGTCTGTGGGGGACTCTAAAGACTTGTCAATACTTTGGTTGTGGATTTAACCACTAGCACGTCAGAAGTATTAGCCATACGTAACGGGCTACGAGGTGTTGACCAAAAGGGACGTCGATGAGTAAACTCATCCTGACACCCTACTGAGCCTGTCAGTGACAATATCCGTACAGTCCGGTCCGTTCGTCTATGAGCCTCGCATGGCGGGCCTAGGCGGTTGGTAAAAGTCAGAGCCCCAAAAGCGGTACAAGTCTTATCGGAGTGTAGCCCAGAACACCCTGAGATAATACTGGAATACCTACCAGTAAATCTCCTGCCTTGGCCAAGGACTTCGTGTAATGGCTCTGCTAGACACAGCGCGACCTCACCCCCAATACCGGGAGAGACGAACCCCTGAATATCCGCTCACTGCCTCCATGTAGCTCGGGACTGTACCCAACTAAAACCTGTTTGCACGTCTCCTTTTAGCATGGTAGGGTAGTAATCAAAGTACAGTGGGAACTCACACGAGACAAATGACGATCTCAGGTCGATGAACTAACCTGTACACATGTCACCAGGGAACTGCTATCTGACGTCAGGTATAAGACCAACTAGCAGGTTCCCGGTGAGTCCTGTCTGGTGTACTCATAACCCAATGAGCACCTGTATACATCTTAGGTGAACCAACTGACACCAGTGGCTTGTGAGACCAGCCACCGCCCCTCGTCGGAGTCTCGACTGTATACACTAGTCTACTCTGGAGTATCGATGCCCTGTCTCGAAACTCCCACGACTAGGGACCTTTTAAAGATGTGCTTATAGACCCCAGCTCCTACGTATATGATCGCCCTCATACTGCTGGCAGTCAAGCAAGAATCCTAAGGGCTCTATCAACGTGCAATAGTGACCTGTAAGGTCACCTAAAGCAGTATACGATGATAAAGATAAACCAGATAGCATACTATCATCTTGAGTAAGACTGTCCTACTGGGACAGGTCCTCCCTCAATCATTGCAATCACGTGCCTGTGATCCAATAATTGAATTTGAGGGCACTATCTCCAATAGATCCATGCAATACCGCACAGATAAGATCGAACCCTGCCATATCTCCATACGACCTCTACAACGTTTCGCCCGAAACTTGAGAAAACGGTCTGTGGGGGACTCTAAAGACTCATCAATACTTTGGCTGTGGATTTAACCACTAGCATGTCAGAGGTATTAGCCATACGTAACGGGAAACCAGGTATTGACCAAAAGGGACGTCGATGAGCGAACTCATCCTGACACCCTGCTGAGCCTATTAGTGATAATATCCATACAGTTCGGTCTGTTCGTCTATGAGCATCGCATGGCGGGCCTAGGGGGTTGGTAAAAGTCAGACCCTCAAAAGCGGTACAGGTCGTGTCGGAGAGTAGCCCAGAACACCCTGAGATACTACTGGAATACCTACCAGTAAATCTCCTGCCTTGGCCAAGGACTTCGTGTAATGGCTCTCCTAGATACAGCGCGACCTCACCCCCAATACCGGGAGAGATGAACCCTTGAAGATCCGCTCACTGCCTCCATGTTGCTCGGGACTGTACCCAATTAAAACCTGTTTGCAGAACTCCTTTGAGCGTGGTAGGGTAATAATCAAAGCACAGTGGGAACTCACACGAGACAAATGACGATCTCAGGTCGATGAACTAACCTGTACACATGTCACTAGGGAACTTCTATCTGACATCTGGTATAAGACCAACTAGCATGTTCTCGGCGAGTCCTGTCCGGTGTACTCATAACCCAATGAGCACCTCTATACATCTTAGGTGAACCAACTGACACCAGTGGCTTGTGAGACCGGCCACCGCCCCTCGTCGGGGTCTCGACTGTATACACTAGTCTACTCTGGAGTATCGATGCCCTGTCTCGAAACTCCCACGACTAGGGACCTTTTAAGGATGTGCTTATAGACCCCAGCTCCCACGTATATGATCGCCCTCATACTGCTAGTAGTCAAGCAAGAATCCTAGGGGCTCTATCAACGTGCAATAGTGACCTGTAAGGTCACCTAAAGCAGTACACGATGATAAAGATAAACCAGATAGCATACTATCATCTTGAGTAAGACTGTTCTACCGGTATAGGTCCTCCCTCAATCATTGCAATCACGTGCCTGTGATTCAATAATTGACTCTGAGGGCACTATCTCCAACACCCCTGAGATGAGTTTGTTATGGATGTGACCTGAGACATAGGTATATATATATATAATGTTAAGAATCTTGATTGATATGCCGTACGAGATGTTAGGTCCGTACCCTCTTCGTCTTATAGGTTGATAGGATTTTTAATATTTTAATGCCGCCGTACAATGATTTTCCATACATGATGAGTTGGTTTTATTGATCCATACCCTTGACTAGAGGATGCCGTATGATGGATTATACCATACGTGACGTTGTGTGGCTAGATGCCAATTGATAGATTCACTGACTCGATCATGTTAGATACGTTTACCCGTCACCATTTGCATATGATTTACCTTATGCCGCATTCATGTTATTCATATTGCATTACTTATACCTGTGATAGTACGCCTGCACTATTATCGATGATATGTATGTTATACGTACACAGATTGTATGCTCATACACTTCATCATCGAGAATTGCCATGTCACTACACAGTAGGATTGCTGCATCATGATATAACTCTTCGCATAACATACTTGCGTATATACCACTTGTACATCCATATTGGCGCACATACCTATTGTACACTCATGCTTGCGTATATACCCACTTGTACATCCATACTTGCACACATACATATTGTACACTCATATTTGCGTATATACCACTTGTACATCTATACTTGCGCACATACATATTGTACACTCATACATGCGTATATACCACTTGTACATCTATACTTGCGCACATACATATTGTATATTCATACTTGCGTATATACCACTTGTACATCCATACTTGCGTACATACATATTGTACACCATACTTGCGTACATACCTATTGTACACCCATACTTGCGGACATACACATTTGTACATCCCTATTTGCGTATATACATATTGTACACCCATACTTGCGGACATACACATTTGTGTAGGGTTACTAGGCACTCTCAAAAGGGTCTACGAGGCATCAAGCATGCCCGATTTAAAATTTAGACGTGCCGAACAACCCTTAACTAGATCTTTAAACTAGAGATTAGGCGAAAACAAGCATGTTAAACACTTTAACACTAAGTGAGAGGGATTACAACCTTTGTAGATCCGGTCCTTCACTTCTAAAGCTCCATGTTGAGGTCCCTTCACTGCGATCATCGTGTATCCGGACTCTAGAGAGGCACCACGAAGAGAAAGATGCAAGCTTGCTTTCGATTTTCGATAACAAAGATGATCTACCTTGAAGTTTCATTAACACAAGCTCTCACTCACAAAATGAAGTGAACACCTTCATCTAAATGGCAAGGATAGATGAGGATGATGAAGTAGAATTTTTAGCTCTCATTTGTTTTCATAAACTCACTCATTTTCATCACTTGATAAAAAGCTAGAAAGCTTTTCATGAAAGAACTCAAGGAAGAAGATGAAGAATCCTTTTTTCATGAATATTGAAATAATATATAATTAATAATGTAACCATGGTCAACTAAACCATTATAGAGATTTAACTAGGGCTAGGGTTTGGGTTGGGTTAAGAATGAGTCATTACAAAATATCAAGCATAATATCTCTTTCATGACAAAAGAAAAACCTTCTAGAATGTTCATGAAAGAACTAACCCAATTCAAACCCTAACCTTGTTTAATCTCCACTAAATATGCTGCATTAGTTATCATATCATGTTACAATATTATATATGACATATATAATATTTATTGTAACAAAATAAAATAATACAATTAACATATATCGCATATATATCAATGTATTACCCGAGTGAGAAAAAGAAACTTTTAGTGAGCTAATATTAGTTAATGTAATTTAATATATCATATATATTATTATACATTAAATTATCGAATCAACACTTGATCCGACAATCCGGCTATATCACATATAACCGACTAATATCTCATTTACCGATTCATCGAATCAACACTTGATCCGATGACCCGGCTAATATCAAATATCGCGAGAATATAGTACGGTATCTCATATCGAATTATCCTCGGTCCTGCACATATCACATACGTGCCCCTACTCCGTTTTTCCTGAGTCAAGAAACCTCTGTGTAGGACTCTAAAGAATCGTCAATACGCCGGCAGTAGGTGATGATCATATCAAACACCCACAAGCTGCAAGCGGTCAGCTAAATGTAACAGCAACCCAGGTATTGAGTGATCAGAAGATCAACAAGCAAGCCTGTACATTCTCCTGCGAATCCAATCAATAACACTCCCATACAGTCCGGTCTCGTCGTCTGATATGTCGCATATCTCGCCTAGGGGTGGTAAACGTCAGACCTCAGTAGTTTGATAAGTCGTGTCGATATGAGGTCTATAACAGTTCAAGAAACTACTGATAACACTTACCAGTAAATCTCAGCAACCCTGGCCAAGGATTTCCAGTTATAGCCAATCGAATATAGCGCAACATCAACTCCCTATACCGGGAGTGACGAATCCCCTCCTATCGCTCATTGCCTCCATGTGATTTGGGACTGTACCCAAAAGCCACCTTTTTGCACGCCCTCTTGGACGTGGTATGATGGAAATCAAAGCACAGTGGGAATCACACAAGACTCTATGACGATCTCGGGTCAACAGACTACTCTGTACCTGTGTTACCGGAGAACTGCCATCTGACGTAAGGTATAATACCATCTGGGAGTTCTCGGCGAGTCCGTCCAGTGTACCCAGTCTTTACTGAGCACCCGTACACCATCTTTGATGTCAAACACCGATGGATATGGGATCATCCATCGCCCATCATATGGTTCAAGATGCATATACGCTAGTCTACTCTGGTGTATCGATGCCCTGTTTCGATACACCCTCGACTAGGAACTGTTATAGGATGTACTCGCCGACTACCGTGGCCCCACTAGTATGATCTCATCGTAGTCCCAGTAGTCGAGTACATATCCTAAAGGCTTTATCAACATGTAACATAGAGACAATCTGAGTACATGTTAAGATAAAGTACAACCAGATAGCATATTATCATGTCAAGCAAGAAAGTCTTCCCTATATATGTCCAAGCATCCATTACAATATACATCATATGTACAGTAATGGCCTCTAGGGCATACATATAACTAACAATCGCCTACTTGCACTAGGGCCATCTGTTGTGGTATCGCATACCCAACAATTAGCTGTGGTTGAAGTATCTCATACTCAACCTTCCCATAAAAGTCTCTACTAGGAAAAAGGCCTTTGTGAGTGGATCCGCGCTGTTGTCCTCTGTGTCTACTCTCCTAACCTCGATCTCCCTGGAGATCAACCATCTCCATGATCAGGTGAAACTGCCTAAGAATTATATATGGATTTCTGATAGGACGGGGGTTCCTTGGAAAAAGCCACAACTCCATTGTCACACAATGGTAGGAACGAAGTTCATCTCATGAACTTATATATCCAGACTGCCTCTTTGGTAGCATCCTTGGTAACGATGTATCTTGCCTTTAATCATCTAGTAAGTTACGGTATCTAGCTTGGAACTCTTCCAACATACCGTCCCTCCACTGAGGGTAAAGACTGCCTACGACTGACATTCAGTCGTCCTTATCATCCTGGAACTTTTCCAGTGATTCTCCCCAGGATCGATTGATACCATCTCACTACAACTAGTGAGAATCCTAACATCCAATTAGATCTATCTCATAGATCCAAAACCCAGGATTCAGGAGGTATCACTTTGATCCTATATGGAGAATCTTTGCGATAAGAGGAGATTGACCGAGCGTAGTATAGGAAACTCTTTCCCTATCAAGAGTATGTCATCCACGTACTCTACGAGGATCACCACCATACTCTCTACTACCTTTTTGTATATACAAGATTCATCTACCATTTTGATGAAGTCAAACTCTTTGACTACACATCAAAACAGACGTTCCAACTCCGCGATGCCTGCTTTATCACATAAAACATCTTGCACACGTTTCCGCTGCTCCCACTGTCTACGAAGCCCTCTGGCTGTGTACTTATAGTCGCTCTCTTCCAAATCATCATTTAGAAAAGCAGTCATGACACTCAACCACCAGATATCGTATTCATGGTATGTAGCAGTGGCAAGTAGGATCTGGATGGACTTAAGCATAGCTTTGAAAGTCTCAACTTTTCCATGTACACCAAGTAATCTTCTTAAGATATACTAGCTCCTGATGGGGATTTAACCTTTCAGATAAAGCAACCAAAGTCCATACTTTGTTGCTGTATAAGGATTCCATCTCAGATCACTAAGCATCCAGCCATTCTTACAGAGTCCCACTTCTGATGGCCTGCTCGAAACTAGTTGGGTCATCATCTCATGATGCAATCCTCGCTCCCACTGTCATAGTGAAAACCGAAGTATCTCTCAGGTGGGTGAGGAACCCTACTAGATCGGCGGAGAGGCCGAGGTTCGTTGGAAACTACTGAATCTTTTGGTGTAAGTACACGGTAGCGTCCCGGCCGTCTAACAGACGCCAAATGCGGAACAAAAACTTTTTAGCTGGCACTATCGTATACTATAACCCGGATCTGCCATTAAAGCTAAACTAACAAACTACAAAGTTGGTAGAAATGTTATACCGAACGATCCGAGTCCTTCGATCTTCAACCATCATCCTACGCTTTGTTACGGCTGCTCCGATCTCCTGAATCTCCAGTCTTCTCGTCCAGGTGGCACCACGTCGACGGATCTTTAAATGGGCTCCCGCCTCTGAACCGAGGCAACTCGATCATCAAGTTTGCTAAAAGAGATGACCAAGATTGATGTAGAGAATGAGTAGAACACTTTGTCTCACTTCGTCCAAAGCTATGGACGAACGGTTAATGAAGTTGCCTTTTGGATCGGGTGAAATGAGAAATGAGGCCATCTAATTTCCACGAATCCAAAACTATATCTTTTCCAAATTAACAACCATCTCTCTTTCAAGAAGAGGGGCCGGCCAATATAAGGTAGGAGGGGTGAGTGTAGGAGCAAGGAGGAGGGTGTCCATAAACATGAAGCTTATCATAACACATTTAAAGCAAAATGACTCACTAAAATCATTAAATGCAAACCAATGATAATAAACCTACTCACCTTAACATTAAATGCACAATTAATGCACTAATGAGTCACTAGCCACCTCATCATCCTAGTCACCATCTAGATGCTTCTAGAACCTTCCACACTCATCAAGAAAAGATAAATCCGTCTTTAACCGAATGTTAAATACGGGTGATAGAAAACTAGAAACTGGCAACTTCCAAAAGCGATCCTGAAACGAATTTCAGGATAACCCCGTAACAGTATAAACATACCCGCATTTGTATTACGACCAAATACAAATGCAACTGAGATAAAGATATTATATCTACACAGTATAATACTCGAATCCGGCTTAAACCAAAGCCCACCGGTATTATCTGCCCGAAATATGACACGTGCGTAAACGCACGTGCATTTTCCGAACCCTGCCATAAAACCATACGGCCTCTACAACGTTTCGCCCGAACTTGGGAAACGGTCTGTGGGGGACTCTAATGACTCATCAACACACTGGCTCTGGGTATAATCACTAGCACGTCAAAGGTACAAGCTGTACGTAACGGTTGCCTATGTATTGATTGGAAGGGAAGCTGACGAGCGAACTCATCCAGAAACCCTACTAAGCCTGACAGTGACAATATCCGTACAGTCCGGTCCGTTCGTCTAAGAGTATCTCATATCGAGTCTAGGGGATGGATAAAGTCAGACCCCTAATAACGCGATAATTCGTATCGGTATGAATCCCATCACCACCTGAGAAACTACTGATCCAAATCAGTAATTCTCCACTACCTCGGCCGAGGATTTCTAGTGATGGCCACCCGTGCACTGTGCGACATCAACCCCCAATACCGGGAGAGACGAATCCCCGACGATCCGCTCACTGCCTCCATGTGGCTCGGGACTGTACCCAAAAAATACCTGTTTGCACGTCTCCTTTGAGCGTGGTAGGGTAGAAATCAAAGTACAGTGGGAACTCACACGAGACAAATGACGATTTCAGGTCGACAAACTAACCTGTACACATGTCACCAGGGAACTGCTATCTGACGATATATATAATACCAACTAGCATGTTCCCGGCGAGTCCTGTCCGGTGTACTCATAATGCAATGAGCACCAGTATACATCTTAGGTGAACTTACTAACACCAATGGCTTGTGAGACCGGCCATCGCCCCTCGTCGGGGTCTCGACTGTATACACTAGTCTACTCTGGTGTATCGATGCCCTGTCTCGAAAATCCTACGACTATGGACACTTTAAGGATGTGCTAACAGACCCCAGCTCCCACGTATATGATTGCCATCATACTACTGGCAGTCAAGCAAGAATCATATGGGCTCTATCAACATGCAATAGTGAACTAAAGCATGTAAACGATGATAAAGACAAACCAGATAGTATACTATCATCTCGAGCAAGACTTTCATATCGGTATAGGTCCTCCCTCAATCATTGCAATCACGTACCTGCGATCCAATAATTGACTTTGAGGGCACTATATCCAACATTTGGTTCTACCAAATCATCTGTAGTAGTTTGTATAGCTGGAACTCCTTCCAGTTCTACCTCATGACCACTAATTTCTTCACAAGAAATTCCCTTTCACAAAGGTGGCATGCTGAGAAACAAAACATCTTTTGTTCCTCGGTTTGGTAGAAGATATTCCTTTGTGAATGCTTGGGATATCCAACAAACTTCTACAGATCTGACTTTGCCTCGATCTTGTCCGGATTATGCTTTTAAACATAGGCCGGACAACCCCAAATCTTAACAAACTTAAGATATGGACTCTTCCCACTCCATATCACATATGAAGTGGTAGGCAACTGATTTTATTTGAACCCTATTCAATAGTTATGCAGCTTCACAAGTGCATAACTCCCAAAAGGAAATAGTAACTCAGTAGTACTCATCATAGAGCACAACATATCATATAGGGTGTAATTGCTCCGTCCCGATATACCATCGTGCTATGGTGTATACGGAGGAGTAATGCTGAGGGAGAATCTCATTCTCTTTTAGAATAGTCCATGAATTCTGTGCTCAAGTATTCTCCTCCTTGATCTCATCAAAGGACATAATACTTTTACCCGTTTTTGGTTCTTTACTTCTAACTTATATTCTGTGATTATCTCAAAAGTTTCAGACTTGTGTTTCAACAGGAACATATGTCTGAATCTTGAGAGATCATCAGTGAATATAATGAAGTATAAAGAACCGGTCTAGGCATGTGTAGATAGGGGACCTTCATACATCAGCATGTATCAATCCCAAGAGTTCAATAACTCTTTCTCTGTTTCCAATAAACGGAGCTGTGGTCATCTTATCTCTGTGACATGACCGGCAAGTTTCACAAGATGTAAATTCAAACTAATTTAAATATGCATCTATATGTAACTTCAGCTAGTCGGGTCGCATTGATATGACCTAGTCTACAATACTTCAAGAAGGATTCGTTCATTTCTGAACTCTTCCTCTTGTGTGTGTTCTGTACATTAAGAACTGTGGTTTGATTTAGAACGTCTATACTTTTAGATAACGTGCCTGAACCGATCAACTCTTGATATAGGAAATGTTCAAAACATTATCCAACAATACAAAATTATATCCTTCTTTACTAATAAAGAGACTGATATAAAGTTGTATATCAGGTTCGGCATCTAATAACATTCGTTCAGAATCAATGTATTTGCTAATACAGGGTGATAACTACCAACAGAGTTGGATGCAACACTTGCACCGTTTCTATCTCATGAAATATATCACCCGTTCTCAGTGCTCTACCTATCTGTAGCCCATGTAACAAATTATATATATGGGATTCTGATCCGGTATCTCATACCCAGGACGTAAAGGATACTGAGAAATAGTTCTTTGTAATGAACACACCCGAAGAAGATGCATCAGTATGCACTTTCTTCGTTTGGGCGGCACGGGAATTCTGGTAATCCCCTATTTCCTGCTCTGTCTTATAACAATTATAAGTTGGAGCGGGACCAACGTTCCCTAGCGCAGTATAACAAGCGGGTTCGGTCAATACATCCGTATTATTATCTTGATTAAGGCGTGATATGGTCTCTACCTGGAGAGAGAGAAAGAGAGGAAAACACTCAGCTTACGCTTTTACAAGATTAGATTGGTTATCAATTTATCTAATCAGGATGTCTCCCACTGTTTTAGTCAAATCTTCCTTTAAACCCTAAAAGGAAAGACTAGCCAGAATTAATTACACTCTACAAGTTTGCCAATCTTTCAGCCAGGCCAGTGCCGGTACTTTGAGGGATGTTCCCCGTGCTTTCGCACGGACCTAATTAAAGTAAACCTCGTTTTCCCAGGGGCGTAACCCCGTTGACACCTTTCTAGACACCTACTTGATCGGCTAATTGTAATGTGTAAAACTCTCCCAGGAGTAACTCTTACTCGCAGCGGATATCGGGATCCAACGATCTCATAGAAGGTATGCAATCTCATTGCAAATTTCAACACTTGAAATTCCCAATAATATTTTGCCCCTAGCAGCTATATGACCTTAACATGGTCAACAAATCATAAGTGCTAGTCAAGTTCAACCCGTCATTTCCCGATTGAATTAAACTCACCCGCACGATCCTTAACATGGTCAACAAAGTCGCACAACTACCCTAATCCAATCGCATCATATGCTTATACAGATAAGCACTAATCAGCTACCGCACACTACGCCTTAACATGGTCAACAAACGTAGCACGAATACTAACTAGTACTTATCTGAAATGACGGAGGGCTACGACAGGTTTTTAAGAAAACCCTTTACGTAATGAACTTGATATCGTTGTAGAATCGAGTGATTTTAATAGGAATGTTTTTGAGGCCTTTTTTAAGTTTTGCTAAAGAGGTCACTCCCGGTGAAGGGATCGTCGGCTCTTTCCTCATCGAATAAGGTGCATGATATTTCACAAATATCACTATGCAAAGCAAAAACTATAGAAGCAATCAAAAGACAAACCGAGTTTGTAGCATCTGCTAGTTTCACTAAAGAGGTCACTCCCGGTGAAGGGATCTCGGCTCTTTCCTTATCGAATAAGGTGCTGGATGTTCTACAAGGAACACCGCTATGCAAAGAAAGAAGTAGAGCTACCTGTTTTTGAGACAAGTTTATACAACATCTTTAGGTTTCTTTTAGTTTCATTAATCTCATTAATGAAGTCCCATTTTATTATGCTTCACAAGCTTCGCATTTGAAACGAAATCTGCAATATAACATATATCTCATATATATAATATAAACATTCATCTCAGGCAGTAATATGATCTCATCACAGAACATTGCAGCAGAAGAAACATATATGAAATATTAGATATACTAGGACGTCCGTGTTTTAATACGTACCTGTACAAAACACGGATTCCACGGTCGCGATGAATAGCCAAACCCACATCCCTAGACCCCTACGAGAGCGGCAAGCAACACTGCCAATTCTAGGGTTAGGAGACCCGGTCTCGACTCCTCGAGATGGTCTCCCACTGGACCCAAGAACCCGGTTACTTGTGCTCCCCTCCTTGGGTCTACCTAATGCGGAAAAGTAAATAATATACAATAGTGACATCATCCTCAGCCCGGAAGTGCCCCAATAAAAGAATATTACATACAAATGAATTTTACATGAATGAAAAAGAAAAACTCTCATCTCACATAAAACCCCCGGCTATTCAGACGCGACGATCCAATATAACATATCACAGCAACACATAATATCTCATATCATCAACGTAAGCAAGTATGCGTATCCCGATTGTCGTTGATGTATAGCAACGAAGCCGGCGATACAGCACATACTACGCTTACGGTCACAGAAAAGAAAGTGTAACACTACAACAGTTGGAATCCGCAACCTCCTTAGACATCGCATGCCTAACCAAATGAATTCCTTAGACATCGCATGCCTAACAATTATAAACCCCGCATTTTAGTCTCATTATCGAAAACACTTTTCAATATCAAGTCGGGCAATTCAACAAGATTCCCGACATCCTGATCGAATGCTCGTCGCAAAATTTAGTAGACGGCCGCACCCCCGGATGCCATCGACGAAGTGCACTAAGGCGGAACACCGCTGCCGCAAGCACCCGAATGGTTGCTTTTGGTGACGGGGTTCTCCTATAGTCACTTGGTCGGGGCTTTGGGGCATAGCTGTCTATTAAGTTTACCCGGCGAGTATCCACGTACGCTACGTGATTGCGATGGATTTTTGATCGCATCAAAATCCCGTGGCAACCGATCATCTGAGACTGAACTGCTAGATTTACAACATTCAATTTAGTTATCTCATAACTTCTTGTGGACTCCAAATATTGTATCACATTCCAGATAAATAGACAATGTTAAACTTTCCGATCGAAAAATCAAACACCCAAGTTTTCCCAAAATGTTCTCAACACTTGAAATTAGATTAAAAACATCCATCACATGCCACAGTACCAATGGTCCAGCCGTAGAAGGGTCAAGCTAACGCCTCACATGTGGCACGCCATACTGCCACAAACCCTAGGTTTAGAGGCAGTTCAAGACGGTCACATAATCGAGTTAAGGTTTGTTGTCTTCTAGAGGGTCCACCGCGTTACTTGCACGACTTAAAACGTTCTTAAACTACGGAAAAATCCAACACTTGGAAATTTTCTGGCAGGGGAAAAAGTGAGTTATTGATATCCGTTCGAACTTTTTAACAGTTTCTAAAATTACACGGAAAAACAATTAAACGAAGTTAAATTATCCGATCGAATCAATGAGTCCCCAATACATCCCAGAAAACTGAACACTTGAGTATAATTAAAAATTCCCAAAAGCAAGCATAATTACCTACGGACAATACTGTAGCAAAAACTAATAATAATTCGTCCGCACGGCCGCCGAACCGCCGCGCGACCCAGGGTTCTGCCGCGGTTCCGCTGCTCTTTAGGCGAATTACTATGTCGTTTTTTACAGTATTCCATATAATTCTCTGCTGATTTTTTTGAGTATTTTTAATGCAGAAAAAATCACATTTTTACAAAATTTCCAGAGAAGGGTATAAACCGGGGTTTCGGGGTTCGATCGGACTTTAAACTTCGTCCAGACTTCGCCTAAAGCTCTAGCTTGGCTCTGATACCACTGTAGGGTTACTAGGCACTCTCAAAAGGATCTACGAGTCATCAACCATATCCGATTTAAAATTTAGACGTGCCGAACAACCCTTAACTAGATCTTTAAACTAGAGATTAGGCGAAAACAAGCATGTTAAACACTTTAACACTAAGTGGGAGGGATTACAACCTTTGTAGATCCGGTCCTTCACTTCTAAAGCTCCATGTTGAGGTCCCTTCGCTGCGATCATCGTGTATCCGGAATCTAGAGAGGCTCCATGAAGAGAAAGATGCAAGCTTGCATCCGATCTTCGATAACAAAGATGATCTACCTTGAAGTTTCATTAACACAAGCTCTCACACACAAAATGAAGTGAACACCCTCATCTAAATGGCAAGGATAGATGAGGATGATAAAGTAGGATTTTTAGCTCTCATTTGTTTTCATAAACTCACTCATTTTCATCACTTAATAAAAAGCTAGAAAGCTTTTCATGAAAGAACTCAAGGAAGAAGATGAAGAATCCTTTTTTCATGAATATTGAAATAATATATGATTAATAATGTAACCATGATCAACTAAACCTTTGTAGAGATTTAACTAGGGCTAGGGTTTGGGTTGAGTTAAGAATGAGTCAATAAAAATATCAAGCATAATATCTCTTTCATGACAAAAGAAAAACCTTCTAGAATGTTCATGAAAGAACTAACCCAATTCAAACCCTAACCTTGTTTAATCTCCACTAAATATGTTGCATTAGTAATCATATCATGTTACAATATTATATATCACATATATAATATTTATTGTAACAAAATAAAATAATACAATTAACATATATCGCATATATATCAATGTATTACCCGAGTGAGAAAAAGAATCTTTTAGTGAGATAATATTAGTTAATGTAATTTAATATATCATATATATTATTATACATTAAATTATCGAATCAACACTTGATCCAACAATCCGGCTATATCGCATATAACCGACTAATATCCTCATTTACCGATTCATCGAATCAACACTTGATCCGATGACCCGGCTGATATCAAATATCACGAGAATATAATACGGCATCTCATATCGCATTATCCTCGGTCCTGCACATATCACATACGTGCCCCTACTCCGTTTTGTCTGAGTCAAGAAACCTCTGTGTAGGACTCTAAAGAATCGTCAATACGCCGGCAGTAGGCGATGATCATATCAAACACCCACAAGCTGCAAGCGGCCAGCTAAACGTAACAGCCATCCAGGTATTGAGCGATTAGAAGATCAACAATCAAGCCTGTATATTCTCCTGTGAATCCAATCAGTAACACTCCCGTACAGTCCGGTCTTGTCGTCTGATATGTCGCATATCTCGCCTAGGGATGGTAAACGTCAGACCCCAGTAGCTTGATAAGTCGTGTCGATATGAGGTCTATAACAGTTCGAGAAACTACTGATAATACTTACCAGTAAATCTCAGCAACCCGGCCAGGGATTTCCAGTTATAGCCAATCGAACACAGCGCAACATCAACTCCCTATACCGGGAGAGACGAATCCCCTCCTATCGCTCATTGCCTCCATGTGATTCGGGACTATACCCAAAAGCCACCTTTTTGCATGCCCTCTTGGACGTGGTATGATGGAAATCAAAGCACAGTGGGAATCACACAAGACTCTATGACGATCTCGGGTCAACAGACTACTCTATACCAGTGTCACCGGAGAACTGCCATCTGACGTGAGGTATAATACCATCTGGGAGTTCTCGGCGAGTCCGTCCAGTGTACCTAGTCTCTACTGAGCACTCGTACACCATCCTTGATGTCAAACACCGACGGATATGGGATCATCCATCGCCCATCATATGGGTCAAGATGCGTATACGCTAGTCTACTCTGGTGTATCGATGCCCTGTCTCGATACACCCTCGACTAGGAACTGTTATAGGATGTACTCGCCAACTACCGTGGCCCCACTACTATGATCTCATCATAGTCCCAGTAGTCGAGTACATATCCTAAGGGCTTTATCAACATGTAACATAGAGACAATCAGAGTACATGTTAAGATAAAGTACAACCAGATAGCATACTATCATGTCGAGCAAGAAAGTCCTCCCTATATATGTCCAAGCATCCATTACAATATACATCATATGTACAGTAATGGCCTCTAGGGCATACATATAACTAACAAGTTGTACATCCATACTTGCGTACATACACATATGCACCATTATACGATGTTGTATTTGATTTTAGAGATTTGGGAACCGCATGATATATTTTAAAAACTGGATTCATTTAAAAGAGCGGTGTTCCCTCGATATTTGCATATTACTGTTCCATGTTGCATGATATACGGATATGCTTACATTTCTGTTATATGTCATATACATCATGTTTTACGCTTTTACGCATTGAGACATGCTGTTTTCATGAGATTTCTGGATTTGAGAACCGTGGCTATTTCAAAAGAAAGCATGTACTTTTTTAAAAACCCGGTTTCTCTTGATATGATATTTCAGTGCGTCCACCATGCGTTTTCTCGGTTCTGAGACGTGTGACATGTGAAACCCGATTCGAGGAGCTGGATGAGGCCGATTGCGGGTACATGGTGGACCCGGTATGGTACCCCGGGGCAAGAACGAATTGCTGTGCAGTAGACGCTGACCCTGGCAGAGGGACTACTACCTACCGGTGATAGTATTTGGGCTCGGCGGATATCCGGAGGATACCGACCGGAGTCGAGAGATGATATGGGCCGATCCGGACTGACGGAGCCCGTGGGCCAATCCGGACTGACGGAGCCCGAGATATGAGAATTTACGTGTCGAAGCTGGACACAGGTTTCATGATGTTTTCGGGTGTCGATGTTGGACACCCAGGTTCCATGATTTTGATCTGTCGTGAGGGACACCGTTGATTTATATCCTCGTACTCATATGCATACATACATTGATTATATGGTTGGACGAGATCCATATGCATACATACATTGATTATATGGTTGGACGAGATCCACATGGATATAGACATTGGTTATATTGTTAGATTATATCTGCATACATATAGGTATTGATTACATTGTTGGCACATATGATGACCCGGTCACCCTAGATATCATAGTATTACCTTTATGATATAGTTGACCTAGGAGTCGTTATTTATTCAATTTCTACTTGTAGATGTTTTTCTATTCACGAGTTGGCAACTTACCCCGCCGTGCCACAGTTCTTGCAGGTCGACCGCGGAGATCAGTAGCGGCATCGCTGGAACATATCTACTTTTGGGTGGTTTGCTTGGTAAGTGGGACATTTGTATCGTACCCACTCTTATATTTACTATTTCATATTGTATCTAGTTGTCACGCCCCGCTTCCCAAAATATGGAATACGAGGGGTAGACAAGGCCAGCCATGCTCCTACGGTCAAGGAAAAGTCCTGCCGTAGTCACACTTCGGCTTCTAGTTTCTCATGGTAAACAGTATATAATGCGCAGGTAATGAGAAATGCAGTAACTGAAGAAACAATATAAAGACTGACCTGAAGTGGAACAAAAGAATGTAACTCGGGAGGGCAAATCAAGAAGTCTGTGATGCACGTCTAGCTCTGGTCCAGGCTAAATCTTCTCCTCACACTGAGCATGCATACTCAGGTCGTCAGAGCGACACAATAGCAATATAATGTATATAATCAAATAACAGTTCTAACAGTGGTGAAGGATATGAATAACAGTAAATCAATAACAGCATGAATATAAATGAGCAGAGATGAATGCAGCGGAACAGTAAAGCAGTATAACGATATGTCATGTATGTCAACACAGTATATAAGGAATGTAAATGACAGTAACCCTATCAGTCTCTAAGTCTCACTGCACAGGTCAATAAGCCTATCGTCAGTCCAAGTGTGAGAGTCAACCACTCGCGAGTGTCCTCCACCCAAGGGTAGAACCCAAGGGCAAGGGACCACGGGCCCAACATGTAACGAGTGTATCACGGTGATATAGCACATACCCTGTAAATCTCCATATAACTCCCTAAATATATAAGCCGGCATGGGACTCCCGAGATTCTGTTGAATTCACACTTGAACTACCCCACACCCCGAAGTCTACATCAAACGCTAACCATCACCCTAAATACTAATCGATCCGTGACAAGTCTACGCGAGAACTGGAGGCAGGACCTCCATCAAGCACGTCCCGACTAATACCTAAGATAAATGGCAGTGTCGGATGCCTTATCTGTGACACCCATGCAAGCGTTTCCATAAGTGTCCCATACCACTTATAGTCACACGTACACGCATCCCACAGACGTCGACAATGCAATAGAATAAAAAGGGACACTGATTGTGCACAAGTACGTATTACATTCACTTAATCACGAATACACGAACACTGACGTACTTGCCACAATCAACGCTAAAATCTACACTGGGTAAATGCACGATGTCACTAGGTTATCAATACAATGATATGGGTATGATATGATGCGTGAACAAGTATATAAACATGATAAGGATGTTATGAAACCGCATTCTTTCACTTGCACGATTTATCATGAAACATATGTATATAATTTGGCGAAATGACAAACAGGTAGTAATTAATATGTCCAGTTATCTATCCATCTAATTTGGTTTCGAGCCAATCGGATTTCAGGATCGTTAGTTATAACTGTTTCATTTTAAGCGCACGCGGCTGGAAATCCGGTTTCAGGATCAGGAATCTATTTCGGAACGCATTTTAATCCCAGTTGGGATCAGATTTTAGTGACGCTACAGTTGGATGAATTCTAGGATTTTCAGTAAGGTTTTCAACGCAACAAACGGATCTTCAATCGCGTCTGTACGTTAGGAGTTATAATCAGTTTAATATTAACATGTCAATTCTGAATCTGCTGGGACTGTTATGTGTCCCGATATATTAAATTACCGATAAAATATCAAACGGTAACGAAACAGAATGAAACCAGTTGGGTTGTCTAGCTAACAGAGTTATCTACAATAAGCAGCGGAGTTCCGCAACCTACAAGTTAAGGAAATCCTACGGTATCCAGTACGTAACAGCACGCAATGATTGGAGTAGCTCTGGACTGCAGTCCAGAGTCGCACTCCGATCCTATTTTCAACATGGTTTAAGTACAGGAATGTCTGAAAACTAATACAGGGTTAAAGTTTGTCGAGTCGGGTTCGATTTGAGCCCTCGAATGCACCATTCTCGTATGTATATGATTTATGGTGAATTTAATGATTTTCAGGTACAAAAGAATTTCAGTTTTACGGTTAAACTTTGGGGCAGTTGTTTTGGTCATAAACGATCAATTTATCCAACGAAACTTGCACACGTTGTTCATCACAGTAAGGGCCCAAGTAATAAATTAAGTTCCGTCAATTTAGAAATATATTTTCTTTGGGAACACGCACCGAACAGGTACGGCACAAAATCAGTTAAACTTGTAACTCTAATAATTTATGCATTTAACGATTTTAACCTAAGTAAAATAGCATGAAAGCAAGTAAAAACTTGCCTGGATCAGTCCCGGGATGCACGGTGATCGTAACGTCACGAACGCGCGACACACGCGCGGCACGGCAACTTGATTTGGCTCGGACTCGTGTCTCGGCAGCGGCGGCTCGCAGCTTGGTGGTCCGGCGATGTTGTGGCTGGGGCCGCTGATGCTGTCGAAGCCGGTGGAGAGATTGCAGAGAAGGAGGGGAGAATTCAGAGAGAGAAAGAGTTAGAGAGAGAAAGAGAGAAAGAGAAATGAGATGGAGAGAGAGTGTGTGCATAGGCAGAGAGAGAAGACTGGGAGAGAGGGGGAACTGAGGGAGAGAGAGAGTCGGCCGAGAGAGAGAGAGAGAGAGAGAGAGAGAGAGAGAGACAGTGAGATTGAGAGAGAGGAAGAGAGGGTAGCTTGGGTGAGGTCGGGCATGCAGGTGAGGTGAGGAGGGCTCGGGGCTTTGGGAGGAGGAGAGAGGAAGGCAGGCGAGGGTGAAGGCTTTGTGAACGAGGATCTCGTGGCGGGTGAAGGAGGGAGCTCGGGGGTGCTGGAAGTGAGGGAGAAGGAGGTGGCCGGAGGCGGTTAGTGGGTTTGAGAGAGAGGGAGGAAGAGGGAGATGTGTGGGTTGAGCGAGAATGGAAGGAAGCAGGGAAGGGTAGAGAGGCGAGGAGGGGTCGCACTTCGTGGGGGTAACGCCCAGGCGACGTGGGCGCAGGCAGAGGAGGCGGCGCGAGAAGCGCGCTCGCGAAGGAACGTGCGCGGGAGAAGCGCAACGGGAGGAAGATGAAGTGCTGGGCCGGGTCGGGTTGGTGTGCGTGACGCGGGCCAAGAAAAGGGCTGGGCCGTAAAAATAAAAGAATTTCTTTATAAATACTGAGGGAAAAATTTGGAGTGGGCTGGGCTAAAATCAAATAAGAAAGGAAATTAAATTTAATGGGGAATGGATGGGGCCGGCTGAAAAGAGATAGGGAATTATGGGCTGGGGTGTTTGATTAGGAAATTAAATTTAAAAGAAAGGAAATGGAACGGGCTGGTATGAAATAAATATAGTTTGGGCTTGGAATAAAAATATACGTAAATATTTATGAGAAAAGAGTGGAATGGGCTCGGCTGCTTTTGGGCTGCAAAATTATAAAAACAGAATTATAAAGAAACTGTGAGGAATATTTCTGGGGCCGCAGGAAATTTACTTAGAGGGAAAAATGGAATAAAACTGGGGGCAGCTGGGCTGAAGAAAATAAATGAATTAAAGAGAATTGGGAACGGGCCAGGCTGGAATTTATTATGATGAAAAAATAGGGAAGTTAAGAGAGTGGACAGGGGGCTTGGGGTCGGCTTTCTAGAGTGCAGATTTTACAAAGAAGGGGAAAAGCTGAGGATAAGAAAAATACAGGGTATAATAGGGTTTGGGTTTCAAAAGGAGTTTTAAAATAGATAAACTAATAATTATAAATAAAGTAAAATATTATATGTTAACGAGAAGTACATATATTAGTATAAATAGGGCTGGGTGTTACATCATACCACCCTTACAAAAATTTCGTCCTCGAAATTTAAAACAAGCGATAAGCTATATAAAGTAACATGCGAAAAGCTATGACCTCAAACACTCACATAAAACGGTTTTCTTAAAACAGTTAAAAGGAAAGATCGAAGGTCTAGGTAAGTATAAGGCAGAAATCAATTATAAGGGAAAACTATATGTATAAGGAAATAAAATAGCAATAACGAACAATAACAACCGAGACATGCTAGATAAAATCGAGATCCTAACTATATGCATACATACGTACATCAAACTAGCGCAGCTAAAATAATAGTATCAAGCACATCCATTTATAATAGCAAACGGAAAAATAAGTGTAAGGTTCAGCTATTTATAATAGTAATCGTAGGCACAAAACTCAAAATTAAAGTAACGACGATAATGTAGTGAAAACTAGTCAGTAGATTAAAACGTTTTAGGAAAACGTATCGAAACATAGGTATAAAATGATTTAGAAAACTTGTATAGTGAATCTAAGAAACATGGAACAAAATTTGCGCGGTATAAGAGTGCGCTACTGAAAACTGAAAATAATAATAGTTGTACTTACAATACAAAAACTGAGTAAGCAATAACACAAACCAAAATAATGAAAACTCAATTTTCGAATAACGCAGTCCCTATATATAGTTAGGGTAATATAAAGAACACAAAATTTGCATAGGCTAGTTAGGATAATGATTACAAGGAAGTGTGGCTCAGTCAGGAGATCGGAGTGTGGTGGCTTTAGGCTGAAGACCAAGGGAATTAGGATCGGATCGGCACAGGAAGTAAGGTCGAATAACAACTGACTACAAGGGAAAAAGTATGGGTAGGATAGCGGTCGGTACGACATATGAATCAAGATGTGAAGGGTGAGCGAACTCGGAAGTTTCTCCAAAATTTTCTCCTCCCAGAAGGGTTACGAACGAGGCACGAGCGAAGAATGGAGGGTGGCTCATCCCAAAGATCAGGGTGCGGTACTTCCTAATCGAAGCTGGGTGAAAACTATACAATGAGTAGGGGAGGACAGTCAAGGGAACTCAGCTGAAGAATAAATAGATATGGGCAACAAACAAGTATTAAGCGAACCAATAATCAAAAGGTTTACGAATTGAGAAGATTTATTTCATTCAAGAAAATCCGAAACAGGACATTCCCAAAGACGAAAAAGTGACACTAAACTATACACATTTTATTTGGCCAGAAAGACAGCATCAAAAGAAGTCCCATCAGTCGCGGTTGTGGAGGTTCAGCAAGTTACGGTAGGCTCGCGCGCTCAGGTAGGGACGTCCATTTCCATAGTGCCTCGCAGGTATCGCTAAAGGAAGTTCTTCCATGGCAGGGTCTTGATCTTCTGGTCCTTCATCCTCGGATAGAACTTCTTCATCGAGGTCCGATCCCATGTGGTTTTCTTCTTCTGCATTCTCTTCTATGGGATTTTCCTCCACTGGGTTTTCTTCCATCGGTTCTTCCTCGGGGTCTTCCTCTATCGGGTTCTCCTCAGGATCTCCTTCTTCTTCGTCAGAATCAGCTATCACGTTAAACCCTGGGGCGGCTACTCCTTCGTCCTCTGAGTCGTTGTTTCCGAAGTTGGCATGGGGACCGTTGATCTCGTCATCAGGACTCCTCAGCGTGCGGTCTAAGGAAACGCAAGATTGCGCATCTTCATCCAAATGCGGCGCTGCTCCCGGTGGCCAAGTTATGTAAAGGAAAGTCATGATTAAACAGCGGAATACATCAAGAAGAATAGTCAAGTGTACGAAGTATAGAAAGATATGCGGTTGCAGGAACTGAAAATCAGGATAGAAACGCTGTGATCACGAATAATATGAATAATGAGAAAACAAGAGAATGATACATTATTTTATTGCATTAAATCAAAAGTTCAGTGGATACAAGGTTTCAAACTGAAAGAAATATTCACAAAAGATACCAACATTAATGCTGAAAGTAGATAATCATGAAAAATCTTTCTTCGACTACTATAACGTTGCATTTCCGTCGCGTGAGTTGAATCCTGCGTTAGATCCGCCTTATCGTCGAAGTTCGAACTACGCGATAATCCTCACTTGGCAGAAGTGGGGAGTGTGGACGAGTTTCTCCCTTGCAGTTCTTTCCTTTCTGGGCAGCCGTTGATGAGGTGTTGGTTGGAGCCGCATATCAGACATTTCCCTTGAGCACGGCGACAATCTCTCTGAAGGTGTCCTGGCCTCTTACAATATCCACAGCAAGGGTTCTTCTGATGCTTCTGTTGACGCTTCATCTTCTTCTCCTTCCCTCGTCCAATAGGGATCCCTTTATGATAGGATGCTCCCGCTGGGGTCTGACTCACCGGTCTTCTCAGTCCTTCAGCTAATAAGTCGTTTGTTCGCTCTTGGGCTTCCTTCAAATCTTGCAGCACACTCAGGATCTCAACGGTCTGATTCTGGGGAGCGGATAAAGTCGAAGAGTCGTTGGAAGACATGATCTTGAAATAACAATTTTGAGGATGATATAAGTCACAAGATTACGAATCAAAATGGATAGGACAAAGATTCAAAAATATCAGAGATGCTGAATTTATTATAAGTGGAGAATCAACTGTATGACTTTAAGTCACTTGATTAGATTACAATAGTGCAATTGCAACCACGTAACCTTGTCAAGTCACCCGAAACCATAGCGAATGGATAGCTGAACACACGATATGAATATGGATCAGGAATGACAAGTTTACAATCTAGACTGAGTGATGTCTTAGATTGCCAAACCCTACACGGAAAACTGCAATCCCAATCGATGCAAAACCTGGGCTCTGATACCAACTAAACCATGTCACGCCCCGCTTCCCAAAATATGGAATACGAGGGGTAGACAAGGCCAGCCATGCTCCTACGGTCAAGGAAAAGTCCTGCCGTAGTCACACTTCGGCTTCTAGTTTCTCATGGTAAACAGTATATAATGCGCAGGTAATGAGAAATGCAGTAACTGAAGAAACAATATAAAGACTGACCTGAAGTGGAACAAAAGAATGTAACTCGGGAGGGCAAATCAAGAAGTCTGTGATGCACGTCTAGCTCTGGTCCAGGCTAAATCTTCTCCTCACACTGAGCATGCATACTCAGGTCGTCAGAGCGACACAATAGCAATATAATGTATATAATCAAATAACAGTTCTAACAGTGGTGAAGGATATGAATAACAGTAAATCAATAACAGCATGAATATAAATGAGCAGAGATGAATGCAGCGGAACAGTAAAGCAGTATAACGATATGTCATGTATGTCAACACAGTATATAAGGAATGTAAATGACAGTAACCCTATCAGTCTCTAAGTCTCACTGCACAGGTCAATAAGCCTATCGTCAGTCCAAGTGTGAGAGTCAACCACTCGCGAGTGTCCTCCACCCAAGGGTAGAACCCAAGGGCAAGAGACCACGGGCCCAACATGTAACGAGTGTATCACGGTGATATAGCACATACCCTGTAAATCTCCATATAACTCCCTAAATATATAAGCCGGCATGGGACTCCCGAGATTCTGTTGAATTCACACTTGAACTACCCCACACCCCGAAGTCTACATCAAACGCTAACCATCACCCTAAATACTAATCGATCCGTGACAAGTCTACGCGAGAACTGGAGGCAGGACCTCCATCAAGCACGTCCCGACTAATACCTAAGATAAATGGCAGTGTCGGATGCCTTATCTGTGACACCCATGCAAGCGTTTCCATAAGTGTCCCATACCACTTATAGTCACACGTACACGCATCCCACAGACGTCGACAATGCAATAGAATAAAAAGGGACACTGATTGTGCACAAGTACGTATCACATTCACTTAATCACGAATACACGAACACTGACGTACTTGCCACAATCAACGCTAAAATCTACACTGGGTAAATGCACGATGTCACTAGGTTATCAATACAATGATATGGGTATGATATGATGCGTGAACAAGTATATAAACATGATAAGGATGTTATGAAACCGCATTCTTTCACTTGCACGATTTATCATGAAACATATGTATATAATTTGGCGAAATGACAAACAGGTAGTAATTAATATGTCCAGTTATCTATCCATCTAATTTGGTTTCGAGCCAATCGGATTTCAGGATCGTTAGTTATAACTGTTTCATTTTAAGCGCACGCGGCTGGAAATCCGGTTTCAGGATCAGGAATCTATTTCGCAACGCATTTTAATCCCAGTTGGGATCAGATTTTAGTGACGCTACAGTTGGATGAATTCTAGGATTTTCAGTAAGGTTTTCAACGCAACAAACGGATCTTCAATCGCGTCTGTACGTTAGGAGTTATAATCAGTTTAATATTAACATGTCAATTCTGAATCTGCTGGGACTGTTATGTGTCCCGATATATTAAATTACCGATAAAATAACAAACGGTAACGAAACAGAATGAAACCAGTTGGGTTGTCTAGATAACAGAGTTATCTACAATAAGCAGTGGAGTTCCGCAACCTACAAGTTAAGGAAATCCTACGGTATCCAGTACGTAACAGCACGCAATGATTGGAGTAGCTCTGGACTGCAGTCCAGAGTCACACTCCGATCCTATTTTCAACATGGTTTAAGTACAGGAATGTCTGAAAACTAATACAGGGTTAAAGTTTGTCGAGTCGGCTTCGATTTGAGCCCTCGAACGCACCATTCTCGTATGTATATGATTTATGGTGAATTTAATGATTTTCAGGTACAAAATAATTTCAGTTTTACGGTTAAACTTTGGGGCAGTTGTTTTGGTCATAAACGATCAATTTATCCAACGAAACTTGCACACGTTGTTCATCACAGTAAGGGCCCAAGTAATAAATTAAGTTCCGTCAATTTAGAAATATATTTTCTTTGGGAACACGCATCGAACAGGTACGGCACAAAATCAGTTAAACTTGTAACTCTAATAATTTATGCATTTAACGATTTTAACCTAAGTAAAATAGCATGAAAGCAAGTAAAAACTTTCCTGGATCAGTCCCGGGATGCACGGTGATCGTAACGTCACGAACGCGCGACACACGCGCGGCACGGCAACTTGATTTGGCTCGGACTCGTGTCTCGGCAGTGGCGGCTCGCAGCTTGGTGGTCCGGCGATGTTGTGGCTGGGGCCGCTGATGCTGTCGAAGCCGGTGGAGAGATTGCAGAGAAGGAGGGGAGAATTCAGAGAGAGAAAGAGTTAGAGAGAGAAAGAGAGAAAGAGAAATGAGATGGAGAGAGAGTGTGTGCATAGGCAGAGAGAGAAGACTGGGAGAGAGGGGGAACTGAGGGAGAGAGAGAGTCGGCCGAGAGAGAGAGAGAGAGAGAGAGAGAGAGAGAGAGAGAGAGACAGTGAGATTGAGAGAGAGGAAGAGAGGGTAGCTTGGGTGAGGTCGGGCATGCAGGTGAGGTGAGGAGGGCTCGGGGCTTTGGGAGGAGGAGAGAGGAAGGCAGGCGAGGGTGAAGGCTTTGTGAACGAGGATCTCGTGGCGGGTGAAGGAGGGAGCTCGGGGGTGCTGGAAGTGAGGGAGAAGGAGGTGGCCGGAGGCGGTTAGTGGGTTTGAGAGAGAGGGAGGAAGAGGGAGATGTGTGGGTTGAGCGAGAATGGAAGGAAGCAGGGAAGGGTAGAGAGGCGAGGAGGGGTCGCACTTCGTGGGGGTAACGCCCAGGCGACGTGGGCGCAGGCGGAGGAGGCGGCGCGAGAAGCGCGCTCGCGAAGGAACGTGCGCGGGAGAAGCGCAACGGGAGGAAGATGAAGTGCTGGGCCGGGTCGGGTTGGTGTGCGTGACGCGGGCCAAGAAAAGGGCTGGGCCGTAAAAATAAAAGAATTTCTTTATAAATACTGAGGGAAAAATTTGGAGTGGGCTGGGCTAAAATCAAATAAGAAAGGAAATTAAATTTAATGGGGAATGGATGGGGCCGGCTGAAAAGAGATAGGGAATTATGGGCTGGGGTGTTTGATTAGGAAATTAAATTTAAAAGAAAGGAAATGGAACGGGCTGGTATGAAATAAATATAGTTTGGGCTTGGAATAAAAATATACGTAAATATTTATGAGAAAAGAGTGGAATGGGCTCGGCTGCTTTTGGGCTGCAAAATTATAAAAACAGAATTATAAAGAAACTGTGAGGAATATTTCTGGGGCCGCAGGAAATTTACTTAGAGGGAAAAATGGAATAAAACTGGGGGCAGCTGGGCTGAAGAAAATAAATGAATTAAAGAGAATTGGGAACGGGCCAGGCTGGAATTTATTATGATGAAAAAATAGGGAAGTTAAGAGAGTGGACAGGGGGCTTGGGGTCGGCTTTCTAGAGTGCAGATTTTACAAAGAAGGGGAAAAGCTGAGGATAAGAAAAATACAGGGTATAATTGGGTTTGGGTTTCAAAAGGAGTTTTAAAATAGATAAACTAATAATTATAAATAAAGTAAAATATTATATGTTAACGAGAAGTACATATATTAGTATAAATAGGGCTGGGTGTTACACTAGTCAACTCCATCAAATCAGAATTAGTAATTGTATAAGTAATGTGACTTAGTGAGATTGTGGTTGCGAGACTCAGAGCGAGGGGTTTTCCGCTACTTGTGGTTTTGATGTCTTGCTTAATTCTTTATCTTTTATGGTGAACTTCGCCATTGGGCGTCGTATACTTACATATACTGTCTTGTGTGGTTATGATCCGCCGTTTGGCGGAGAGCTAGCTCCCGCTTGGGGATGCCTTTATATTATCTTGTATTGGGGTTTTGGATCAAAATATACAAAGGTGGTGCTGCCCAAATTTTTAAAAGACGAAACATGTTTTCAAACTAGTAAGTTTTACTTGCATCATTCATGTTCCATTTCTATGCATTTAAGAAAACTTGATTTCATTATAACTTTATTTCAAAATATCACCTCCTTGATTTTTCTTATAAAGGTTTAGATTTCTAGGTTTCGGCTTACTTGAATTATATGACGCCTTTAGACATGGCATGATTTAAGTGTCGGTCACGAGCTAATATTTCGGGTTGTGACAAAGTTGGTATCAGATCGCTAGGTTTAACCTTGGTTCGAGTCTATGTTTGACTATGCGGAGTCTAGGGCGGGTATGTATTTCGGAACTTAGGCTTGACCTTACGGAACTTAGACTTGAACGGGGGGGGGGGATTAGACCAGAACTTTCGTTTCATAGGCTGACCCTGATTGATGGAGTAGGTAGCTTGAGTAGAGTGACGTACCGTACGTATGTTCCGGGACATATTTACGATACAATACTCCACTTAAGAAACCTTAGGATGTACATATTTTTCAGACTTATAATTCTCTTCATACCCATGATTATACATCCATTTGAGATCCTTGATTCTATTTGTTTCCATGATCATACTCTCATTGATGTTGTTCCTTCTTATGATCATGTATCCATTCTGGAACTGTTGTTCCTTTCATGCCTTTGATCTGTTCTTATCGATACTCGATTGAGGTTCTTGTCACCATGATTTGAGCGCAGTTTGAGCTTCTGCTAGTGTTGCGGTCAGGGCGAGCTCCTCTGGACAAGAACCGACCATTATGTTTTCTGGTGACACGGGAAACGTCTCGAGTTAGTATTTACGTAGTGACCTCTTGTTGAGGTGAGTGGTTGGTTTTGCACCGGATGATCGGGCCATTGTTAGAGCTGCCAGTTGCGAGAGGACTGTTGATGTACAGCCTACCTCAGAGATTGTGGTGTTGTCTACCGTGTAGACAGATGACCCAGCTGTTGCTGAGATGATGTGATGTCGCTTCCAGATTTTATGAGCTGGGATCGCTGGAGCTTCCAGGAAGAGATGCGACAAATGATAGCTAGTCTATCCTGAGTTGAGAGACGAAGGTGATTCGTCAGATTGATGCTCCGACAATGCGTCACGTTGAGTCAGATCTAGAGTAGGCCGATCCAAAAATGACCGTTCATGTATCGTCTTTCTTGGAGGATTGAGGCATTGTTTAGCGTGCGGACGAAGGGTATTCGCATGTCTCCTAGGCGAAGTTAAAAAGTTTGAAACGAATGTTAGAAAACCCATTTTTCCAAGTTTAAAGTATTCGGAATAACATGCAAGTAATTCTGCGGGCCCTCTAGAAGAATGAAACCCAAACTCGACATAATGACCATGGAACCGCTTTTGAACCTTAGGGTTTGCGGCAGTTTAGCGGTGCCATCAGTGAGGCTTGGGTTTGCCCTTCTACGGCTGGTCCGAAGGTACTGTGGTATGTACAAGATATTTTTTAGACCGTGCTCAGGTGTTGAGCTTTCGGAAATTATGGGACTTTGACAAATCGATCGAAACGTTTAACGTCGTCTGGAGATCATGTGATGAGAGATCAGCAAACTGATCAGCTTTGGATAGAGGACCTCACCCAGACGCGTTGTGAGCTGATCGAGAACAGCTGAGTATTGAGCATTCCTCCGATGGTTGGGATGAGTTCCCGAGGACGTGTTCGGCTAGAGATCTTCTACAGAGTGATGAAGATACCGAGTTCGTGATTTCGAGTCCGTGTGAGAGACTCCGGATTGACTGTAGCCGAGAACATTTTCCGTACGCAGATAGCGTGACATGACATCTAAGTGGACGATGATTCAGACGAGCGGGACCAAAGGTTCGTGCGTGATGCTGATGAGCTATTGTTACTCCCCGTTAAGATTGAAGATCGGATATGTCTACAAAGGCATTGGGATGCGACCAGTTCCCGAAGAAATGCTGTGCTGAGGACGCAGATGTCCAGAGAGCGAGAAAAAATTATGCAAGAGTACCAGCCTTTGTACAGTTCGGCATAGGCGAGATCGGAAGAGACCTTGAGCAGGTTCCTGCCAGGACACTGCTGCAATAAAATTTGCACCGAGGATCAGTTGTGTCGCGAGTATTCAGAGGACCAGAGGCCGACGCCAGTAACGTGCTGCTTTACGAGTGGTCGTGATGATTGGGCGAGAGATGACCAGAGAAATGCTAGAGCGGAATCATTCCCGTTAGCACACCTGACCGGGCCGATGAGCCGATGGATTGCGAGACTGGTAATCCGAGGAGAAAATGAGGACCCAGAGACAGAGGACGCCAGACCGTGAGCAGGAGGCAAGCGGATGTTCTTGCTCTGCCAGTTTTGGGCACACCGAAATTTTTCGACATTGTAGGAGGTGTACCTCGATGTCATTTATTGCGATTTGCGTTTGTGATCCGAGTATCACGCTTATATCGCTTGGATTAGAGTTTTGATGATTGAGTTTCACGATATCATTTTCGTGCACCATGGCTGCACTTACTGGGTATTTACATTTTTGCGCATAGTAACCGCACTTGATATATATTTTATACACCGTTGTGTTGATTTGTGATTTGTACATATCCATTGCATTTGATTCTACAACATCTTTTAGGTTTCTTTTCTTTTCATTAATCTCATTAATGAAATTCCCATCATTAATGCTTCCTAAGTATCATAGAAGAAATGAAAGCAGTAATAATTATATATATATATAGAATAAGCATTCGTCTCACGCATATAAAATGATCACATCACAGAATATCAGCAGCAGAAGAATTACATATGAAATATTGGATATACTTGGAATCCCGTGTTTTATTTAAGCCAGTAAAAACGCGGATTCCACGATCGTGATGAATAGCCAAACCCACATCCCTAGACCCCTACGAGAGCGGCAAGCAACCCTACCAATTCTAGAGTTAGGAGACCCGGATTCGACTCCTCGAGTTGGTCTCACACTGGACTCTAGAACCCGGTTACTTATGCTCCCCACCTTGGGTCGATCATAATGCGGAAAAGTAAATAATATACAACAATGGTGACAACATCCTCAACCCGGATGTGCCCCAATAAAAGAATATTACATAACATCACATGTCATCAACATAAGTAAATATACGTATCCCAATTGTCGTTGATGTATAGCAACGAAACCGGCGATACACCACATATTACACTTACGGTCACAGAAAAGAAAATGAAAAATTAAAACATTTGGAATCCACAATTACCTTAGACATCATAAACCCAAAATATCACATATTACGGATTTCATGCCTAGCTATATGAATTCCACATATTGTATCACAATCACAGATAGCTAGGTGAAGTTAGACAACTCAATCAATTCAACGAATTCCCAAAATTTCCCAGAGAGCTCAACACTTGAGCACTGTTAAAGTTAACCAAAGACATACCACAGTTCCTACGGATCTACATCTGAAGGGCCCGACCCAAGCCTCTCAAGTGGCACCGCGGATCCGCCGCCAAAACCATATTTTGGCTGCGGATCCGCGGTCACTTAGACAAGTTAGGGTTTCGTTCTTCAGGTGTGTCCATAGAATTCCATGCATAATTTTATGAATATTTTTATCATGGAAAAATCCAACTTTTTGAAAAATTTCCAGAGAGGGGGTCCGTTTCGGCCATTCGGAGTTCGATCGGAATTCTAACTTCGTCTAGGCAACGCCTAATGCTCTAGCTTGTCTCTGATACCACTGTAAGGTTAGCTTAGCACCTTGTGAAGGTTTTGGCAAGCATCAAACATTCTATATTAAAATTTTGGGGTGCTAAACAAACCAACCAAGTAATCGAACTAAAGAATTAGGGTTAACTTTGCATGTAAACAACTTTACATCTAAGTGATAGGGATTACAACCTTTGTAGTCCGTTCCTTCACTTCAAAAACTCCAAGTAGTGGTCCCTTCGCTGCGATCCATGAACTCCTGGACTCTAGAGAGGCTCCACAAGATGTATGATGCATTCTTGCTTGAAGTCTTCGAAGTCTATGATGATCTACGTCGAGGAAATACGGACTCAAGCTCTCTCTTCAAAAATATGGAATTAGTGAAGCTAACGCACTAATCTATATGGCTAATATAGAAGAGGATGATGAAGTAGGAATTTTTCTCACTTTATTATTTAATTTCTCACAATCATTCATCACAAATTAAAAATCTAGCAAGCTTTTTTTCAATGAAGAAGAAAAAGAAGAAGCAAGTGATGAATTATTGTTGTGTGGTTAGAAATGCAACCATGGGTCAAGTATATCATCCTTAACCCTTGTAGAGACTTATCCATGAGCAATGGTTAAAGGTATGGTTGATAAATATCTTAAGTTAGATAAAAAGAGTGGACAAAGTCAAAGAAGACTACAAGCTTCTACAAGCTTCAACAAATATCTACCATGACAAATATCCACAATATTTGAATTATTTAATGATAAATATAAACCCTAACATTAACCCTAGCATGGTTTAACTCTTAAAAACCCTAGTTGCATTTATAACCAAGCATGTCACAATATTACATATCACATATATAATATTTATATAACAAAAGAAAACAATACAATAAACATATATCACATATATGTTAAATGTATTATAAGTGAGAATAATAAATATTTAAGTGAGCATATAATACACACACACACACACACACACACATATATATATGTTATATATTATTGCATCGAATCAACACTTGATCCGATAACCCGGCTATATCACATATAACTGGCCAATATCACATATCGCGAGAATAGAATACGGTATCTCATATGTGTATCAATCTCGATCCCGCACATATCACATATGTGCTCCTACTCCGTTTTTCCTGAGCCTGGAAACCTCTATGTAGGACTCTAAAGACTCGTCAATACGCCGGCAGTAGGTGATGACCACATCAAACACCAACAAGCCGCAAGCGGTCAGCTAAATGTAACGGTCACCCGGGTATTGAACGATCAGAAGATCAACAAGAAAGTCTGCTCTAACTCCTGTAAATTCAATCAGTAACACTACCGTACAGTCTGGTCTCTTCGTCTGATATGTCGCATATCCAGTCGAGGGGTGGTAAATGTCAGACCTTAGTAACCGATAAGTCGTGTCGATGTGAGGCTCATAACAGGTCGAGAAACTACTGATAACACTTACTAGTATATCTCCATATCAGCCCTGGCCAGGGACTTCCAGCTATAGCCAATCGAACACAGCGCAAAATCAACCCCCAATACCGGGAGAGACGAAACCCCTCCTATCGCTCATTGCCTCCATGTGATTCGGGACTGTACCCAAAAGCCACCGTTTTGCACGTTCTCATGAACGTGGTAATGTGGAAATCAAAGCACAGTGGGAATCACACAAGACTCTATGACGATCTCAGGTCTATAGACTAACTTGTACCAGTGTCACCAGAGAACTGCTATCTGACGATAGGTATAATACCAACAATGAGTTCTCGGCGAGTCCGTTCAGTGTACCCAGCCTCCACTGAGCACCCATATACCATCTTTGATGTCACACACTAATGGATGTGGAATCATCCATCACCCATCATATGGGTCATGATGCGTATACGCTAGTCTACTCTGGAGTAGCGATGCCCTGTCTCGATACACCCTTGACTAGGAATAGTTATACCATGTACTTATGGACTACCCTGGCCCCACCAGTATGATCTGCATCATAGTCCTAGTAGTCAAGTACGTATCCTAAGGGCTTTATCAACATGTGAGAGTAAGACAGTAACCCAATACAAGTCAACATGTTAAGATAAAGAGCAACCAGATAGCATACTATCATACGTACAACAATGGCATCTAGGGCATATACATTACTTACAATCTCCCACTTGCACTAAGGCCGGCTGTTGTAGTATCTCATACCCAACGTTCCGAAGAGTCTTTCAAATTGTATCTATGGAATGGCCTTCGTGAATAGATCTGCAGTGTTATCTTTCGTATCTACTCTCCTGACCTCGATCTTCCGGCGATCAACTATCTCCCGGATCAGGTGATACCGCCTCAGAATATGCCCGGATCTTTGATGGGACCTGGGTTCCTTGGCCAAAGCCACAGCTCCATTATTATCGCAATACAAAGGTATTGGATGCTCGATGGACGGAACCACTCCAAGTTCTGTAATGAACTTCTTTATCCAGACAGCCTCTTTGGCAGCATCGTTGGCAGCGATGTATTCAGCCTTTATCTTCGAGTCTGCAATGGTTTCCTTTTTGGAACTCTTCCAACACACCTCCCCTCCATTGAGGGTAAAGAAAAATCCCGAGTGCTACTTAGAGTTGACCTTATCACTTTTGAAGCTTGAATCGGTAAAGGACTCCACCTGGAATTCTCCGTTACCATACACCAAGAACATCTCTTTAGTCCTTCTCAAGTACTTGAGAAGGTTCTTCACAGCTATCCAGCGACTCTCTCCTGGATCTGCTTGATACCTACTCACTACACTTAGTGAGTATGCTACATCGGGTCTGGTACATAGCATAGCGTGCATGATAGAGCCTACTGCCAAAGCATAGGGTATCTCTTGCATGCGAGCTCTCTCCAAATCAGTCTTAGGAGACATCTCTTTGGAGAGAGTGAGTCCAGAGATCGTGGGTAAGTTCCCACGCTTGGATTCTTCCATACTAAAGCTCTTTAGTATGGTGTCAATGTACCTGGATTTGGACAATCCCAGTATCCATCTAGATCATCTCTATAGATCTTAATCCCCAAAATGCAGGAGGCATCACCTAGATCTTTCAACGAGAATCTTTGTGATAAGAAGAGCTTGACCGAGTGCATCATAGGAACATCATTTCCTATCAAGAGTATGTCCTCTACGCACAATACGAGGAAGACAACCTTACTCTCTGCAACCTTCTTGTATATACAAGGTTCATCTATATTTTTGATGAAGTCAAACTCTTTGACTACAACATCAAAACAGATGTTCCAACTCCGTGATGCATGTTTTAACCCATAGATGGATTTAAGCAGCTTGCACACCTTTCCGCTGCTCTCACTGTCTATGAAGCCCTCTGGCTGAGTCATGTACACGCATTCTTCTAAATCACCATTTAGAAAGGCGGTCTTAACATCCATTTGCCAGATTTCGTAGTCATAGTATGCAGCAATGGCAAGTAAGATCTGGATGGACTTAAGCATAGCCACTGGAGAAAAGGTTTCGTCATAATCCACACGTGGTCGTTGACGAAAACCCTTTGCAACAAGTCTAGCTTTGAAAGTCTCAACTTTTCCATCTACACCAAGTTTCTTCTTAAAGATCCATTTGCTTCCAATGGGTTTTAGCCCTTAAGGAGCAACTTCCAAAGTCCATACTTTGTTGGTGTACATGGATTCCATCTCAGATCGCATTGCATCTAGCCACTTCACAGAGTCCCCACTCGTGATGGACTGCTCGAAGCTAGTCGGTTCATCATCTTCTATTGATGCAATCCTCTCTCCCACCGTCTATGAGAAAACCGCAGTATCTCTTAGGTGGATGAGGAACCCTACGAGATCGGCGGAGAGGCTGGCGTTCGTCGGGAACTACTAAATCCTCTGGTTCCATCAAATCTTCTGTTGCAGTTTGTATAGCTGGAACTTCTTCCAGTTCTACCTCATTGCCACTAATTTGTTTCATAAGAAAACCCTTTTCTAAGAAAGTGGCATGTCGAGAAACAAACACTTTTTGTTCCTCGGAGTGGTAGAAGATATACCCTTGCGAGTTCTTGGGATATCCTACAAACTTGCACAGGACAGACCTTGCCTCAAGTTTGTCCAGATTGTGCCTTTTGCCATAGGCCAGACAATCCCATATCTGAAAATAATTAAGAGATGGTATCTTCCCTTTCCATATCTCATATGGAGTGGTAGGCACTGATTTGGTAGGAACCATATTCAATAGGTGTATGGCTGTCTCAACCGCATACCCCCAAAAGAAAATAAGCAACTCTGCGGTGCTCATTATTGAGTGCACCATATCTAATAGGGTGCGATTCCTCCGCTCCGATACACCGTTGTGCTGTGGTGTATAGGGAGGAGTAAGCTGAGAGAGAATCCCATTCTCTTTTAGATAGTCCAGGAACTCATTGCACAAGTATTCTCCTCCTCGATTAGATCGAAGGATCTTAATACTTTTACCCGTTTGGTTCTCGACTTCGTGCTTATATTCTCTGAATTTCTCAAAAGCTTCTGACTTGTGTTTCAACAGGAACACATGTCCATATCTTGAGAGATTGTCAGTGAATGTAATGACGTATGAGGAACCATTCCTGGCATGTGTAGACATGGGACCATATACATCACTATGTATCAGTCCCAAGAGTTCTGTAACTCTTTCGCCATGTCCACTAAATGGAGTTTTGGTCATTTTGCCTTTGAGACATGACTGGCAAGTGTCATAAGATGAAAATTCGAACGGATTCAAATATCCATCCTTATGCAACTTAGCTAGTCGTGTTGCATTGATATGACCTAGTCTACAATGCCACAAGAAGGATTCGTTCATTTCTGAACTCTTCCTCTTGTGAGTGTTTTGTACATTAAGAACTATGGTTTGATTTAGAATGTATATGCCATTATGTAACAAGCCCGATCCAATCAACTTTTGATTTAGGAAGATGTTCATAATATCTTCCTGTATTACAAAATTGTATCCTTCTTTACTTAATAAAGAAACTGATATAAGATTGCATATCAGGTTCGGTATGTAATAGCATTCGTTCAGAATCAATGTATTACCATCTGGTAATACAAGGTGATATTCGCCAACTGCTTTGGCTGCAATATTTGCACCGTTCCCCACATGTACGGAATGATCACATATTTCCAGTTCTCTACCTTTCCTTAGCCCATGCAACATATTGCATATGTGGGATCCTGATCCGGTATCTAATGCCCAGGTCGTAGAGTGAACTGAGAAACAGTTCTCGATAACAAACACACCCAAAGAAGATGCATCAACATGCTTATTCTTCTTCTGGGCGGTAAGTGAATTCTAGCAATTCCCTATTTCCTGTTCAGTCTTATAACAATTATAAGAAAGAATGGAACCAACATTCTCCTGCTCAGTATAACAAACGGGTTCAGTCAATACATCTATATTTTTATCTTGATTAAGGCCTAACATGGTCGCTACCTGAAGAGAGAGAGAGAGAAGGTAACACTTAAAACGCTTGAACGAACGGAGGCAGTCACTAGATCTTGCTTTAGCGTATGCTCTTATAAGATTAGATTGGTTATTATCTTATCTAATCAGGATGGCTCCCAATATTTTTCATCAAATCTTCCTTTAAACCTAAAAAGGTAAGACTAGCCGGGACTAATTACACCTTACAATTTCGCCAATCTTTCAGCCAGGTCAGTGTTGGTACTTTGAGGGTGGTTCCCCGTGCTTTCATACGGACCTAATTAAGGTAAACCTTGTTTTCCTAGATGCATAACCCCTTTAACACCTTTCTAGACACCTACTTCATCGGCTAATTGTCATGTGTAAAAGTCTCCCAGGAATAACTCTTACTCGCAGTGGGTATCGGGATCCAACTATCTCATACAGGGTATGCAATCTAATTGCAAATTTCAACACTTGAAATTCCCGATAATCTTTTTACCCCTAGAGTGCTATGCCCTTGGCGAATGCCAAACAACCCATGGTTCACTAGTCAAGTTCAACCCGTACATTTCTTGATTGAATTAAACCCACCCGCACGACCCTTGACGAAAGCCAAACAACGCCGTACGAATACCCTAATCCAATCGCATCATATGCAGCAGATAAGCAGTAAATAACTACTGCACACTACGCCTTGACGAAAGCCAAACTACCGTAGCACGAATACTAAATAATACTTATCTGAAATGACGGAGTGCTACACAGGGTTTTTAAAGAAAACCATGAACGTAATGAACTTGAAATCATTGTAGAAACCAGAGATTTTGAAAAGGAGTGTTTTTTAGGCTTTTACTAGTTCCGCTAAAGTGGTCACTCTCGGTGAAGGGATCTCGGCTCTTTCCTTATCGACTAAGGTGCTGGATATTCTACAAGGAATACCGCTGTGCAAAGCAAGAACTATAGAAGCAATCAAAAACAAAACCGAGTGAGTTGTAGCATCTGCTAGTTTTGCTAAAGAGGTCACTCCCAGTGAAGGGATCTCGGCTCTTTCCTTATTGAATAAGGTGCTGGATATTCTACAAGGAATACCGCTATGCAAAGCAAAAACTAGAGCTACCCTTTTTTGAAAATTTGATTCTACAACATCTTTTAGGTTTCTTTTCTTTTCATTAATCTCATTAATGAAATTCCCATCATTTATGCTTCCTAAGTATCATAGAAGAAACGGAAGCAGTAATAATTATATATCATATATATAGAATAAGTATTCGTCTCACGCATATAAAATGATCACATCACAGAATATCATTAGCAGAAGAATCACATATGAAATATTGGATATACTAGGAATTCCGTGTTTTTTTAAGCCAGTAAAACCGCAGATTCCACAGTCATGATGAATAGCCAAACCCACATCCCTAGACCCTTACGAGAGAGGCAAGCAACCCTACTAATTCTAGAGTTAGGAGACCCGGACTCGACTCCTCGAGTTGGTCTCCCACTAGACTCTAGAACTCGGTTACTTGTGCCCCCCACCTTGGGTCTATCATAATGCGGAAAAGTAAATAATATACAACAATGGTGACAACATTCTCAACACGGAAGTGCCTCAATAAAAGAATATTACATACAATGAATTTTACATGAATGAAAATAAAACCCTCATCTTACATAAAACCCCCGGCTATTCTAATCACGACGGTCCAATATAACATATCACAGCAACACATAACATCGCATATCATCAACGTAAGTAAATATACGTATCCCAATTGTTGTTGATGTATAGCAACGAAACCGGCGATACACCACATATTACACTTACGGTCACAGAAAAGAAAAAGAAAAATTACGCCATTTGGAATCCACAATTACCTTAGACATCATAAACCCAAAATATCACATATTACGGATTTCATGCCTAATTATATAAATTCCACATATTGTATCACAATCACAGATAGCTAGGCGAAGTTAGACAATTCGATAGATTCAACGAATTCCCAAAATTTCCCAGAGAGCTCAACACTTGAGCACTGTTAAAGTTAACCAGAGACATACCACAATTCCTACGGTTCTACAGCTGAAGGGCCCGACCCAAGCCTCTTAAGTGGCGCCGCGGATCCGCCGCCAAAACCATGTTTTGTCCACGGATCCGCAGTCACATATACGAGTTAGGGTTTCTTTCTTCAGGTGTGTCTATTGAATTCCCTGCATGATTTTCTGAATATTTTTAACATGGGAAAATCTAACTTTTTGAAAATTTTTCGGAGAGGGGGTCCGTTTCGACTATTCGGAGTTCGATCGGAATTCTAACTTCGTCTAGACAACGCCTAATGCTCTAGCTTGTCTATGATACCACTGTAGGGTTAGCTTTGCACCTTGTGAAGGTTTTGGCAAGCATCAAACATGCTATATTAAAATTTTGGGGTTCTAAACAAACTAACAAAGCAATCGATCTAGAGAATTAGGGTTAACTTTGCATGTAAACAACTTTACATCTAAGTGATAGGGATTACAACCTTTGTAGTCCGTTTCTTCACTTCAAAAGCTCCGAGTAGTAGTCCCTTCACTGTGATCCATGAACTCCCAGACTCTAGAGAGGCTCCACAAGATGTACGATGCATCCTTGCTTGATGTCTTCAAAGTCTACGATGATCTACGTCGAGGAAACACGGACTCAAGCTCTCTCTTCATAAATATGGAATTAGTGAAGCTAACACACTAATCATATGGCTAATATAGAAGAGGATGATGAAATAGGAATTTTTCTCACTTTATTATTTAATTTTTCACAATCATTCATCACGAATTAAAAAGCGGGCTTTTTTCAATGAAGAAGAAGAAGAAGAAGCAAGTGATGAATTATTGTTGTGTGGTTAGAAATGCAACCATGGGTTAAGTATATCATCCTTAAACCTTGTAGAGACTTAAGAATTGGCTATGGTTAAAGGTATGGTTGATAAATATCTTAAGCTAGACAAAAACAGTGGACAAAGTCAAAGAAGACTACAAGCTTCAATAAGTTTCAACAAATATCTACCATGACAAATATCCACAATATTTTAATTACTTAATGATAAATATAAACCCTAACATTAACCCTAGCATGGTTTAACTCTTAAAAACCCTAGTTGCATTTATAACCAAGCATGTCACAATATTAAATATCACATATATAATATTTATGTAACAAAAGAAAACAATACAATAAACATATATCACATATATGTTAAATGTATTATAAGTGAGAATAATAAATATATAAGTGAGCATATAATACACACACATGCGCGCGCGCATATATATATATATATATATATGTATATATATATATATGTATATATATATATATGTATATATATATATATATATAATTTTATCGAATCAACACTTGATCCGATAACCCGGCTATATCACATATAACTGGCCGATATCACATATCGCGAGAATAGAATACGGTTTCACATATGCGTATCAATCTCGATCCCGCACATATCACACATGTGCTCCTACTCTGTTTTTCCTAAGCCTGGAAAGCTCTATGTAGGACTCTAAAGACTCGTCAATACGCCGGCAGTAGGTGATGATCACATCAAACACCAACAAGCCGCAAGCGGTCAGCTAAACGTAACGGCCACCCGGGTATTGAGCGATTAGAGGATCAATAAGCATGTCTACTCTAACTCCTGTAAATCCAATCAGTAACACTACCGTACAGTCTGGTCTCTTCGTTTGATATGTCGCATATCCAGTTAAAGGGTGGTAAACGTCAGACCCTAGTAACCGATAAGTCGTGTCGATGTGAGGCTCATAACAGGTCGAGAAACTACTGATAACACTTACTAGTATATCTCCATATCAGCCCTGGCCAGGGAGTTCCATTTATAGCCAATCGAACACAGCGCAACATCAACCCCCAATACCGGGAGAGAAGAAACCCCTCCTATCGCTTATTGCCTCCATGTGATTCGGGACTATACCTAAAAGCAACCATTTTGCACGTTCTCATGAACGTGGTAAGGTGGAAATCAAAGCACAGTGCGAATCACACAAGACTCTATGACGATCTCGGGTCTACAGACTAACCTGTACCAGTGTCACCAGAGAACTGCTATCTGACGATAGGTATAATACCAATAAGGAGTTCTCGGCGAGTCCGTTCAGTGTACCCAATCTCCACTGAGCACCCGTATACCATCTTTGATGTCACACACCAATGGATGTGGGGTCATCTATCACCCATCATATGGGTCATGATGTGCATACGCTAATCTACTCTGGAGTATCGATGCCCTGTCTCGATACACCCTCGACTAGGAACAGTTATAGGATGTACTTATGGACTACCCTGGCCCTACCAGTATGATCTGCATCATAGTCCTAGTAGTCAAGTACATATCCTAAGGGCTTTATCAACATGTGAGAGTAAGACAGTAACCCAATACAAGTCAACATGTTAAGATAAAGAGCAACCAGATAGCATACTATCATATCGAGCAAGAAAGTCCTCTCTATATATATCCAAGCATCCACTATAATATACATCATATGTATAACAATGGCCTCTAGGGCATATACATAACTAACAGAGTCACTCTCTCCAAGTACTTTTGCCCAAAGACTGATGAAGACAGAGCTCACATGAGCATCATACCCTACGCTTCTGCTGTAGGATCTATAATGTACGCGAAGTTATATACACGCCCTAATATAGCTTATGCACTGGGTGTAGTAAGCAGGTATCAATCCAACCCAGGGGAGAATCACTGGACAGCTGTGAAGAACATTCTTAAGTACTTGCGAAGGACTAAAGCAATGTTCTTGGTGTGTGGTAACGGAGATCTCCAAATGGAGGCCTTTACCGATTTAAGCTTCCACAATGATATGGATGACAACAAATCTATCTCAGGGTTTGTATTTACCCTCAATGGAGGAGCGATATGTTGGAAGAGTTCCAAACAGGATACCATTGCAGACTCCACGATGGAAGCTGAGTATATTGCTGCAAATGATACTGCCAAGGAAGTCGTCTGGATGAAAAAGTTCATTTCGGAGCTAGGAGTAGTTCCAACCATTATTGATCCAATACCATTATATTGTGATAATAATGAGGCTATGGCATTATCCAAAGAGCCCAGGTCCCATCAGCGATCCAGACACATCCTGAGGCGATATCATCAGATCCGAGAGATAGTTGATCGACGCGAGTTCGAGATTCAGAGACTAGATACAAAGAATAACACTGCGGATCCACTCACCAAAGCCCTCCCTCTGCCGCAGCATGAGCGACTTTTTGAGATGTTGGATATGAGATACGCCAATAATTGGCCTCAGTGCAAGTGGGAGATTGTTGGTTATATGTATGCCCTAGAGGCCATTATATGATAGTGTATGTACCGGTATGTGTGTATATATATATACTAAGGGGACATTCTTGCTCGACATGATACTATGCTATCTGGTTGTACTTTATGTTAGTTATATGTATGCCCTAGAGGTCATTACTGTACATACGATTTATATTGTAGTGGATGCTTGGACATATATATGGAGGACTTTCTTGCTCGACATGATAGTATGCTATCTGGTTGCTCTTTATCTTAACATGTACGATGATTGTTTCTATGTTATATGTTGATAAAGCCCTAAGGATGAGTGCTTGACTACCAAGATTATGATGCAGATAATACTAGTAGGGACAGTGTAGTCGCTAAGTACATCCTTCAAATGTTCCTAGTCGAGGGTGTATCGAGACAGGGCATCGATATATCAGTGTAGACTAGTGTATAACTTCTCGATCCATGAAGATGGGCGATGGATGATCCCATATAAATTAGTGTTTAACATCAGAGACAGTATACGGGTGCTCAGTAGGGACTGGGTACACTGAACGGACTCACCGAGAACTCCCAGATGGTATTATACCTAACGTTAGATGGCAGTTCTCTGGTGACACTGGTACAGGTTAGTCTGTAGACCCGAGATCGTCATAGAGTCTTGTGTGATTCCTACTGTGCTTTGATTTCCACCTTACCACGTTCAAGAGAACATACAAAACGGTAGCTTTTGGGTACAGTCTCGAGTCACATGGAGGCAATGAGCGATAGGACGGGTTTCGTCTTTCCTGGTATAGGGAGTTGATGTTGCGCTGTGCTCGATTGGCTATAACAGAAAGTCCTTGGCCAAGGCAGCTTCAGAGATATACTGGTAAGTGTTATCAGTAGTTTCTTAACCCATTATGAGCCTCATATAGGCACGAATTATCGAGTTACTGGGGTCTGACGTTTACCACCCCTAAACGAGATATGCGACATAACAGACGAAGAGACCAGACTGTACGGTAGTGTTACTGATTGGATTCGCTGGAGTGTGAGAAAGCTTGCTTGTTGATCTTCTGATCGCTCAATACCCGGGTGGCCATTACGTTTAGCAGAACACTTGCGGCTTGTAGGTGTTTGATATGATCATCACCTACTGCCGACGTATTGACGAGTCTTTAGAGTCCTACACAGGGATTTCCTGGCTCAAGCGAAACGGAGTAGGAGCACATATGTGATATGTGCGGGACCGAGATTAATGCAATATGTGATACGGTATTCTATTCTCGCGATGTGTGACATGAAAGGTTATATGTGATATAACCGGGTTATCGGATCAAGTGTTGATTCGATAAATTGTTACATATGACATTAGTTGGTTATATATAATATAGCCGGATTATTAAATCAAGAGTTGATTTGATAATCTAATGTATAATTATATATTAGATATATTACATTACATTAACTAGTATTAGCTCACTTATGATTCTTTTCTCACTTGTATTGTGCACATTGTATATATGTGATATATGCAAGTGTACATTATTTTGTGTCATGCTTGATGATACATGCAAGATGGGTGTATGCGACTTAAACCATGCTAGGGTTAAGTTAGGGTTTTATTTATTTCTTAAATTATAACAAAAGAGAGAAGACTTGGTCAATGTTGTCAAGCTTGGATGAAGCTTGTAGAAACATTGATAAAGTTCACTCTTTTGTCTAGCTTAGGATATTTTGTTAACCCAACCCTTAACCTTATCCCTTGGTTAATTCTCTACATGAGTTAGGCATGAGGGCTTAACTCACCCATGGTTGCAATAATTCATTTGGATTAACTCATATGATGAGTTCTATCTTCTTCTTCTTCTTCCTAAAAAAAAAAGCTTTCTAGCTTCAATGGAGGTATGAGAAAATGAGTAAGAAAATCATTTCTAATGTGAACAAACTTCCTACCTAATCATCCTCTATTACTTGCCATTTAGTATTGGGTGTTTGCTTCACTAATTCTGTAATTAGTGAAGAAATAGCTTGGGTTAGTGTGTCCTCGACATAGATCATCTTCGGCCTCGAAGACTTCGAAGCAAGCATGTTTGTTTCTTCATGGGAGCCTCTCTACAATCCGGAGTTCTTGATCGCAGCGAAAGGGACTACTATACGGAGCTATTGAAATGAAGGACCGGTCTACAAAGGTTGTATTCCTTGCCCACTAGACTTCCAAAGTGTCTGCATTTTATATTCCGTCGATTTCTAGTTAACGATTCTTTGTTAGGGTTAGCTAAAACGGCAAATTTTTGAATATGGCATGTACGATGCCTCCTGAAACCTAGCTTCCATGCTAGGTAACCCTGCAGTGGTATCATAGCCATGCTAGAAATTTAGACTGATTTTGTTAGAATTACGAAACCGAAACAACTCGAAACTTGAAACGCGAAACCCTAGTTTTTGTCGAATTTAAAAGGTTGTCAAAATTTTTTTAAACAAGTGTAGAATGTTGTATGTGATGCAACATGAACACGCAGGAAAATTTAGCCCAAGGGCTCGGACATTGGCCGGCGACATGCACACCAGGTCCGGCGACCTCGGCCGCTTGGTGGGATTTTTGGCCAAATTTTTTAGTATGTTCCAGTGACTTGGTTTTGGTGTTTCAGGTATTGTTTGTTTTTGCTAATTTTGCATGTGATGTAATCTTACACTATAAGCAATTCGGAGTGTCTCGTATTCATAGTTTTAATATTGTTTCGGGTTAGTCGCATGTTCTCTATGCGAAGTTAAAAAGTTTGATTGAATGTCAAAAACTCATTTTTCCAAGTTTAACGTATTCGAAAAAACATGCAAGTGATCCTATGAACCCTCTAGAAGAATGAAACCCTAACTCGACTTTTTGGATCGTGGAACTACGGTCAAACCCTAGGTTTTGCCGTAGTTCTGTGGCAACATGAGTGAGGCTTGGGTTTGCCCTTCAACGGCTGGTGCATAAGTACGTGGCATATTCTGGGTACTACTAAAACTGTGCTCAAGTGTTAAGCTGTCGGGAAATTGTGGGACTTTGATGAATCGATCGAAAAGTTTAACATCGTTCGGATATTATGTGATGGGATACAATATTTGGAATCCACAAGTAGTTATGAGATAACTAGTTTGAATTTTATAAATCTAGCAGTTCAGTTTCATTTGATCGGTTGCCACGGGAATTTTGATGAGATCAAAAGTCCGTCGCAATCAGGTAGCGTACGCGGATACTCGCCGGGTAAACTTAATAGGTAGCCACGCCCCATAGCCCCGACCAAGTGACTGTAGGAGAACCCCGTCGCCAAAAGCATCCGTTAGGGTGCTCGCGGCAGCGGTGTTCCACCTTAGTGCAATTCGTAGACGGCATCGGGGGGTGCGGCCGTCTACTAAAGTTTCTGACGAGCATTTGATCAGGATGTCGGGAATCTTGTTGAATTGCCCGACTAGTTATTAAAAGGTGTTTTGAATATCGAGACAAAATTGTTAGGCATGCGATATCTAAGGAATTCATTTGGTTAGGCATGAAATCCAAAGTATGTGATACGTTAGGTTTATGATGTCTAAGGTGGTTGCGGATTCCAACTGTTGTAGTTTTTCATTTTCTTTTGTGCGACCGTAATTATAATATGTGGTGTATCGCCGGTTTCGGTGCTATATGTCAACGACAATTGGGATACGCATATTTACTTACGTTGATGACATGTGATGTTATGTGTTGCCGTGATATGTTATATTGGATCGTCGTGTTTGAATAGCGGGGGGTTTTATATGAGATGAGAGTTTTTATTTTCATTCATGTAAAATTCATTGTATGTAATATTCTTTTATTGGGGCACTTCCGGGTTGAGGATGATGTCACCATTGTATATTGTTTACTTTTCCGCATTAGGATAGACCCAAGGCGGGGAGCACAAGTAACCGGGTTCTAGGGTCCAGTGGGAAACCATCTCGAGGAGTCGAGACCGGGTCTCCTAACTCTAGAATTGGTAGGGTTGCTTGCCGCTCTCGTAGGGGTCTAGGGGTGTGGGATTGGCTATTCATCACGACCGTGGAATCCGTATTTTATACAGGCTTAATTTAAAACACAGAAATCCTAGTATATCCAATATTTCATATATTGTGTTCTACTGCGATATTCTGTGATGTGATCATTGATTATTTTCTGAGACGAATGCTTATATTATATATATATGATATATATTATCTATTACTGCTTTCGTTTCATATGTGATACATGGGAAGCATAATTAAATGGGACTTCATTAATGAGATTAATGAAATAAAAGAAACCTAAAGATGTTGTAGAAACTTGTCTCGAAAACAGGTAGCTCTAGTTCTTGCTTTGCATAGCGGTATTCCTTGTAGAATATCCAGCACCTTATTCGATAAGTAAAGAGCCGAGATCCCTTCACCGGGAGTGACCTCTTTAGCGAAACTAGCAGATGCTACACACTCGGTTTGTCTTTTGATTGCTTTTATAGTTTTTGCTTTGCTTAGTGGTATTTGTGAAATATCCTACACCTTATTCGGTAAGGAAAGAGCCGAGATCCCTTCACCGGGAGTGACCTCTTTAGCAAAACTAGTAAAATCCTCAAAAATACTCCTTTTCAAAATCACTCAATTCTACGACGATATCAAGTTCATTACACAAAGGGTTTTCTTAAAAACCTATCGTAGCCCTCCGTCATTTCAGATAAATAATAGTTAGTATTCGTCCTGCGTTTGTTAGCCTTTGTCAAGGCGTAGTGTGCGGTAGCTGATTACTACTTATCTGCATAAGCATATGATGCGATTGACTTAAGGTAGTCGTGCGACCTTGTTGGCCTTTGTCAAGGGTCATGCGGGTGTGTTTAATTCAATCAGGAAATATATGGGTTGAACTTGACTAGCATCCTATGGTTTGTTGGTCTTTGTCAAGGTCATAGGAGGTTAGGGGCAAAATATTATCGGGAATTTCAAGTGTTGAAATTTGCGATGAGATTGCATACCTCCTATGAGATAGTTGGATCCCGATACCCGCTGCGAGTAAGTGTTACTCCTGGGAGAGTTTTACACATTACAATTAGCCGATCAAGTAGGTGTCTAGAAAGGTGTTAACGGGATTATGCCCCTGGGAAAACGAGGTTTATTTTAATTAGGTCTGTGCGAAAGCACAGGGAACCTCCCTCAAAGTACCGGCACTGGCCTGGCTGAAAGATTGGCGAAATTGTAGGGTGTAATTAATCCCGGCTAGTCTTTCCTTTTAGGGTTTGAAGATTTGACTAAAACAGTGGGAACCATCCTGATTAGATAAATTAATAATCAATCTAATCTTGCATGAGCATACGATGAGTGTTTTCTTCTCTCTTTCTCCAGATAGCGACCATGTCATGCCTTAATCAAGATAATAATACGGATGTATTGACCGAACCCGCTTGTTATACTGAGCTGGGGAACGTTGGTCCCGCTCCAACTTCTAAGTGTTATAAGACCAAGCAGGAAATAAGGGATTCCTAAGATTCCCGTGCCGCCCAAAAGAAGAAAGTACATACTGATGCATCTTCTTCGGGTGTGTTCATTACAGAGAACTGATTCTCTGTATCCTCTACGTCCTGGGTATGAGATACCGGATCAGGATCCCATATATGAAATCTATTACATGGGCTACAGATAGGTAGAGAACTGGGAATGGGTGATAAGTTTCAAGAGTTGGAAACGGTGCAAGTGTTGCAGCCAAGATGTTGGCAGTTATCACCCTGTATTACCAAATATATTGATTCTGAACGAATGTTATTAGATACCGAACCTGATATACAACATCATATCAGTCTCTTTACTTAGTAAAGAAGGATATAATTTTGTATTATTGGATAATGTTTTGAACATTTCCTATATCAAGAGTTGATTGGTTCAGGCACGTTATTTAAAAACATATACGTTTTAAATCAAACTACAGTTCTGAACATACAAAACACACACAAGAGGAAGAGTTCAGATATGAATGAATTCTTCTTGAGGCATTGTAGACTAGGTCATATTAAAGCGACCCGACTAGCTAAGTTACATAAAAATGCATATTTAAATCAGTTTGAATTTACATCTTGTGAAACTTGCCAGTCATGTCACAAAGATAAGATGACCATAGCTCCGTTTATTAGAAACAGAGAAAGAGTTGGTGAACTCTTAGGATTGATACATGCTGATGCATGTAAGTCCCCTATCAACACATGCCATGATTGGTTCTTTGTACTTCATTATATTCACTGATGATCTCTCAAGATTTGGCCATATGTTCTTGTTGAAACACAAGTCTGAACCTTTTGAGATATTCAAAGAATATAAGTTAGAAGTAGAGAACCAAAACGGGTATAAGTATTATGTCCTTTGATGAGATAAGGGAGGAGAATACTTGAGCACGAAGATCCTGGACTATTCTAAAGGAGAATGAGATTCTCTCTCAGCATTACTCCTCCGTATACACCACAGCACATTGGTATATCGGGACGGAGCAATCGCACCCTATGTGATAAGGTGTGCTCTATGATGAGTACTACTGAGTTTCCTATTTCCTTATGGGGGTTATGCACTTGAGAAGCTGCATACCTATTGAATAGGGTTTCAACCAAATACGGAGCCTCCCACTCCATATGAGATATGGTATGGGAAGAGCCCATCTCTTAAGGATGTTAAGATTTGGGGTTGTCCGGCCTATGTCTAAAAGCAAAATCCGGACAATCTCGAGGGAAGGTCAGTTCTGTGGAAGTTTGTTGGATATCCCAAGTATTCGCAAGGGAATGTCTTCTACCACACCGAGGAACAAAAGGTGTTTTATTTCTCGGCATGCCACCTTTTTAGAAAAGGATTTTTTTGTGAAGAAATTAGTGGTCATGAGGTAGAACTGGAAGGAGTCTAGCTATACAAACTGCAGCTGATGATTTGGTAGAACCAGAGGATTCAATAGCTTCCAACGAACCTCAGCCACTCTGCCAATCTGGTAGGGTTCCTCACCCACCTGAGAGATACTTTGGTTTTCTCTATGACAGTGGGAGCGAGAATTGCATCATGAGATGATGACCTAACTAGTTTCGAGCAAGCCATCAAGTGTGGGGACTCTGTGAGAATGGCTGGATGCTAAGCGATCTGAGATGGAATCCATATACACCAACAAAGTATGGACTTTGGTTGCTATATCTGAAAGGTTAAATCCCCATCAGGGGCGGTATATCTTGAGAAGATTACTTGGTGTACATGGAAAAGTTGAGACTTTCAAAGCTAAGACTTGAGGCAAAAAGTTTTCGTCATTGACCAGATGTGGATAATGATGAAACCTTTTCTAGTCCCTATGCTTAAGTCCATCCAGATCCTACTTGCCATTGCTACATACCATGACTACGATATCTGGCGGTTGGGTGTCATGACTGCTTTTCTAAATAGTGATTTAGAAGAGAGCGTCTATACGTATACAGCTAGAGGGCTTTGTAGTTAGTGGGAGCAGCGGAAACGTGTGCAAGTTGTTTTATGTGATAAAACAGGCATCACAGAGTTGGAGCATCTGTTTTGATGTGGTAGTCAAAGCGTTTGACTTCATCAAAATGGTAGATGAACCTTGTATATACAAAAAAGGTAGTAAGGAGCATGGTGGTGATCCTCGTATTGTACGTAGATGACATACTCTTGATAGGAAAAAAGTTTCCTATGCTACGCTCGGTCAATCCCCTCTTATCATAAGGATTCTCCATATAGGATCAAGGTGATACCTCCTAAATCCTAAGTTTTGGATCTATGAGATAGATCTAAGTGGATGTTAGTATTGTCACTAGGTGTAGTGAGATGGTATCAATCGATCCTGGGGAGAATCACAGGATAGCTTCCAGGGTGGTAAGGACGACTGAATGTCAGTCACAGGTATTGTCTTTACCCTCAGTGGAGGGATGGTATGTTGGAAGAGTTCCAAGCTAGATGCCATGGCAAACTAGACGATAAAGGATGAATACATTACTACCAAGGATGCTACCAAAAGGTAGTCTGGATGTATATAAGTTCATGAGATGAACTTCGTTCCTACCATTATGTGACAATGGAGCTGTGGCTTATGCCTAGGAACCCCCGTCCCATCAGTGATCCAGACATATTCTTAGGCAGTATCACCTGATCATAGAGATGGATAATCTCCAGGGAGATCGAGATTAGGAGAGTAAACTATAGAGGACAACACGACAGATCCACTCACAAAGGCCTATTCCCAAGAGAGACTTTTATAGGATGGTTGAGTATGAGATACTTCAGCCACTGCTGATTGTTGGGTATGGGATTCTACAACAGACGGCCGTAGTGCAAATGGGAGATTGTTAGTTATATGTATGCCCTAGAGGCTATTACTGTACATACGATGTATATTGTAGTGGATGCTTGGACATATATATGGAGGACTTTTTTGCTCGACATGATAGTATGCTATCTGGTTGCTCTTTATCTTAACATGTACGCTGATTGTCTCTATGTTACATGTTGATAAAGCCCTTAGGATGAGTGCTTAACTACCAGGATTATGATGCAGATCATACTAGTGGGGACAGTGTAGTCGCTAAGTACATCCTTCAAATATTTCTAGTTGAGGGTGTATCGAGACAGGGCATCGATATATCAGTGTAGACTAGCGTATAGCTTCTCGACCCATGTAGATAGGCGATGGATGATCCCATATCCATTGGTGATTGACATCAGAGACAGTATACGGGTGCTCAGTGGGGACCGGGTACATTGAACGGACTCGCCGAGAACTCCCAGATGGTATTATACCTAACGTCAGATGGCAGTTCTCTGGTGACACTGGTACAGGTTAGTCTGTAGACCCGAGATCGTCATAAAGTCTTGTGTGATTCCTACTGTGCTTTGGTTTCCACCTTATCACGTTCAAGAGAACGTGCAAAACGGTGGATTTTGGGTACAGTCCCGAGTCATATGGAGGTAATGAGCGATAGGAAGGATTTTGTCTCTCCCGGTATAAGGAGTTGATGTTGCGCTGTGCTCGATTGGCTATAACAGGAAGTCCTTGGCCAAGGCTGCTTCAGAGATATACTGGTAAGTGTTATCAGTAGTTTCTCGACCCGTTATGAGCCTCATATCGACACGACTTATCAAGTTATTGGGGTCTGACGTTTACCACCCTAGACGAGATATGCGACATATCAGACGAAGAGACCGGACTGTACGGTAGTGTTACTGATTGGATTCACAGGAGTATGAGCAGGCTTGCTTGTTGATCTTCTGATTGCTCAATATCTTGGTGGCCGTTACATTTAGCAGACCGCCTGCAGCTTGTGGGTGTTTGATATGATCATCATCTACTGCCGGCGTATTGACGAGTCTTTAGAGTCCTACACAAGGGTTTCCTGGCTCAAACGAAACGGAGTAGGAGCACATATGTGATATGTGCGGGACCGAGATTAATGCGATATGTAATACCGCATTCTATTCTTGTGATGTGTGACATGAAAGGTTATATGTGATATAGCGGGGTTATCGGATCAAGTGTGGATTCGATAAGTTGTTACATATGATATTAGTCGGTTATATGTAATATAGCCGGATTATTAAATCAAGAGTTGATTTGATAATCTAATGTATAATTATTTATTAGATATATTACGTTACATTAACTAGTATTAGCTCACTTATGATTCTTTTCTCACTTGTATTGTGCACATTGTATATATGTGATATATGCAAGTGTACATTATTTTGTGTCATGCTTGATGATACATGCAAGATGGGTGTATGAGACTTAAACCATGCTAGGGTTAAGTTAGGGTTTTATTTATTTCTTAAGTTATAACAAAAGAGAGAAGACTTGGTCAATGTTGTCAAGCTTGGATGAAGCTTGTAGAAACAATGACAAAGTCCACTCTTTTGTCTAACTTAGGATATTTTTAACCCAACCCTTAACCTTATCCCTGGTTAATTCTCTACATGAGTTAGGCATGAGGGCTTAACTCACCCATGGTTGCAATAATTCATTTAGATTAACTCATATGATGAGTTCTATCTTCTTCTTCTTCTTCCTAAAAAAAAAGCTTTCTAGCTTCATTGGAGGTATGAGAAAATGAGTGAGAAAATCATTTCTGATGTGAGCAAACTTTCTACATCATCATCCTCTATTACTTTCCATTTAGTATTGGGTGTTTGCTTCACTAATTCCGTAATTAGTGAAGAAATAGCTTGGGTTAGTGTCTCCTCGACCTAGATCATCTTCGGCCTCGAAGACTTCGAAGCAAGTATGTTCGTTTCTTCATGGGAGCCTCTCTAGAGTCCAGAGTTCATGATCGCAGCGAAAGTTACTACTACACGGATCTATTGAAGTGAAGGACCGGTGTACAAAGGTTGTACTCCTTGCTCACTAGACTTGCAAAGTGTTTGCATTTTATATTCCGTCGATTTCTAGTTAATGATTCTTTATTAGGGTTAGCTAAAACGGCAAATTTTTTAATATGGCATGGACGATGCCTCCCGAAACCTTGTTGTCGTGCTAAGTAACCCTGCACTTTATCTTGACATGTTCATTTGATCATGCTTCTTATTCATTTGGTACATGTTGATAAGCCCTTAGGATATTTGCTTGACTACTGAGATTATGATGCAGATCATACTAGTGGGACATGTGTAGTTTATAAGCATATCCTTGAAATGTTCCTAGTCGTGGGTGTATCGAGACGGGGCATCGATATTCCAGAGTATACTAGCGTATACGTTGCTTGAACCATATGATGGGCGATGGATGATCCCATATCCATTGGTGTGGTAACACCAATGACTGTATAGGGGTACTTAGTGAGACTGGGTACACTGAACGGACTCGCCGAGAACTCCTATGTGGTATTATATCTATCGTCGGATATGTAACATTTCAGAAAATATAAATATTATTTTTGGAATTTAATATTAAAATAATATATTTCGTGAAAACTACCCGATTTGCGAATTTGGAGTTTTCGTAAAATGGTATAAATATATACCAATAATTGTGAAATAATTGGAGATTAAAATGATTTATTCATTTAAAAATATATTTATCGGATTTGGCATTTTTATAATTTATTATATGCAGTTTAAATAAAAAATTGATTATTACACTACTAATCGCAATTAAGCCAAATCCGTGTTTCTACATTTTCCCATGGTTAGTGCACCATGGCATGTTGTATTTTGTTGCATATTGTTTTAAGTGTGTTTGTGGTATTGGTTTTATTTGGTTTAGATGAGAAAAGAAAAAGAAAAAGAGAAAAAGGTTAAAAAGACAATTATTGGAGAGAGAAAGTGAGACATGAGTTGAGTGAGGGTGAGAATAAGAGAAAGAGAGAGAGAGAGAGAGGGTACACATTCATCCCCTCATTGGGAATTAGGTGACCATCCTCCTTATATCGGGATTCATTATAATTGGTGATATTTGAGGAAGCCACCTGGGTTGTTTGCCGGTCGGCAAATATTTGGTTTTGAATATCCGTTGTTATGCACCAATTTCAAATTGATATATCTGTACGTCTATTTTCATAGAGTGAGAAATACCTTTTGATATTATGTCGATGACATTTACCTATATCAGTGGATGGTTAGGTAAGGAGCATTAAACAGCGGTGTAATTCTTCTTAACCATAAGTACAGTTTTCAACCTACGACACACAGTGAAAGAGTTGTTAGACTCAGCGGACTTATACAGAGTATTGTATGTTGTCCAGTGTCCATTAGGACAGAGGGGTTGGTCCTCATACTATATTCTGTTTACTTTTAACTTCTCTAGTTCTTAGACATGTGTTTCGTAGGAACACAGGGTCTAAGTTTTGAGGAGTTATAGGTATTTGAATAGAGTAGAGAACCAGGTGTAGCAAGTATCGGGATTCTTCAAAGTGATCGATGATGTAGATACTTGTGTATGGTGTTCAGTTGATAGTAATGATTAAGAGAACTAGCTTCTCTTTCAGGTTACTCATAATTGGAAACATTCCTAAGTTGAGTAACGTTGATCGGCCTCCTTCCATTTAGTTGACATGCACTGGAGACAGCTGCATGATTTGAATCTGGTTCAATTAAATCAGTGCCTCTGTTTCTATATTGGATATAGAACAGTTCATATCTTGACATTGTTAAGGTACGGGGAGTTGTCCGGCTTATGCTTAAAACCAGACACTGGACAACTCAAGGCACGTTTCTGTAATGGCTGTTTGTGGGTTGACCCAGGCTATGACGAGGGTTGACTTTCTACCATCTGGAAGATCAATAGTGATATTGTTCTTGACTCGCCACAGTTTTAATAAAAATGGATTTTTTCAGAAAACAGTAGTGGGAGTATGGTAGAACTGGAAATAATTCCAGAACCACAAACGATTACTGAAGATTTGATAACGAACCTAAAGATTCAATCTGTTGGAGATAGTGCCCTCAGAGTCAATTATTGGATCGCAGGCACGTGATTGCAATGATTGAGGGAGGACCTATCCCGGTAGAACAGTCTTACTCGAGATGATAGTATGCTATCTGGTTTACCTTTATCATCGTGTACTGCTTCAGGTGACCTTACATGTCACTATTACACGTTGATAGAGCCCATAGGATTCTTGCTTGACGGCCAGCAGTATGAGGGCGATCATATAAGTGAGAGCTGGAGTCTATAAGCACATCCTTAAAAGGTCCCTAGTCGTGGGAGTTTCGAGACAGGGCATCGATACTCCAGAGTAGACTAGTGTATACAGTCGAGACCCCGACGAGGGGCGGTGGCCGGTCTCACAGGCCACTGGTGTCAGTTGGTTCACCTAAGATGTATACAGGTGCTCATTGGGTTATGAGTACACCGGACAGGACTCGCCGGGAACTTGCTAGTTGGTCTTATACCTGACGTCAGATAGCAGTTCCCTGGTGACATGTGTACAGGTTAGTTCATCGACCTGAGGATCGTCATTTGTCTCGTGTGAGTTCCCACTGTGCTTTGATTACTACCCTACCACGGCTCAAAGGAGTCGTGCAAACAGGTTTTAGTTGGGTACAGTCCCGAGCCACATGGAGGCAGTGAGCGGATCTTCAGGGGTTCGTCTCTCCCGGTATTGGGGGTGAGGTCGCGCTGTGTCTAGGAGAGCCATTACGCAAAGCCCTCGGCCGAGGCAGGAGATTTACTGGTAGGTATTCCAGTAGTATCTCAGGGCGTTCTGGGCTACACTCCGACACGACTTGTACCGCTTTTGGGGGTCTGACTTTTACCAACCCCCTAGGCCCGCCATGCGATACTCATAGACGAACGGACCGGACTGTACGGATATTGTCACTGACAGGCTCAGTAGGGTGTCAGGATGAGTTCGCTCATCGACGTCCCTGTTAGTCAGTAGCTGGTGGCCCGTTACGTATTGGCTTATACCTCTGACGTGCTAGTGGTTAAATCCACAGCCATAGTATTGACGAGTCTTTAGAGTCCACCACACTTTCAGTTGCTCAAGCTTTCGGGCGAAACGCTGTAGAGGCCGTATGGAGATATGGCAGGGTCCGATCAGATACGTGCGGTATTGCACGGATCAGGATCGGACGGTTTGTACTAGTGGCCGTATGGATATATGGCAGGGTTCGATCAGATACGTGCGGTATTGCACGGATCAGGATCGAACGGATATTACTAGCCGGCTTTGGTTTAAGCCGGATCCTAGTTTAGTACAGTGTAGATTTTGTCTCATTGCATTTGTATCCGGTCGGAATACAGATGCGGGTGTGTATGCACAGTGTCGGGGTTTTCCTGTAATTTATTACGGGACCAGTTTTCTGGAGTTGGCAGTTTGCATTCCGTTCCGGCCGGTTTTCCTTTGTTCTTTCCCGGCCGGACTTTTCCGATGGAGGGGGTTATTTGCAGTTTTGCAAATAACTTTTGTGGAGGGATTTTCTTGCATATGTTTTCATTATGATATGACCATCATCATCACTTGCTTTTTCATGATGGTTTTTGCATTAAATGAGATTAGAAAGGGTATGGGTTTTAAGTATGGTGTATGTTTGGATATGGTCACTCTCCACCTTTTCCTACACTCACCTTCCTTCTTGCATTTGTTCTATTCCCTCCACCATTTTCCTTCGATGATGGCCGGCCACATTTGAAAAAGGAAGAGAGAAATTTCCATTTTGTTGTAGCACAAAATTTCATCATCTCATTCTTCTAGTTTTGGGAAAAATGAAAGCACCATTTTTTCCATAACCTTATTCCTCCATCAAGGCAACTATAAACCCCAAATGAGACAAGCATCATCTACACTACATTCTACAGCATATCTTGGGCACGTCGACTAGCCAGCTTCGTGCCCGAGTTGCCTCGGTATTGAGGTGGGAGCCCGTAAAAGATACAGACGTTGTGGTGGCCTTCCGGCAAGGAGGCGACGACCGGAGTTTCCGCGGGAGATCGGGACGACGACGAGAAGACCGGAGGACTCGGATCACTCGGTATATCTCCCACCCTTTCTCTTGATTGCTAGTATCGGTTAATGGTTAACGATCCGGGTTTCATTGTCCGCGGTAGCGCCAGTTTCCAAGTAAGGAAAATTTTTGATTCCGCATTTTGGCCTCGGATAGACGGCCGGGGCGCTGCCTTGGCGCAACACAATCTGGATTGACATTCCATTAGCCACTCCGCAGATATGGTGGGTAACCTCAGGCACTCGAGAGGTACTTCGGTATGCTCAAGGACGGTGGCAGGGAGGTTCTTGTTTACCCAGACTTACCATTGCTGTTGTTCCAGACTGTGAGACCCGGCAGGAGGATGAGTATAGCGTCGTTCTAAACTAGCTTTAGAAGTGTACGTCTATATGACTCTGCCAGAGGGTTGTCGTAGTCAGTGCGAGCAGCGGAAGCATTGGTGGACAGGTGGCTTATTTCTATTTATAGACTAAAGCAGATACAGCAGAGATAGATCATATATTTCTGATGTGACAGTCATAGGTTTGACTTCATCAGAATAGGGGATGGATCTGTTGAGAAGGTAGTAGAGTGTGATGTCATGGTATTTGGATGACATACACAGAGTAGGAAGTGATATTCCTATACTACGATCGGTTATACTTTGGTTGTCACACAGTGGTTTCTCCACACAGGACTTGGATATTATATCAGACATTCTGATTACTAGATCTATGGTTTTAGATCTAGAATTGGGTGGTTTCCTAATCTGGGTACCTTGACAGCATTCTATGAGTATTTAGAATGGACGACTCCTGGCACGGTAGTACACCTGCAGGTAATGGAGTCACCCTCTCTAAAGATGTCTTACAGACTAAAGGGGAGAGGGATACGCATGATTGACAAATCACATGCTTAGGAAATTGAGTCAATTATGAGATGTCAAGTACCACACCAGATGTTGTTCTTGCAGTAGCTGCAATAAGCTGATATTAATCCAATCCTGGAGAAACAGTCGGAAGCAGTTATAGAACATAAGTTGATGTTCTAGGGATGTGATAACGACAGCCTCTTTTAGGAGATGGTTGTCACTCCAGGCTTCCAAGGTGACATAGATGGCTGAGTGGTTGTCAGAGTTATAGTTTTCCCTCTGACGAGGGGCAGTATTTTGGACAGGTGATCCAAGGCAATACTGAGGGAGGCATGGCGCAGGACACTAATTAAGTTCAGTTGACGATACAGTCTAAGAAGTTTGGATTTGGAGTTCATTAATGAGCTAAGTCCCATCAGACATCCAGACATTCTAAGACAGGTATTACTCATTTCGGGAGATGGCTTTCTCCGCGAACTTGAGATATAGAGAGACATAGAAAGAAACATCACAGCGGATCCACTCGCTGAGGCTATTCCTCGAACGCAATAGTCTTGCAAACAAGCTTTGTGAGACTGACTAGTAGAGGAGTTGGGTGTTCGGTATCACACGGGCTGTGAGCATGCGACATCGCAATAATTAGCCTTAAGTGCAAGTGGGAGATTGTTGGAGATAGTGCCCTCAGAGTCAATTATTGGATCACAGGCACGTGATTGCAATGATTGAGGGAGGACCTATCCCGGGACGACAGTCTTACTCGAGATGATAGTATGCTATCTGGTTTATCTTTATCATCGTGTACTGCTTTAGGTGACCTGACAGGTCGCTATTACACGCTGATAGAGCCCCTAGGATTCTTGCTTGACTGCCAGCAGTATGATGGCGATCATATACGTGAGAGCTGGTGGTCTATAAGCACATCCTTAAATGGTCCCTAGTCGTTGGAGTTTCGAGACAGGGCATCGATTCTCCAGAGTAGACTAGTGTATACAGTCGAGACCCCGATGAGGGGCGGTGGCCGGTCTCACAAGCCACTGGTGTCAGTTGGTTCACCTAAGATGTATACAGGTGCTCATTGGGTTATGAGTACACTGGACAGGACTCGCCGGGAACCTGCTAGTTGGGATTATACCAGACGTCAGATAGCAGTTCCCAGGTGACATGTGTACAGGTTAGTTCATCGACCTGAGATCGTCATTTTTCTCGTGTGAGTTCCCACTGTGCTTTGATTACTACCCTACCACGGCTCAAAGAAGTCGTGCAAACAGGTTTTAGTTGGGTACAGTCCCGAGCCATATGGAGGCAGTGAGCGGATCTGCAGGGGTTCGTCTCTCCCGGTATTGGGGGTGAGGTCGCGCTGTGTCTAGGAGAGCCATTACACAAAGCCCTCGGCCGAGGCAGGAGATTTACTGGTAGGTATTCCAGTAGTATCTCAGGGTGTTCTGGGCTTCACTCCGACACGACTTGTACCGCCTTTGGGGGTCTGACTTTTACCAACCCCCTTGGCCCGCCATGCGATGCTCATAGACGAACGGACCGGACTGTACGGATATTGTCACTGACAGGCTCAGTAGGGTGTCAGGATGAGTTCGCTCATCGACGTCCCTTTTGGTCAATAGCTGGTGGCCCGTTACGTATTGGCTTATACCTCTGACGTGCTAGTGGTTAAATCCACAGCCATAGTATTGATGAGTCTTTAGAGTCCACCACACATTCAGTTACTCAGCTTTCGGGCGAAACGCTGTAGAGGCCGTATGGAGATATGGCAGGGTCCGATCAGATACGTGCGGTATTGCACGGATCAGGATCGGACGGTTTGTACTAATGGCCGTATGGTTATATGGCAGGGTTCGATCTGATACGTGTGGTATTGTACGGATCAGGGTCGGACGGATATTACTAGCCGGCTTTGGTTTAAGCCGGATCCTAGTTTAGTACAGTGTAGATTTTGTCTCATTGCATTTGTATCCGGACGGAATACAGATGCGGGTGTGTATGCACAGTATCGGGGTTTTCCTGTAATTTATTACGGGACCAGTTTTCTGGAGTTACCAGTTTGCATTCCGTTCCGGCCGGTTTTCCTTTGTTCTTTCCTGGCCGGACTTTTCCGATGGAGGGGGTTATTTGCAAGTTTGCAAATAACATTTTGTGGAGGGTTTATTTGTGAGATGAGAGATTATGATAGCATCTTTAGATTTCCTTTGCATCTTTTCTTTTGATGCACCATCACTTGCATTAATTGTGATAAGAGAGGGTATGGTTTGGTTGTAAGTTTGTAATGATAATGTTTGGATATGGTCACCCTTTCTCTTCTCCTACCATCACCTCCCTTCATGCTACAAATTCTTTCCTCCACCATTCTTACAAAAAGATGGCCGGCCACTTTAGTTGGAGGATGGGAGAAATTTCCATTTTGTTGTAGCACATATTTCTTCATCTCATTCTTCTAGTTTTGGGAAAAATGAAAGCACCATTTTTCCTTAACCTCATTCCTCCATCAAGGCAACATAATCCCAAAGAGACAAAGCACTACACATTCTACAGCAAATCTTGGGCGCGTCGGCTAGCCAACTTCGCGCCCGAGTTGCCTCGGTATTGAGGTGGGAGCCCGTAAAAGATACAGACGATGTGGTGCCCTTCCGGCAAGGATGCGACGACCGGAGTTTCCGCGGGAGATCGGGACGATGACGAGAAGACCGGAGGACTCGGATCACTCGGTATATCTCTCACCCTTTTTCTTATTAGCTAGTATCGGTTAATGGTTACGATTCGGGTATATTGTCCGCGGTAGCGCCAGTTTAAAGTTAAGAAAAATTTTGATTCCGCATTTTGGCCTCGGATAGACGGCCGGGGCGCTGCCGTGGCGCAACAATATACAATAAGATATGACATTTATGCAAAATAACAGGATATGAGATTTGATACGGATATGGCTTGAGATATATCCATATTTATGTTCATAATGAGTGATACGCCGTACGAGACTTGAGATCCGTGCCCTCATTGTCGTATTGGTCGATAGATCCCTATTTTTATTAAATGTCACTGTATGAAGGAGTACCGTACGCGATGTGAGTTACTGGATGGATGATCCGCGCTCGTGATTTGAGGATGATGTTCGATGATATTGCCGTATTGGATACTATTAGACTAAATAGCCGACGTAAATGTGTCATCCGAACCATACATATTTCCAAACTGAAGAATCGTATGCATCTCTTAAATAGATACCTTGAGGGACGTTACAGATTTTCAAATGATGTCTTTTCCTTAAAAACACCATAGCCCCTACTTTCAAAACTACGATTCGCATGTTTTAAAAACTGATCGTATGGTTCATGTGTAGATGTTATATTATATGCATATGCTTATAGCATTTCGTTTACGATGTACCTTATGCTCCGTTCATGTCATTCTCATTGCATTACATATACCTGTGCTAGTACACCTACACCATTATCGATGATGCGTATGTTACCCTTACACAGATTGGCCGGCTCACACACTTCATCATCGATAATTGCTCTGTCACTTACACAGTAGAATTGCCACATCATTATTCTATGTTGCATGATATACTTGCTATGCTCACATCATTATGATATGTCGCATGACATACTGATATTGTCACATCACTGTTCCATGTTGCATGATATACGGATATGCTCATATTTCTGTTATACGTTCGCATACATCATGCCTTACGAATATATGCATTGAGATACTGTTTTCATGAGATTTCTGGATTTAAGAACCGTGGTTATTTCAAAAGAAAGTATATATTGTTTTAAAAACCCAGTTTCTCTTGATATGATATTTCGAGACATCCACCATGCGTTTTCTCGGTTCTGAGACATGTGATAGAAACCCAATTTGAGAAGGTGGATGATCCATTTATGGGTTCATCGTGGACCCAGTATGGTATCCCGAGGCAAGAAATGGTTTTTGTGGTGTAGACAATGAGCCTGGCGGAGGGACCACTATCTACCGGTGATTAGTTGGACCTGGCGGTTATCCGAAAGATACCGACCGGAGTTAAGAGATGGATACGGGTCGATCCGTTCTGCCGGAGCTCGAGGGCCGATCCGGACAGACGGAGCCCGTGGGCCGATCCGGACTGATGGAACCCGAGATATGAGGATTTACGTGTCGATGCTGGATACAGGTTTCATGATATTTCGAGTGTCGATGTTGGACACTCAGATTGCATGATTTTGATGTGTCATTGATGGACACACGTTAATTTATATCCTTATATTTACATGCATATGCTTTCATGATATTTACATGCATGATATTGTTGTGTCATTGGTTGACACGTAGATGAGATCCACATGCCTACAGGCATTGATTATATGGTTGGATGATATCCACATGCTGATAGGCATCGATTATGTTATTAGCATACATGCAGATACGGTCGCCCTAGATATTATAGTATTACCTTTGTGATATAGTTGACCTAGGAATCGTTGTTTTATTCGATTTCTACCTGATAATGTTTTCTACTCATGAGTTGGCAACTCACCTCCGTTGTGCCATAGTTCTTGCAGGTTGACCGCATGGATCAGTAGCGGCATCGTTGGCACACAGCTGCATTCGGACGATTACTTTGGTAGGTGGTACATGTTGGATCATACAACTATTGTATTTATTATTCCTGGTGTATCTAGTTAAGTCCATCAATCAGAAACTAGTATTTGTATAAGTAGTAAGACTTAGTGAGACTTGTGGTTGCGAGACTTAGAGCGAGGGTTTATGTTCGCTTGGTGGGTTTGATTGTAAGTGCACGGCGGCACCCCGGCCGTCAATCCGAGGCCAAAATACGGAAACGATACTTTACTTTAAACTTTTGAACTGGCACCACCACGCACTATAAAACCCCGATCGAGCCATTAATCTAATCCTAGCTAACTACAGAAGGGGTAGAGAGATATACCGAGTGATCCGTGTCCTTCAGTCTTCTCGTCGTCGTCCCGATCTCCCCGCGGAATCTCCGGTCTTCATCTCCTCGTCGGAAGGGCACCACATCGCCGGGTTCTTTTACGGGCTCCCACCTCTTGACCGAGGCAACTCGGGCACGAAATTGGCGAGCCGATGTGCCCAAGAATTGCTGTAGAATAAGTGTGGAACTCTATGTCTCATGGAGTTTGAGGAAGTTTCCATTTGGTGGAGGAAATGAGATAAACTTTTGGAGATGGAGCTTATGGGATCTTTGCAAGCCAAAGAGATGAAAAATCCCACTCAAGAATTTTGGATAGCCCCCTCTTCCTTTGGCCGGCCATGACATCAAGGAGGGAAAATGAGAGGAGAGTGTGTGTGTATCAAAAAGAGAGTGAGTCAAATAATGCAAGAGAGAGAAAGGTTATGATGAGAAATAATCACCAACCAAATCCAACACTCTTCAAACTAATCATAACCCAAAAGTCAAGCAATGATGATGCCCAATAATGAAGCAAGAAGTCAATGCATGGTGGAACCATCATGACACTACAACATGCAAATAACACCCTCCACAAATCAAATTTGCATGCTTGCAAATAATCCCTCCTCCACCAATTCAGCCAATGAAAGATACGAAGAAAAATGGCCGAAACGGAAAGCAAACTGGCAACTTCCAAAAACTGATCCCGTAATAATTTACCGGAAAACCCCGCGACTGTATATACATACCCGTATTTGTATTTCGACCGAATACAAATTCAATGAGACGAAATCTATACTGTACAATACTAGGATACAGCTTAAACCAAAGCCCGCTAGTATTAACCGTCCGATCATGATCCGTGTAATACCGCACGTACATGATCGAACCCTGCCATATCTCCATACGGCCTCTACAGCGTTTCGCCCGAAACTTGAGAAAATGGTCTGTGGAGGACTCTAAAGACTCGTCAATACTTTGGTTGTGGATTTAACCACTAGCAAGTCAGAGGTATTAGCCATACGTAACCTGCTACCAGGTATTGACCAAAAGGGACGTCAATGAGCAAACTCATCCTGACACCTACTGAGCCTGTCAGTGACAATATCCGTACACTCCGGTCCGTTCGTCTATGAGCATTACATGGAGGGCCTAGGGGGTTGGTAAAAGTCAGACCCCCAAAAGCGGTACAAGTCGTGTCGGAGTGTAGCCCAGAACACCCTGAGATACTACTGGAATACCTACCAGTAAATCTCCTGCCTTGGCCAAGGACTTCGTGTAATGGATTTCCTAGACACAGCGTGACCTCACCCCCAATACCGGGAGAGACGAACCCCTGCAGATCCGCTCACTGCCTCCATGTGGCTCGGGACTGTACCCAACTAAAACCTGTTTGCACGTCTCCTTTGAGCGTGGTAGGGTAGTAATCAAACTACAGTGGGAACTCACACGAGACAAATGAAGATCTCAGGTCGATGAACTAACCTGTACACATGTCACCAGGGAACTGCTATCTGACGGCAGGTATAAGACCAACTAGCATGTTCCCGGCGAGTCCTGTCCGGTGTACTCATAACCCAATGAGCACCTGTATACATCTTAGGTGAACCAACTGACACCAGTGGCTTGTGAGACCGGCCACCGTCCCTCGTCGGGGTCTCGACTGTATACACTAGTCTACTCTGGAGTATCGATGCCCTGTCTCGAAACTCCTACGACTAGGGACCATTTAAGGATGTGCTTATAGACTACAGCTCCCACTTATATGATCGCCCTCATACTGCTGGCAGTCAAGCAAGAATCCTAGGGGCTCTATCAACGCGCAATAGTGACCTGTAAGGTCACCTAAAACAGTACACGATGATAAAGATAAACCAGATAGCATGCTATCATCTTGAGTAAGACTGTCCTACTGGGACCGGTCCTGCCTCAATCATTGCAATCACGTGCCTGTGATCCAATAATTGACTCTGAGGGCACTATCTCCAACAATCTCCCACTTGCACTCAAGGCTAATTATTGCGATGTCGTATACTCACAGTCCGTGTGATACCGAACACCCAACTCCTCTACTAATCAGTCTCACAAAACCAGTTTGCGAAACTAATGTGTTCGAGGAATAGCCTCAGTAAGTGGATCCGCCTTGATGTTTCTTTCTATGTCTCTCTATATCTCAAGTTCGCGGAGAAAGCCATCTTCCGAAATGAGCAATACCTGTCTTAGAATGTGTCTGGATGTCTGATGGGACCTAGCTCATAAATGAACTCCAAATCCAAACTTCTTAGACCGTATCGTCAACTGAACTTAATCAGTATCCTGCGCCATGCCTCCCTCAGTATCCTCCTGGACCACCTGTCCAGATATTGCCCCTCGTCAGAAGGAAAATTATAACTCTGACAACCTCTCTGTCATCCATGTCACCTTGGAAGCCCGGCGTGATAACTGTCTCCTAAAAGAGACTGTCGTTATCATATCCCTAGAACATCCACTTATGTTCTAAAAACTGCTTCCGATTGGTTTTCCAGGATTGGATTATTATCAACTTTTTGCATCTACTACAAAAATAACATCTGGTGTGCTACTTGACATCTCATGATTGACTCAATTGCTTAAGGAGGTGATCTGCCAACCAAGCACATCCCTCTCCCCTTTAGTCTGTAAGACTCCTTTAGAGAGGGTGACTCCATCACCTGCAGGTATACTACCGTGCCAGGAGTCGTCCATTCTAAAAACTCATAGAATGCTGTCTAAGTATCCTGATTGGGAAACTACCCAAATCTAGATCTAAAATCATAGATCCAGTAACCAGAATGTCTTGATATTATATCCAAGTCCTTTGTGGAGAAACCACTGTGTGACAACCAAAGTATAACCGATCGTAGTATAGGAATATCACTTCCTACTCTGTATATGTCATCCAAATACCAGGACATCACACCCTACTACCTTCTTAACAGATCCATCCCCTATTCTGATGAAGTCAAACCTATGACTGTCACATCAGAAATAGATGATCTATCTCCGCTATATCTGCTTTAGTCTATAAATAAACATAAGCAACTTGTCCACCAATGCTTCCGCTGCTCCCACTGACTATGACAACCCTCTGGCAGAGTCATATACACGTACACTTCTAAAGCTAGTTTAGAACGACGCTATACTCATCCCCTTACCGGGTCTCGTAGCCTTGAACAACAGCAATGGCAAGTCTGGATAAACAAGAATCTCCCTGTCACCGTTCTTGAGGCTACCGGAGTACCCCTCGGTTGCCTGAGGTTACCCACCGTATCTGCGGAGTGGCCAATGGAATGTCAAGCCAGATTGAATCTTTAGGTTCCTATCAAACTTTCAGTAATCGTTTGCGGTTCTGGAATACTTCCAGTTCTACCATACTCCCACTACTGTTTTCTGAAAAAATCCATTTTTATTAAAACTGTGGCGAGTCTAGAACAATATCACTATTGATCTTCCAGATGGTAGAAAGTCAACCCTCGTCATAGCCTGGGTCAACCCACAAACAGCCGTTACAGAAACGCGCCTTGAGTTATCCAGAGTCTGGTTTTAAGCATAAGACGGACAACTCCCCGTACCTTAACATCATTAAGATATGAACTGTTCTATATCCAATACAGAAACAGAGGCACTGATTTAATTAAACCAGATTCAAATAATGCAGCTGTTCCCAGTGCATGTCAACTAAATAGAAGGAGGCCGATCAGCGTTACTCAACTTAGGAGTGCTTCCAATTATGAGTAACCTAAAAGAGAAGCAAGTTCTCTTAATCATTACTATCAACTGAATACCCTACACAAGTATCTGCATCTTCGATCACCTTGAAGAATCCCGATACTTGCAACACCTGGTTCTCTATTTTATTCTTATACCTATAACTTCTCAAAACTCAGACCTTGTGTTACTACGAAACACTTATCTAAGAACTAGAGAAGTCATAAGTAAACCGAATATAGTACGAGGACCAACCCCTCTGTCCTAATGGACACTGGACAACATACAATACTCTGAATAAGTCCCTTGAGTCTGATAACTCAAACCCTGTGTGTCGTAGGTTGAAAACTGTACTTATGGCTAAGAAGAATTACATCGCTGTTTAATGCTCCTTACCTAATCATCCACTGATATAGGTAAATGTCATGGACATAATTTCAAAAAGGTATATCTCACTCTATAAAAATAGACGTACAGATATATCAATTTGAAATTGGTGCACAAGAACGGATATTCAAAACCAAATATTTGCCGTCCGGCAAACAGACCAGGCGATTTCCTCAAATATCAACAATTACAACGAATTCCGATATAATGAGGATGATCACCTAATTCCCAATAACTTACTCCCACTCATCATCTGTAAAACAATACAGATGTGAGAATCATACCTGGTAAATACATACCCTGGAGTAAGGGCTAATTGGGAAATCAGTTTTCTTTTAACAATACACAGTGAAACTGAAACATTGAAATGTTTCGTAGGGGTATGCTGGTATTCCTAGTAATGCCTTTTCCATTATCAGATTCACAACTGCAACCGTATATTTCTATGCCATCTCTCTGTAAGTCTACGGTAGCGCCCCGGCCGTCTACAGACGCCAAATGCGGAACAAAAAACTTTTAACTGGCGCTATCATATACTTTAACCTGGATCTGCCATTATTTCTAAACTAACAAACTATAAAGAGTGTAGAAAGGTTATACCGAACGATCCGAGTTCTTCGTTCTTTAACCATCATCCCACGCTCCGTTGCGGCTGCTTCGATCTGCTCGTCCAGGTGGCACAACGTCAACGATTCTTTAAACGGGCTCCCGCCTCTGACTCGAGGCAACTCGGTCGTCAAGTTTGCTAAAAGAGACGACCAAGAATGATGTAGAGAATGAGTAGAAGATTTTGTCTCGTTCCGTCCAAAGCTATGGACGAACGGTTAATGAAGTTGCCGATTGGTCCGGGTGATGGAAAGAAATGAGCAATGATATTTCCATACACCCCAAAGCTATCATAATCTTTTTCCAAAATGAAAACAACAAGTGAGAGAGTGAGAGGAGGGGCCGGCCATATATATGGAGGAGGAGGGTGAGTGTAGGAGAGGGGGGTGACCACAAGAAAATATCATGTGTGAACACAAACAAATATCTCAAGTGTGAACACAAACAAATATCTCAAGTGTGAACACAAAGTGTGAACACACCAAAAGCAACCAATGAAACAATGACACCTCACCTCTTCTAGAATCTTCTAGAAGCATCCACACTCTTCCAAAGAAAAGATAAATCCGTCTTTAACCGAATGTTAAAAGACGGCTGATAGAAAACTGGAAACTGGCAACTTCCAAAAGTGATCCCGAAACGAATTTCAGGATAACCCCGTAACTGTATAAATATACCCGCATTTGTATTACGACCGAATACAAATGCAAATGAGACAAAGATATTATATCTACTCAATATAATACTCGGATCCGGCTTAAACCAAAGCCGACCAGTATCATCTGCCCGAAAACTGACACGTACGTAAACGCACGTGCATTTTCCGAAGCCTGCCATAAAACCATACGGCCTCTACAACGTTTCGCTCGAACTTGGGAAACTGTCTGTGGGGACTCTAATGACTCGTCAGTACCCTGGCAGTGGGTTTAACCACAAACCGTCAGCGGCACTAGCAATACGTAACGGCTGCCCATGGACTGACCTTAAGGGAGGCCGATGAGCGAACTCATCCGGAAACCCTACTGAGTCTAACAGTGACAATGTATATATAGTCCGGTCCGTTCGTCTATGAGTATCGCATATCTGCCTATGGGGCTAGTAACGTCAGACCCCCAATAGCAGTATAAGTCGTGTCGGAGTGTAGCCCAATAACACCCTGAGATACTACTGGAGTACCTACCAGTAAATCTCCTGCCACGGCCGTAGGCTATGTGTAATGGCTCTCCTAGACACAGCACGATCTCGCCCACAATACCGGGAGAGACGAATCCCCTACCGATCCGCTCACGTGCCTCCATATGGCTCGGGACTGTACCCAAAAACTACCTGTTTGCACGACTCCTTTGAGCCGTGGTAGGGTAGAAATCAAAGCACAGTGGGAACTCACACGAGACAAATGACGACCTCAGGTCGATGAACTAACCTGTACACATGTCACCAGGGAACTGCTATCTGACGATATGTATAATACCAACTAGCAGATTCCCGTCGAGTCCTGTCCGGTGTACTCATAACCCAATGAGCACCTGTATACATCTTAGGTGATCCAACTGACACCAGTGGCTTGTGAGACCGGCCACTGCCCCTCGTCGGGGTCTCGACTGTATACACCAGTCTACTCCGGAGTATCGATGCCCTGTCTCGAAACTCCCACGACTAGGGACCACAATTAAGGATATGCATATAAACTACCCAACTCTCACGTATATGATCGCCATCATACTGTTGGTAGTAAAGCAAGATCCTAAGGGCTCTATCAAAGTGTAACATGTAATCATTCACCTGAACATGTACACGACTGATAAAGGCAAACCAGATAGCATACTATCATCTCGAGTAAGACTGTCCTACCGGTATAGGTCCTCCACAATCATTGCAATCACGTACCTGCGATCCAATAATTGACTATGAGGGCACTATCTCCAACACTCTCCAAATCCCTTCATATATCTTTAGTCATTACCTTCCGTACACCCCTTTAGGCCAAATGGTTTTCTTCATTCCCTACCGTTCGGCACCAGCCTATGGTTTGGAAGAAGACTATCCAATAAGCATAATGGGTGTACTGTCCTAATCCTAGGAACACTCACAATGCGAGAGAAGGTGAAGATAGAAGACAACCGAATAAACCTTATTCCTATTTCTCCTGAACCAGAATCCATCCCCTAACTGGAACAAGTTCCTTTCGAGTTCGTATATAACCATACGATGGAGTATCCAATAAAATGTGGATCTTCGTAGTGATACGGAGTGTTCTGGAGAAATACAAAGGAGATTTAGGATTGGCGAATAAATACTTGGTTTGGTCGTGAATATCAGTCGCAATTTACTTTGCCCTCTTGCTAATCCCTTGATATGTCTTTACTTAATACCTTCTGTACACCATCGTTAGGCTAATTGGTTTTCTTCATTCCCTACCGGTCGGCACCTGCCTATGGTTTGGAAGAAGACTATCCAATTTGCACAATAGGTGTACTATCTCCTAAACCAAGGAGTACTCGCAACCTGAGAGAAGGTAAAAGGAAAAGGCAACTGAATAGTCCTATTCGTTTTCTCCAGAACCGGAAACCATCCTTGAATAAATTCCTTCGAGTTCGTATATAACCATACGATGGTTTTGTCCAATGGAAGTGGACGTTCGTAGTAATACGGGGTGTCCTGGAGAAAAGGGTAAAAGTAGGAGTGGCAATGAGGTATGCAACTCTGACAATCCAAAAGCTAGTGTTTAAGAAGGTTCGGTCAACTTGGTCACTGAGTCATAGTCTAGGGTCGGGTCATTGGTCGCTGCCAAAGAGAGAGAGAAAAGAAACACTCAGCGTGCACTCTAACCTAGATCAGAATGGTTACCAATTTATCTAATCTGGAAACCTCCCACTGTACCGTCAAATTCTCCTCCAAACCTGAAAGAAGAATTAGTCGGGATCACCCGAGGAGTAAACCAACTCATCAGTGGGAATCGGGATCCAACTATCATCGCATGAAAACGTGACGGAATCCGCTCACGTTATCACACTCCAGAAGGTATGCGCATATCTGGCAAGTTTCAGTTTCTTTAGAAACTCCCGATGTAATTTTTGCCCCATGCTCTTATGACCTTGACGAAGGTCAACAAATCATAAGCCACATGTCAAGTTCTACCCGTCATTGTCCAGGTTAATTTGAACCCACCCGTACAAGCCCTTGACGAAGGTCAACAAGGCTATACGACTGTCCCAAACCAACGCATCTATCTATGCAACAGAAAGATAACAAGCAGCTACCATACACTATGCCTTGACGAAGGTCAACAAACATAGCATGAATACTATGTGCTACCCGTCTGAAATGACGGAGGGCTACAAATAGTTTCTGGCGAAAAACCTTTAACGTAATGAACTTGATATCGTTGAAGGAACCGGATAGCTTTATAAAAATATAGTGGCGAAAACCTTTGCTAAAGAGGTCACTCCCGGTGAAGGATAGCTTTATAAACCGGATCTCGGCTCTTTCCCCGTAGAATGAGGTGCAGGATATTCCAACTGAATACCACGATGCAAAGAAAAAGTAAACGACTATAGTAAAGTTATTGCCCCGACGCAAACTTCTGTCCAAGGGGCCACTCCCGGTGAAGGGATCTCGGCCCTTGCCTCGTCGACTGAGGTGCAGGATATTCCAACTGAATATCACTGTGCAAAACAAAAGAGAACGTCCTTGCAATAACAGGTTTTTGAAAAATGTTCCAACAACATCAGAATATGTTTGTTTAGCTTGCATTGATCCGAATCAACGCAGTCCCATCAATTGATCACACCAATAAAGAACGAAAATAATGATGTACGTATATGCCATCCGCATTCGCCACTGGGTCCCGTCATTACCCGTTAGGTTACTTAACTAACGACAGAGCGGGGAATGGACTAGCGCGGATGCAAAACATATACAACATCTACTAGTATATATATCAATATATAATATTCGCTCAAGGCGTGATAAAATGCAACATCACAGAAATGTAATAAGCATCACAGAACAATACAGATATCTGGGATCCCCGGGTTTTATAGAGCCGCTACTGAAACCCGACGTTCCCCTGGTCGTGTGGATAGCCTGTGCAATGAAATCCTAGACCCCTACGGGCGCGGCAAGTTAACCGCCAAAACCTGAAGCGAGGCAGCCCCCTTTAGCAACGTGAATGGACCACCCAGCACTTCCCGGAATCCGGTAACTTGGGCACCCCTCCTGGATCAACCTGTACCCCCCTACGAGTGCGGCGAATAGCCCGCCAATTCTAGAGTGAAGCCCCCTCCGTCTCAAAGCCATGAGATGTGGCCTCGTTTCCCTCTAGAACCCGGCTATCCGTGCACCCCACCTTGGGGTAATCCTAGTACAGAAAGTAAAATATACATACAATGGGTACATCGACCTCACCCTAGTCGTGCCCCAAAAGAATAATATACAAACAGGCAGTGACGGCAGTCCACATGTCGGACGCTCGCCCCGCAATATCAAATGTACATATAAAACGAAACTGTACTAACATTGCATCCAGGCTATCCCCCACGACCAATCCGCAACATCACAGCACAACACAGAATATCAACGTGAATGTCACGTTCGCAAATCCGTCTAAAAGGGCTATAGCAGTTAGACAGGATTTACCGATCAAATGATATTCACGGTCGCAGATATAATGTAAATACTGTGAACTAACATGTTTAAACTATTCGATCGATCAAATTTACCCAAGTGGGCCCCAAGCACAACTGTAGCACTCAGAGAAAATCTGGGCCCAAAAAGAATATTCCAAAAAACCCCATTTTCAACTCAGAAGCTCTCTGTAAAATTTTGGTGCAATGAACAGTCCAAGTGGCGGCGGAACCGCGGCCTAAGTATGGGTTTGGCCGCGGTTCCGCGGTGGAATAGTAATAACATGCGACCAAATTTTCACAGAATGCTTAGAATTCCTTGCAAGTATTTCTGAAATGTACTGAAAAATTTTTCGAGCCAAAAAAAATTCGACAGAAAACTGATGCTTGAAAAATGCGGTTTTTGGAAAATCCGTTCGATCGAACTTGTAAACACGTTAGAGCAAGCTAGACTAGGTTAATGGTGTGGCTCTGATACCAGTGTAAGTGCACGGCGGCGCCCCGGCCGTCAATCCGAGGCCAAAATGCGGAAACGATACTTTACTTTAAACTTTTGAACCGGCACCACCGCGCACTATAAAACCCTGATCGGGCCATTAATCTAATCCTAGCTAACTAGAGAAGGGGTAGAGAGATATACCGAGCGATCCGTGTCCTTCGGTCTTCTCGTTGTCGTCCCGATCTCCCCGCGGAATCTCCGGTCTTCATCTCCTCGTCGAAAGGGCACCATATCGCCGGGTTCTTTTACGGGCTCCCACCTCTGGACCGAGGCAACTCGGGCACGAAGTTGGCGAGCCGACGTGCCCAAGAATTGCTGTAGAATAAGTGTGGAACTCTATGTCTCATGGGGTTTGAGGAAGTTGCCATTTGGTGGAGGAAATGAGATAAACTTTTAGAGATGGAGCTTATGGGATTTTTGCAAGCCAAAAGAGATGAAAAATCCCACTCAAGAATTTTGGACAGCCCCCTCTTCCTTTGGCAGGCCATGACATCAAGGAGGGAAAATGAGAGGAGAGTGTGTGTGTATCAAAAAGAGAGTGAGTCAAATAATGCAAGAGAGAGAAAGGGTTATGATGAGAAATAATCACCAACCAAATCCAACACTCTTCAAACTAATCATAACCCAAAAGTCAAGCAATGATGATGCCCAATCATGAAGCAAGAAGTCAATGCATGGTGGAACCATCATGACACTACAACATGCAAATAACACCCTCCACAAATCAAATTTGCATGCTTGCAAATAAGCCCTTCTCCACCAATTTTCAGCCAATGAAAGATACAAAGAAAAATGGCCGAAATGGAAAGCAAACTGGCAACTTCCAAAAACTGATCCCATAATAAATTACAGGAAACCCCCGCGACTGTATATACATACCCGCATTTGTATTTCGACCGAATACAAATGCAATGAGACAAAATCTACACTGTACAATACTAGGATCCGGCTTAAACCAAAGCCCGCTAGTATTAACAGTCCGATCATGATCCATGCAATACCGCACATACATGATCGAACCTTGCCATATCTCCATACGGCCTCTACAGCGTTTCGCCCGAAACTTGAGAAAACGGTCTGTGGGGGACTCTAAAGACTCGTCAATACTTTGGTTGTGGATTTAACCACTAGCAAGTCAGAGGTATTAGCCATATGTAACCTGCTACCAGGTATTGACCAAAAGGGACGTCGATGAGCGAACTCATCCTGACACCCTACTGAGCCTGTCAGTGACAATATCCATACAGTCCGGTCCGTTCGTCTATGAGCATCGCATGGCGGGCCTATGGGGTTGGTAAAAGTCAGACCCCCAAAAGCGGTACAAGTCGTGTCGGAGTGTAGCCCAGAACACCCTGAGATACTACAGGAATACCTACCAGTAAATCTCCTGCCTTGGCCAAGGACTTCGTGTAATGGCTCTCCTAGACACAGCGCGACCTCACCCCCAATACCGGGAGAGACGAACCCCTGCAGATCCGCTCACTGCCTCCATGTGGCTCGGGACTGTACCCAACTAAAACCTGTTTGCACGTCTCCTTTGAGCGTGGTAGGGTAGTAATCAAATTACAGTGGGAACTCACACGAGACAAATGACGACCTCAGGTCGATGAACTAACCTGTACACATGTCACTAGGGAACTGCTATCTGACGTCAGGTATAAGACCAACTAGCATGTTCCCGGCGAGTCCTGTCCGGTGTACTCATAACCCAATGAGCACCTGTATACATCTTAGGTGAACCAACTGACACCAGTGGCTTGTGAGATCAGCCACCGCCCCTCGTCGGGGTCTCGAATGTATACACTAGTCTACTCTGGAGTATCGATGCCCTGTCTCGAAACTCCTACGACTAGGGACCATTTAAGGATGTACTTATAGACTACAGCTCCCACTTATATGATCGCCCTCATACTGCTGGCAGTCAAGCAAGAATCCTAGGGGCTCTATCAACGCGCACTAGTGACCTGTAAGGTCACCTAAAGCAGTACACGATGATAAAGATAAACCAGATAGCATACTATCATCTTGTGTAAGACTGTCCTACCGGGACAGGTCCTCCCTCAACCATTGCAATCACATGTCTGTGATCCAATAATTGGCTCTGAGGGCACTATCTTCAACATTGATGTCTTGCTTTACATTATCCTTTGTGTTGAACTTCACCGTTGGGCGTCGTATACATGTTTTATGACTTGCGTGGTTGTGATTCCGCCGTTTGGCGAAGAGCTGGCTCCCGCTTGGGGATGCCTTATATATTATTATGCATTTGTGGTTTTGGATCAAAATATACAAAGGAGGTGCTGCCCAAATTTTGAATAGACGGAACATGTTTTTCAACTAGTAAATCCATTTGCATTTTTCTTGTTCCTTTATCTATGCATTTAAGAAAACATTTGATTTCATTATACCTTTATTTCAAATCTTCACCTCTTTTATTTTCTTAAAAAGGTTTAGATTTCTGGGCTTCGGCTTATTTAAGTTTCGTCACGCCTTTAGACGTTGCGTGATTTAAGTGCCGGTCACGAGCAAAATTTTAGGGTCGTGACAGGATTGCAGTTCTCTGGTGATACTAGTACAGGTTAGTCTGTAAACCCGAGATTGTCATAGAGTCTTGTGTGTCCTCCCACTATACATTGATCTCCACCCTACCATGGCTCTACAGAGTCATGCAAACAGGTGGATTTTGGGTACAATCCTGGGGCACATGGAGGAAATGAGCGATAGGAGGGGTTTCGTCTCTCCCGGTATTGGGGGTTGATGTTGCGCTATATACGATTGGCTATAACAGGAAGTCCCTGGTCTGGGCTGATGAGATTTACTGATAAGTGTTATCAGTAGTTTCTCGATTCTGTTATGAGCCATATACCGGCATAACTTATTGGGTTAATTCGGTCGACAATACCATCCCTAGACTTGATATACAGCACATTTGACGAAGAGACCGGACTGTACGATAAGTGTTGCCAGTTGGCTCGACGGGAGTTTTGACAGGTTGGCTTTTGTTTCTTCTTATCACTCAATACCTGGGAGCCGTTACGTACAGCTTGTGCCACTGACGGTTTGTGAGCATGTGATGTGATCACTGCCTACTGCTAACGTATTGACGAGTCTTAGAGTCCCACAAAGGGGTCTCCTAGCTCAGGCGAAAAGATGTGGGGTGCATATGGGATATGCACGGGAGCTCGATTAAATGCGTGTATTAGATACCGTATTTTAATCGGGCGTTTAATATTGGACGGGCCGTATGTGATATGACCGGGTTATTAAATCAAGTGTTGATTTAATATAAAGTCAATTAGCTCATTTATTAAAACCTATTTCTTTATGATGCATGCATGAGTGTATATTTATGTTGATATGGATGCACACATGCAAGCATACATGTATCATGGTTGATGATACATTGGTGGTGGCGATGAAAGACTAATATGGTTACATATTTGTATATTTTGATAATTTGAGAAAAGAAAATATGGGAAAAATAATATGGTTTAATTGCCCATGGTTTTAGCCCATTGTTTTGCTTAAACTCAAGTCACAAAATATCTAGATATTTTGTAACAATAGTTAAGCATGGGATAATTTCATTCACATGGGATTATGTTGAGATAATTCTAACTTGAGTCAAGTTTAGCCATCTCATCTTCTTCTTCCTCCTTCAAGCTCTCCAGGGTTTTTAAAAGTGAGAGAAGAAAATAAAAAGATAAGGTTTTTTAGTGAGATCCAAACCCACATCACCAATCTATACTAGTCTAGCCCATTAGTGTAGGTTGTTTGCTCCACTTCTTCATAGATCAAGTGAAGCTAGGAGCTTGAGCAAAAGGACTTCGTGGTAGATCATCGTGGATTCGGAAGGATTCAAGCAAACCGGTTCAAACTGTAACACTACGGTAGCGCCCCGTCCGTCTTTCCGAGGCCAAAATACGGAAACGAAAATTTTTCTTAACTTGAAAACCGGCGCTATCGTATGCTTAAAACCTGGATCGAAACATTAACCTACAACTAGCTATCAATAGAAGGGATAGAATGCTATACCGAGCGATCCGTATCCTTCGGTCTTTGGCCACCATCCCAAGTTACTCGCGGCATCTCCGGTCTCGATCTCCTCGTCGGAAAGGGAACCACGTCTACGAGTCTTTTTACGGGCTCCCGCTTCATCCGAAGCAACTCGAGCATGAAGTATGCTAGCTGACGTGTCCAAGGTGTTGTAGAGAATGTTTGTGATCACTTTCCCACTTGCATCCATGAGATGGATGGAGGTTGAAGGTGTTGCCATTGATGGAGATTAGGAGCTAAAGAAGAAAGAGGAAGAAGAAGATGTTTCTCTTTCTTTTCTTTTGTGTTGTTAGAATGATAAAAATGAGAGTGTTAGAAGAATAATATGAGAGCTAACACCATCACATGGCAGCCCCTCTCTCTCTCCATCTCATTTCATGACTCAAATCAATCTCATAATGTGACACATGCACAAGAAAAGAGACCATGAGTCATCACTTGTGCATGTGTCACCATTAATGCTCTTAATGATGATTTCTAGCTCCTAATTACCACCATCCAAACATTAATCCAAATTTTTGGTCCAACAAAGAAAAATCCGGCAACATCTAAAGTAAACTCGTGACGGATCACAAGGATACCCCTCACCTGTATATAAATACCTGCATCCGCATTCTGACCGAATGCGAATGCGATGAGACTAAAGTAATCCAACAAATCTAATACTAGGATCCGGCTTAAACCAAAGCCCACTAGTATGATCCGCCCGATCATGATCCGTGCAATACCGCACGTATAAGATCGAACCCTGCCATATATCATACGGCCTCTACAACGTTTCGCCCGAAACTTGAGAAACTGTCTGTGGGGGACTCTAAAGACTTGTCAATACTTTGGCTGTGGATTTAGTTGGAGATAGTGCCCTCAGAGTCAATTATTGGATCACAGGCACGTGATTGCAATGATTGAGGGAGGACCTATCCCGGTACGACAGTCTTACTCGAGATGATAGTTTGCTATCTGGTTTACCTTTATCATCGTGTACTGCTTTAGGTGACCTGACAGGTCACTATTGCACGTTGATAGAGCCCCTAGGATTCTTGCTTGACTGCCAGCAGTATGAGGGCGATCATATAAGTGAGAGCTGGAGTCTATAAGCGCATCCTTAAAAGGTCCCTAGTCGTGGGAGTTTCGAGACAGGGCATCGATACTCCAGAGTAGACTAGTGTATACAGTCGAGACCCCGACGAGGGGCGGTGGCCGGTCTCACAAGCCACTGGTGTCAGTTGGTTCACCTAAGATGTATACAGGTGCTCATTGGGTTATGAGTACACCGGACAGGACTCGCCGGGAACATGCTAGTTGGTCTTATACCTGACATCAGATAGCAGTTCCCAGGTGACATGTGTACAGGTTAGTTCATCGACCTGGGGATCGTCATTTGTCTCGTGTGAGTTCCCACTGTGCTTTGATTACTACCCTACCACGGCTCAAAGGAGTCGTGCAAACAGGTTTTAGTTGGGTACAGTCCCGAGCCACATGGAGGCAGTGAGCGGATCTTCAGGGGTTCGTCTCTCCCGGTATTGGGGGTGAGGTCGCGCTGTGTCTAGGAGAGCCATTACACAAAGTCCTTGGCCAAGGCAGGAGATTTACTGGTAGGTATTCCAGTAGTATCTCAGGGTGTTCTGGGCTACACTCCGACACGACTTGTACCGCTTTTGGGGGTCTGACTTTTACCCACCCCCTAGGCCCGACATGCGATGCTCATAGACGAACGGACCGGACTGTACGGATATTGTCACTGACAGGCTCAGTAGGGTGTCAGGATGAGTTCGCTCATCGACGTCCCTTTTAGTCAATAGCTGGTGGCCCGTTACGTATTGGCTTATACCTCTGACGTGCTAGTGGTTAAATCCACAGCCATAGTATTGACGAGTCTTTAGAGTCCACCACACTTTCAGTTACTCAAGCTTTCGGGCGAAACGCTGTAGAGGCCGTATGGAGATATGGCAGGGTCCGATCAGATACGTGCGGTATTGCACGGATCAGGATCGGACGGTTTTGTACTAGTGGCCGTATAGATATATGGCAATGTTCGATCAGATACGTGCGGTATTGCACGGATCAGGATCGGACGAACTTTACTAGCCGGCTTTGGTTTAAGCCGGATCCTAGTTTAGTACAGTGTAGATTTTGTCTCATTGCATTTGTATCCGGACGGAATACAGATGCGGGTGTGTATGCACAATATAGGGGTTTTCCTGTAATCTATTACGGGACCAGTTTTCTGGAGTTGCCAGTTTGCATTCCGTTCCGGCCGGTTTTCCTTTGTTCTTTCCCGGCCGGACTTTTCCGATGGAGGGGGGTTATTTGCAAGTTTGCAAATAACACATTGTGGAGGTTTTTCTTGCAAATGTATTTATTATGAAAGCATCTTTAGATACCATTCTTTTCCATCATCCTTTCATGCTTTATTAAGATTAGAAATGAGTTGAAAGATGATGTGATTTTGTTATGATGATGTTTTGGATGTGGTCACCACTTGTGCTCCTACCATCACCTCCCTTCTTGCTTCATATTCTTTCCTCCACCATTTCTAAGTTCATAAGTTTTTTCCATGGTTGAGAGAGAAGAAGATGAGAGCTTCATCTTTGAGAGAGTAGCATTCTTGATCTCATTTTACATGTTAAGAAAAATGCAAGCACCATTTTTCTTATCTTGTTTCCTCCATCATCTTCTAATGGCAATGAACCCAAATGAGACATAGCCTCTACACTACATTTCCTACAGCAAATCTTGGACGCGTCGACTCGCCAGCTTCGTGCCCGAGTTGCCTCGGTATTGAGGTGGGAGCCCGTAAAAGATGCAGGCGATGTGGTGCCCTTCCGGCGAAGAGGCGACAACGAGGAGATGACGGACGAAGCATCCGCGAGAGATCGGAGTGGAGACGAAGACCGAAGGACTCGGATCATTCGGTATATCTCTTTCCCTTCTTGTTAGTAGCTTAGACTTGTTAATGGTTACGATCCGGGGTTTAGTGCGCGGTGGTGCCGGTTTGCTAAGTCCGCAAAATTAAAAAGTTTATCACCGTTTCCGCATTTGGCCGTCGGATTGACGGCCGGGGCGCCGCCGTGCACTTACATTGGTATCAAAGCCTCGCCATTAACTTCGTATAGCTTTGTTTAATGTGTTTTACGTTTCCGATCGAACAAAATCCCGAAAACGCGTTTTTCAAGCACATCAGTTTCTGTCGAAATTTTTTTGAGTCCAAAAATTTTTCAGGTTGTCTCAGAGTGATGTGCAGGGAAATATAAGCATACTGTAAAAATTTGGTAGCATGAACTCTCCATACCACCGCGGAACCGCGGCCAAACCCATGCTTGGGCCGCGGTTCCGCCGCAATGTTAACTGTTCATGCTCCCAAAACTTTGCAGAATGTTCCTGAGTTAAAAATGTGGTTTCTGGGAGGTTAATTTTGGGCCCATAATTTCTGTGAGTGATACAGTATTGTTTGGGGGCCCACTTGTTAAGTTTGATCGATCGGATATTTTAAACACATTATTTCACAGTATTTACATTATATCTGCGACCGTGAATGTCACTCGATCGGTAAATCCGGTCTAACTGCTATAGCCCGGTTAGATGGATTTGCGAACGTGACTTTCACGTTGATGTTCTATGTTTATGCTGTGATGTTGCGGATCGGTCGTGGGGGATAGCCTGGATGCAATGCTAGTACAGTTGTGGTTGTATTATGTACATTTGATATTGCGGGGCGAGCGTCCGACATGTGGACTGCCGTCACCGCCTGATTGTATTATTCTTTTAGGGCACGACCTGGTTGCGGTCGATGTACCCGGTGTATGTATATTTTACTTTCTGTACTAGGGTTACCCCGCGGAGGGGTGCACGTATAGCCGGGTTCTAGAGGGCAACGGGCCCGCATCTCAGGGCATTGAGACGGAGGGGCTTCAGTCTGGAATTGGCGGGCTATTCGCCGCACTCGTAGGGGGTACAGGTTGACCCAGGAGGGGTGCCCAAGTTACCGGATTCCGTGAAGTGCTGGGTGGTCCATTCACGGTGCTGAAGGGGGCTGCCTCGCTTCAGGTTTTGGCGGGTGACTTGCCGCGCCCGTAGGGGTCTAGGATTTCATTGCACAGGCTATCCACACGACCAGGGGAACGTCGGGTTTCAGCAGTGGCTCTGTGAAACCCGGGGATCCCAGATATCTGTATTGTTCTGTGATGCTGTACATTTCTGTGATGTTGCATTTTATTCACGCCTTGAGCGAAATACTATATATTGGTATATATATTAGTAGATGTTGTATATGTTTTTCATCCGCGCTAGTCCAGTCCCCGCTCTGCCGTTAGTTAGCTAACCTAACGGGTGATGACGGGACCCAGTGGCGAATGCGGATGGCATATACGTACGTCAGTATATTTTCGTTCTTTGTGGTGTGATCAATTGGTGGGACTGCGTTGATTCGGATCAATGCAAGTTAAACAAACCTATTCTGATGTTGTTGGAACTCTTTTCAAAAAGCTGTTATTGCAAGGACGTTCACTTTTGTTTTGCATCGTGGTATTCATTTGGAATATCCTGCTCCTCAGTCGACGAGGCAAGGGCCGAGATCCCTTCACCGGGAGTGACCCCTTGGACAGAAGTTTGCGTCAGGGCATTAACTTCACTATAGCCGATTACTTTTGCTTTGCATCGTGGTATTTATTTGGAATATCCTGCACCCCTTTCTACGGGGAAAGAGCCGAGATCCCTTCACCGGGAGTGACCTCTTTAGTGAAGGTTTTCGTCACTATATTTTCTAAAAAGCTATCCGTTCCTTCAACGATATCAAGTTCATTACGTTAAAAGTTTTCGCCAGAAACCATTCGTAGCCCTCCGTCATTTCATATGAATAGTCAATAGTATTCAAGCTGTGTTTGTTGGCCAAAGTCAAGGCACAGTGTTTGGTAGCTGTTGGTTATTCATATGCAGCATAGATAGATGCGTTGGTTTGGGGCAGTCGTATAGCCTTGTTGGCCAAAGTCAAGGGCTTGTACGGATGGGCTCAAATTAACCTGGAGAATGACGGGCAGAACTTGACATGTGACTTATGATTTGTTGGCCAAAGTCAAGGTCATAAGAGCATGGGGCAGAAATCACATCGGGAGTTTCAAAAGAACTGAAACTTGCCAGATATGCGCATACCTTCTGGAGTGTGATGACATGAGCGGATTCCGTCACGTTATCATGCGATGAGAGTTGGATCCCGATTCCCACTGATGAGTTGGTTTACTCCTCGGGTGACCCCGACTAATTCTTCTTTCAGGTTTGGAGGAGAATTTGAGGTACAGTGGGAGGTTTCCAGATTAGATAAAGTGATAACCATTCTGATCTAGGGTAGAGTGCACGCTGAGTGTTTCTTTTCTCTCTCTCTGGCAGCGACCATTGACCCGACCCTAGACTTTGACTCAGTGACCAAGTTGACCGAACCTTCTTAACACAGGCTTTTGGATTGTCAGAGTTGCAGACCTCATTGCCACTCCTACTTTTACCCTTTTCTCCAGGGCACCCCGTATTACTACGAACGTCCGCTTCCATTGGACAAAACCATCGTATGGTTAGATACGAACTCGAAGGAATTCGAGGATGGTTTCCGGTTCTGGAGAAAACGGATAGAATTATTCAGTTGTCTTTTCTTTTTTGCCTTCTCTCAAGTTACGAGTAATCCTTAGTTTAGGAGATAGTACACCTATTACGCAAATTGGATAGTCTTCTTCCAAACTTTAGGCTGGTGCCGAACAGTGGGGAATGAAGAAAACCAATTAGCATAACGATGGTGTGCAGAAGGTATTAAGATTAAGACAAAGTAAGGGATTAGTAAGAGAGCAAAGTAAATTGCGACTGATATTCACGACCAAACCAAGTTTTTCTTCGCCAATCCTAAATCACCTTTGAATTTCTCCAGGACACTCCGTATCACTACGAAGATCCACAGTTTATTGGATACTCCATCGTATGGTTATATACGAACTCGAAAGGAACTTGTTCCAGTTCGGGGATGGATTCTGGTCCAGGAGAAATAGGAATAAGGTTTATTCGGTTGTCTTTTATCTTCACATTCTCTCGCATTGCGAGTGCTCCTAGGATTAGGACAGTACACCCATTATGCTTATTGGATAGTCTTCTTCCAAACCATAGGCTGGTGCCGAACGGTAGGGAAGGAAGAAAACCAATTGGCCTAAACGGGTGTGCAGAAGGTAATGACTAAAGACATATAAAGGGATTTGGAGAGGTGGCAAAGAATTATACGGTTATAGTTGAGAATCTGGATAATGAAAGAGGCATTACTAGGAATACCAGGATACCCCATTGAAACATTTCAATGTTTCAGTTTCACTGTGTACTGTTAAAAGAAAACTGATTTCCCGATTAGACACTTGCTCCAGGGTATGTATTTACCAGGTATGATTCTCACATCTGTATGGCTTTACAGATGATAAGTGGGAGTAAGTTATTGGGAATTGGGTGATCATCCTCATTATATCGGGATTCGTTGTAATTGGTGATATTTGAGGATGCCACCTGGGTTGTTTGCCGGTCGGCAAATATTTGGTTTTGAATATCCGCTGTTATGCACCAATTTCAAATTGATACATCTGTACGTCTATTTTTATAGAGTGAGATATACCTTTTGATATTATGTCGATGACATTTACCTATATCAGTGGATGGTTAGGTAAGGAGCATTAAACAGCGGTGTAATTCTTCTTAACCATAAGTACAGTTTTCAACCTACGACACACAGTGAATGAGTTATCTGACTCAAGGGACTTATACAGAGTATTGTATGTTGTCCAGGGTCCATCAGGACAGAGGGGTTGGTCCTCGTACTATATTCAGTTTACTTATGACTTCTCTAGTTTTTAGACAGGTGTTTCGTGGAAACACAGTGTCTGATTTTTGAGAAGTTATAGGTATTTGAATAAAGTAGAGAACCAGGTATTGCAAGTATCGGGATTCTTCATAGTGATCGAAGATGTAGATACTTGTGTATGGTATTCAGTTGATAGTAATGATTAAGAGAACTTGCTTCTCTTTCGGGTTACTCATAATTGGAAGCATTCCTAAGTTGAGTAACGCTGATCGGCCTCTCTCCATTCAGTTGACATGCACTGGAGACAGCTGCATGATTTGAATCTGGTTCAATTAAATCAGTGCCTCTGGTTCTATATTGGATATAGAACAGTTCATATCTTAACGTTGTTAAGGTACGGGGAGTTGTCTGGCTTATGATTAAAACCAGACTCTGGATAACTCAAGGCACGTTTCTGTAATGGCTGTTTGTGGGTTGACCCAGACAATGACGAGGGTTGACTTTCTACCATATGGAAGATCAATAGTGATATTGTTCTTCACTCGCCACAATTTCAAAAGAAATGGATTTTTTCAGAAAACAGAAGTGGGAGTATGGTAGAACTGGAAGTTATTCCAGAACCGCAAACGATTACTGAAGATTTGATAAGGAACCTAAAGATTCAATCTGGTTTGACATTCCATTGGCCACTCCGCAGATAAGGTGGGTAACTTCAGGCACCCGAGAAGTACTTCGGTAGCCTCAAGGACGGTGACAGGGAAGTTCTTGTTTACCCACACTTGCCATTGTTGTTGTTCCAGGCTGCGAGACCCGGCAGGAGCATGAGTATAGCGTCGTTCTAAACTAGCTTTAGAAGTGCACGTCTATATGACTCTGCCAGAGGGTTGTCGTAGTCAGTGGGAGCAGCGGAAGCATTGGTGGACATCAGGCTTATGTCTATTTATAGACTAAAGCAGATGTAGCGGAGATAGATCATCTATTTCTGATGTGACAGTCATAGGTTTGACGTCATCAGAATAGGGGATGAATCTGTTGAGAAGGTAGTAGGAAGTGATATTCCTATACTACGATCGGTTATACTTTGGTCGTCACACAGTGTTTTCTCCACATAGGACTTGGATATTATATCAGACATTCTGGTTACTGGATCTATGGTTTTAGATCTGGATTTGGGTGGTTTCCCAATATGGGTACTTGGACAGCATTCTATGAGTATTTAGAATGGACGACTCCTGGCACGGTAGTGTACCTGCAGGTGATGGAGTCACCCTCTCTAAAGGTGTCTTACAGACTAAAGGGGAGAGGGATGTTCATGATTGGCAGATCACTTGCTTAGGCAATTGAGTCAATCATGAGATGTCAAGTACCACACCAGATGTTGTTCTTACACTACATGCAATAAGTTGATATTGATCCAATCCTGGAGAAACAGTCGGAAGCAGTTTTAGAACATAAGTGGATGTTCTAGGGATATGATAACGACAGCCTCATTCGGGAGACAGTTATCATTCCAGGCTTCCAAGGTGACATGGACGACAAGGAGGTTGTCAGAGTTATAGTTATCCTTCTGACGAGGGGCAGTATTTTGGACAGATGGTCCAAGGTGATACTGAGGGTGGCATGGCGCAGGATACTGATTAAGTTCAGTTGACGATACAGTCTAAGAAGTTTGGATTTGGAGTTCATTTATGAGCTAGGTCCCATCAGACATCCAGACATTCTAAGACAGGTATTGCTCATTTCGGGAGATGGTTTTCTCCGCGAACATGAGATTTAGAGAGAAACAGAAAGAAACATCAGAGCGGATCCACTCACTGAGGCTATTCCTCGAACGCAATAGTTTCGCAAACGAGCTTTGTGAGACTGACAAGTAGAGGAGTTGGGTGTTCGGTATCACACAGGCTGTGAGTATGCGACATCGCAATAATTAGCCTTGAGTGCAAGTGGGAGATTGTTGGAGATAGTGCCCTCAGAGTCAATTATTGGATCACAGGCACGTGATTGCAATGATTGAGGGAGGACCTATCCCGGTACGACAGTCTTACTCGAGATGATAGTTTGCTATCTGGTTTACCTTTATCATCGTGTACTGCTTTAGGTGACCTGACAGGTCACTATTGCACATTGATAGAGCCCCTAGGATTCTTGCTTGACTGCCAGCAGTATGAGGGCGATCATATAAGTGAGAGCTGGAGTCTATAAGCGCATCCTTAAAAGGTCCCTAGTCGTGGGAGTTTCGAGACAGGGCATCGATACTCCAGAGTAGACTAGTGTATACAGTTGAGACCCTGACGAGGGGCGGTGGCCGGTCTCACAAGCCACTGGTGTCAGTTGGTTCACCTAAGATGTATACAGGTGCTCATTGGGTTATGAGTACACCGGACAGGACTCGCCGGGAACATGCTAGTTGGTCTTATACCTGACATCAGATAGCAGTTCCCAGGTGACATGTGTACAGGTTAGTTCATCGACCTGGGGATCGTCATTTGTCTCGTGTGAGTTCCCACTGTGCTTTGATTACTACCCTACCACGGCTCAAAGGAGTCGTGCAAACAGGTTTTAGTTGGGTACAGTCCCGAGCCACATGGAGGCAGTGAGCGGATCTTCAGGGGTTCGTCTCTCCCGGTATTGGGGGTGAGGTCGCGCTGTGTCTAGGAGAGCCATTACACAAAGTCCTTGGCCAAGGCAGGAGATTTACTGGTAGGTATTCCAGTAGTATCTCAGGGTGTTCTGGGCTACACTCCGACACGACTTGTACCGCTTTTGGGGGTCTGACTTTTACCCACCCCCTAGGCCCGACATGCGATGCTCATAGACGAACGGACCGGACTGTACGGATATTGTCACTGACAGGCTCAGTAGGGTGTCAGGATGAGTTCGCTCATCGACGTCCCTTTTAGTCAATAGCTGGTGGCCCGTTACGTATTGGCTTATACCTCTGACGTGCTAGTGGTTAAATCCACAGCCATAGTATTGACGAGTCTTTAGAGTCCACCACACTTTCAGTTACTCAAGCTTTCGGGCGAAACGCTGTAGAGGCCGTATGGAGATATGGCAGGGTCCGATCAGATACGTGCGGTATTGCACGGATCAGGATCGGACGGTTTTGTACTAGTGGCCGTATAGATATATGGCAATGTTCGATCAGATACGTGCGGTATTGCACGGATCAGGATCGGACGAACTTTACTAGCCGGCTTTGGTTTAAGCCGGATCCTAGTTTAGTACAGTGTAGATTTTGTCTCATTGCATTTGTATCCGGACGGAATACAGATGCGGGTGTGTATGCACAGTATAGGGGTTTTCCTGTAATCTATTACGGGACCAGTTTTCTGGAGTTTCCAGTTTGCATTCCGTTCCGGCCGGTTTTCCTTTGTTCTTTCCCGGCCGGACTTTTCCGATGGAGGGGGGTTATTTGCAAGTTTGCAAATAACACATTGTGGAGGTTTTTCTTGCAAATGTATTTATTATGAAAGCATCTTTAGATACCATTCTTTTCCATCATCCTTTCATGCTTTATTAAGATTAGAAATGAGTTGAAAGATGATGTGATTTTGTTATGATGATGTTTTGGATGTGGTCACCACTTGTGCTCCTACCATCACCTCCCTTCTTGCTTCATATTCTTTCCTCCACCATTTCTAAGTTCATAAGTTTTTTCCATGGTTGAGAGAGAAGAAGATGAGAGCTTCATCTTTGAGAGAGTAGCATTCTTGATTTCATTTTACATGTTAAGAAAAATGCAAGCACCATTTTTCTTATCTTGTTTCCTCCATCATCTTCTAATGGCAACGAACCCAAATGAGACATAGCCTCTACACTACACTTCCTACAGCAAATCTTGGACGCGTCGACTCGCCAGCTTCGCGCCCGAGTTGCCTCGGTATTGAGGTGGGAGCCCGTAAAAGATGCAGGCGATGTGGTGCCCTTCCGGCGAAGAGGCGACAACGAGGAGATGACGGACGAAGCATCCGCGAGAGATCGGAGTGGAGACGAAGACCGAAGGACTCGGATCATTCGGTATATCTCTTTCCCTTCTTGTTAGTAGCTTAGACTTGTTAATGGTTACGATCCGGGGTTTAGTGCGCGGTGGTGCCGGTTTGCTAAGTCCGCAAAATTAAAAAGTTTATCACCGTTTCCGCATTTGGCCGTCGGATTGACGGCCGGGGCGCCGCCGTGCACTTACAGATTTAACCACTAGCACGTCAGAGGTAATAGCCGTACGTAACGGGCTACCAAGTATTGACCAAAAGGGAGGTCGATGAGCGAAGTCATCCTGACACCCTACTGAGCCTGTCGGTGACAATATCCGTACAGTCCGGTCCGTTCGTCTATGAGCATCGAATGTCGGGCCTAGGGGGTTGGTAAAAGTCAGACCCCCAAAAGCGGTATAAGTCATGTCGGAGTGTAGCCCAGAACACCTTGAGATACTACTGGAATACCTACCAGTAAATCTCCTGCCTCGGCCGAGGGCTTTGTGTAATGGCTCTCCTAAACACAGCGCGACCTCACCCCCAATACTGGGAGAGACGAACCCCTGCTGATCCGCTCACTGCCTCCATGTGGCTCGGGACTGTACCCAACTAAAACCTGTTTGCTCGACTCCTTTGAGCCATGGTAGGGTAGTAATCAAAGTACAGTGGGAACTCACACGAGACAAATGACGATCTCAGGTCGATGAACTAACCTGTACACATGTCACCAGGGAACTGCTATCTGACGTCTGGTATAATCCCAACTAGCTTGTTCCCGGCGAGTCATGTCTGTTGTACTCATAACCCAATCAGCACCTGTATACATCTTAGGTGATCCAACTGACACCAATGGCTTGTGAGACCGGCCACCGCCCCTCGTCGGGGTCTCGACTGTATACACTAGTCTACTCTGGAGTATCGATGCCCTGTCTCGAAAACTCCCATGACTAGGGACCACTTTAAGGATGTGCTTTTAGACCCCAGCTCCTACGTATATGATCGCCATCATACTGCTGGTGGTCAAGCAAGAATCCTAAGGACTCTATCAATGTGTAATAGGGACCTCTGAGGTCACCTGAAGCTGTACACGATGATAAAGATAAACCAGATAGCATACTATCATCTTGAGTAAGACTGTCCTACCGGTATAGGTCCTCCCTCAATCATTGCAATCACGTGCCTGTGATCCAATAATTGACTCTGAGTGCACTATATCCAACAATCTCCCACTTGCACTCAAGGCTAATTATTGCGATGTCGCATACTCACAGCCCGTGAGATACCGAACACCCAACTCCTCTACTAATCAGTATTACAAAACCCGTTTGTGAAACTATTGCGTTCGAGGAACAGCCTCAGTGAGTGGATCCGCCCTGATGTTTCTTTCCATGTCTTTCTTTATCTCAAACTCACGGAGAAAGCCATCTCCCGAAATGAGCAATACATGTCTTAGAATATATCTGGATATCTGATGGGACTTAGTTTATAAATGAGCTCCAAATCCAAACTTCTTAGACTGTATCGTCAACTGAAACCAATCAGTATCATGCGCCATGCCTCCCCCAGTATCCGCTTGGACCACCTGTCCAAAATACTGCCCCTCATCAGAGGGAAAACTATAACTCCGACAGCCACTCTGTTATCCAGGTCACCTTGGAAGCCTGGAATGATAACTGTCTCCTAAAAGAGGCTGTTGTTATCATATCCCTAGAACATCCACTTATGTTCTAAAACTGCTTCCGAACGTTTCTCCAGGATAGGATTAATATCAACTTATTGCATCTAGTGCAAAAACAACGTCTGGTGTGGTACTTGACATCTCATGATTGACTCAATTGCCTAAGCAAGTGATCTGCCAATCATGCACATCCCTCCCCTTTTTAGTCTGTAAGACACCTTTAGAGAGGGTGACTCTATCACCTGCAGGTACACTACCATGCCTGGAGTCGTCCATTCTAAATACATTTAGAATGCTGTCTAAGTACCTTGATTGGGAAACTACCCAAATCTAGATCTAAAACCATAGATCTAGTAACCAGAATATCTGATATAATATCCAAGTCCTATGTGGAGAAACCACTGTGTAACAACCAAAGCATAACCGACCGTAGTATAGGAATTTCTTTTCCTACTATGTATATGTCATCCAAATACCAGGACATCACACCCTACTACCTTCTTAACAGATCCATACCCTATTCTGATGAAGTCAAAACTATGACTATCATATTAGATATAGATGATCTATCTCTGCTATATCTACTTTAGTCCATAAATAGACATAAGCTACTATCACATCAGATATAGATGATCTATCTCTGCTATATCTGCTATATCTGATATAATATCCAAGTCCTATGTGGAGAAACCACTGTTGCTTCCGCTGCTCCCACTGACTACGACAACCCTCTGGCAGAGTCTTATACACGTACACTTCTAAAGCTAGTTTAGAATGACACTATACCCATCCTCCTGCCGGGTCTCACAGTCGGGAACAACAGTAGTGGAAAGTCTGGGTAAACAAGAACCTCCCTGTCACCGTCCTTGAGGCAACCGAAGTACCTCTCTGGTTCCTGAGGTTACCCACCGTATCTGCGGAGTGGCCAATGGAATGTCAATCCAGATTGAATCTTTAGGTTCTTATTAAATTTTCAGTAATCGTTTGCGGTTCTGGAATCACTTCCAGTTCTACCATACTCCCACTACTGTTTTTCTGAAAAAATCCATTTTTATTAAAACTGTGGCGAGTCAAGAACAATATCACTATTGATCTTCCAGATGGTAGAAAGTCAACCCTCGTCATAGCCCGGGTCAACCCACAAACAGCCATTACAGAAACGTGCCTTGAGTTATCCAGAGTCTGGTTTTAAGCATAAACCGGACAACTCCCCGTACCTTAACATCGTTAAGATATGAACTATTCTATATCTAATATAGAAATAGAGGCACTGATTTAATTGGAACCAGATTCAAATCATGCAGCTGTCTCCAGTGCATGTCAACTAAATGGAGAGAGGCCGATCAGCATTACTCAACTTAGGAGTGCTTCCAATTATGAGTAACCTGAAAGAGAAGCAGCTTTTCATAGTCATTACTATCAACTGAATACCATACACAAGTATCTACATCATCGATCACCTTGAAGAATCTCGATACTTGCAACACCTGGATCTCTACTTTATTCATATACGTATAACTTCTCAAAATTTGGACCTTGTGTTTCTATGAAACCCTTTTCTAAAAACTAGAGAAGTCATAAGTAAAACGAATATAGTACGAGGACCAACCCCTCTGTCCTAATGGACACTAGACAACATACAATACTCTGTATAAGTCCCTTGAGTCTAACAACTCATACCCTGTGTGTCGTAGGTTGAAAACTGTACTTATGGTTAAAAAGAATTACACCGTTGTTTAATGCTCCTTACGTAACCATCCACTGATATAGGTAAATGTCATAGACATAATTTCAAAAAGTTATATCTCACTCTATAAAAATAGACGTACAGATATATCAATTTAAAATTAGTGCATAACAACGGATATTCAAAACCAAATATTTGTCGTCCGGCAAACAACCTAGGCGATTTCCTCAAATATCACCAATTACAACTAATCCCGATATAATGAGGATGATCACCCAATTCCCAATAACTTACTCCCACTCATCATCTGAAAAAGCATACAGATGTAAGAATCAAACCCGGTAAATATATACCTTGGAGCAAGGACCAAATGGGAAATCAGTTTTCTATTAAAAATATACAGTGAAACTGAAACATGTAAATGTTTCGAAGGGGTATCCGGGTATTCTTAGTAATGCCTCTTCCATTATCAGATTCACAACTGTAACAGTATATTTCTCTGCCATCTCTCTAAATCCCTTTATATGTCTTTTAGTCTTTACCTTCTGCACACCATCGTTAGGCTAAATGTTTTTCTTCCTTCCCTACCGTTCGGCACCAGCCTATGGTTTGGAAGAAGACTATCCAATAAGCATAATGGGTATACTGCCCTAATCCTAGGAGCACTCGCAACCCGAGAGAGGGTAAAGATAAAAGACAACTGAATAAAACCTTATTCCTATTTCTCCTGAACCAGAATCCATCCCCGAACTGGAACAAGTTCCTTCGAGTTCGTATATAACCATACGATGGAGTATCCAAATAAACAGTGGATCTTTATAGTGATACGGAGTGTTCTGGAGAAATACAAAAGTGATGTAGGATTGGTGAAGAAATACTTGATTTGGTCATGAATAGCAGTCGCAATTTACTTTGCCCTCTTACTAATCCCTTTATTTGTCTTAACTTATTATCTTCTGTACACCATCGTTAGGCTAATTGGTTTTCTTCATTCCCTACCTTTCGGCACCTGCCTATGGTTTGGAAGAAGACTATCCAATAAGCGTAATAGGTGTACTGTCCTTATCCAAGGAGCACTCGCAACCTGAGAGAAGGTAAAAGGAAAAGACAACTGAATAGTCCTATTCGTTTTCTCCAGAACCGGAAACCATCCTCGAATCTGGAACAAGTTCCTTCGAGTTCGTATATAACCATACGATGTTTTTATCCAATGGAAGTGGATGTTCGTAGTAATACGGGGTGTTCTAGAGAAAAGGGTAAAAGTAGGAGTGGCAATGAGGTACGCAACTCTGACAATCCAAAAGCCAGTGTTTAAGAAGGTTCGGTTAACTCGGTCACTGAGTCATAGTCAAGGGACGGGTCATGGTCGCTGCCAAAGAGAGAGAGAAAAGAAACACTCTGCGTGCACTCTAACCTAGATCAGAATGGTTATCAATTTATCTAATCAAGAAACCTCCCACTGTAACCTCAAATTCTCCTCCAAACCTGAAAGAAGAATTAGTCGGGATCACCCAAGGAGTAAACCAACTCATCGGTGGGAATCGGGATCCAACTATCATCGCATGATAACGTGATAGAATCCACTCACGTTATCACACTCCAGAAGGTATACGTATGCCTAGCAAGTTTCAGTTTCTTTAGAAACTCCCGATGTGATTTTTACCCCTAGGACCCAAGTGACCTTGACGGAGTCAACAAATCAAAGAGTCCTAGTCAAGTTCAACCCATCATTATCATGATTGCATTAAACCCACCCGTACGTGCCCTTGACGGAGTTAACAAGGCCGCACGACTTCCTAACTAATCCCATATCCATGCTACAAACAAACACCACTTAGCTACCGTACACTACGCCTTGACGGAGTCAACAAACGCAGCACGAATACTAAATAATACCCGTAAGAAAAGACGGAGGGCTACGTCTAGTTTTTGGCGAAAAACTTTTAACGTAATGAACTTGATATCGTTGAAGGAACTGCATAGCTTTTTATAAAAATATAGTGATGAAAACCTTTACTAAAGAGGTCATTCCCGGTGAAGGGATCTCGGCTCTTTCCCCGTAGAATGAGGTGCGGGATATTCCAACTGAATACCACGATGAAAAGCAAAAAGTAATCGGCTATAGTAAAGTTATTATCCTGACGCAAACTTCTGTCCAAGGGGTCACTCCCGGTGAAGGGATCTCGGCCCTTGCCTCGTCGACTGAGGTGCTGGATATTCATAATCGAATACCACTGTGCAAAACAAAAGAGAACGTTCTTGCAATAACAGCTTTGTTTGAAAAATGTTCCAACAATATCAGAACAGGTTTTTTTAGCTTGCATTGATCTGAATCAATGCAGTCCCGTCAATTAATCACACCAATAAAGAACGAAAATACAATGTACGTATATGCCATCCGCATTCGCCACTGGGTCCCGTCATCACCCGTTAGGTTACTTAACTAACGACAGAGCGGGGACTGGACTAGCGTGGGTGTAAAACATATACAACATCTACTCGTATATATATCAATATATAATAATCGCTCATGGCGTGATAAAATGCAACATCACAGAAATGTAATAAGCGTCACAGAATAATACAGATAATCTGGGATCCCCGGGTTTCATAGAACCGCTACTGAAACCTGACGTTCCCCTGGTCGTGTGGATAGCCTGCGCAATAAAATCCTAGACCCCTACGGGCGTGGAAAGTTACCCGCCAAAACCTGAAGCGAGGCAGTCCCCTTCAACAACGTGAATGGACCACCCAGCACTTCACGGAATCCGGTACCTTGAGCACCCCTCCTTTGGTCAACCTGTACCCCTACGAGTGCGGCGAATAGCCCGCCAATTCTAGAGTAAAGCCCTCTCCATCTCAAAGCCATGAGATGCGGGCCCATTGCCCTCTAGAACCCGGTTATCCGTGCACCCCACCGTAGGGTAATCCTAGTACAGAAAGTAAAATATACAACGGGTACATCGACCTCAGCCCGGTCGTGCCCCAAAAGAATAATATAGAAACAGGCAGTGACGACATTCCACATGTCGGACGCTCGTCCCGCAATATCAAATGTACAAATAATACAAAACTGTACTACTATTCCATCCAGGCTATCCACCACGATAAATCCGCAACATCACAGCACAACACAGAACATCAACGTGAATGTCACGTTCGTAAATCCGTCTAAAAGAACTATAGCAATTAGACATGATTTACCGATCAAATGACATTCACAGTCGCAGATATAATGTAAATACTGTGAACTAACATGTTTAAAATTTTCGATCGACAAAATTTCCCGAAGTGGGCCCCAAGCACAATACCCAATACTCAGACAAATCTGGGCCCAAACAAAAAATACCAGAAACCCCATTTCCCAGACTGAGAGCACTGCAGAAAATTTGGTGTTGTGTTGCTACAGTACGGCGGCGGAACCGCGGCCAAAACGGGGGTACGGCCGCGGTTCCGCCGCGCTACAGTGATATCACTCAACCAAATTTTTGCAGAACTCTTAAAAAACCCCGCCTGTTTTTCTCCAGCACACCAAATAATTTTCTGACCACAGAAAAATTTCGACAGAAACTGATGACTTGGAAATGCAGTTTTCGAAAATTTCGTTCGGTCAAAGTTCTAAACACGTTAGAGAAAGCTAGTAAAGGTTAATGGCGTGGCTCTAAAACCATGTAAGACTACGGTAGCGCCCCGGCCATCTTTCCGATGCCAAAATGCGGAAACGAAAATTTTTCTTAACTTGAAAAACGGCGCTATCGTATGCTTAAAACCCGTATCGAACCATTAACCTACAACTAGCTATCTAGATAAGGGATAGAATGCTATACCGAGCGATCCGTGTCCTTCGGTCTTTGGCCACCATCCCAAGCTCCTTGCGGCATCTCCGGTCTCGATCTCCTCGTCGGAAAGGGCACCACGTCTATGAGTCCTTTTACGGGCTCCCGCTTCATCCGAAGCAACTCGGGCACGAAGTGTGCTAGCCGATATGTCCAAGGTGTTGTAGACAATGTTTGTGATCACTTTGCCTCTTGCATCCATGAGATGGATGGAGGTTGAAGGTGTTGCCATTGATGGAGATTAGGAGCTAGAGAAGAAAGAGGAAGAAGAAGATGTTTATCTTTCTTTTCTTTTGTGTTGTTAGAATGATAAAAATGACAGTGTGAGAAGAATAATATGAGAGCTAACACCATCACATGGCAGCCCTTCTCTCTCTCCATCTCATTTCATGACTCAAATCAATCTCATAATGTGACACATGCACAAGAAAAGAGACCATGAGTCATCACTTGTACATGTGTCACCATTAATGCTCTAAATGATGATTTCTAGCTCATAATTACCACCATCCAAACATTAATCCAAATGTTTGGTCCAACAAAGAAAAATACGGCAACATCTAAAGTAAACTCGTGACGGATCATAAGGATACCCCTCACCTGTATATACATACCTGCATCCGCATTCCGACCGAATGCGAAAGCGATGAGACTAAAGTAATCTAACAAATCTAATATTAGGATCCGTCTTAAACCAAAGCCCACTAGTATGATCCATCCGATCATGATCCGTGCAATACCGCACGTATAAGATCGAACCCTGCCATATATCATATGGCCTCTACAACGTTTCGCCCGAAACTTGAGAAACTGTCTGTGGGGGACTCTAAAGACTCGTCAATACTTTGGCTGTGGATTTAACCACTAGCACGTCAGAGGTAATAGCCGTACGTAACGGGCTACCAAGTATTGACCAAAAGGGAGGTCGATGAGCGAACTCATCCTGACACCCTACTGAGCCTGTCAGTGACAATATCCGTACAGTCCGGTCCGTTCGTCTATGAATATCGCATGTCGGGCCTAGGGGGTTGGTAAAAGTCAGACCCCCAAAAGCGGTAAAAGTCGTGTCGGAGTGTAGCCCAGAACACCCTAAGATACTACTGGAATACCTACCAGTAAATCTCCTGCCTCGGCCGAGGGCTTTGTATAATGGCTCTCCTAGACACAGCGCGACCTCACCCCCAATACCGGGAGAGACGAACCCCTGCCGATCCGCTCACGGCCTCCATGTGGCTCGGGATTGTACCCAACTAAAACCTGTTTGCACGACTCCTTTGAGCCGTGGTAGGGTAGTAATCAAAGTACAGTGGGAACTCACACGAGACAAATGACGATCTTAGGTCGATGAACTAACCTGTACACATGTCACCAAGGAACTGCTATCTGATGTCTGGTATAATCCCAACTAGCATGGTCCCGGCGAGTCCTGTCCGGTGTACTCATAACCCAATGAGCACTTGTATACATCTTAAGTGATCCAACTAACACCAATGGCTTGTGAGACCGGCCAGCGCCCCTCGTCGGGGTCTCGACTGTATACACTAGTCTACTATGGAGTATCGATGCCCTGTCTCGAAAACTCCCACGACTAGGGACCATTTTAAGAATGTGCTTATAGACCCCAGCTCCCATGTATATGATCGCCATCAACTGCTGGTGGTCAAGAAAGAATCCTAAAGGCTCTATCAATGTGTAATAGCGACCTCTAAGGTCACCTGAAGCTGTACACGATGATAAAGATATACCGGATAGCATACTATCATCTTGAGTAAGACTGTCTTACCGGTATAGGTCCTCCCTCAATCATTGCAATCACGTGCCTGTGATCCAATAATTGACTCTGAGGGCACTTTATCCAACAAAAACCCTACTCGATCCAAGGAGTCACAAGAGAAGGTCTACAAAGGTTGTATTACTTACCTCTTAGTATTAGACACTACTTTGTATATGATACTATATGTTGTTACTCTATTTTTCTAGTTCGATTCATGGTTGGTATTGTTTAGCACCCCCTAAATTTTTATTATAGCATGTGTGATGCAACCCAAACCCAAGGATGGTGCTAGAGAATCCCTACATGGTATGCACTACAAACGGCTATTATCATATCTATAGTCTCCCTTCCGAAACTACGAACTCGATAGCTCAATATCTTGTGGTAGGTATCTGGCCAACTACGCCCTCGGAAACTCTTCCAAATCGTCAGAGGAATACTCTTCATTCGTCTTTTTTCTATCGACTCTCAACGTGCCTGTGTGAAGTCTTCTCTAATTGAAATCAATCAATCTGATGACCTCACATCGGGGTATGCAAACGAACCACATATCCTAGTCATTCCTCCATGGGTGACTAGCGATCTTCTATCATATTCCTAAGTACAAACTCGTGCTGCAATAGTTTCAAATATCTGGGGTGATATCTTGTCAATCGCAGCAACAACTGGCTCATTCATCCGCGTGCTAAACAATGCCTTAATCCTCAAGAATAGACGATACATTTACGGTCTTCACATTCTAGCCGACCTCTAGTAGTGGCCCGATCCTTTGGTACTGATCTGAATGTTCGAGAAATCTTAGTAAAAATAATCCATCAAAACGCTCATGTCGCGAAAAACACAATAAAACGACATATCTATGCAATCGCGTGTCACTGGAATTATGCCCTAGTCAGTCCTCATCCAAGATGAGCTCATGCTGACCGTAACTCTAGCCGCAGCTCTCTCCGACCATGCAACCGTGGTAACAAAAACCACAACCCGATATTGATGAGGATATATCATAGGAATGAATAGAAATACAGTGCAAAGAAATGTACATCCTAAGGCTTCTTAAGCGGAGTAGCGTATCGTAAGTATGCCGCGGAACATACACACGGTACGTCACTCTACTTAAGTCACCTACTCCATCAACCAAAGTCAACCTACGCGACAAAAGTTCGGGTCCAATACCCCATCGACCAAGTCTAAGTTCCGTAAGGTCAAGCCTAGGTTCCGAATATATATATATATATATATATATATATATATATATATATATATATATATATATATATACGCCTTAGACTCCGCATAGTCAAATCTAGACTCGAACCAAGCTTAAACCTAACCCTCTGATACCAACTTTGTCACGACCAGAAATGTCACGTGACTGGCACTTGAATTATGTGAAGCCTATAGGACCCCACCTAATTCAAGTAAGCTAAAAGCCCAGAAATCTAAACCATTTAAAAATAGAGTGAAGGAAAATTCATTTTAAAAGTTAACATATATAATCACTTTTGAAAGTTGTAGCAAGCATTTTAAAAGCATCAAGTTTTTCCCAAAAATTTCGGCAGAGTTTCCTTTATAAATACTGACCCCAAACGGGTACAAACAGGAATATACATAAGTAATGAATAAAGGCATCCCCAAGTGGGAGCTAGCTGTTCGCCAATTGGCGGAAACAACCACGCAAGCAATATAATATACAACGCCGAAAGGCGAGGATCAAAACTCAGAAAGGAATCCAACATTCTTAAGAAAACTAAAGAAGACCCACAATAATACAAGCACGCGAATCTAAGGTCGAAAGAATATACAACTGGTCTTCTAAGTCTATCAAATAATACAAGTCTGGTTGATGGAGTTTACTAGATACAACTGAAATAAATAAAAGTACAGCGGTGGTCACGATGCTAGTGAACCCACCTACCAAAGCAATCACCTAGAAGGAAGCAGTGTGCCAGCAAGCCGCAATGAATCCTATACGGCCAAACCTGCAAGAAACTGTGGCACAATAGGAGTGAGTTGCCAACTCGTGAGTAGAAAACATCACCGAGAAGAAATCGCATGTATCACTCTCTCCTAGGCCATACAATAAAATACACAATACTTCAAGGGTGACAGTACATCATAAGTGTGATATCAAAGTACTCGTGTCCATGTCAAGTGTAATAATATATCGATGCGTAACATGTATTAATGCACCATCCAACGTGTGTCCAGCAACGACACACAAATCACGATAACACCTGAGTGCCCAGCATCGACACTCAAAACATCATGAAGTCCATGTCCAACAGTGACACATAATACTTAAATCTCAGGCTCCACTAGTCAGGATCGGCCCATGGGCTCCGTCAGACCGGATCGGCCTATATCTATCTCTCTCATAACTCCGAACGGTATCCTCCGCATATCCGTCGAGTTTCCATACAATCACCGGTCGATAGTGCTCCCCTGCCAGGCTCAACGCCTTTCTATACGATCCTCTTGCCCCGGGATACCGCACCAGGTCCACCATACACCCGCAGACGGTCCCTCCCCCTACCTCGAATCGTGTGTATGATACCGCTCAAGAACCGAGAAAACCCATGGTGGACATCACAAATATCATATGACGAGAAAACCGCAAATTTCCATTTTTAGAAATGATAATGAGTTTATAAATCCTTGCGGTTTCTCTAAATCCAGAAATATCATGGAAAATCCGAATCCCATAATTAAGAGTCAATAAACAGTGAATATCGACATAAAGCCCCATAATATTGCATGACAAATGAATATACAAATGCATGGATATCTAAGTAAATGATGCAATATCTAAACTAGCATGGTAATGATAAATTGTAACTATCAGCTGGCAAGTTATATCAATGAAGTAATATTCTCAAAAGTGTACGTGACATGGTAATTACCGATAATGAGGTGTGTGAGTCGGCAAGCAAGTGTTTGTGGACATACGTATCATCGGTAATGGTGCTGGTGTTCTAACAATCGATATCATAATAGTTAATGAAACACATATATAAACATGCAATGCAATGAGAATATGAATAACGGAGAATGATTAGTAAACACAACATTGAAGAATATACATTTCTATATACGATTCATACAGTTTTTGGTGTTTGAAATAGCACGAATCGTGGTTTTTAGAAAACATGGGCTACAGTGTGTTTTTTTATAGAAAAGGTACATCTTTTGAAAAATCCGTAATATCTCTCGGGTTGTCTTTTGAAAATACTTATGATTCGTTAGTCTTTAAAAATAAGTATGACTCGAGTCTGGTCCAACTTCTTCCTAATCAACTAAAAGACTAAATTAAAGAACTAGTTGAAAGGGTAAGAAAAACCACCTAAAGTCCGAGTCGATATATCTAGTAGTCGGCGATCCTGCCTCAATAGTGTCACGTACGGTAAAATATATAATACGATATCCTCGAATCAAGAGTGTGGATCAATCATCATACTTATACCTCGTATGGTAAAATCCATCGTACGGCATGCCAAATCGGGGTATGGGTCAATTATCACATATACCTCATTATTCATATGGTATCATCATAATATCGTGAATTAGGGGTACCGTTCTAACGTTTAGAACATACCAATATCTTCAAACATATATCCGCGTGTGAATAAAAACACATCGCTCATCGATCTACTATAATATCATGTCACATATTATAACACGACCAAAATCACATAACTGATCTCACGGCATCATGTCCGATCATATCGACTCACCTCCTAGTATCATATACTATCCTCATCACCCGTGTATACGTATATGTATATATATATAAGTACCAACGCATCCACATATATATATACACACACATATAAACATATACACTCATAATCATGTCACGTGTGTGTGTGTGTGTCAACCTTTACTCTAGGGTTTCGCAACTAAGAAACTGAACTAAAATGCTTTCTTGCTAAGTATTCACGTCTCACAAAAACACATATGTAATATATATATATATATATTCGTATCCTACCCTACGAAAGTGCAAGGGTGCTATACGCCATCCACCCGACTTCCCCCGTAGATATACATCTACTCACCTGATCCTCACTTGCCGAGTCAATGACGCTACGCTCTCCCTTATCGTCCCGAAGTTCACGCAGGGTACCTACAGATTCAAAATACGTTATATCGTAAAACAAGAATCAAATACAAGAAAGCCGATACAGTACACGAAACACACATAGGTTAGAACCTATGGCCTACGCATGCACAATAGTCCATCAACCCTCATCGTTGACATACAAACGCCAATCGATCGAGATAAAACACAATATCAAAACTCAAGTTATTAAAATCCGCAAAACTCAAAACAGTAACTTAAGAAACTAGCTCCAGATTTTGACTAAGGCAATCTGGGACAAAACAAAAAATACAGTGGCTAAGTTATGAGGAGTGTGAGCTACAGGACATACTCAACATCAACAGACAAATTTTGGTCGGCCTAGTTGCTACTGTAACCGCCCCCGCTGGCCAAAATATTTTTGTTTGGTCTCGTCTTCTCGTGGTGGTCTCCTATTGGTCTAACTAGGTTAATGTATATTTTAATTATTTTATAAAGGTCCCGGGTTGCTCCAGATTCCCTGTAGACCTCCAAAATTTCACAAAACCGACACAGAAAGTTCTAAGTTCAAGTTTTAGGGTTAGTCACTGGTTTGATCTGGATTTTTAACACTAAGGGGGGTTTGTAGTCACCAATTACACTCACTTGCACCATCACAATTCAAATCAAACCCTAACCTTCATCTTGGAATTTTCGAAGATCACTAAACCTTACTTAAACACTTGTAAACTAAAATAGAAGTTAAAGGAAATGAATTAATACATTAATGGTGAAGGAAATAGCTCATTTGGCAACTTAAGAATTTTCTTGAGTTTCCCCAAGTACTCAAAATCCAAACTTTCTTGATCCACCATACTTGTAGTGAGCTTGTGCATGAATTTGTGAAGGGGATACATGGTTTTGATGTGGAAATGGGGGTCTAGTGAGGAGGTCGAGGAGGTGGAGGGAAGAGGGCAGCCATGGAGATAAGGAAAGGAGAAGAAAAAAATGATGAAGAATGAAGTGAGGAACAAAGTGAGCCATGGTCAAAAACCCTTCACCCTCTCTCTCTCTCTCCCCTAAGCCCATGCTTCCTTGTCTCCCCATGTCACCAATTTCCTTTTTCTTTTCTATTCTCTTTTTTTCTTTTCTTTTCTTTTCTTTAACAAATACAAGAATATGCATAATTAAGGATTTAAGCCAAGTTTTCAAAAATGTAACAAGTGTTAGCAATATGACATGGTGTATGTCACATGCACAAAACACAATCAATGCATGATTAAGTACTAATCGAGTTTAGTAATACTAACTTATATACAATTAATTGTATACTAAATTGTAAAATTCCCAATTTTCATAAATTCTTTTAAAATTAATAATTACTATAAATTTCCAAATATTTCCCAATTTATCGGTATATAATTATACCATATCATTAAAACCAATCCTTGCACTTAATAATATTCCTGAAATTTATTATTTTAATTATTTAAATTCTAAAATAATTTTTTTATTTCCTAAAATGTTACACCAAGGTTGCTAGCAATAGAGAGTGGAGGTGTAAGAATGTGTCATTATAATTTTCCTCTCATCACAATGTTCAAAAGAGCAACTCAAGAAGATGAAGGAGGTGAGAAAACATGTGGCATGAGCAACTCAAGAAATGGCTAAATGTTGAAGTGAGTAGAGAATGCAAGCAAGCAAGTGAAGAAAAGAAATGACCAAGTCCAAGTTAAGAATGTTAGCTGCCCCACATTCTCTCAATCACACACTAAAAAAAATATCTCAACTCATTTTACAATAAACAATTCCAATGCCCATACCTCTCTACATGCCTCACCATGCTCATGCCAACTCACCTTCCACCTAATTTCCAAATTCATTTTCTAAAAAGAAAATAAATTAATGAGGTGGACATCTTCTAGAAACCATTACGTATAAATACGGAATGCAACCCGGTATACATATCGAAAAGCATATACGCGTATTCGTACAAAAATACGAATAGCCAAGAGAGAAAATGAATAGTGAACAATAATACTAGAATACATATATATAAATACATATATATATATATATATTATTAAATCAAAACCTGATTTAATAATCCGACTTAATCCTAAGCCGCTAGTATTATCAACCGTCCGATTAAAGTCTGTGCAGCCTGTACACATATTTAATCGGACACCTGTATGTACCAACATACGTCATCTACACCATATCGCCTGAACCATGAAAACCCTCTGTGTGGGACTCTAAAGACTCGTCAATACGCTGGCAGTAGGTTTAATCACAAGAACGTCAGCGAAACTAGCTGTACGTAACGGTTACCCAGGTATTGAGCGAAAGGGAGGCCGACGAGCAAACTCATCCTGAACCCCTACTGAGCCTGACAGTGACAATATCTGTACAGTCCGGTCCGTTCGTCTATGATTATCGCATATCGAGTTTAGGGGGTGGATAAAGTTAGACCCCTAATAACACGATAATTCATGTCGGTATGAAACCCATCACCACCTGAGAAACTACTGATCCTAGATCAGTAATTCTCGACTATCTTGGCCAAGGATTTCTGGTGATGGCCATCTGTGCACTGCGCGATATCAACCCCCAATACCAGGAGAGACAAATCCCCGATGATCCGCTCACTGCCTCCATGTGGCTCGGGACTGTACCCAACTAAAACCTGTTTGCACGACTCCTTCGAGCCGTGGTAGGGTAGTAATCAAAGCACAGTGGGAACTCACACGAGACAAATGACGATCTCAGGTTGACAGACTAACCTGTACATATATCACCTGGGAACTGCTATCTGACATTAGGTATAGTACCAACTAGCAGGTTCCCGGTGAGTCCGTCCAGTGTACTCATAACCCAATAAGCACCTGTATACTATCTTAGGTGAACAAACTAAAACCAATGACTTGTGAGACCTGGCCACCGCCCCTCGTCGGGGTCTCGATCAGTATATACTAGTCTACTCTGGAGTATCGATGCCCACTCTTGAAACTCGCACAACTAGGGACACTTAAGGATGTACTTATAGACCACCAGCTTCCATGTATATGATCGCCATCATAATGCTGGTAGTCAAGCAAGAATCTTATGGGCTCTATCAACATGTAATAGTGATGATAAAGACAAACCAGATAGCATACTATCATCTCGAGTAAGACTGTCCTACCGGTATAGGTCTTCCCTCAATCATCATAATCACCTGCCTGCGACTACGATAATTGCCTTGAGGGCACTATACCCAACAGACATAAGTTACTTGCCCACCATGCTTCCGCTGCTCCCAATGACTACAACAACCCTCCGGCAGAGTCATATACACGTGCACTTTAAAAACTAATTTAGAACGACATTATAGTCATCCACCTGCTAGATCTCATAGTCTAGAACAGCAGTAGTGGCAAGCTTGGATCATCAAAAAAACCCTGTCACCGTCTTTGAGAAACCGAAGTACTTCTCGGGTGGCTAAGGTTACCCACCAAATCTACGAAGTGGCTAATGGATTGTCGAATCCAATTGAATCTTTAGGTCTTGCTAAATTTTCAATATTCGTTTGTGGTTCTGGAATCACTTCCAGTTTACCATACTCCCACCAATATTTTCTGAAAAGAATTCATTTTACTAAAACGGGTGGCGAGTCAAGAACAATAAAACTATTGATCTTCCAAATGGTAGAATGTTAACCCTCATCAAAACCCGGGATAACCCACAAACTGTCATTACTGAAACGCGCCTTGAGTTTATCCGGATTCTGGTTTTAAGCATAAACCGGACAACTTCATATACCTCAACATCGTTAAGATATGAATCCATTCTATATTCTATATAGAAACAAAGGCACTAATTTAATTGGAACCAGATTCAAAAATCAAGCAACTATTTCCAGTGTATATCGTCTAAATGGAAGAAGGCCATGAAGCATTACTCATCAAGGAGCGTACTCACGGATGAGTAATCTGAGAGAGAAGCAAGTTCTCAAAACTATTACTTATGATGGAATATCTAGCACAAGTATCTACTTCTTCGATCACCTTGAAGAATTCTGATACTTGCAACCTATGGTTCTCTTTATTCTTATACCTATAACATCTCAAAATTTGGACCTTATATTTTAACGAAATACTTGTTTAAAACTAGAGAAGTCATGAGTAAACAGAATGTAGTACGAACACCAACCCCTTTGACCCAATGGACATCAGACAACATATAATACTGTGTATAAGTTCTTTGAGTTTAATAACTCAAACCCTGTGCATCATAGGTTGAAAACTATGCTATGGTTAAGAAGAATTACACCATTGTTGAATGCACCTTACCTAACCATCAACTAATATAGGTAAATTTCATAGACATAATATCAAAAAGTTATATATCACTTTATAAAATAAATATACAGATATATCAGTTTAAAACTGTTGGGTTGTGTCAGCGCCTTGGCCATCAATCTGTGGCCGTTTGCGGAACAAAATTTTTATAAAGCTCGTGCTAGAATAACTCTATACTATGGATCTACCGTAAACCTAAAACTAGCAAACTAAAGAGGAGTTTAGAATGGTTATACCGAATGATCCGTGTCCTTCAGTCTTTAACCATCTTCCAAAGCTCCTAGTGGCCACCATGATCAAGTTTGGCCTCCGGTCTCCCTCCATCGAAGATGATCCACCAAAGGATTTGTAGTTCGAGCTCCAACCTTATAGCCGAGATAACTAGGGTACCCAGTTCGCTAAACTAGATAGCCTAGATGATGTAGAGTCTAATGATGGATTAATATGTCTGATAACACCCTAGGTTTCTCAACACATGAGACTTTTAGGGTGGAGGTAGAAGAAGGAACCATGAGAGGATGAGAGTGTTGTGAAGTGAAGCAACCATAGAAAAATGACTTAGTCTTGTGAGCTCAAGAAAAAAAAATGCATCACCAAAATATCTTACAACACTTGAATAAATAAAGCATGCTACAATAGTATGCATGAGTCACCCCATGAGTCACCACATGAGTCACCAAGTGAGCCATACTTCATTTAAAGCCAATTACACACCACCCTCCATCTCATTAACCATTTAAACTAAAATGGTTAAAAACATAATGAGGTGTCTTCTTCTAGAAGCACCTATAATAAATTACAAGAATACCCCTCATCCATATATACATACGCGTATCCGTATTCCGAAAAATACGAATACAAAGAGACAAAAATAATCCAACAACATAATACTAGAATCCGGCATAAACCAAAGCCCACTAGTATTATCTGTTTGAATAATTATATGTGCATAAGTGCACGTATATAATCGAACCCTGCCGTAAAACCATACGGCCTCTACATCGTTTCGCCCGAAGCAGGAAAACCCTCTGTGTGGGACTCTAAAGACTCATCAATACGCTTGCAGTGGGTTTAACCACAAGCACTTCAGCAGCACTAGCTGTACGTAACGACTGCCCAGGTATCGAGTGAAAGGAAGGCCGATGAGCAAACTCATTCGAACCCCTACTGAGCATGTCAGTGACAATATCCGTACAGTCCGGTCCGTTCATCTAAGAGTATCACATATCGAGTCTAGGGAGGTGGATAAAATCAGACCACTAATAATGCGACATTTCGTGTCGGTATGAAGCCCATCACCAACTGAGAAACTACTGATCCAAATCAGTAATTCTCGTCTACCTTGGCTAAGGATTTCTGGTGATGGTCATCCGTACACCGCGCAACATCAACCCCCAAAACCAGGAGAGCCGAATCCTCGATGATCCGCTCACTGCATCCATATGGCTCGGGACTGTACCCAACTAAAACCTGTTTGCACGACTCCTTTGAGCCGTAGTAAGGTAGTAATCAAAGCACAGTGGGAACTCACACGAGACAAATGATGATCTCAGGTCAATAGACTAACCTGTACACATGTCACCTGGGAACTGCTATCTGATAATAGGTATAATACCATTTAGCATGTTCCCGGCGAGTCCGTCCAGTGTACTCATAACCCAATGAGCACCTGTATACTATCTTAGTTGACTAACTGACACCAATGGCTTGTGAGACTGGCCACCGCCCCTCGTCGGGGTCTCGAAAAGTATACACTAGTCTACTCCGGAGTATCGATGCCCATTCTCGATACTCCCTCGACTAGGGACATTTAAGGATGTACTTATAGACCACCCAGCTCCCACGTATATTATCGCCATCATAATGTTGGTAGTCAAGAAAGAATCCTATAGGCTCTATCAACATGTAATAGTGATCTGTAATATCACGTAATGCATGTACATGATGATAAAAACAAACCAGATAGCATTCTATCATTTTGAGTAAGATTGTTCTACCCGTATAAGTCCTCCCTCAATCATCACAATCGCGTGCCTGTGATTATAATAATTGACTTGAGGGCACTATATCCAACAGATATGATGTTGCAGAGCATGGATGGTACATAGTAACAATTGTTCAAAATCATATTATTGTCACTTGGCAATACTAGGTGATATTCACCGACGTCGGTAGTATCAACTTGTGCTCCTTTCCCCACTCTGAAGGACATATCGCCCGATCAAACCATTCTACTTTTTCTCAATCCTTGTAATAAATTACAGATATAAGATCCTGACCCGGTATCTAGTACCTAGAAGGTAGGATTGATCGAAAAGTAGTTTTCAATAACAAATACACCCGAAGAAGATGCATTAGAATACTTCTCCTTCAATAGGGTTATCTGGAATTCCTTACAGTCCTCTTTCCCTTGCCCATACTCGTGACAGTTGTCACAAGTTAGAGCCGAACCGACATTCCCCAGTCCAGTGTAATAAGCCGGTTCAGTCAAGTCAAACATTTTATTATCTTGATTAGGGCGTGAAATGGTTGCTACCTGGAGAGAGAGAAAAGAAACATTCAGCGTGTGCTCTTACAGGATTAAATTGGTTATTAGTTTATCTAATCATGATCGCTCCTACCGTTTCCTCGAATTTTCCTTCAAACCTTTAAAAGGAAAACTAGTCGAGATTATTCGCACCTTACAAGTTTGCTAACCGTTCAACTAGGTGAGTGTTAGTACTCCGAGGGAGGTTCTCCGTGCTCTCGCACAGACCTAATTAAAATAAACCTCGTTTCCGCAGAGATGGAGTCCCGTTAACGCTTTTCTAGACACCTAATAAGTTAGCTAATTGTGAAGTAAGAAATATTTCTCAAGAGTAATCCTACTCATCAATGGGATCGGGATCGGACTATCATCGCATGATAACCTAGATGGAAGCCACTCTAGTTACCACACTCCATAAGGTATGCGACACCAACAAGTTTCCTGTATATCTGAAACTCCCGATGTGGTTTTTGCCCCTAACGGCTTATGACCTTAACACAGTCAACATGTCATAAGTCTCTAGTCAAGTTCAACCCGTCATTGTCCTAGATTGTATTAGACCCACCCGCATGACTCTTGACACGGTCAAAATGGTTATACGACTGTCCTAACCAATGGCATCATATGTTACAAATAAATACTTCTTAGCTACTGTACAGTACGCCTTGACACAGTCAACATACGCAACACGAATACTAAGTAACACTTGTAAGAAATGACGGAGGGCTACGGCTGGGTTTTTTTTGGTGAAAACCACTTTAATTTAATGAACTTGATATCTTTGATGGAACCGTGTAGTTTTGAAAAGGAGTGGTTTAGGCTCCACTTTTGAAAACTAGTGGTTTTTAAGAAAACTGAGTAATCTATAGTAACATAAACTTCTGCTCAAGTGGTCACTCCCTGTGAAGAGATCTAGTCTCTTGCCTCCTCGAATGAGGTGCGAGATATTCCTAACCGAATACCACTATGCAAAGCGAGAGAGTATGACTATAGTTTTTCGAAATATGTTCCGACAACATCTTTTAGGTTTCTTTTTCTTGCATTAATTAAAATTAATATGGTCCCATCAATTAAATCCTATCACATAAGAAAAGAACGAAAATAAAATATACGTATATACCATCCACATTCGCCACGGGGCCCCGTCATGCACCGATAAGTTACTTAACTACCGGCAGAGCGGAGGCAGGACTAGTGCGGATGCAAAACATTTACAACATCTACTAATATATATAAATATATATATAAACATTCGTCCCAGGCATGATATAAGCAACATCACAGAACATCAATAAGCAATATGGAATAACGGATAATCTAGAAGCCCCGGGTTTCATTTGTGCCGCAAATGAAACTCGACGTTCCCCGGTCGTATGGATAACCTATGCAATGAAAAACCTAGACCTCTATGAGTGCGGCAAGTCACCATCCAATCCCGAAAGTGAGGCAACCCCAATCAACAAAGTGAATGGGCCACCCAGTGTTAGGAATATGTATGCCCTAGTGTCACGACCCGAAATAGCACGTGACTGGCACTTGAATCATGTGAGGCCTATAGGACCACACCTAATTCAAGTAAGCCAAAAGCCCAGAAATCTAAACCATTTTAAAGAAGAAGTGAAGGAAAACATATTTTAAAGTTTGCATATAATAACTTTGAAAATTCAGAGTAAACCTTTTTAAAACATCAAGTCTTTTCCGAAAATTTCGGCAGAGTCTCCTTTGTAAATACTGGCCCCAAACGGGTATAACATGCATAATATGAATAAAGGCATCCCCAAGCAGGAGCTAGCTCTTCGCCAATTAGCGATCACAACCACGTAAGCAATATAATATACAACGCCGAAGGGCAAGGATCAAAACTCAAAAGGAAACCAATATCATCAAGAAAACCATAATAATACATCGCACGACTCTAAGGTCGAAAGTATAAATACTGGTCTTCTAGGTCTAACAATTAATACAAGTCTGGTTGATGGATTTTACTAGATACAACTGAATGTAAATAAAGTACAATGGTGGTCACGATGTAAGTGAACCCACTTACCAAAGCAATCACCCGGAAAGAAGAAGTGTGCCAGCAAAGCCGCCAAGAAAACCTGTACGGCAAAACCTGCAAGAAACTGTGGCACAACGGGGGTGAGTTGCCAACTAGTGAGTAGAAAATATCACTGAGCAGAAATCGCATGTATGACTCAATCCTAAGTCATACGGTAATATATATCCTCAATATAATATCCTGAACCATCTACACATAAGTGTAATACCACGTGCTCGTGTCAGTGCTCAGATAGCAACATATCATATATATGATGTATGAATGCAACACGAATGAAAACAGAATACATCATGAATAAGAAAACTGTTTTCTTAATTTAGTGAGATTTCTGTATATATATAAATCGAGGTATCATCAATGAAATCAACATAAAATCCGTGTCAAGTATCGACACAAAACATAAATCCAATATCCATTATCTCGGGCTCCGACTATCCTGACTGGCCCATATCATATAGTCTCAATACCTCAAAGTCAATATCTCGGGCTCCGGCTATCTGGACTGGCCCCAGGGCTCCGGCTATCCGGACTGGCCCCTCATCAAATCTCACGACTACGTCGGTATCCTTCGGATATCCTCCACGTCATAAATAACCGGTCGGTAGTGCTCCCCTGCCAGGCTCAACGCCATCATCTGCGATCATCTTGCCCCGGGATGCCGCACCGAGTCCACCATACACCCACAGACGGTTCCTCTTCCTCCTCGAATCGGGTGCATGATATCGCTCAAGAGCCGAGAAAACTCATGGTGGACATATCTCATCTCATATCATGAGAAAACCACATTTTCTATTTTTAGAAATAATAATCAGTTTATAAAATCTTTGCGGTTTCTCCAAATCCAGAAATCTCATGAAAATCCGAAATCTCAAATCACGATGTAAATAAATAATGAATACGGGGCTTCAGCAATCCGGACTGGCCCATACTATCGCATGGAAAATGAATATATAAATATACATGCATGAGATATCACGGTAATTAAATGCAATGTCTAAGCTATCATATAAAAGCAAGCTCACTAGTACCATGTCGAAACTATCAGCTAACAATTTATACTAATGAAGTAGTATTTTCTAATGTGCACGTGAAGCATACGCATCATCGGTAATGGTGCTGGTGTCCTGACAGCAGGGTTTCATAATCACTAACATACACATTAAAGATGCAATGCGATATGAGAAACATGAATATACAGAACTGAATGGCAAAAAGCATTAACAAGGAATCTAAATTAGATATCCGAGTCATACAGTTTGTCATTTGAAATAACACGAACCGTGAAGTTGTTGGAGATAGTGCCCTCAGAGTCAATTATTGGATCGCAGGTACGCGATTGCAATGATTTCAGAAGACCTATACCGGTAGGACAGTCTTACTCAAGATGATAGTATGCTATCTGGTTTTCCTTTATCAGTCGTGTACAGGTTCAGGTGACTGATCACTGTTACACTTTGGTAGAGCCCTTGGGATCTTGCTTTACTACAAACAGTATGATGGCGATCATATACGTGAGAGTTGGGTGGTTTATAAGCATATCCTTAATTATGGTCCCTAGTCGTGGGAGTTTCGAGACAGGCCATCGATACTCCAGAGTAGACTAGTGTATACAGTCGAGACCCCGACGAGGGGCGGTGGCCGGTCTCACGAGCCACTGGTGTCAGTTGGATCACCTAAGATGTATGAAGGTGCTCATTGGGTTATGAGTACACCGGACAGGACTCACCGGGAACCTGCTAGTTGGTATTATACATATCGTCAGATAGCAGTTCCCTGGTGACATGTGTACAGGTTAGTTCATCGACCTGAGGTCGTCATTTGTCTCGTGTGAGTTCCCACTGTGCTTTGATTTCTACCCTACCACGGCTCAAAGGAGTCATGCAAACAGGTAGTTTTTGGGTACAGTCCCGAGCCACATGGAGGCACGTGCGTGGATCAGCAGGAGATTCGTCTCTCCCGGTATTGGGGGCGAGATCGCGCTGTGTCTAGGAGAACCATTACACAAAGCCCACGGCCGTGGCAGGAGATTTACTGGTAGGTACTCCAGTAGTATCTCAGGGTGTTATTGGGCTTCACTCCTACACGACTTATACTACTATTGGGGGTCTGACGTTACCAGCTCCCTAGGCAGATATGCGATACTCATAGACGAACGAACCGGACTGTATATACATTGTCACTGTTAGGCTCAGTAGGGTTTCCGGATGAGTTCGCTCATCGGCCTCCCTTGAGGTCAGTCCATGGGCAGCCGTTACGCATAGCTAGTGCCGCTGACGGCTTGTGGTTAAACCCACTTCCAGGGTACAGACGAGTCATTAGAGTCCCCCACAGACAGTTTCCTAAGTTCGGGCGAAACGTTGGAGAGGCCGTATGGTTTTATGGCAGGGTTCGGAAAATGCACATGCGTTTACGCACGTGTCATATTTCGGGCAGATAATACTGGTGGGCTTTGGTTTAAGCCGGATCCGAGTATTATATTGAGTAGATATAATATCTTTGTCTCAGTTGCATTTGTATTCGGTTATAATACAAATGCGGGTATATTTATACAGTTACGGGGTTGTCCTGAAATTCGTTTCAGGATCGCTTTTGGAAGTTGCTAGTTTCCAGTTTCCAGTTTCCGTATTTGACATTCGGTTAAATACGGATTTATCTTTCCGTTACTCGGGTGAGTCATGAGGGTGAGTCGTGCTTCTGGAAGCTTCTAGATGGTGAGGTGGCTTAGTGACTTATCTTGGTATTAATTATTTCATTAATGTGTTCACACTTGGTGTCATTAGTGAGTCATGTTTTCATTTATGGTTTTGATAAGCTTCTTGTTTATTGTCACCCTCCTTCCTTGCTCCTACACTCACCCCTCCATCTACTTATATGGCCGGCCCCTTGTGAGAGAGTGTGAGATTGATTTTTGGAAAAATACTATGGTTTTGAGTGTATGGAAATTTGATAACTCATTTCTCATTCCATTTCATTTTGAATGGCAACTTCATTAACCGAACGTCCACGGCTTTGGACAAAGTGAGACAAAGTTTCTACTCATTCTCTACATCTTTCTTGGTCGTCTCTTTTAGCAAACTTGACGACCGAGTTGCCTCGAGTCAGAGGCGGGAGCCCGTTTAAAGAATCGTTGACGTGCTGCCACCTGGACGAGCAGATCGGAGATCGAGGAGATCGGAGCAGCCGCAACGGAGCGTGGGATGATGGTTAAAGAACGAAGGACTCAGATCGTTCGGTATAACCTTTCTACTCTCTTTACAGTTTGTTAGTTTAGCAATAATGGCAGACCCGGGTTATAGTATACGATAGCACCAGTTAAAAGTTTGTGTTCCGCATTTGGCATCTGTTTGACAGCCGGGACGCTACCGTAAACTTACAGTGGTATCAGAGCCTCACCATTTTGCTTTACTAACTTGTGCTAACGCGTTTAAAATATCGATCGGACCGAATATCAAAAACTACAATTTTTCAGTTCACAGTTTCTGTCGATTTTAAATCAAGTCCAAAAATTATTTTTCATATCATAGAAAGTTGTGCAGGGTTTTCTAAGCACGTGGTACAAATTTGGGCACGTGACCAAACAAGACAGCCGCGGAATCGCGGTCAAACCTAGGGTTTGACCGCGCATCCGCGACCATTATGTGTGATCTTTGCTCCAACTTTGCACAGTAGCTTCTTCACTGGAAATTGTGGTTTTTGGTATATATCATTTGGGCCCAGATTTTGTTACTGTACAACAGATGTACGTGGGGCCCACTTCGTGATATTTAGTCGATCGAAATTTAAACATGTTAGTTTACAGTGCTTATATTATATCTTCGACCGTGAATGTCATTTGAGCGGTAAACCGCGTCTGATTGCTATAGTTCTTTTAGACGGGTTTGCGAACGTGACATTCGCGTTGATGTTCTGTGTTGTGCTGTGATGTTGCGGATTTGTCGTGGTAGATAGCAGTGTGCAATGGTAGTGCAGTTTGGATTTATTTGTACATTTGATATTGCGGGGCGAGCTTCCAACATGTGGACTGCCGTCACTGCCTGTTGTATAATATTCATTTGGGGCACGACCGGGTTGAGGTCGATGCACCCGTTGTACATATTTTTCATTTCTATACTAGGTTTTACCCCGCGACGGAGTGCACGGAAAGCCGGGTTCTAGAGGGCAATGGGTCCGCATCTCATGTCTTTGAGAGGCAAGGGGCCTCACTCTGGAATTGGCAGACTATTCGCCGCACTCGTAGGGGGTACAGGTTGAACCAAGGAGGGGTGCTCAAGCTACCGGATTCCGTGAAGGGCAGGGTGGTCCATTCACTTTGCTGTAGGGGCTGCCTCGCTTCAGGTTTTGGCGGGTAACTTGCCGCACCCGAAGGGATCTAGGTTTCATTGCACAGGCTATCCACACGACCAGGGGAACGTCGGGTTTCAGCAGCGGCTCTGTGGAACTCGGGGATCCCAGATTATCTGTATTGTTCTGTGATGCTTATTACTTTTCTGTAATGTTGCATATTATCACGCCTGGAGCGATTATTGTATATTGGTATATATACTATTAGATGTTGTATATGTTTTGCACCCGCGCTAGTCCATTCCCCGCTCTGTCGTTAGTTAAGTAACCTAACGGGTGAAGACGGGACCCAGCGACGAATGCGGATGGCATATACGTACATTTTATTTTCGTTCTTTTCTGGTGTGATTAATTTATGGGACTGCGTTGATTCTGATCAATGCAAAGGAAAACAAACCTATTTGGCAGTTGTTGGAACAATTTAAAAAGTGTTATTACAAAGACGTTTCCTTTTTTTTTGCATAGCGGTATTCGGTTGGAATATCCTGCACCTCATTCGACGAGGCAAGGGCCGATATCCCTTCACCGGGAATGACCCCTTGGGCAGAAGTTTGCATCAGGGTAATAACTTCACTATAGTCGACTACAAGTTGCTTTGCATCGCGGTATTCAGTTGGAATATCCTGCACCTCATTCCACGAGGAAAGAGCCGAGATCCCTTCACTGGGAGTGACCTCTTTAGCAAAGGTTTTCGCCACTATATTTTTATAAAAAGCTATTAGGTTCCTTCAGCGATATCAAGTTCACTACGTTAAAGGTTTTTTCGCCAAAAACCAGTCGTAGCCCTCCGTAATTTCTTTTGGGTATTCAGTAGTATTCAAGCTATGTATTTTGACCTAACGCCAAGGCATAGTGTTTGGTAGCTGCTGGGTATTCATTTGTTGCATAGATAGATGAGTTGGTTTGGGACAGTTGTTCTGCCATTTTGACCTAACGCCAAGGGCATGTGCGGGTGGGTTCAAATTAACAAGATAGTGACGGGTAGAACTTGGCATGTGACTTATGACATTTTGACCTAACGCCAAGGTCATAAGAGCATGGGGCAAAAATCATATCGGGAGTTTCTAAAGAAACTGAAACTTGCCAAGTGTGCGCATACCTTCTGGAGTGTGAGTAACGTGAGTGGATTCTGTCATGTTATCATGCGATGAGAGTTGGATCCCGATTCCCACTGATGAGTTGGTTTACTCTTCGGGTGATCCCGATTGATTCTTCTTTTAGGTTTGGAGGAGAATTTGACAGTACAGTGGGAGGTTTCCGGATTAGATAAAGTGATAACCATTCTGATCTAGGTTAGAGTGCACGCAGAGTGTTTTTTTCCTCTCTCTCTTTGGCAGCGACCTTTGACCGACCCTACACTATGACTCAGTGACCAAGTTGACCGAACCTTCTTAAAATATTGGCTTTTGGATTGTCTAAGTTGCATAAGTCATTGCCACTCCTTCTTTTACCCTTTGAATTTCTCAGAACACCCCGTATTACTACGGACATCCACTTCCATTATATAGTTCCATCGTATGGTTATATACGAACTCAGAGGGATTTCTTCGAGGATGGATCAAGGTTCAGAAGAAATAGAATTGGTTTATTCAGTTGTATTTTATTATCACCTTCTCTCAGGTTGCGAGGGCTCCTTAGTTTAGGAGAGTACACCTATTACGCTTATTGGATAGTCTTCTTCCAAACCATAGGCAGGTGCCGAAAGGTAGGGAATGAAGAAAACCAATTAGCCTAAGTAGGGTGTACAGAAGGTAATATGTAAAGACAAAATAAAGGGATTAGAAAGAGGGTAAAGTAAATTGCGACTGCTGTCATTCACGACCAAACCGCGTACTTCATCGCCACTCCTATTTCACCTTTAAAAGAATAAGGTATTATTCAGTTGTCTTTTATCATCACCTTCTCTCAAGATGTGAGTACTTCTTGGTTTAGGAGGGTACACCTATTATACTTACTGGATAGTCTTCTTCCAAACTATAGGCTGGTGCCGAACGGTAGGGAAGGAAGAAAACCATTTAGCCTAACGATGGTGTGCAGAAGGTAATGACTAAAGACAAATAAAGAGATTTGGACAGATGGCAATAAAATATACGGTTGAAGTCATGAATTAGATTATGGAAGAGAAATTACTAGGAATACCAGGATACCCCTATGAAACATTTTCATGTTTCAGTGCATTGTTAAAAGGAAAACTGTTTTCCCGATTAGATACTTACTCCAAGGGTATGTATTTACCAGGTTTCATTCTCATATCTGTATGGTTTTACAGATGATGAGTGGGAGTAAGTTATTAGGAATTAGGTGATCATCCTCATTATATCGGAATTCGTTGTAATTGGTGATATTTGAGGAAATCGCCTGGGTACAGTTTTCCACCTACGACGCACAGGTTTTGAGTTATTCAACTCAGCGGACTTATACAGAGTATTGTATGCTGTCCAGTGTCCATCAGGACAAAGGGGTAGGTCCTCGTACTATGTTCTATTTACTTATGACTTCTCTAGTTTTTAGACAAGTGTTTCATAGAAATACAATGTCTAAGTTTTGAGAAGTTGTGGGTATAAGAATAAAGTAGAGAACTAGGTGTCACAAGTATCGGGATTCTTCAAAGAGATTGAAGATGTAGATTCTTATGATTGGTATTCAGATGATAGTAATGGTTTTGAGAAACTTTTTTCTCTTTCAGGTTACTCATAATTGGATGGATTCCTAAATTGAATGATGCTGATTAGCCTCTTTTCCATTAAGTTGATATGCACTGGAGACAGTTACATGATTTGAATTTGGTTCCAATTAAATATGTGCCAAAGTTTCTATATTGGATATAGAATGGTTCATACCTTAACGATGTTAAGGTACGGGGAGTTGTCCAGCTTATGCTTAAAACCAGACTCTAGATTACTCATGGCACGTTTCTGTAATGGTTGTTTGTGGGTTGACCCTAGCTATGACGAGGGTTGATTTTCTACCATTTGGAAGATCAATAGTGATATTGTTCTTGACTCGCCACAGTTTTAGTAAAATGGATTTTTTCAGAAAACAGTAGTGGGAGTATGGTAGAACTGGAAGAGATTCCATAACCGCGAACGATTACGGAAAATTTAATAGGACCTATATATTCAATCAGGTTTGACATTCCATTAGCCACTCCGCAGATATGATGGGTAACCTCAGACACCCGAGAGGTACTCCGGTAGCCTCAAGGACGGTGATAGGGAGGTTCTTGTTTACCCAGACTTGACACTACTGTTGTTCTAGACTATGAGACCCGGCAGGAGGTTAAGTATAGCGTCGTTCTAAACTAGCTTTAGAAGTGCACGTATATATTATTCTACCAGAGGGTTGTTGTGGTCAGTAGGAACAGCAGAAGCATAGTGGGCAAGATGCTTATGTCTATTTATAGACTTGAGCAGTTATAGCGGAGATAGATCATCTAATTTTGATGTGACAGTCATAGGTTTGACTTCATCAGAATAGGGGATGGATCTATTAAGAAGGTAGTAGGGTGTGATGTCATGGTATCTGGATGACATACACAGAGTAGGAAGTAAAATTCCTATACTACGATCGGTTGTACTGTGGTCGTCACACAGTTGTTTCTCCAGACAGGATATGGATATAATATCTGACATTCTGGTTTCTAGATCTATGGTTTTAGATCTAGATTTGGGTAGTTTCCCAATGTGGGTACTTTGACATTATTCTAATGGTTTTTAGAATAGATGACTCCTGGCATGATGGTGTACCTGCAGGTGATGGAGTCACCCTCTCTAAAGGTGTCTTAAAAACTAAAGGGGAGAGGGATGTGCATGATTGACAGATCACTTGCTTAGGCAATTGAGTCAATTGTGAGATGTCAAGTACCACACCAGATATTGTTTTTGCACTAGATGTAATAAGTTTGTATTAATCCAAACCTGGAGAAACATAAGGAAGCAGTTTTAGAACATAAGTACATGTTCTACGGATTTGATGACGGCAGCCTCCTTCAGGAAACGATTATCATTCCAGGCTTCAAAGGGGACATGGTTGACAGAGTGATTGTCAGAGTTATAGTTTTCCCACCGACGAGGGACAGTATTATGGACAGGTGGTCCAAGAGGATACTGTGGGAGGCATGGTGCCGGATACTGATTAGGTTCAGTGATCCATACAGTCTAAGAAGTTTGGATTTAGAGTTCATTTATAAACTAGGTCCCATCAGATATCCAGACATATTCTAAGACAGGTATTACTCAATTCGGGAGATGGCTTTCTCCGCGAACTTGAGATTAAGAGAGATATAGAAAGAAACATCTAGGCGGATCCACTCACTGTGGCTATTTCTCGAACACAATAGTTTTATAAACGGGCTTTGTGAAACTGATTAGTAGAGGAGTTAGATGTTTGGTTTCACACGGGCTGTGAGTAGTCGACATCGCAATAATTAGCCTTAAGTGCAAGTAGGAGATTGTTGGAGATAGTGCCCTCAGAGTCAATTATTGGATCACAGGTACGCGATTGCAATGATTGCGGAGGACCTATACCGGTAGGACAGTCTTACTCAAGATGATAGTATGTATCTGGTTTTCCTTTATCAGTCGTGTACAGGTTCAGGTGACTGATCACTGTTACACTTTGATAGAGCCCTTGGGATCTTGCTTTACTACCAATAGTATGATGGCGATCATATACGTGAGAGTTGGGTGGTTTATAAGCATATCCTTAATTGTGGTCCCTAGTCGTGGGAGTTTCGAGACAGGGCATCGATACTCCAGAGTAGACTAGTGTATACAGTCGAGACCCCGACGAGGGGCGGTGGCCGGTCTCACAAGCCACTGGTGTCAGTTGGATCACCTAAGATGTATGAAGGTGCTCATTGGGTTATGAGTACACCGGACAGGACTCGCCGGGAACCTGCTAGTTGGTATTATACATATCGTCAGATAGCAGTTCCCTGGTGACATGTGTACAGGTTAGTTCATCGACCTGAGGTCGTCATTTAGCTCGTGTGAGTTCCCACTGTGCTTTGATTTCTACCCTACCACGGCTCAAAGGAGTCGTGCAAACAGGTAGTTTTTTGGTACAGTCCCGAGCCACATGGAGGCACGTGAGCGGATCGGCAGGGGATTCGTCTCTCCCGGTATTGGGGGCGAGATCGCGCTGTGTCTAGGAGAGCCATTACACAAAGCCCACGGCCGTGGCAGGAGATTTACTGGTAGGTACTCCAGTAGTATCTCAAGGTGTTATTGGGCTTCACTCCGACTCGACTTATACTGCTATTGGGGGTCTGACGTTACCAGCCCCCTAGGCAGATATGCGATACTCATAGACGAACGGACCGGACTGTATATACATTGTCACTGTTAGGCTCAGTAGGGTTTCCGGATGAGTTCGCTCATCGGCCTCCCTTGAGGCCAATCCATGGGCAGCCGTTACGCATAGCTAGTGCCGCTGACGGCTTGTGATTAAACCCACTGCCAGGGTACTGACGAATCATTAGAGTCCCCCACTGACAGTTTCCCAAGTTCGGGCGAAACGTTGTAGAGGCCGTATGGTTTTATGGCAGGGTTCGGAAAATGCACGTGCGTTTACGCACGTGTCATATTTCGGGCAGATAATACTGGTTGGCTTTGGTTTAAGCCGGATCCGAGTATTATATTGAGTAGATATAATATCTTTGTCTCAGTTGCATTTGTATTCGGTTGTAATACAAATGCGGGTATATTTATACAGTTACGGGGTTGTCCTGAAATTCGTTTCAGGATCGCTTTTGGAAGTTGCCAGTTTCCAGTTTCCAGTTTCCGTATTTGACATTCGGTTAAATACGGATTTATCTTTCCGTCACTCGGGTGAGTCATGAGGGTGAGTCGTGCTTCTGGAAGCTTCTAGATGGTGAGGTGGCTTAGTGACTCATCTTGGTATTAATTGTTTCATTAATGTGTTCACACTAGGTGTCATTAGTGAGTCATGTTTTCATTTATGGTTTTGATAAGCTTCTTGTTTATTGTCAACCTCCTTCCTTGCTCCTACACTCACCCCCCATCTACTTATATGGCCGGCCCCTTATGAGAGAGTGTGAGATTGATTTTTGGAAAAAGACTATGGTTTTGAGTATATGGAAATTTGATAACTCATTTCTCATTCCATTTCATTTTGAGTGGCAACTTCATTAACCGATCGTCCACGGCTTTGGACGAAGTGAGACAAAGTATTCTACTCATTCTCTACATCTTTCTTGGTCGTCTCTTTTAGCAAACTTGACGACCGAGTTGCCTCGAGTCAGAGGCGGGAGCCCGTTTAAAGAATCGTTGACGTGGTGCCACCTGGACGAGCAAATCAAAGATCGACGAGATCGGAGCAGCCGTAACGGAGTTTGGGATGATGGTTAAAGAATGAAGGACTCGGATCATTCGGTATAACCTTTCTACTCTCTTTACAGTTTGTTAGTTTAGCAATAATGGCAGACCCAGGTTATAGTATACGATAGCGCCAGTTAAAAGTTTTTGTTCCGCATTTGACGTCTGTTTGACAGCCGGGGTGCTACCGTAGACTTACAGAAGTTTAGAAAATAGGGCATGTTTTCAAGAAAAGGCACGTCCTTTGAAATATCTATAGTATCCCTTGGACTGTCTTTAAAATACTCACGATTCGTTAGTTTTTGAAATAAGTATGACTCGAGCCCAGTCTATCATCTAAAAGTAACTACATGACTAAACTAAAAGGCTAAACGAAAAGGTAAAGAAATCCACCAAAGTCTGAGTCGATATATATATATATATATATATATATATATATATATATATATATATATATATTAGTCGGTGATCCCGCCTCAATAGCGTCACATACGATAAAATATAATACAACATCCTCAATCATGAGTGCGGATCAATCATCATATTTATATCTCGTACGGTAAATCCATCGTACGACATCCCAAAATCGGGGTACGGTCGCCTATCACTTATACCTCAATATCCATATGGTATCACTATCATAATATCATGAACTAGGGTACTGATCTAAGTCTAGTACTACTGATACCATCAACATATATCCGCGTGTGTATGAAAACACATCGCCCATCAATCCGCTAATATAATATGTCGTATCTCATAACACGACCCAATCACATCACCGATCTCACGGCATCCAGCCCAATCACATCGACTCATCTCCAACTATCATATACTATCCTCATCATCCGTGTATATGTATACACACACACACATATAATACATACTCACATACATGTATGTATATATATGTATATATCACCATATACGCACAAGAAATAAAATGTATGCGTGTGTGTGCGTGTACCTTATTCTAGGGTTTCGCGACTAAAACTAGCTAATGACAATATCATCCAATTACACTAAATTTTAACCCATGATGTCCTAAAACCTTTCTTGATAATCATAAAAGTTTCATATAACACATAGTATCGTGTGTGTGTGTGTGTATCATAGGCGACACTACGAACTGCGGGGGTGCTATACGCCATCCACCCGACTTCCCCGTAGATATATATCTACTGACCTAATCCTTGCTCGCCGAAATCAATGTCTCCTTGCCCTTGCTTTTCGTCCCGAAGTTCACACGGAGGTACCTACATGTCATAACACATCGTATCGCATTAAAATCCAATTCGCAGTCGAAACGACACACGAATCACTTATAGGTAAAAACCTATGGTCTACTCACGCAAATCAACCAAACAACACCCGATATAGACGTACAAACGTCAAGTGACCGATATAAAACCAAATATCAAAACTTCATGCCATGAAAAGTTACAAAAATAATACAGCAACTCATGAAAACATGCTCCAGATTTTAGTTCAGGTGAAATAGGGTTAAACAAACAGTACTGGGGTGTTGTATAGGAGGTATATGAACTACAGAAGCAACCTGGGCACCAAATTCCACAATGTGGCCGGCTGCATACCCCTAATTTCCGGCCTGCTCGGTTTTACTAGCTTGAATGGGGTTCGTTTTCATAGGGTGGTCTCGTAGTGGTCCACCTAGGTTAGTGGTATTGTTTGTTTTTCCAGTAAAACTCCCGGTTCACTCCAGATTCCCTGTAGGCCACTAATTATACACAAAACCAACATTTTGAAAATTCAAATCCAAGTTTGGTTTGTTTCTGTTTGGTCTGGGTTTCTAACACTATGGGGGGTTTATGGTCACCACTAAAGCTCATTAGCACAATCACAACTCAAAAATTCCTCAACCCTCTTCTAGAAAATTTCAAAGTTCACAAAACTACACTAAATCGGTTTTACACTTAAATAGAGGCTATAAGAATTCAAATGCTACACTAAATGTAAAAGAATTATCTCATTTGGCAACTCAAGAAATTTCTTGAGTTACCTCAAGTGCTCAAAATCCTAGCTTTCTTGATCCAAAATGCTTGTAATGAGCTTATGCATGCTTTTTGTGAAGAGAATAAAGTGTTTTGATGTGGATTTTGTGGTGAAGTGAAAAGGTAGAGGGGGATGGAGGAGAGGGCAGCCATGGGGAAAATGAGAGAAGGAAAATGATGAAGATAAATGAAGAGGGAAACAAATGACCAAGGTCAAAGAAACCCCTCATCTCTCTCTCTCTCTCTCTTGCCCATACTTTATTGTTTATTCTTTTTCTTTTCTTTATCTTTTCATTTTCCTTTTCTTTTTTAAACACAAATAAAACCATGTTAAGAAAGAATGAAGCATGGCTTGATAAAAAGAAATGTAACAAGTATTATGTAAAATATCATGTTGTATATCATGCACAAATCATACTTAATGAAAAATTAGTAACACTAATCGAGTTTAGTAATAACCCACATACAATTAACTTTATAAAAATTTATAAAGTGTCTAAATCATATAATATTCTTCCAAAATCAACATCCAAATGTATTTTCCAATACTTCCCAATTTATCGGTATTTAATTATACCACATCATGGAATATTCATAATATGTATTAATTTAATTATTTAAATTCCCTAAATAATATTTTATTTTTCTGAATATTACAGTCTTCCCCCCTTAAATAAATTCGGTCCCTGAATTTAAATTTAAACCCCACAAATACTAAAACATTTCAGTAAAAAGATCCAGTCGTCGGGGTTCCGAAATCATAAGTACATAAAACGTATCATAGCGAAATGCATGCGCAAGAAAAACGAGTATATAAACCAAAATCAAAACTCCGTCAAGCATCCCTCAATCATCGGAGTTATGGTGAAGACACCAATGTCAAAATCCAATACGAAAACCAACATGATAAGCATCAAAACTATACATGTACATATAGTTGAAAATTCGTCAAAACATCCGAAGAAATGCAAGCTAAACCTTTTCAAGTCGCTGTGCGATGCGCATATTACGGAACAGTGGCGGATGTTTATTGTAAGAAAATAAATACGCACACACACACACACACATACACCCTTTGTTTAACATACACGTCCCGCCGTTTTAAAAAATAATTTAGAAGAGTTTCCTTTGTTAAATGTCTCGTGTCATCTCGGACACGTAGGTAAATGTAACGTTTTAGAAATCGTTTAGGCAAATTTTCCGTTAATAGGTAAAATAAGTTGTGTTTTACGTAAAAACCCTGAAGTGATCATTTTTCAGTATAGACTTAACTGCACCTAGTTTAACTAGGAAATTGCTAGTTTGCGGTTTTTAGTGGTCACTTGAAAATTTTGGTTCACTTTAATATTTTTCCTTAATTAAAATATTATTATAAGCTTTTAATTATGCACTTAATTAGTGGTAATTACAAATTTGATTGGGTTAATTATGCTAAAGTGAATCTATGTTAATTTAATCACAAGATTTAAGCATTTAACTTTCTCTCCAAAATATCTAGATATTTGTGTGAATTAAAGAAAAATTTTAAAAGAATGATTAAGAGGTGGCATGGATGGGAGAGGTATTAATGAGCTTTAATGATGGTTTTAGACTAGAAATTTCCATACAACTCCACATTATTCTCATTTCCTCCATTTGGCCGAACCCTCCCCCCCTGTTGCCCCAATCTTTTCCCCCCTCCATTTTAACTTCTTCAAGCTTCTAAAAATCATCATAAATCATCAAATAATCTCATAAACTCAAATACAAATCCATACTCATTATTCTTCAACCCAAATCAAGCTTAGATCTTCATGAAAGTTATCATTTTAGAGGCTATCTTGGAATTCTTTTCTAAGTTTAGAATCAAGTTTTGAGGTATAAAATTCTAACCATAATCTTTAGTTGTTGTTTAAAATAATTAAGCTAGCTTATTAGATGTTTAATTAAAGCTTGAATTAGCATGTTTTATAAATTCTTGATAGGGTTATGAAGATCAAGTTAAGCTTTTGATTGTTTAAAATAGTTAATTGAGAAGTTTAGACTTAGAAAACATAACCTAGTTGTAAGAATGTTATTTGTTATTTTTCCTAATTGGCTAATTAAGCTTAAGTGCAAACTAAAGTTTTACTAAATCTCATATGGGTGAGATTAAAATTGTAGTAAAGATTTGTGTGGTTTAAATAAGCTATTATGTGATGATTGTGATCACTAGATTTGGTTAAACTTTTAGACTTGAGCTAAAATGATTAAAAGTGCTTACTAGGTTTTCGGATAAATTAGGCGTGGGTTTCTATTGACGTTGCGATATTATATATATTAGATTCCACGATATATATTGTGTTTTGAATTCGCTATCGGTACGATCGGGGTCTAGGCTTGGTGGTTGTGTCATCCTAGATAGGGTTGTGCCGATATCGTGCGCGTTTTGTGCACTGAGTGCACAGTGTGTATATCTTGTGGACGTTATCCTTGCGATTCATTGTCTTTGTGTCGGCGCAGGATATTTAACCTTATGTGTTATGTTTGTGAAATTTTAGGATCGCGAGCAGGGACTTCGGACGCTGCGAAGAAAGGAAAGCAGGTGGTCGGATTTACTTAGCTCGGGGTCATCTGTGAGTAGATTTAACATCTACAGGGGAATCGCCCGCATGGCGTTATGCATCTGGGCTGGATTATATGACATGATTATTACTTACAAGTATTGCACATATAGAGATTGTGCATGAACTTCATTTCATATTATTACTTGTTGTCCTGGGACTTGTACCCATTGGACACTGCACTATTATTGATGGTTCATATTGCACGAGCACTAATTATATGCCACACACTCTGTCGATAATTTTCGTGACACGCACAACACATATACATACGTGATATTTTATTGGTTAAGAACATTGAGATATGATCCTTATTTCCATTGTGTATATGAGAGATAGCATACACATATACCTACATGCTTACACATATACCTATAGGGTATTGTATCATTATTGACAAGTATAGACACATATCTTGCTATAGCTACACATATACCTATAGGGTATTGTATCATTATTGACAGGTATATACACATATGAGATATAGCTACATATACATCTTGCATACATACTTACATGTACACACATATACTTTACTATAGCTACATGTTCTTATATGAGGTTGCGTTAGATTTTGGAGAAATTGGGAACCGCATGATATATTTTAAAACTGGATTCATTTAAAAGAGCGGTTTTTCTTTAATATGCTCATATTGATGTTTTATATTGCATATATTATATTTCATGGATTTACACATTGAGATATGGATTTCATATGATGTTTTCTGGATGTTTTACTCCTGATGATATATATCAGTGGTATGGGACGCTGTTATATATGTGTATATATATATATATATCAGTGGTATGGGACGCTGTTATATATGTACATATATATAATATATATCATCAAAATGATCTATGCAAGTATTCTTATTCTTTACTTGATGTTTTCTGGATTTGAGGACTGTGAAACTATGCAATGTTTGAAAAACCCGGTTTCTCTTGATATGATATTTCGATGCATCCACCATGAGATTTCCGGTTCTGAGACTCGTGTTAGAAACCCGATACGAGGAGTGGAGTGGCCGTTTGCGGGTACATGGTGGACCCGGTATGGTACCCCGGGGCAAGAAAAATATGTCGATGGATTAGCCGATGAGCCTGGCAGGGGAAGTGCACTGCCTACCGGTGACAGTATTTGGACTCGGCAGTTATCTGAAGAATACCGACCGGAGTCATGAGATGGATTTTGGTCGACCCGTTCTGCCGGAGCCCGCCGGCCGATCCCGCAGACGGGGCCTATTATATGAGGATTTATGTGTCGATACTGGACACTAGTTTTCATGATGTTTTCAGGTGTCGATGTTGGACACTCGGGTTCCATTAGACTTACAGGATATGAGGGCCAATCTGAGAATGCGGTGCCTTTGGTATTGGGATTTAGATTGTCTTGATGGACACTGGTCCTGCCACGATGAGGATTCCGTGAGGATGGCATGTTTTATCCCATACTCAACATTTATTTGATATGCATTGCTTCCTGTATTAGTAGTACCTGATAGAGTACCTTTCATGACTGTTGCATATACATATTGCCATATTACTATCTGTTGCATGTGATAGATTATCGCAGTACGTTCATACCTGCGATTACCTGCATATGTTATTTACTATTCATGAGTTGGTAACTCACCCCCGTTGTTGCCCAATGTTTTGCAGGTTGTCCCTCAGAGTAGTTGCGGCAGGGCTTCTTCTAATCATAGCATCTTTTGCAGCGGATATCGCTAAAACTGACTTATGCTGTTTAGCTATAGATGGGTTTTGCGGTTATCCGATGATGCTCATTTGTATATTCGTTGTATTAGTACTCTTCATCTACTACTTCATGTATTGACTTAGAGACGAGATGTGAAGAAGATATTGTATATTATTTTATGATTTTGGATGTCTTTTATACTGTTGTCACTTTATATCGTCCATTTTCTTCGCTACGGCGTCGTATATCTGTTGTGATGGTTGCTGCCGCCTTTGGGTGTGGATTTGCTCCCGTTGGGGATGCTTTACTTATATTATTTGTTGTACCCGTTTTCAGGGCTAGTTTTTACAAAGGAGGTGCTACCGAAATTTTTAAGAAAGTAAATTTGGACATCAAAGAATTTTTACTTGAGATTCCCAAAAGCTTTTAAACAATGTTCTTATCACTTACAACTTTTGATGGTTTATATTGCTGGATTTTCGGCTTACTTGAATTGCGTTACGCCTGTAGACATTACGTGGTTTAAGGGCCGTCACGTGCCAAATTTCGGGTCGTGACAAAGTTGGTATCAGAACGCTAGGTTTTACCTTTCGGAGTGTAGGATGACCTTGGTATGATGGAGTGGGTAGCTTAAGCAGAGTGACGTAGCGTGTGTATGTCCGCTTCATACTTACGACACGGTACTCCGCCTAAGTGACCTAAGTGCTAATTGCTTGAAATTCCTTCCATGATGATACATATCTTTGTGATTCGATTTCCGTGTTCATATCAAATCTTATTTCCATTTCTAGCCTTTATGCCGCCGATGACTATGAGGGCACAGAGAGAGACAGCGAGAGCCGAGGACAGAGTTGACTCATTTGGGACAAGGACTGACCATGACGGTACGCTCGCTGTACAGGAGTAGATTGATCCGCCTGTAATTATACAGTAGCGCCCCGGCCGTCTGTCCGAGGCCAAAATGCGGAAACAAAACTTTTTCTTAACTTGAAACTGGCGCTATCGTATACTTTTTCCCAGATCGAACCATTAACCTACAACTAGCTATCTAGAGAAGGGATAGAAGGCTATACCGATCGATCCATGTCCTTCGGTCTTTAGCCACCATCCCAAGCTCCTCGCGGCATCTCCGGTCTCGATCTCCTCGTCGGAAAGGGCACCACATCATTGTTTCCTTTTACGGGCTCCCGCTTCATCCGAAACAACTCGGGCACGAAGTGTGCTAGCCGACGTGTCCAAGGTGATGTAGAGAATGTTTGTGATCACTTTGTCTCTTGCATCCAAGAGATGGATGGAGGTTGAAGGTGTTGCCATTGATGGAGATTATGAGCTAGAGAAGTAAAAGGAAGAAGAAGAAGTTTTTTCTCTTTCTTTTCTTTTGTGATGGAAAAAATAATGTGAGCAAGAATGAGAGAATACAAGAGCTTACCCACAACCTCATGGCTGCCCTTTCTCTTTCTTCCTCTCATATCAACTCACAAATCAATCTCAAATGTGACACATGCACAATAAAAGAGACCATGAGTCACTAGGTTGCATGTGCTACATTTAATGCATCAAATGATGAATTCTAGCTCATAATTTCCACCATCCAAACATTAATCCAAATGTTTGGTCCAACAAAAAATGATCCGGCAACATCTAAAGTAAACTCGTGACGGATCACAAGGATACCCCTCACCTGTATATACATACCTGCATCCGCATTCCGACTGAATGCGAATGCGATGAAACTAAAGTAATCCAACAAATCTAATATTAGGATCCAGCTTAAACCAAAGCCCACTAGTATGATCCGCCCGATCATGATCCGTGCACTACTGCACGTATATGATCGGACCCTGCCATATATCATACGGCCTCTACAATGTTTCGCACGAAACTTGAAAACTGTCTGTAGGGGACTCTAAAGACTCGTCAATACTTTGGTTGTGGATTTAACCACCAGCACGTCAGAGGTACTAGCCGTACGTAACGGGCTACCTGGTATTGACCAAAAGGGAGGTCGATGAGCGAACTCATCCTGACACCCTACTGAGCCTGTCAGTGATAATATCCGTACAGTCCGATCCTTTTGTCTATGAGCATCGCATGGCGGGCCTAGGGGGTTGGTAAAAGTCAGATCCCCAAAAGCGGTACAAGTCGTGTCGGAGTGTAGCCCAGAACACCCTGAGATACTACCGGAATACCTACCAGTAAATCTCCTGCCTTGGCCAAGGACTTCGTGTAATGGCTTTCCTAGACACAGCGCGATCTCACCCCCAATACCGGGAGAGACAAAACCCCTACCGATCCGCTCACTGCCTCCATGTGGCTCGGGACTGTACCCAACCAAAACCTGTTTGCATGACTCCTTTGAGCCGTGGTAGGGTAGTAATCAAAGTATAGTGGAAACTCACACGAGACAAATGACGATCTCAGGTAGATGAACTAACTTGTACACATGTCACCAGGGAACTGCTATCTGACGTCAGGTATAATACCAACTAGCATGTTCCCGACGAGTCCTATCCAGTGTACTCATAAACCAATGAGCACCTGTATACATCTTAGGTGAACCAACTGACACCAATGGCTTGTGAGACCGGCCACCGCCCCTCGTCGGGGTCTCGATTGTATACACTAGTCTACTAATAGAGTATCGATGCCCAGTCTCGAAACTCCCATGACTAGGGACCTTTTAAGGACGTGCTTATAGACCCCAGCTCCCACGTATATGATCGCCATCATACTGCTGGCCGTCAAGCAAGAATCCTAAGGGCTCTATCAATGTGTAATAGCGACCTATAAGGTCACCTAAAGCAGTACACGATGATAAAGATAAACCAGATAGCATACTATCATCTTGAGTAAGACTGTCCTACCGGTATAGGTCCTCCCTCAATCATTGTAATCACGTGCCTGTGATCCAATAATTGACTCTGAGGGCATTATATCCAACAATCTCCCACTTGCACTCAAGGCTAATTATTGCGATGCCGCATAGTCACAGCCCGTGTGATACCGAACACCCAACTCCTCTACTAATCAGTTTCACAAAGCCCATTTGCGAAACTATTGCGTTCGAGGAATAGCCTCAGTGAGTGGATCCGCCATGATGTTTCTTTCTATGTCTCTCTTTATCTTAAGTTCGCGGAGAAAACCATCTCCCGAAATGAGCAATACCTATCTTAGAATATGTCTGGATATCTGATGGGACCCGGTTCATAAATGAACTCCAAATCCAAAGTTCTTAGACTGTATCGTCAACTGAACTTAATCAGTATCCTGCGCCATGCCTCCCTCAGCATCCGCTTGGACCTCTTGTCTAAACAACTGCCCCTCGTCAGAGGTAAAAATATAACTCTGACAGTCACTCTGTCATCCAGGTCACCTTGGAAGCCTGGAATGATAACCGTCTCCTAAAAGAGGCGGTTGTTATCATATCCCTAGAACATCCACTTATGTTCTAAAACTGCTTCCTAATGTTTCTCCAGGATAGGAACAATATCAACTTATTGCATCTAGTGCAAAACACAACGTCTGATGTGGTACTTGACATCTCATGATTAACTCAATTGCCTAAGCAAGTGATCTGCCAATCATGCACATCCCTCTCCCCTTTAGTCTTTAAGACACCTTTAGACAGGGTGACTCCATCACCTGCAGGTACACCACCATGCCAGGAGTCGTCCATTTTAAAACACCTTTAGAATGCTGTCTAAGTACCCAGATTGGGAAACTACCCAAATCTATATCTAAAACCATAGATCTAGTAACCAGAATATCTGATATAATATCCATGTCCTATGTGGAGAAACCACTGTATGACAACCAAAGTATAACCGATCGTAGTATAAGAATTTCACTTCCTACTCTGTGTATGTCATCCAAATACCAGGACATCACACCCTACTACTTTCTTAACAGATCCATCCCCTATTCTGATAAAGTCAAACCTATGACTGTCACATCAGAAATAGATGATCTATCTCCGCTATATCTGCTTTAGTCTATAAATAGACATAAGCTACTTGTCCACTATGCTTCCGCTACTCCCACAGACTACGAAAACCCTCTAGCAGAGTCATATACACGTACAGTTCTAAAGCTAGTTTAGAACGACGCTATACTCATCCTCCTGCCGGGTCTCACAGTCTGGAACAACAGCAATAGGAAGTCTGGGTAAACAAGAACTTCCCTGTTACAGTCCTTGAGGCTACCGGAGTACCTCTCGGGTGCCTGAGGTTACCCACCATTTCTGCGGAGTGGCCAAAGGAATATCAATCCAGATTGAATCTGTAGGTTCTTATCAAATTTTCAGTAATCGTTTGCGGTTCTGGAATCACTTCCAGTTCTACTATACTCCCACTACTGTTTTCTAAAAAAATCCATTTTTATCAGAACTGTGATGAGTCAAGAACAATATCACCATTGATCTTCTAGATGGTAGAAAGTCAACCCTCGTCATAGCCCGGGTCAACCCACAAACAGCCATTATAGAAACGTGCCTTGAGTTATCCAGAGTCTGGTTTTAAGCATAAGCCGGACAACTCCCCGTACCTTAACATTGTTAAGATATGAACTATTCTATATCCAATATAGAAACAGAGGCACTGATTTAATTGGAACCAGATTCAAATCATGAAGATGTCTCCAGTGCATGTCAACTAAATGGAGAGAGGCCGATCAGCATTACTCAACTTAGGAGTGCTTTCAATTATGAGTAACCTGAAAGAGAAGCAAGTTCTCTTAATAATTACTATCAACTGAATACCATACACAAGTATCTACATCTTCGATCACCTTGAAGAATCCTGATACTTGCAACGCCTGGTTCTTTACTTTACTCTTATACCTATAACTTCTCAAAACTTAGACCTTGCATTTCTACGAAACACATGTCTAAGAACTAGAGAAGTCACAAGTAAACAGAATATGGTACGAGTACCAACCCCTCTGTCCTAATGGACACTGGACAACATACAATACTTTGTATAAGTTCCCTGAGTCTAATAACTCATTCTCCGTGTGTCGTAGGTTGAAAACTGTACTAATGGTTAAGAAGAATTACACCGCTGTTTAATACTCCTTACCTAACCATCCACTGATATAGGTAAATGTCATGGACATAATTTCAAAAAGTTATATCTCACTTTATAAAAATAAACGTACAGATATATCAATTTGAAATTGGTGCATAACAACGAATATTTAAAACCAAATATTTGCCGTCCGGCAAAACAACCCAGGCGATTTCCTCAAATATCACCAATTACAACGAATCCCGATATAATGAGGATGATCACCCAATTCCCAATAACTTACTCCCACTCATCATCTGTAAAACCATACAGATGTGAGAATCAAACCTGATAAATACATACCCTGGAGTAAGGACTAATTGGGAAATCAGTTTTCTTTTAACAATACACAGTGAAACTGAAACATCTAAATGTTTCGAAGGGGTATCCAGGAATTCTAAGTAATGCCTCTTCCATTATCAGATTCACAACTGTAACCGAATATTTCTTTGCCATCTCTCCAAATCCCTTTATATGTCTTTAGTTATTACCTTCTACACACCATCGTTAGGCTAAATGGTTTTATTCCTTCCCTACCGTTCGGCACCAGCCTATGGTTTGGAAGAAGACTATCCAATAAGCGTAATAGGTGTACTCTCCTAATCTTAGGAGTACTCGCAACCCGAGAGAAGGTAAAGATAAAAGACAACTGAATAAAACCTTATTCCTATTTCTCCTGAACCAAAATCCATCCCCGAACTGGAACAAGTTCCTATGAGTTCGTATATAACCATACGATGGAAAATCCAAATAACTGTGGATCTTCGTAGTGATACGGAGTGTCCTGGAGAAATACAAAGGTGAAGTAGGAGTGGCGATGAAATACTTGGTTTGGTCATGTTGGATATAGTGCCCTCAAAGTCAATTATTGGATCGCAGGCACGTGATTGCAATGATTGTGGAGGACTTATACCGATATAACAGTCTTACTCGAGATGATAGTATGCTATCTGGTCTGTCTTTATCATCATGTAGATGATGATAGAGCCCATAGGATTCTTGCTCGACTACCAGCAGTATGATGGCGATTATATACGTGGGAGCTGGGGTCTGTAAGCACATCCTTGAAGTGTCCCTAGTCGTGGGAGTTTCGAGACAGGGCATCGATACTCCAGAGTAGACTAGTGTAGACAGTCGAGACCCCGACGAGGGGAGATGGCCGGTCTCTCAAGCCATTGGTGTCAGTAGGATCACCTAAGATGTATACAGGTGCTCATTAGGTTATGAGTACACCGGACAGGACTCGCCGGGAACATGCTAGTTGGTATTATACATATCGTCAGATAGCAGTTCCCTGGTGACTTGTGTATAGGTTAGTCTGTCGACCTGGGATCGTCATTTGTCTCGTGTGAGTTCCCACTGTGCTTTGATTTATACCCTACCACGGGTCAAAGGAGTCATGCAAACAGGTATTTTTTGGGTACAGTCTCGAGCCACATGGAGGCAGTGAGCGGATCGTCAGGGATTCGTCTCTCCCGGTATTGGGGGTGAGATCGCGCTGTATTTAGGAAAGCCATTACACGAAATCCCTGGCCAGGGTAATCGAGATTTACTGGAAGGTATTCCAGTAGTATCTCAGGGTGTTCTGGGCTACTCTCTGACACGACTTATACAGCTATTAGGGGTCTGACGTTTTCCAGCCCCTAGGCCCTATATGCGATACTCATAGACGAACGGACCGGACTGTATGGATATTGTCACTGTCAGACTCAGTAGGGTTTCTGGATGAGTTCGCTCGTCAGCTTCCCTTCCGATCAATATATAGGCAACCGTTACGTACAGCTTGTACCTCTGATGTGCTAGTGGTTATACCCAGTGCCATTGTGTTGATGAGTCATTAGAGTCCCCCATAGACAGTTTCCCAAGTTCGAGCGAAACGTTGTAGAGGCCGTATGGTTTTTATGGCAGGGTTCGTAAAATGCACGTGCGTTTACGCACGTGTCATATTTCGGGTAGAAAATACTGGAAGGCTTTGGTTTAAGCCGGATCCAAGTATTATACTTTGTAGATATAATATCTTTCTCTCAGTTGCATTTGTATTCGGTCGTAATACAAATGCGGGTATGTTTATACTAATACGGGGTTATCCTGAAATTCGTTTCGGGATCACTTTTGGAAGTTGCCAGTTTCCAGTTTTCTATCACCCGTCTTTAACATTCGCTTAAAGACGGATTTATCTTTTCTTGATGAGTGTGGAAGATTCTAGTAACTTCTAGATGGTGACTAGGATGATGACTATGCTAGTGAGTCATTGATGCATTAAGTGTTCATTTAATGTTGTGATGACTAGTTTATGAATCATGGTTGTTCATTTGACAAAAGTATACGAAATTTGCTTCATGGAAATTTCATAAGTTCATTTCTCATTTTCACCCGATCCAAATGGCAACTTCTTTAACCGTTCGTCCATAGCTTTGGACATAACGAGACAAACTGTTCTACTCGTTCTCTACATCATTCTTAGTCATCTCTTTTAGCAAACTTGATGTCCGAGTTGCCTCGGTTCAGAGGCGGGAACCCGTTTAAAGATCCGTCGACGTGGTGCCACCTGGACGAGAAGACTGGAGATTCAGGAGATCGGAGCAGTCGCAACAAAGCGTGGGATGATGGTTGAAGACCGAAGGACTCGGATCGTTCGGTATAACATTTCTACCCACTTTGTAGTTTGTTAGTTTAGCTTTAATGGCATATCCGGGTTATAGTATACGATAGCGCCAGTCGTAAAAGTTTTTGTTCCGCATTTGGCGTCTGTTAGACGGCCGGAGCGCTACCGTAGACTCACAGTGGTATCAGAGGCTCACCATTAAGCTTTACTAACTTGTGCTAATGCGTTTAAAACATCGATCGAACCGAATTTCAAAAATCGCAATTTTTTGTACAAAAGTTTCTGTCGATTTTTAAAAGGGTCTAAAAATTATTTTACATATCACAGAAAACAGAGCAGGCTTTTTGAAGCAAACTGTGCAAATTTGGTCACGTGATCCTACAGTGTTGCCGCGGATCCGCGGTCAAAGCTAGGGTTTGACCGCGCATCCACGGCCGTTTTATAGGAACAGTGAATCAAATTTGCACAGGGTCTTCTACACAGTGAATTGTGGTTTCTAGAAAATTTATTTTGGGCCCAGATTTTATTACTGTACACCAGATGTACGTGGGGCCCACTTCGGGAAGTTTTGTCGATCGAAATTTTAAACTTGTTAGTTTACAGTATTTACATTTTATCTCCGACCGGGAATTTCATTTGAGCGGTAAATTGCATCTGATTGCTATAGTTCTTTTAGACGGATTTGTGAACGTGACATTCGCGTTGATGTTTTGTGCTGTGCTGTGATGTTGCGGATTTGTCGTGGTGGATAGCAGTGTGCAATGGTAGTGCTGTTTGGATTTATTTGTACATTTGATATTGCGGGGCGAGCGTCCGACTTGTGGATTGTCGTCACTGCCTGTTTGTATAATATTCTTTTGGGGAACGACCGGGCTGAGGTCGATGTAGCCGTTGTATATATTTTTCATTTCTGTACTAGGTTTACCCCGCGACGGAGTGCACGGATAGCCGGGTTCTGGAGGGCAATGGGTCCGTATCTCATGGCTTTAAGAGGCAGAGGGGCCTCACTCTAGAATTGGCAGACTATTCGTCGCGCTCGTAGGGGGTACAGGTTGACCCAAGGAGGGGTGCTCAAGTTACCGGATTCCATGAAATGTCGGGTGGTCCATTCATTTTGCTGTAGGGGGCTGCCTCGCTTCAGGTTTTGGCGGGTAACTTGCCGCACCCGTATGGGTCTAGTTTTCATTGCACAGGCTATCCATACGACCAGGGCAACGTCGTATTTCAGTAGTGGCTCTGTGAAACCCGGGGATCCCGGATTATCTGTATTGTTCTGTAATGCTTATTACTTTTCTGTAATGTTGCATTTATCATGCCTGGAGCGATTATTGTATATTGGTATATATACTATTAGATGTTGTATATGTTTTACACCCGCGCTAGTCCAGTCCCAGCTCTATCGTTAGTTAAGTAACCTAACGGGTGATGACGGGACCAAGTGGCGAATGCGGATGGCATATACGTACATTATATTTTCTTTTTTTTCTGGTATGTTTAATTGATGGGACTGCATTGATTCTTATCAATGCAAGGATAAAACAAACCAATATTTGATGTTGTTGGAACAAATTTTAAAAAGAGTTATTACAAAGACGTTTCCTTTTGTTATGCACAGAGGTATTTGGTTATGAATATCCAGCACCTCATTCGATGAGGCAAGGGCCTAGATCCCTTCACCGGGAGTGACCCATTGGGCAGAAGTTTACGTCAGGGTAATAACTTCAATATAGTCGATTACAAGTTGCTTTGCATCGCGGTATTCAGTTAGAATATCCTGCACCTCATTCCACGAGGAAAGAGCCGAGATCCCTTCACCGGAAGTGACCTCTTTAGCAAAAGGTTTTCACCACTATATTTTTTATAAAAAGCTATCAGGTTCCTTCAACGAGATCAAGTTCATTACGTTAAAGGTTTTTCGCCAAAAACCAGCCGTAATCCTCCGTCATTTCTTATGAATGGTCAGTAGTATTCAAGCTATGTTTGTTGGCCTACGTCAAGGCATAGTGTTTGGTAGCTGCTGGGTATTCATTTGTCGCATAGATAGATGCATTAGTTTAGGACAGACGTACAGCCTTGTTGGCCTACGTCAAGGGCATGTACGATGACCTAAATTAATCAGGACAACGACGAGTAGAACTTGACATGTGGCTTATGATTTGTTAGCCTACGTCAAGGTCATAAGAGTATGGGATAAAAATTACATCGGGAGTTTCAAACATACAGGAAACTTGCCAGACTTGGGCATACCTTCTGGAGTATGATAACGTGAGTGGATACCGTCACGTTATCATGCGATGAGAGTTGGATCCCGATTCCCACTGATGAGTTAGTTTACTCTTCGGGTGATCCCGACTAATTCTTCTTTCAGGTTTGGAGGAGAATTTGAGATAACAGTGGGATGTTTCCTAATTAGATAAAGTGATAACCATTCTGATCTAGGTTAGAGTGCACGCAGAGTGTTTCTTTTCTCTCTCTCTCTTTGGCAGCGACGTTTGACTGACCCTAGACTATGACTCAGTGACCAAGTTGACCGAACCTTTTTAAATACTGGCTTTTGGATTGTCTATAGTTGTATATGTCATTGTCGCTCCTTCTTTTACCCTTTGTATTTCTCAGAACACCCCGTATTACTACGGACATCTACTTCCATTGGATAGATCCATCGTATAGTTATATACGAACTCGAAGAGACTTCTTCGAGGATGGATCCAAGTTCAGGAGAAATAGAATTGGTTTATTCAGTTGTCTTTTATTATCATCTTCTCTCAGGTTGCGAGGGCTCCTTGGTTTAGGAGAGTACACCTATTACGCTTATTGGATAGTCTTCTTCCAAACCATAGGCAGGTGCCGAAAGGTAGGGAATGAAGAAAACCAATTAGCCTAAGTAGGGTGTGCAGAAGGTAATAAATAAAGACAAATAAAGGAATTAGAAAGAGGGCAAAGTAAATTGCGACTACTAACATTCACGACCAAGCCACGTATTTCATCGCCACTCCTACTTCACCTTTCATTTCTCCAGAGAAACCCGTATCACTATGAACATCCAATTCCATTGGATAAATCCATCGTATGGTTATATACGAACTCGAAGGATATTTTTTCGAGGATGGATTCTGGTTCAGGAGAAACAGGAATAAGGTTTATTCAGTTGTCTTTTATCATCACCTTCTGTCAAGTTGCGAGTACTCCTAGGATTAGGAGAGTACACTTATTATGCTTATTGGATAGTTTTCTTCCAAACCATAGGCTGGAGCCGAACGGTAGGGAATGAAGAAAACCACTTAGCCTAATGATGGTGTACAGAAGGTAATGAATAAAGACAAATAAAGGGATTTAGGGAGATGGTAAACAAATATACGGTTAAAATCATGAATTGGATTATGGAAGAGTCATTAATAGGAATACCGGGATACCCCTACGAAACATTTTCTTGTTTCAGTGCATTGTTAATGGAAAACTGATTTCCCGATTAGATGCTTACTCTAAGGTATGTAATTACCAGGTATGATTCTCACATCTGTATGGTTTTACAGATGATGAGCAGGCGTAAGCTATTGTGAATTAGGTGACCATCCTCATTATATCGGAATTCTTTGTAATTGGTGATATTTGAGGAAATCACCTGGGTACAGTTTTCAACCTACGACGCACAGGTTTTGAGTTATTCAAATCAGCGGACTTATACAGAGTATTGTATATTGTCCAGTGTCCATCAGGACAAAGGGGTTGGTCCTCGTACTCTATTCTGTTTACTTGTAACTTCTCTAGTTTTTAGACAAATGTTTCGTTGAAATACAATGTCTAAGTTTTGAGAAGTTGTGGGTATAGGAATAAAGTAGAGAACCAGGTGTCACAAGTATCGGGATTCTTCAAAGAAACCGAAGATGTAGATTCTTATGATTGGTATTCAGTTAATGGTTTTGAGAAACTTGTTTCTCTTTCAGCTTACTCATAATTGGATGGATTCCTAAGTTGAGTAATGCTGATTAGTTTTTCTCCATTGAGTTGATATGCACTGGGGACAGTAGCATGATTAGAATATGGTTCCAATTAAATAAGTGCCAAAGTTTCTATATTGGATATAGAATGGTTCATATCTTAACGATGTTAAGGTACGGTGAGTTGTCCAGCTTATGCTTAAAACCAGACTCTGGATGACTCAAGGCACGTTTCTGTAATGGCAGTTTGTGGGTTGACCCTGGCTTTGACGAGGGTTGACTTTCTACCATATGGAAGATCAATAGTGATATTGTTCTAGACACGCCACATTTTTAGTAAAATGGATTTTTTCAGAAAACTATAGTGGGGGTATGGTAGAACTGGAAGTAATTCCAGAACCGCAAACGATTACGGAAAATTTAATAGGACATATATATTCAATCAGGTTTGATATTCCAATAGCCACTCCGCAGATATGGTGGGTAACCTCAGACACCCGAGAGGTACTCCGGTAGCCTCAAGGACAGTGACAGGGAGGTTCTTGTTTACCCGGACTTGACACTACTGTTGTTCCAAGCTATGAGACCCGGCAGGAGGATAAGTATAGCGTCGTTCTAAACTAGCTTTAGAAGTATACGTATATATTATTCTGCCAGAGGGTTGTCGTAGTCAGTGGGAGCAGCGGAAGCATAGTGGGCAAGTAGCTTATGTCTATTTATAGGCTTGAGCAAATATAGCGGAGATAAGATCATCTAATTTTTTGTGACAGTCATGGGTTTGACTTCATCAGAATTAGGGATGGATCTGTTAAGAAGGAGGTAGGGTGTGATGTCCTGGTATTTGGATGACATACACAGAGTAGGAAGTAAAATTCCTATACTACGATCGGTTATACTGTGGTCGTCACACAGTTGTTTCTCCACAAAGGATATGGATATAATATCTGACATTCTGGTTACTAGATCTATGGTTTTAGATCTAGATTTGGGTGTTTTCCCAATGTGGGTACTTTGACAGTATTCTAATAGTATTTTAGAATAGATGACTCCTGGCATGGTGGTGTACCTGCAGGTGATGGAGTCACCCTCTCTAAAGGTGTCTTACAGACTAAAGGGGAGAGGGATGTGCATGATTGGCAGATCACTTGCTTAGGCAATTGAGTCAATCGTGAGATGTCAAGTACCACACCAGATGTTGTTTTTGCACTAGATGCAATAAGTTTATATTAATCCAATCCTAAAGAAACATAAGGAAGCAGTTTTAGAACATAAGTGCATGTTCTACGGATTTGATGACGACGGCCTCCTTCGGGAGACGGTTATCATTCCAGACTTCAAAGATGATATGGATTGTCAGAGTTATAGTTTTCCCTCTGACGAGGGACAGTATTATGGACAGGTGGTCCAAGAGGATACTGTGGGAGGTATAGTGTGCAATACAGATTAGGTTCAGTTATCAATACAGTCTAAGAAGTTTGGATTTGGAGTTCATTTATGAACTAGGTCCCATCAGGTATCCAGACATATTCTAAGACAGGTATTACTCAATTCGGGAGATGGATTTCTCCGTGAATTTGAGATTAAGAGAGACATAGAAAGAAACATCGGGGCGGATCCACTCACTGCGGCTGTTTCTCGAACACAATAATTTTACAAACGGGCTTTGTGAAACTGATTAGTAGAGGAGTTGGATGTTCGGTATCACACGGGCTGTGAGTATGCGACATCGTAATAATTAGCCTTAAGTGCAAGTCGGAGATTGTTGGATATAATGCCCTCAAAGACAATTATTGGATCGCAGGCACGTGATTGCAATGATTGCGGAGGACCTATACCGATATAACAGTCTTACTCGAGATGATACTATGTTATTTGGTCTGTCTTTATCATCATGTAGATATTGATAGAGCCCATAGGATTCTTGCTTGACTACCAGCAGTATGATGGCGATCATATATGTGGGAGCTGGGGTCTATAAGCACATCCTTAAAGTGTCCCTAGTCGTGGGAGTTTCGAGACAGGGCATCGATACTCCAGAGTAGACTAGTATATACAGTCGAGACACCGACGAGGGGCGGTGGCCGGTCTCACAAGCCATTGGTGTTAGTTGGATCACCTAAGATGTATACAGGTGCTCATTAGGTTATGAGTACACCGGACAGGACTCGCCGGGAACATGCTAGTTGGTATTATACATATCGTCAGATAGCAGTTCCCTGGTGACATGTGTACAGGTTAGTCTGTCGACCTGGGATCGTCATTTGTCTCTTGTGAGTTCCCACTGTGCTTTGATTTATACCCTACCACGGGTCAAAGAAGTCGTGCAAACAGGTCTTTTTTGGGTACAGTCCTGAGCCATATGGAGGCAGTGAGCGGATCGTCAGTGATTCGTCTCTCCCGGTATTGGGGGTGAGATCGCGCTATGTTTAGGAGAGCCATTACACGAAATCCCTGGCCAGGGTAATCGAGATTTACTGGAAGGTATTCCAGTAGTATCTCAGGGTGTTCTGGGCTACTCTCTGACACGACTTATACAGCTATTAGGGGTCTGACGTTTACCAGCCCCCTAGGCCCTATATGCAATACTCATAGACGAACGGACCGGACTGTATGGATATTGTCACTATCAGACTCAGTAGGGTTTCTGGATGAGTTCGCTCGTCAGCTTCCCTTCCGATCAATACATAGGCAACCGTTACGTACAGCTTGTACCTCTGACGTGCTAGCGGTTATACCCAGTGCCATTGTGTTGATAAGTCATTAAAGTCCCCCACAGATAGTTTCCCAAGTTCGGGCGAAACGTTGTAGAGGCCGTATGGTTTTTATGGCCGGGTTCGGAAAATGCACGTGCGTTTACGCACGTGTCATATTTCGGGCAGATAATACTGGTAGGCTTTGGTTTAAGCCGGATCCAAGTATTATACTGTGTAGATATAATATCTTTGTCTCAGTTGCATTTGTATTCGGTCGTAATACAAATGCGGGTATGTTTATACTAATATGGGGTTATCCTGAAATTCGTTTCGGGATCGCTTTTGGAAGTTGCCAGTTTCCAGTTTTCTATCACCCGTCTTTAACATTCGGTTAAAGACGGATTTATCTTTTCTTGATGAGTGTGGAAGGTTCTAGTGAGTCATTGATGCATTAAGTGTTCATTTAATGTTGTGATGACTAGGTTTATGAATCATGGTTTTTCATTTGATAAAAGTATATGAAATTTGCTTCATGGAAATTTCATAAGTTCATTTCTCATTTTCATCCGATCCAAATGGCAACTTCTCTAACCGTTCGTCCATAGCTTTGGACGTAAGGAGACGAAGTGTTCTACTCGTTCTCTACATCAATCTTGGTCATCTCTTTTAGCAAACTTGATGTCCGAGTTGCCTCGGTTCAGAGGCGGGAGCCCGTTTAAAGATCCGTCGACGTGGTGCCACCTGGACGAGAAGACTGGAGATTCAGGAGATCGGAGCAGCCGCAACAAAGCGTGGGATGATGGTTGAAGACTGAAGGACTCGGATCGTTCGTTATAACATTTCTACCCACTTTGTAGTTTGTTAGTTTAGCTTTAATGGCATATCTGGGTTATAGTATACGATTGCGCCAGTCGTAAAAGTTTTTGTTCCACATTTGGCGTCTGTTAGATGGCCGGGGCGCTACCGTAGACTCACAGGTCGTGAATAGTAGTCGCAGTTTACTTTTCCCTCATACTAATCCCTTTATTTGTATTTACTTAATACCTTCTATACACCTTTTAGGCTAAATAGTTTTCTTCATTCCCTACCGTTCGGCACCTGTCTATGGTTTGGAAGAAGACTATCCAATTAGCGTAATAGGTGTACCGTCCTAATCTAAGGAGCACGCGCAACCTGAGAGAAGGTAAAAGGAAACGACAACTGAATAGTCCTATTCATTTTCCACAGAACCGGAAACCATCCTCGATTCTGGAACAAGTTCCTTCGAGTTCGTATATAACCATACGATGGTTTTATCCAATGGAAGTGGATGTTCGCAGTAATACGGGGTGTTCTTGAGAAAAGGGTAAAAGTAGGAGTGGCAATGAGGTATGTAACTCAGACAATCCAAAAGCCAGTGTTTTAATAAAGTTCGGTTAACTTGGTCACTGAGTTATAGTCTAGGGTCGGATCATGGTCGCTGCCAAAGAGAAAGAGAAAAGAAGCACACAGCGTGCACACTAACCTAGATCAGAATGGTTATCAATTTATCTAATCAGGAAACCACTCACTGTATCATCAAATTCTCCTCCAAACCTGAAAGAAGAATTAGTCGGGATCACCCGAGGAGTATACCAACTCATCAGTGGGAATCGGGATCCAACTATCACCGCATGATAACGTGATGGAATCCACTCACGTTATCACACTCCAGAAGGTATGCGCATGCCTAGCAAATTTCAGTTTCTTTAGAAACTCCCGATGTGATTTTTACCCCAAGCGGCTTCTGACCTTGACTAGGTCAACAAATCATAAACCGCTAGTCAAGTTCAACCCGTCATTATTCTGGATTGCATTAAACCCACCCGTACGTGCCCTTGACTAGGTCAACAAGGCCGCACGACTGTCCTAACCAATCCCATTTACGCAACAAACAAGCACCACTTAGCTACCGAACACTACGTCTTGACTAGGTCAACAAACGCAGCACGAATACTAAATAATACCCGTAAGAAATGACGGAGGGCTACGGATGAACTTGATATCATTGAAGGAACCGGATAGCTTTTTATAAAAATAGTGGCGAAAACCTTTGCTAAAGAGGTCACTCCCGGTGAAGGGATCTCGGCTATTTCCCCGTAGAATGAGGTGCAGGATATTCCAACTGAACACCACGATGAAAAGCAAAAAGTAATCGACTATAGTGAAGTTATTACCCTGACGCAAACTTCTGTCTAAGGGGTCACTCCCAGTGAAGGGATCTCGGCCCTTGCCTCGTCGACTGAGGTGCTGGATATTCATAACCGAATACCACTGTGCAAAACAAAAGAAAACGTCCTTGCAATAACAGCTTTTTGAAAAATGTTCCAACAACATCAGAATAGGTTTGTTTAGCTTGCATTGATCCGAATCAATGCAGTCACATCAATTAATCACACCAATAAAGAACGAAAATATGATGTACGTATATGCCATCCGCATTCGCCACTGGGTCCCGTCATCACCCGTTAGGTTACTTAACTAACGACAGAGCAGGGACTGGACTAGCGCGGGTGTAAAACATATACAACATCTACTAGTATATATATCAATATATAATAATCGCTCATGGTGTGATAAAATGCAACATCACAGAAATGTAATAAGCATCACAGAACAATACAGATAATCTGGGATCCCCGGGTTTCATAGAGCCGCTACTGAAACCCGACGTTCCCCTGGTCGTGTGGATAGCCTGTGCAATGGAATCCTAGACCCCTACAGGCGCGGCAAGTTACCCGCCAAAACCAGAAGCGAAGCAGCCCCCTACAGCAAAGTGAATGGACCACCCAGCACTTCACGGAATCCGGTAACTTGAGCACCCCTCCTTGGGTCAACCTGTACCCCCTACGAGTGCGGAGAATAGCCCGCCAATTCTAGAGTGAAGCCCCCTCCGTCTCAAAGCCATGAGATGCGGGCCCGTTGCCCTCTAGAACCGGGCTATCCGTGCACCCCTCCGCGGGGTAATCCTAGTACAGAAAGTAAAATATATATACAATGGGTACATCGACCTCAGCCTGGTCGTGCCCCAAAAGAATAATATACAAACAGGCAGTGACGGCAGTCCACATGTCGGACGCTCTCCCCGCAATATCAAATGTACAAATACAACCAAACTGTACCACCATTGCATCCATGCTATCCACCACGACAAATCCGCAACATCACAGCACAACATAGAACATCAACGTGAATGTCACGTTCGCAAATCCGTCTAAAAGAGCTATAGCAATTAGACAAGATTTACCGATCAAATGACATTCACTGTCGCAGATATAATGTAAATACTGTGAACCATCATATTTAAAATTTTCGATCGAAAAAATTTCCCAAAGTGGGCCCCAAGCACAAATCCAGCACTCAATAAAATCTGGGCCCAAACAAAAATTACCAAAAACCCCAATTCCAACTCAGAAATCGCTGTAGGAAAAATGGTGCAGAGAAGTTACTGTGCTGCGGCGGAACCGCGGCCAAAAGGGGGGTACGGCCGCGGTTCCGCGGCTCTACAGTGACTTCATGCAACCATTTTTCTGCAGTGTTCTTATAACAGCTTGCTTTTTTTTCTGCAACACACCAAATAATTTTTTGACCACAAAAAAATTTCGTCAGAAACTGATGACTTGGAAATGCAGTTTTTGGAAATTTCGTTCGATCGAAGTTCTAAACACATTAGAGCAAGCTAGTAAAGGTTAATGGCGTGTCTCTGGTACCATGTAAGTCTACGGTAGCGCCCCGGCCGTCTATCCGAGGCCAAAATGCGGAAACAAAACTTTTTCTTAACTTGAAACTGGCGCTATCGTATACTTTTTCCCGGATCGAACCATTAACCTACAACTAGCTATCTAGAGAAGGGATAGAAGGCTATACCGATCGATCCATGTCCTTCGGTCTTTAGCCACCATCCCAAGCTCCTCGCGGCATCTCCGGTCTCGATCTCCTCGTCGGAAAGGGCACCACATCATTGTTTCCTTTTACGGGCTCCCGCTTCATCCGAAACAACTCAGGCACGAAGTGTGCTAGCCGATGTGTCCAAGGTGATATAGAGAATGTTTGTGATCACTTTGTCTCTTGCATCCATGAGATGTATGGAGGTTGAAGGTGTTGCCATTGATGGAGATTATGAGCTAGAGAAGAAAGAGGAAGAAGAAGAAGTTTTTTCTCTTTCTTTTCTTTTGTGATGGAAAAAATAATGAGAGTAGGAATGAGAGAATACAAGAGCTCACGTACAACCTCATGGCTGCCCTTTCTCTTTCTTCCTCTCATATCAACTCACAAATCAATCTCAAATGTGACACATGCATAATAAAAGAGACCATGAGTCACTAGGTTGCATGTGCTATATTTAATGCATCAAATGATGAATTTTAGCTCAAAATTTCCACCATCCAAACATTAATCCAAATGTTTGGTCCAACAAAAAAGGTCCGGCAACATCTAAAGTAAACTCGTGACGGATCACAAGGATACCCCTCACCTGTATATACATACCTGCATCCGCATTCCGAATGAATGCGAATGCGATGAGACTAAAGTAATCTAACAAATCTATACTAGGATCCGGCTTAAACCAAAGCCCACTAGTATGATCCGCCCGATCATGATCCGTGCACTACTGCACATATATGATCGGACCCTGCCATATATCATACGGCCTCTACAACGTTTCGCCCGAAACTTGAAAACTGTCTGTGGGGGACTCTAAAGACTCGTCAATACTTTGGCTGTGGATTTAACCACCAGCACGTCAGAGGTACTAGCCATACATAACGGGCTACCAGGTATTGACCAAAAGGGAGGGCGATGAGCAAACTCATCCTGACACCCTACTGTGCCTGTTAGTGACAATATCCGTACAGTCCGGTCCGTTCGTCTATGAGCATCGCATGGCGGGCCTAGGGTGTTGGTAAAAGTCAGACCCCCAAAAGCGGTACAAGTCGTGTCGGAGTGTAGCCCAGAACACCCTGAGATACTACCGGAATACCTACCTGTAAATCTCCTGTCTTGGCCAAGGACTTCATGTAATGGCTCTCCTAGACATAGCGCGATCTCACCCCCAATACCGGAAGAGACGAAACCTCTGCCGATCGGCTCACTGCCTCCATGTGGCTCGGGACTGTACCCAACTAAAACCTGTTTGCACGACTCCTTTGAGCCGTGGTAGGGTAGTAATCAAAGTACGGTGGGAACTCACATGAGACAAATGACGATCTCAGGTCGATGAACTAAGCTGCACACATGTCACCAGGGAACTGCTATCTGACGTCAGGTATAATACCAACTAGCATGTTCCCGGCGAGTCCTGTCCGGTGTACTCATAACCCAATGAGCACCTGTATACATCTTAGGTGAACCAACTGACACCAATGGCTTGTGAGACCGGCCACCGCCCCTCGTCGGGGTCTCGACTGTATACACTAGTCTACTAATGGAGTATCGATGCACAGTCTCGAAACTCCTACGACTAGGGACCTTTTAAGGATGTGCTTATAGACCCCAGCTCCCACGTATATGATCGCCATTATACTGCTGGCCGTCAAATAAGAATCCTAAGGGCTCTATCAATGTGTAATAGCGACCTATAAGGTCACCTAAAGCAGTACACGATGATAAAGATAAACCAGATAGCATACTATCATCTTGAGTAAGACTGTCCTACCGGTATAGGTCATCCCTCAATCATTGCAATCACGTGCCTGTGATCTAATAATTGACTCTGAGGGCACTATATCCAACACCGCCTTCGATAGATCATATCGCTAGGCTTGAGGCAGAGATGCAGGATATGCGCCAGATGATGGGATCGTTGGTTGAGGCCAGTCGAGCGCAGCGACAGGAGGTTTCCACCCCTGTTACCCAGTTATTCCTTGCTATCAACACACAGCATTGTATTACGTATACAGTAGCAGTGGACGCAGCCCTACTAGATGAGGCATGTCTTCCCGAGAATTTGGAAGTTTCAGGACCGAGGAGGGCTCGTACAGGTGTATCAGCCCAGAGACAGATGCTTAAACGCCACGACAGATTTTGTTCGGTTCGCAAGAGTAGCAGATGCTTGGGACGAGGTCAGTGGTTTAGCTCTTATCCCCAGGAGGATCAGCAGTCATCGTATGGATGTTTCCGGTGTGGGAGTTTCCATCACCTCGCCAGAAATTGTACCTTGGTACACCAGAGGAGGGCAGCAGTACCATATTTTACCTTACCACCTTCACCTAAGGGAGCGTTGTCCCTTGCGCCTGTTGTCGCACCGCGTCAGACTTATGTTCAGAGAGGTCGTAGTCGCGAAGGGTTCGTTCAGAGAGAACGGGATGGCAGAGGAAGAGTACAGCCAGTTGCGGGTAGAGGGCAGGCATGAGCGTTTGCTTCTACTCATTAAGACGCGCAGGCGTCCAATGCAGAGTTTTCTGGTAATCTTTTCGCATGATCTTCTGATGCGCATGTTTTTTTTAATTCGGGATCTATGCACTCGTTTGTTCTACACACTTCGTGCCGTGGTTAGGCCGAGAGTCGTGTATGCTAGACAGCCATTTGTTGTGTTTACTCCTGTTAGCAATTCTTTTGTTGCGCGAAACGTGTTTCGGTCATGTGCCAATCGGATAGGAGATAGAGATTCGTCCGTCGATTTGATCCTTCTAGATATGTTGGACTTTGACGTTCTCCTGAGCATGGACTGGTTAGCTACGTGCTATGCGTCTGTGGACTGCCGTGAGAAAACAGTCAGGTTTTGTTTTCCCGGCGAGTCAGTTCTTGTTGTGTAGGGGGACTGTGGTGCCGCTCCTCACAGCTTGATTTCAGCCTTTTACGCTAGTCGGCTTTTGAGGAGAAGATGTCGAGGATTCTTGGCTTTCATTCGTGATACCGGAGCCATAGTGGATTCGTTGGACCGGGTTCCTATCATGCGAGAGTTTTCCGACGTTGTTCCAGATGAGCCGGTTGAGCTTAGGGAACTTAAGGATCAGCTACAAAATTATTAGATAGGGGGACTTGTACCTCCAAGTGTTTCGCTTTAGGGAGCTCTTATTCTGTTCGTCAAGAAGAAGGACGGCAGTTTGAGGTTGTATATTGACTGATCATTAATTGAACCGAGTTACGGTGCGGAATAGGTATCCTTTACCTCGCATTGACGATTTGTTTGATCAGCTCCAGGGTGGGGGAAATTTTTCTAAGTTTAAATTCTGATCAGGTCATCATCAGTTGCGGGTTCGGAATGATGACATTCCGACGACTGCTTTTCGTACGCGCTATGGGCATTATGAGTTTTGGTAGTGTCGTTTGGACTCATCAATGCCCCAGCAGCGTTTATAGATTTGATGAACCCGATTTTTTTCATGCCATTCCTCAACCAGTTATTATTGTGTTATTGATGACATTCTGGTCTATTCTAAGAGTTGAGAGGAACAGGAGCAGCACTTGAGGATTTCTTTGCAGACATTGAGAGAGCACCAGCTGTTTGTTAAATTCTTGAAGTGTTCCTTCTGGCTTGATTGTGTTGACTTCCTAGGTCATGTAGTTACAGGAGACGGTATTCATATGGACCCGAGGGAGATCAAGGCCGTACAGCTTTGGCCCAGACCTGTATCAGTTACAGAGGTCCACAGCTTTTTAGGCTTAGCCGGTTTTTACCGCCGTTTCGTGCAGGTTTTCTTAAGTATCGTTGCACCGCCGACCGGACTGACCAGAAAGGGGGTTCCTTTTTTTGGACTGAGGCATGCGAGCCGAGTTTTCAGTGGTTGAAGACTCGGTTGACAACTGCACCAGTTCTACCTTTGCTTTCTGGATCGGGAGATTGTGTCGATTATTGTGATGTTTCGCGAGTGGGGCTCGATTGTGTACTGATGTAGTACGATAGAGTTATCGCTTGTTCTTCCCGACAGTTGAAAAAGCACGAGCAGATTTATCCCACTCATGATCTGGAGATGGCCGCGGTGGTCGTGCGTTGAAGATTTGGAGACACTACTTGTACGGAGAGTCGTGTCAGATTTTGAAGAACCACCAGAGCTTTATGTACATCTTCCTGCAGCGGGATCTGAGTTTGAGATAGCGCCGTTGGATGGAGATTGTGAAGGATTATGATTGTGAGATCCTTTATTGCCCGGGGCAAGGCGATTGTGGTAGCTGCTATTTTGAGTCGTAGGCCCGGGGTTAGCTTGTCCCAGATGAGCGCAGTTTAGAGACAGTCTTTTACAGATTTGCAGTTCTTGTGCGACCGTTGAGTACAGCTTTAGTTCACCTCTACTAGGGGACAGCTTGCACATGTCTGCGCCCGTCCACTTCAAATTAATCGTTTTCGTGAAGCACAGCCCGCCGATGCTCGTTTGTCTGAGATTCTTCAGCATGTTCGGCAGGGTAGAGATTCAGAGTTCTTGATTGATGACCAGAGTGTGCTACGTTGCGGGACTCTCTTGTGTATACCAGATACTGATGGGTAGAGATGCGAGATCCTAGAGCAGGCACATCAGTCAGCTTTCAGTGTTCACCCAAGTGCCATCAAGATATAACATGACTTGAGAGTTAGTTACGGGTGGGCAGGGATGAAGAGTGATATTTCAGATTTCGTTTTGAAGTGCCTGACTTGTTAGCGAGCTAAGGTTGAGCATTTGAGACCGGTAGGAGAGTTGCAATTTTTAACCGTTCCGGAGTGGAATGGGAGCAAATCTCCATGAATTTCTTTGCGAGTCTACCTAGGTCTAGTCAAGGGTATGACTCCATTTGGGTGATTGTTGTTCGGTTATGCTCAGTATGCTCAGTTTGCTTAGTTGTTCTTCGATAAGTTGGGCGGTTCCACGGAGTTCCTACATGCGTTGTATCCAATAGAGGCATTCAGTTCGCTAGCCGTCGTTGGCAGAAGCTTCAGGAGGCCTTAGGTACCTGGTTGAGCTTTAGCTCCGCTTTCCATCCGCAGGCCGATGGTTAGACAGAGTGGACTATACAGACTCTGGAGGATATACTTATGCATGTGTACTAATTGTTTGTTGGCTGTGGGATCGTCACTTGCCGTTGATGGGGCTCTCCTGCGATAACGGTTATCAGAAGACGACTCAGATGGAACCTTTCTAGACTTGTATGTTAGATTGTGTCAATCGCCAGTTTGTTTTACCGACTCCGCGAGAGCAGGATTTTTGGACCCCAGCTAGTCATGAGACTACGGAGAAGATCCAGTGGTTCAGGTCAGGATGAAAGTAGCCCAGTGCAGACAGAAGTCTTATGCCGACCGTTGTTGTCACAGACTTGAGTTCGCAGTGGGAGATCATGTATTCCTACGGATTTTTCCGATGAATGGCGTGTTGAGTTTTGGGGAAGCTTAGTCCCAAATTGTAGGTCCTTTTGAGATCCTCGAGCGAGTTAGTACCGTTGCCTATCGTTGGCACTTCCGCCCAGATTTCTGAGTATTCACCCCGTATTCCATGTGTTTATACTTCGCAATTACCTTCATGACCTTTCTCACATGATTCAGCACCAGGCCATTCGATTGGGACACAGTTTTTCGTTCACCAGCAGCCGATAGTAATAGTGTATCGGTAGGTGGAGAAACTTCGGTCAAAGGTCTTGCCATCTGTGGAGGTTTTTTTTGGCGTAGCTATCTAGTAAGGAGACCACTTGGGAGGCTACGAGCGAGATGTGGATGATTTGCACTCATCTTTTTGAAGGTATGCATAGTAAGAATTTTAAATTCGGGGACAGAATTTCTTTAAGAAAAAGAAATTTGTAACGTTTTAGAAATCGATTAGGCAAATTTTCCGTTAATAGGTAAAATAAGCAGTGTTTTCCGTAAAAACCCTGAATTGATCATTTTTCAGTATAGACTTAACTGCACCTACTTTAACTAGGAAATTGCTAGTTTTCGGTTTTTAGTGGTCACTTGAAAATTTTGGTTCACTTTAATATTTTTCCTTAATTAAAATATTATTATAAGCTTTTAATTATGCACTTAATTAGTGGTAATTACAAATTTGATTGGGTTAATTATGCTAAAATGAATGTATGCTAATTTAATCACAAGATTTAAGCATTTAACCTTCTCTCCAAAATATCTAGATATTTGTGAGAATTACAGAAAATTTTTAAAAGAATGATTAAGAGGTAGCATGGATGGGAGAGGTATTAATGAGTTTTAATGATGGTTTTAGACTAGAAATTTCCACACAACTCCACATTATTCCCATTTCCTCCATTTGGCCGAACCCCCCTGCTACCCCAATCTTTTCCCCCCTCCATTTTCACTTCTTCAAGCTTCTAAAAATCATCATAAATTATCAAATAATCCCACAAACTCAAATACAAATCCATGCCCATTATTCTTCAACCCAAATCAAGCTTAGATCTTCATGAAAGTTATCATTTTGGAGGCTATCTAGGAATTCTTTTGCAAGTTTAGAACCAAGTTTTGAGGTATAAAATCCAAACCCTAATCTTTAGTTGTTGTTTAAAATAATTAAGCTAGCTTATTAGATGTTTAATTAAAGCTTGAATTAGCATGTTTTATAAATTCTTGATAAGGTTATGAAGATCAAGTTAAGGTTTTGATTGTTTAAAAAGGTTAATCGAGAAGTTTAGACTTGGAAAACTTAACCTAGTTGTGAGAATGTTATTTATTATTTTTCCTAATTGGCTAATTAAGCTTAAGTGCAAACTAAACTTTTACTAAATCTCATATGGGTGAGATTAAAATTGTAGTAAAGATTTGTATGGTTTAAGTAAGCTATTATGTGATGATTGTGATCACTAGATTTGGTTAAACTTTTAGACTTGAGCTAAAATGATTAAAAGTGCTTACTAGGTTTTTGGATAAATTAGGCGTGGGTTTCTATTGAAGTTGCGAAGTTATATATATTAGATTCCACGATATATATTATGCTGTGAATGCACGATCGGTACGATCGGGGTCTAGGCTTGGTGGTTGTGTCATCCTAGCAAGGGTTGAGCCGATATCGTGCGGGTTTTGTGCACTGAGTGCACAGTGTGTGTTAGTTATATGTATGACCTAGAGGCCATTACTATACATGAGATGTATATTGTAGTGGATGCTTGGATATATATAGGGAGGACTTTCTTGCTCGACATGATAGTATGCTATCTGGTTACTCTTTACCTTAACGTGTACACTGATTGTCTCTCTGTTACATGTTGGTAAAGCCCTTAGGATGTCTACTTGACTACCTGGACTATGATACGGATCATACTAGTGGGGACATGGTAGTCCATAAGTACATCCTTCAAGGTCCCTAGTCGTGGGTGTATCGAGACGGGGCATCGATATACCAGAGTAGACTAGCGTATAGCTTCTCGACCGATGTAGATGGGCGATGGATGATCCCATATCCATTGGTGTTTGACATCAGAGATGATATACGGGTGCTCAGTAGAGACTGGGTACACTGGACGGACGCGCCGAGAACTCCCAGATGGTATTATACCTTACGTCAGATGGCAGTTCTCTGGTGACACTGGTACAGGTTAGTCTGTAGACCCGAGATCGTCATAGAGTCTTGTGTGATTCCCACTGTGCTTTGATTTCCACCTTACCATGTCCAAGAGGGCATGCAAAACGGTGGTTTTTGGGAACAGTCCTGAGTCACATGGAGGCAATGAGCGATAGGAGGGGTTTCGTCTCTCCCAGTATTGGGGGTTGATCTTGCGCTATGCTCGATTGGCCATAACAGGAAGTTCATGGCCAGGGCTGGTTTAGAGATTTACTGGTAAGTGTTATCAGTAGTTTCTCAACCCGCTATGAGCCTCATATCGGCAAGACTTATCGGTTATTGGGGTCTGACATTTACCACCCCTAGATATGATATGCGACATATCAGACGAGGAGACCGGACTGTACGGTGGTGTCACTGTCAGGCTTTTGCAGGAGTTGGAGCGGGCTTGCTTGCTGATCTTCTGATCGCTCAATACTCGGGTAGCCGTTACGTCCAGCTAGTACCGCTGACGGCTTATGGGTGCTTGATATGATCATCACCTACTGCCGGCGTATTGACGAGTCTTTAGAGTCCTACATAGAGGTTTTACTGGCTCAGGCAAAACGAAATAGGAGCGCATATGTGATATGTGCGGGACCGAGAATAATGCGAGTATGTGATACCGTATTCTATTCTCGCGATGTATGTATCGATCGGTTATATGCGATATAACCAGGTTATCGAATCAAGGGTTGATTCGATAAGTCGATACATTGGATGTTAGTCGGTTATATGTGATATAACCGGATTATTAAGTCAAGTGTTGATTTAATAATTTAGTGTATAATTGTATATGTGATATACTAATTTAGATTAACTAACATTGGTTCACTTAAGCATTTGTTTTTCTCGCTTGTGCACAACTTAATATATATGTGATATATATTTATTTGTGTTCATTTTGTATCATGGTTGTTGATACAACTTACATGGGTGTATGAGACATATACCATTATAATTATATTGGTGGGGTTTTAATATACAAAGTAAATACAAAATTAGTGGATAATTGTTCAAGTGCATGAAGCTTCATGAAACTTGTCAGTGCATTGACCATAGTCCACTAGTTTTGTTTTTCTTAGGATTTTTATAAACCTAACCACTATAATTAGCCATGGTTATGTCTCTACATGAGTTAGTATATGATATCCACTCACCCATGGTTATCTCTCTTTCTCTTGATTATAGTTTTTCATTCTCATTTTTGAGCTCATCTTCTTCCTCCTTCAAATGCTTGCTAGGGTTTGATAAAGAGAGTGATATATAGTGAGAAAAGAAATTCTAAAGTGTACCCATTTCCTATTTCATCATCCTCTACTAGACTAGCACTTTAGTTTAGGGTGTTTGCTTCACTTATTCTCTAGTTAGTGAAGTAGAAGCTTGAGTTCGTATTCCCTCGATGTAGATCATCTTCGGCCTCGAAGACTTCAAGCGATACCGTTGCCCTCTTCTCATGGAGCCGTCTGAGAGTCCAGGAGTTCGATGATCACAGCAAAGGGACTACTACAAGGAGCATAAGAAGTGAAGGACCAATTTACAAAGGTTGTATTTCGTATTCACTTAGATGTTAATGTGTTTAACAAGCTAGTTTTCACATAATAGTCTAGCAAAGATCTTGTTAAGGGTTGTTCGGCACGGCTAAAATTTTAACCGGGCATGGTTGATACCTTGTAGAACCTTATTAGAGTGCCTAGTAACCCTACAGTGGTATCAGAGCCTAACTAGAGCATTAGGCGATATGAATACGAAGTTAAAACTCCGAACGAACCCTGAAACCTCAAAATCAACCCTCTCTGGTCATTTTTTAAAACTGTGATTTTTACTGAATTAAAAATACCTTAAAAAATCAGCAGGTAATTTTATGCATTACTGTGCAAAATGAGCACCTAATCCGTACGGACGGCCGCGGAACCGCGTCCATACCTCTTTTGGGCCGCGGATCCGCGGTCGTACTGTAGCAATGGGCTTTTGTTTTTGTACAGTAATATTTATTTCTGTTAATTGCTAATTTCTGGGTATTTTTAATTTGACTCAAGTGTTGAGTGTTCAGAGGGTTATTTTGTATTCGTCGATTCGATCGGAAAATTTAGTTTCGTTATGTTTTCCGGATAATTTAGAAAGTATTAAAAAGTTCGAACGGATATCAATAACTCACTTTTTCCCGACCCGGAAAATTTCCAAGTGTTGGATTTTTCCGTAGTTTAAGAACGTCTAAATCGTGCAAGTTACGCAGTGGACCCTGTAGAAGACAACAAACCTTAACTCGATTATGTGACCGTCTTGAACTGCCTTTTGAACCTTAGGATTTAAGGCAGTACGGCGTTGCCACATGTGAGGTGTTGGCTTGACCCTTCTACGGCTGGACCATTGGTACCGTGGCATGTGATGGATGTTTTTAAACTCCCTTCAAGTGTTGAGAACTATTTGGGAAAACTTGGGTGTTTGATCATTCGATCGGAATGTTTAACATTGTCTATTTATCTGGAATGTGATACAATATTTGGAATCCACAAGTAGTTATGAGATAACTAATTTGAATGTTATAAACATAGCAGTTTAGTCTCAAATGATCGGTTCCCACGGGATTTTGATGCGATCAAAAGTCCGTTGCAATCACGTTGTGTACGCGGATACTCGCCGGGTAAACTTAATAGACAGCCACGCCCCAAAGCCCCGACCAAGTGACTGTAGGAGAACCCCGTCGCCAAAAGCATCCGTTTGGGTGCTCGCGGCAGCGGTGTTCCACCTTAGTGCACTTCGTCGACGGCATCCGGGGGTGCGGCCGTCTACTAAAGTTTGCGACGAGCATTCGATCACATATCGGGAATCTTGTTGAATTGTCCGACTAGATATTGAAAAGTGATTTCGATATAGAGACTAAAATGCGGGGTTTATAATTTTTAGGCATGCGATGTCTAAGGAGGTTGCGGATTCCAACCGTTGTAGTTTTACACTTTCTTTTCTGCGACCGTAAGTGTAATATGTGATATCGCCGGTTTCGTTTCTATATGTCAACGACAATTGGGATGCGCATACTTACTTATGTTGATGACATGTGATGTTATGTGTTGCTGGATATGTTATATTGGATCGTCGCATTTTTGAATAGCCGGGGGTTTTATGTGAGATGAGGGTTTTTATTTTCATTCATGTAAAATTCATTGTATGTAATATTCTTTTATTGGGGCACTTCCGGGATGAGGATGATGTCACCATTGTATATTATTTACTTTTCCGCATTAGGTAGACCCAAGGAGGAGAGCACAAGTAACCGGGTTCTAGAGTCCAGTAGGAGACCAATTCGAGGAGTCGAGTTCGGGTCTTCTACCTCTAGAATTGGAAGGGTTGCTTGCCGCTCTCGTAGGGGTCTAGGGATGTGGGTTTGGCTATTCATTGCGACCGTGGAATCCGTGTTTTATACAGGCTCGTATTAAAACACGAACGTCCTAGTATATCCAATGTTTCATATGTTTCTTCTGCTGCGATATCTGTGATGTGATAATTTGATATGTTGTGATAAATACTGTATATAGTATATATGATATATTATATATACGTTACTTATATTTTACACCCGCGCTAGCCCTGCCCCGCTCTGCCGTTAGTTACCTAACCTAACGGTGCACGAGGGGACATCGAGGCGAATGCGGATGGCATAAGTGTACGTCGTATTTATCTGTGATTTTTAGGTGACTTAAATGATGGGACTTCATTAATATGATTAATGAAAGAAAAGAAACCTAAAAAATGTTGTGGAATTGAATTCTCAAAAAAAAACAAGGTAGCTACAGTTCTTGCTTTGCATAGCGGTGTTCCTTGTAGAACATCATGCACCTTATTCGATAAGGAAAGGGCCGAGATCTCTTCACCAGGAGTGACCCCTTTAGCAATAACTGGCAGTTGCTACAACACTCGGTTTGTCTTTTGATTGCTTTTTGGAGTTTTTGCTTTGCATAGTGATATATGTGATATATCCTGCACCTCATTCGACGAGGAAAGAGCCGAGATCCCTTCACCGGGAGTGACCTCTTTAGCAAAACTAATGAAAGCCTCAAAATTACTCCATTTCAAAATTCACTCGATTCTACAACGATATCAAGTTCATTACGCAAGAGGTTTTCAGAAAAACCTGCCGTAGCCCTCCGTCATTTCAGATAAGTCCTGCTTAGTATTCGTGCTGCGTTTGTTGACCTTGTCAAGGCGCAGTATGCGGTAGCTGACCAGTATTTATCTTTTTATGCATATAATGCAGATTGGATTAGGGTAGTCGTATGGCCATGTTGACCTTGTCAAGGGTCGTGCAGGTGGGTTTAATTCAATCAAGAAATGACGGGTTGAACTTGACTTACGGTCTATGGTTTGTTGACCTTGTCAAGGTCATAGATCATTCGGGAAAAAATATTATCGGGAATTCAAGTGTTGAAATTTGCAATGAGATTGCATACCTTCTATGAGATAGTTGGATCCCGATACCCACTGAGAGTAAGAGTTACTCCGGGGAGAGTTTTACACATTACAATTAGCCAATCAAGTAGGTGTCTAGAAAGGTGTCAACGGGGTTACGCCTCTGGAAAAACGAGGTTTACTTTAATTAGGTCCGTGTGAAAGCACGGGGAACCTCCCTCAAAGTACCGACACTGGCTTGGCTGAAAGATTGGCGAAGTTGTAGGGTGTAATTAATCCCGGTTAGTCTTTCCTTTTAAGGTTTGAAGGAAGATTTGATAAAAACAGTGGGAGCCATCCTGATTAGATAAAATAATAACCAATCTAATCTTGCAAGAGCGCACGCAGAGTGTTTTCTTCTCTCTCTCCAGGTAGCGACCATATCTCGCCTTAATCAAGATAATAATACAGATGTATTGACCAAACCCGCTTGTTATACTGCGCTGGGAAATGTTGGTCCCGCTCCAACTTATAATTGTTATAAGACAGAGCAGGAAATAGGGGATTACCAGGATTCCAGTGCCGCCCAAACGAAGAAAGTGCATGATGATGCATCTTCTTCGGGTGTGTTCATTACAGAGAACTGTTTCTCAGTATCTTTTACGTCCTGGGTATGAGATACCGGATCAGGATTCCACATATGTAATTTGTTACATAGGCTGCAGATAGGTAAAGAACTGAGAACGGGTGATAAGTTTCATGAGATAGAAACGGTGCAAGTGTTGCAGCCAAATCTGTTGGGAGTTATCACCCTGTATTACCAGAATACATTGATTCTGAACAAATGTTATTAGATACCGAACCTGATATACAACATCATATCAAGTCTCTTTATTAGTAAAGAAAAGATATAATTTTGTATTGTTGGATAATGTTTTGAACATTTTCTATATCAAGAGTTGATCGGTTCAGGCACGTTATCTAAAAGCATAGACGTTCTAAATCAAACCACAATTCTTAACGTACAGAACACGCACAAGAGGAAGAGTTCAGAAATGAACGAATCCTTCTTGAGGTATTGTAGACTAGGTCATATCAATGTGACCCGACTAGCAGAAGTTACATATAGATGCATATTTAAATTGGTTTGAATTTACATCTTGTGAAACTTGTCGGTCAAGTCACAGAGATAAGATGACCATAGCTCTGTTTATAGGAAACAGAGAAAGAGTTAGTGAACTCTTGGGATGATACATGTTGATGTATGAAGGTCCCCTGTCTACACATGCCAAGACCAGTTCTTTGTACTTCATTACATTCTCTGATGATCTCTCAAGATTCAGACATATGTTCCTGTTGAAACATAAGTCCGATGCTTTTGAGATATTCACAGAATATAAGTTAGAAAGTAGAGAACCAAAATTGGTATAAGTATTATGTCCTTTGATGTGATCAAGAAGGAGAATACTTGAGCACGGAATTCCTGGATTATTCTAAAGGAGAATGAGATTCTCTCTCAGAATTACTCCTCCGTATACACCACAGCACGTCGGTGTATCGGGGCGGAGCAATCGCACCCTATGTGATAAGGTGTGCTCTATGATGAGTACTACTGAGTTACCTATTTCCTTTTGAGAGTTATACACTTGAGAAGCTGTATACCTATTGAATGGCGTTCCCACCAAGTCAGATGCCTACCACTCCAGATGTGATATGGTAAGGGAAGAGCCCATATCTTAAGTTTGTTAAGATTTGGGGTTGTCCAGCCTATGTTTAAAAGCACCATCCGGACAAGCTCGAGGCAAAGTCAGTTCTGTAGAAGTTTGTTGGATATCCCAAGCATTTGCAAGGGAATATCTTCTACCAAACTGAGGAACAAAAGATGTTTTGTTTCTCGGCATGCCACCTTTTTAGGAAAAGGAATTTATTTTGGAAACAAATTTGTGGTCATGAAGTAGAACTGGAAAGAGTTCCAGCTATACAAACTGCAGCTGATGATTTGGTAGAACCAAAGGATTCAATAGCAACCAACGAACCTCAGCCTCTCCGCCGATCTAGTAGGGTTTCTCATCCACTTGAGAGATACTTTGGTTTCTCTATGACAGTGGAAGCGAGGATTGCATCATGAGATGATGACCCAACTAGTTTCGAGCTGGCCATCAGGAGTGGGACTCTGTAAGAATGGTTGGATGCTTAACGATCTGAGATGGAATCTTTATACACCAACAAAGTATGGACTTTGGTTGCTTTATCTGAAGGGTTAAATCCCTATCAGGAGCAAGTATATCTTGAGAAGATTACTTGGTGTACATAGAAAAGTTGAGACTTTCAAAGCTATGCTTAAGTCCATCCAGATCCTACTTGCCACGGCTACATACCATGACTACGACATCTGGCGGTTGGGTGTCATGACTGCTTTTCTAAATGATGATTTGGAAGAGAGCGTCTATAAGTACATAGTCAGAGGGCTTCGTAGACAGTGGGAGCAGCGGAAACGTGTGCAAGATGTTTTATGTGATAGATCAGGCATCGCGGAGAAGGAACGTCTGTTTTGATGCGGTAATCAAAGAGTTTGACTTCATCAAAATGGTAGATGAACCTTGTATATACAAAAAAGGTAGTAGGGAGTATGATGGTGATCCTCGTAGAGTACGTGGATGACATACTCTTGATAGGGAAAGGGTTTCCTATGCTATTCTCTGTCAATCTCCGCTTATCACAAGGATTCTACATATAGTATCAAAGTGATACCTACTAAATCCTGGGTTTTGGATCTATGAGATAGATCTAATTGGATGTTAGGATACTCACTAGTTGTAGTGAGATGGTATCAATCGATCCTGGGAAGAATCACTGGAAAAGTTCCAGGGTGATAAGGACGACTGAAACTCAGTCGCAGGCATTGTCTTTACCCTCAGTGGAGGAACGGTATGTTGGAAGAGTTCCAAGCAAGATACCGTGACTTACTAGACGATTAAAGGAAAGACACATCATTACCAAAGATGCTACCAAAGAGGCAGTCTGGGTGTATATTAGTTCATGAGATGAACTTCGTTCCTACCATTGTGTGACAATGGAGTTGTGGCTTATGCCTAGGAACGTCCGTCCCATCAGTGATCCAGACATATTCTAAGACAGTGTCACCTGATCATGGAGATGGTAGATCTCCAGGGGATCGAGGTTAGGAGAGTAGACTCAGAGGGCAACACAGCGGATCCACTCACAAAGGCCTTTTCCCAGAGAGAGACTATTATGGGATGGTTGAGTATGAGATACTACAACCACTGTTATCAGATGGCCCTAGAGCAAGTGGGAGATTGTTAGTTATATGTATGCCTTAGAGGCCATTACTATACATGAGATGTATATTGTAGTGGATGCTTGGACATATATAGGGAGGACTTTCTTGCGTGACATGATAGTATGCTATCTGGTTACTCTTTACCTTAACGTGTACACTGATTGTCTCTCTGTTACATGTTGGTAAAGCCCTTAGGATGTGTACTTGACTACCTGGACTATGATGTGGATCATACTAGTGGGGACATGGTAGTTCATAAGTACATCCTTCAAGGTCCCTAGTCGTGGGTGTATAGAGATGGGGCATCGAGACGGGGCATCGATATACCAGAGTAGACTAGCGTATACCTTCTCGACCCATGTAGATGGGCGATGGATGATCCCATATCCATTGGTGTTTGACATCAGAGATGATATACGGGTGCTCAGTAGAGACTGGGTACACTGGATGGACTCGTCGAGAACTCCCAGATGGTATTATACCTTACGTCAGATGGCAGTTCTCTGGTGACACTGGTACAGGCTAGTCTGTAGACCCGAGATCGTCATAGAGTCTTGTGTGATTCCCACTGTGCTTTGATTTCCACCTTACCACATCCAAGAGGGCATGCAAAACGGTGGTTTTTGGGTACAGTCCCGAATCAAATGGAGGCAATGAGCGATAGGAGGGGTTTCGTCTCTCCCGGTATTGGGGGATGATGTTGCGCTATGCTCGATTGGCTATAACAGGGAAGTCCCTGGCCAGGGCTGGTTTAGAGATTTACTGGTAAGTGTTACCAGTAGTTTCTCGACCCGTTATGAGCCTCATATCGGCATGACTTATCGGTTATTGGGGTCTGACATTTACCACCCCTAGACATGATATGCGACATATCAGACGAGGAGACCGGACTGTACGGTAGTGTCACTGTCAGGCTTTTGCAGGAGTTAGAGCGGGCTTGCTTGCTGATCTTCTGATCGCTCAATACCCGGGTAGCCGTTACATCCAGCTAGTACCGTTGACGGCTTGTGGGTGCTTGATATGATCATCACCTACTGCCGGCGTATTGACGAGTCTTTAGAGTCCTACATAGAGGTTTTACTGGCTCAGGCAAAACGAAATAGGAGCGCATATGTGATATGTGCGGGACCGAGAATAATGCGAGTATGTGATACCGTATTCTATTCTCGCGATTGTCACGACCCAAAACTGGCCCGTGACGGCCCTAATACTACGCAACGCCTAAAGACGCAACGTAGTAAAAGAAAGCCAAACCCAGAAATCTAAACCATGAAAAAAAATACGGAAAAGATAATATAAGTTTTGAAACAATTGAAATCACAACCCAAATTCTTTAAAAGTCTTACTTTCTTTCTTTAAAATTTTAACAACACCCCCTTTTTATAAAGACTAGTCAAGATGAATACAACAGAGAAATAAGGACAGTAGAGAAAAAGCTGTATATACATAAGACCTCAAATCCACAATAATACACATAATGTCCTCACCAAGTCTCTATGTCAATAATACAATAGTAGATGGAGAGAGAGTACAATATACAACGAAGGTACAATATGAAATACAGATAACCATCTAACCCACCTAAGCAAAATGGTACTGTGAGCTGATGCGATATCTGTAGCAAAAGATGGTAGCTGGATAGCTGGATAGGGGAATAGCCTGCCTCGACTACTCTGGGGAACAACCTGAAACACCTGTGGCACAACGGGGATGAGTTGCCAACTCGTGAATAGTATAAAACATATGCAGGTAATCGCAGGAATGCACGTACAGCATGAATCTAAGATATGCGATTACAGTAGTAATATGTCATGCAATGCTGAATAAGAAGAGTACACTAGCAGGTACATTTACTATGTGAAGCAATGATGACATGATAATAGTATGCAATAACTATGCAATAGAGATATGAGAAGGCAAATATGCAACTATCATAAGGGTACACTACAAGTACTACCAATATATGAATCTGTGCATAAGGTAGGTAAGGGTGAGGTATAGGGTGGAATATGTCATTTTCCACGGAAACCTGACGTCGTGGCAGGATCACAATCCATCAAGATACTCCAATCCCAAATCCTCAATTCAGCCCCCACATTGGGCACTCACATCCCATAAGTCTCACATCTCCTCAATGTACAATATCGAGTAATCTCCTATATCCCGAATGTACAAATCACAAACCACATAGGTATATCCAATGTCCAATCCCAATGAATCACCTAATATCCCAAGTCCAATCTCAAGCAAGTTTCTAGCATCCTAAAGGTAAATATATATACAGAAATAAATATGATGGGGCAATACACATATATTAGCGTCCCATATCACTAATATTGGTGTAAGGGTATATATAACAACGGCTAAATCCCCTGTTATATATACAAAAGGGGTTAAAGAAATATCATGAAACCGTGTGCCAAGCATCGACACAGAAATCCTCGTATATTGGGCTCCGTTAGTCCGGATCAGCCCACGGGGTCCGTCTGCAGTGTCGGCCCTCGGCCCCGACAGTACAGGTCATCCCGTATCCATCTCTCTACTCTGGCCAGTAGCCTCCGGACAACTGCCAGGTCAAATCAATCACCGGTAGGTACTCGCCCGCCTCCAGGCTCAATCGGCAAACCCATCGATCTTCTTGCCGAGGGGAACCATACCGGGCCCCACCATGTACTCTCATACGGCAACCACACATCGTATGGAGCATAAAATCAGCACCGATAAAACTCATGGGGGACGCTCAAATATCATATCAAGGAAACCGGGTCGTTACACGTATGCATAATTTCATGAACTCCCGCGGTTCCCAAATCCCGAAAACATCATGTAAAATCCAGATAAACAATGCGCAATCCAGGAATAAATGTATGCGATATATCTGAATGCGAGCAGGTAAACACAAGTATATAGCCGAACCAGCTGTATGCGAAATCATGATAAGGTACAGCTAAGTAACATCAGTAAATATGAATAAGCGACAACAACTGAATATGTATCTAACATACAGGTGTAGCAATGTATAGGTATCTACCTATAAGAACTGATGTCGTATACCCCTCCTGGGTATAAGTAAAATATGTAGGAGGTATACCTGTAGCTGTATCGCAAAGTGAAAATATACCTATCACTAAAGGTATGATACACTATAGGTATACCGATAAGCTAGATGTCAAGTGTGGCAAGCAAAGGTAGCTATAAGGGGTAGTGTGTGACATGGCAATTATTGACGGTGTGTGTGTAGCATACAATCCGTGCTCGTGCAACATGAACCGTCAATAATGTGTGCAGTGTCCTACGGCTGCTAGTCACAGTATATAACTATATCTAGGAAAAGCAGTAAGGCGCAATTCTACAATGACGTAGAATGTGTGACAGGTAATTGAATCCTAGCCCAGACGCATAACGCCATGCGGGCGATTCCCCTGTAGATGTTATATCTACTCACCTACACTCCACGCTGGGTGAATCCTACCGTCTGCTCCCTCTGTAGTGGTGTCTGTAGCTCCTGCCTGCAAACCTGCAATTAAGACATGGAATCACATATAAGCCAAATATCCTGCGAAACGCGATATTGGACCAAAACGAGAAACTCGCGTCGCGAACTAAACGCGCGTGTGCACGATACGCTGAATCATGTGTGTACGCGTCTAAAACCATCGCGACACGCCGCGATACGCTGGATCACAGAACCCACTCACGTATCGCGCGTATCGCGCAAACACAACGGACACCAAACACGACATATAGCCCCGGATTTTCCTACAGGTAAGATATTACAAAACTAGACATGCCAAAGACCTAGACAACACAGCAGGGACCCCTAGACAAAAAACCCAACACCCAATTCCCCAACTTGGCCGCAATTTGCGGCCAAACTGAAGAAATTGGCGGCCAGTGTAGGGAATGGGGGTCTCGTATTCTGGTGGTGTCATCTATACCTAGTGTACATGCTCCAGTTTTCTCAATTTTGTTCTGTAGGGTCCGGGTCTATAGCAGATCACATAAGTCACAAATATCGCATTAAAACACCAATTTAGCACAATATGGAAACCTATGGTATTTTAGTGTAATCTGGCTATTCCTCAGTTGAAGTGGCCTTGTTAACACTTAAATATACTAGGTTAGCCCACACAATCATCAATTTCCCAAAATTCCACCTAAACACCACAATCTAGCACTAAACTAGCAATTTAACACTAAACGACACAAAACCATACACCATAAGCAAGTTAGGGATTTGGGGTTCAGAAATATACCCAATTGGACCCTAGAGAGCAGGTGAAGAAGTGTGTGCAGGTGCTGGGGTTGCTGCTGCTACAGTTGCTGCCTGTTGCTGCTGCTTCTGCCACTTGCTGCTGCTACTGATGTTGATGATGATGATAATGGTGATGATGTTGCTGTTGTTATTGTAGTTGCCCTTACTATTGCTGCTACTGCTGCTCCTGCTCCTGCAGCTGCTGTTGTTGTTATTGTTGTTGATGTTGTTGCTGCTGCCACTGCTTGCTGCTGCTGCTGCCAAGGCTTGCTGCTGCTGCTGCTTCTTCTCTCTCTCTCTCTCTCTGCAGTGAGTGTGTGTGTGTGATGAAGCTGCTGTCGTTGCTATTGGTGTTGTTGTTGTTGTTGTTGTGAAGATGATGATGATGATGATGATGCCTGCAGCTGCTGCTGCTGCTGCTGCTGATCCTGTTGCTGCTGCTATTGTTGTTGTTGTTGTGTTGTTGTTGTTGTTGTTGTTGATGATGTTGCTGCTGCCGCCAATGATGCTGATGGTGTGTGTGAGTGAGTGTGTGTGAGTTTGAGAGAATGAGAGAAAGAAGTGAGATGGAGAAATGAGCACACACCAAGGCCCCCTTCTCACTCTCTCTCTCATAATGAGGCATGGGCAAAGCCATGATGCCCATGCTCACTCTCTCTCTCTTCCTCAAAGTCAACCAAGCACAAAACAAAAATTCAAAATAAAACCCCTTTTTAAATTCATTTACATTTAAAAAAAAACCATCATGCTTAAAACCCACACTATTAACAACCATAACTCTTAAACTAATCTTAAAACAAATGGTTGGCTAACCATGATTGCTAATCATGTTTAACCCCAAAAACAACCCTAGTTATCATGCACAAGTGTGTGTGTGCCTAACAAAATTCTAATAAAATACACAATAATTAGGATAAAACATTTAAAACTTAATTTGGTAAACTTTTTATTAAAAACCATACATTAAAATATAATTAGCTACAAACCACATTCTAAGGTGTTACAATCTCCCCCCCTTAAAAGAAATTCGTCCCCGAATTTAAAAATATTCCGATACGCATACCTTCAAAGAGAAGATTAAAATCCTCAAATCTCGCTCGCAGCCTTCCAAGTGACTATCTCACTACACGGCTACGCCCGAGAAAACCCTTCACAGATGGCAAGACCTTGACCGACGTTTCTCCACCTGTCGAGCCATTAACACACATGGCTGCTGGTGAACGAAAGATCGCGTCCAGCTAAAAGGTCTGGTGCCAAAACATGTGAGAAAGGTCAAGAAGGTAATTGTAAAGTATCATCACAAGGAATACGGGGTGAAAATCCAATAATCTGGGCGGAAGTGCCAAGTTAAAGGCAACGAAACTAACTCGCTTATAGGATCTAAAAGGACCTAAATCCTGGGATAAGCTTCCCAACATCCAGCACGTCATCCATCGGAAAGTCCATAGGAATACATGATCTGTCCTACGAACTCGAGTCTATGACCAGCATCGTCGTCATAAGACCTCAGTTCGAAATGGACAATCCCCATCCTGACCTAACACAACTGGACCGTCTCCGAAGTCTCTAGACTAGCTGGGGTCCAAAGTCCTACTTACGCAGAGTTAGAAAAACAACAGGCTGGTGGTCGACACGTCCTCACCCCTAAACCTAAGGGTGGCCAATTGGAGTGTCTCCTGATAACGGCTATCGAAGGAGAACCCTAACGATGGCGAGTGACGATCCCAAGCTGCTGACGACTACCAACACAAACACACAACTTAACAAAACAACTGAGCAAACTGAGTATAACCGGATGACAAGAATCCGAATGGAGTCACACCCTAACTAACTGGGTAGAAACCATAACGGAATTCATGGAGATCTGCTCCCATTCCTTCTTCGGAACGGTAAAAAGATTGCAATTCTCCAGCCGGCCTCAGATGCTCGACCCAAAGCACACAACAAGACAGACACTTGAAACGAAACCTGAAACTTCTTTTTACATCCCTGTCCAGTCGTAACTATCTCACAAGTCACGCCAAAGCTGGTGGAACTTGAATGAATAAAGAGAGTTGACAGATGTGCATGTCCTAGGATTATACGTCTCTACCCGATGAAACCAGGTACACAAACGCGTCCTTAACTTAGCACACCCTTGTCACCATCAAGGTCTCCGAATCATTACCCAGCCGAGTATGCTCAAGTATCCCTGACGTACGAGCTTCGACGGGCAGTGTCTCGCGAAAACGATTTTAGGAAAGTGGTCGGGCGCGGACATGAGCAAGCCGTCCCCTCCGTAGAGACGAACTAAGCTATACTCGACGATCACACAAGAACTGTAAATCTGCAGAAGACCATCACAACAATCCAAATCTGCTGCAGGAAGATGTACATTAAGCTCTAGTGGTCCGTGGAAAATCTGACACGACTCTCAAGTAAGTAGTGTCTCCAAATCTCCAACGCAAAACCACCGCGGCCATCTCCAGATCATGGGTGGGATATCCTCCTCGTGCTTCCTCCAAATGTAGGGAAAGCAGAAGCGATATCTCTATAGTGTCACCTCAGTACACCCTCGAGCCCACTCAAGAAACATTACAGTTAAACAACAAGGTCGCCCGAACCAAAAGCAAAGAAAGACTGATGCAGTTGTTAACTGAATCTCCAACTGCTGAAAACTCCGTACACATGCCTCAGTCCAAAGAAAAGAAATCTCCCTTCCGGTCCATTCAGTCGACGGTGCAGCATTACTCTAGCAATCCTGCAAGAAACGGCGGTAAGAACCTGCTAAGCCCAACAATCTGCGGATCTCCGTCCTGCACACAAGTCTGGGCCTAAGCTGTACGGCCACGATCTCCCTCGGAACCATACGAAACCGTCTCCCGTGACTACAAGACCTAGGAGTCAACACAGACAAGCCTGAAGAAACACTCTGAGAATTAGTAACTGCTGGTACTCTCCCAGTATCTGCATAACAAATCCTCAGGTGCTACTCTTGTTCCTCAAGACACATTAAGTAGACCAGAGTGTCGTAAATAACACAACAAAAACTGGTCGAGGAACGGCCTGCAGAAATCTGGTTCATCATATCTACGAATGCCGCTAGGGCATCAGGGAATCCAACGACTCACCGATACACACAAAGCCCGTAGCACGCATAAGGCAGTCTTCGGAATGCCATCATCCCGAATCCGCAATAATGATGACCTGATCCCAAGCACACTTAGAAAAATGTCTCGCACTCTGGAGCTGATCGAAGAAATCGCCACGGCGAGGTGAAGGATACCTATCCGCACCGTAAGCCGGTTCAATTGACGATCCGTCGATACGCAACCCTAAACTGCCATCTTCCTCCTCGACGAACAGAAATAGGGGTTTCCAAAAGCGAAACACTCAGACGCACAAAACTCCCCAAACCAAAACTCTGCAGCTGATCCTTTTGCTCCCAAGCTTCGCCGGCTCATCCGGAACAACGTCGGAAAAACTCTCGCACGAACAGAAGCCGGTCCAACAATCCCACGGTGGCTCCGGTATCACGAATGAACGTCAAGAATCCACGACATCTCCTCAGTAGCCGACTAGCTAAGAAGGCTGAATTCAAGCTGTGGGAGGCGGCACGACTATCCACCGGTACAACAAGATCTGACTCGCCGGGGAAAACAAAACCTAACCGTTTCCACACGGTAGTCCACAGACGCCTAACACGTAGCTGACCAGTCCGTGCCCAGGAGAACGTCAGATCCAACCTCTCTAGAAGGATCAAAACGACGGGCGAAACTCTATCTCCTATCCGATTGGCACAAAACTGAAATACGTGTCGCGCAACAAAAGAATCGCTGACAGAAGTTAAAACAACTACGACTAATCTACCCAACCACGGTACAAGCAAGAAACAACAAATACACCAAGAGAAAATATAACTCAAGGGTACCTGAAAACTCCACAATGGACGTCTGCGCGTCCCGTTGAGTAGAAGCAAACTCCCGTGTCTGCCCTCTACTCGCAGCTGGATGAACTCCTCTGGTAGCCTGAGCCCTCTGAGTAAATCCTCCACGTCCACGGCCTCTCTGAATACGATCCTGACGCCGTGCTGAGGAACAATCCCTGACGAAGTGCTGAAGGCTTCCGCATCGAAAACATCCACGTGCTGACTGCTGACCATCCTGGGGATGAGAGCTGAACGACTGTCTTCGTCCTAGGCCTCTGCTACTCCCGTGGTGGCCACGAAATCTGTCTCGACAACCAAACCTCTGTCTTTGGGCTGGTACACTGGTACGAGTCCTCCACTGTCCTTGAACTCTCTGAGCCTCTGTAATATGCGCCTCGTCAACTGGAGCTGCAACCACTGGTGCTATGTAGGTGACGGACTGCTGCATACTGATCGTAAGGGACAGCTGAGTAACGGGGGTGACAACTTCCTGTCGTAGCTCCCGAACGACGTCAACTAACGAATTCATCGTCTGGCGGAACTCCTGCATCTCTACCAACAGTCTATCCATGGTATAGGTCGTAGGCTGATCCGTCTGCACCTGTGCAACTAGAGTGCCATCCTGGTCAGTACTCGTCTCACCCGAGCTAACTCTGACCTCGGCCCTCGCTGCATCGCTCTGAGTCCCCATAGTCATCGGCGGCAAGGCTATAAATAGATATAAGATGAGATTCGATAAGAATGAAGAAATCGAATCTCAAAGATATGAATCATCAAGGAAAGAATGTCAAGCAAATTGTACTTAGGTCACTTAATGCAAGGTACCGCGCTGTGGGTATGCTGCAGACATACACACACTACGTTACTCTGCTTAAGCTACCTACTCCATCATACTAAGGTTATCCTACACTCCGAAAGGTAAAACCTAACGCTCTGATACCAACTTTGTCACGACCCAAAACTGGCCCGTGACGGCCCTAATACTACGCAACGCCTAAAGACGCAACGTAGTAAAAGAAAGCCAAACCCAGAAATCTAAACCATGAAAAAAAATACGGAAAAGATAATATAAGTTTTGAAACAATTGAAATCACAACCCAAATTCTTTAAAAGTCTTACTTTCTTTCTTTAAAATTTTAACAACACCCCCTTTTTATAAAGACTAGTCAAGATGAATACAACAGAGAAATAAGGACAGTAGAGAAAAAGCTGTATATACATAAGACCTCAAATCCACAATAATACACATAACGTCCTCACCAAGTCTCTATGTCAATAATACAATAGTAGATGGAGAGAGAGTACAATATACAACGAAGGTACAATATGAAATACAGATAACCATCTAACCCACCTAAGCAAAATGGTACTGTGAGCTGATGCGATATCTGTAGCAAAAGATGGTAGCTGGATAGCTGGATAGGGGAATAGCCTGCCTCGACTACTCTGGGGAACAACCTGAAACACCTGTGGCACAACGGGGATGAGTTGCCAACTCGTGAATAGTATAAAACATATGCAGGTAATCGCAGGAATGCACGTACAGCATGAATCTAAGATATGCGATTACAGTAGTAATATGTCATGCAATGCTGAATAAGAAGAGTACACTAGCAGGTACATTTACTATGTGAAGCAATGATGACATGATAATAGTATGCAATAACTATGCAATAGAGATATGAGAAGGCAAATATGCAACTATCATAAGGGTACACTACAAGTACTACCAATATATGAATCTGTGCATAAGGTAGGTAAGGGTGAGGTATAGGGTGGAATATGTCATTTTCCACGGAAACCTGACGTCGTGGCAGGATCACAATCCATCAAGATACTCCAATCCCAAATCCTCAATTCAGCCCCCACATTGGGCACTCACATCCCATAAGTCTCACATCTCCTCAATGTACAATATCGAGTAATCTCCTATATCCCGAATGTACAAATCACAAACCACATAGGTATATCCAATGTCCAATCCCAATGAATCACCTAATATCCCAAGTCCAATCTCAAGCAAGTTTCTAGCATCCTAAAGGTAAATATATATACAGAAATAAATATGATGGGGCAATACACATATATTAGCGTCCCATACCACTAATATTGGTGTAAGGGTATATATAACAACGGCTAAATCCCCTGTTATATATACAAAAGGGGTTAAAGAAATATCATGAAACCGTGTGCCAAGCATCGACACAGAAATCCTCGTATATTGGGCTCCGTTAGTCCGGATCAGCCCACGGGGTCCGTCTGCAGTGTCGGCCCTCGGCCCCGACAGTACAGGTCATCCCGTATCCATCTCTCTACTCTGGCCAGTAGCCTCCGGACAACTGCCAGGTCAAATCAATCACCGGTAGGTACTCGCCCGCCTCCAGGCTCAATCGGCAAACCCATCGATCTTCTTGCCGAGGGGAACCATACCGGGCCCCACCATGTACTCTCATACGGCAACCACACATCGTATGGAGCATAAAATCAGCACCGATAAAACTCATGGGGGACGCTCAAATATCATATCAAGGAAACCGGGTCGTTACACGTATGCATAATTTCATGAACTCCCGCGGTTCCCAAATCCCGAAAACATCATGTAAAATCCAGATAAACAATGCGCAATCCAGGAATAAATGTATGCGATATATCTGAATGCGAGCAGGTAAACACAAGTATATAGCCGAACCAGCTGTATGCGAAATCATGATAAGGTACAGCTAAGTAACATCAGTAAATATGAATAAGCGACAACAACTGAATATGTATCTAACATACAGGTGTAGCAATGTATAGGTATCTACCTATAAGAACTGATGTCGTATACCCCTCCTGGGTATAAGTAAAATATGTAGGAGGTATACCTGTAGCTGTATCGCAAAGTGAAAATATACCTATCACTAAAGGTATGATACACTATAGGTATACCGATAAGCTAGATGTCAAGTGTGGCAAGCAAAGGTAGCTATAAGGGGTAGTGTGTGACATGGCAATTATTGACGGTGTGTGTGTAGCATACAATCCGTGCTCGTGCAACATGAACCGTCAATAATGTGTGCAGTGTCCTACGGCTGCTAGTCACAGTATATAACTATATCTAGGAAAAGCAGTAAGGCGCAATTCTACAATGACGTAGAATGTGTGACAGGTAATTGAATCCTAGCCCAGACGCATAACGCCATGCGGGCGATTCCCCTGTAGATGTTATATCTACTCACCTACACTCCACGCTGGGTGAATCCTACCGTCTGCTCCCTCTGTAGTGGTGTCTGTAGCTCCTGCCTGCAAACCTGCAATTAAGACATGGAATCACATATAAGCCAAATATCCTGCGAAACGCGATATTGGACCAAAACGAGAAACTCGCGTCGCGAACTAAACGCGCGTGTGCACGATACGCTGAATCATGTGTGTACGCGTCTAAAACCATCGCGACACGCCGCGATACGCTGGATCACAGAACCCACTCACGTATCGCGCGTATCGCGCAAACACAACGGACACCAAACACGACATATAGCCCCGGATTTTCCTACAGGTAAGATATTACAAAACTAGACATGCCAAAGACCTAGACAACACAGCAGGGACCCCTAGACAAAAAACCCAACACCCAATTCCCCAACTTGGCCGCAATTTGCGGCCAAACTGAAGAAATTGGCGGCCAGTGTAGGGAATGGGGGTCTCGTATTCTGGTGGTGTCATCTATACCTAGTGTACATGCTCCAGTTTTCTCAATTTTGTTCTGTAGGGTCCGGGTCTATAGCAGATCACATAAGTCACAAATATCGCATTAAAACACCAATTTAGCACAATATGGAAACCTATGGTATTTTAGTGTAATCTGGCTATTCCTCAGTTGAAGTGGCCTTGTTAACACTTAAATATACTAGGTTAGCCCACACAATCATCAATTTCCCAAAATTCCACCTAAACACCACAATCTAGCACTAAACTAGCAATTTAACACTAAACGACACAAAACCATACACCATAAGCAAGTTAGGGATTTGGGGTTCAGAAATATACCCAATTGGACCCTAGAGAGCAGGTGAAGAAGTGTGTGCAGGTGCTGGGGTTGCTGCTGCTACAGTTGCTGCCTGTTGCTGCTGCTTCTGCCACTTGCTGCTGCTACTGATGTTGATGATGATGATAATGGTGATGATGTTGCTGTTGTTATTGTAGTTGCCCTTACTATTGCTGCTACTGCTGCTCCTGCTCCTGCAGCTGCTGTTGTTGTTATTGTTGTTGATGTTGTTGCTGCTGCCACTGCTTGCTGCTGCTGCTGCCAAGGCTTGCTGCTGCTGCTGCTTCTTCTCTCTCTCTCTCTCTCTGCAGTGAGTGTGTGTGTGTGATGAAGCTGCTGTCGTTGCTATTGGTGTTGTTGTTGTTGTTGTTGTGAAGATGATGATGATGATGATGATGCCTGCAGCTGCTGCTGCTGCTGCTGCTGATCCTGTTGCTGCTGCTATTGTTGTTGTTGTTGTGTTGTTGTTGTTGTTGTTGATGATGTTGCTGCTGCCGCCAATGATGCTGATGGTGTGTGTGAGTGAGTGTGTGTGAGTTTGAGAGAATGAGAGAAAGAAGTGAGATGGAGAAATGAGCACACACCAAGGCCCCCTTCTCACTCTCTCTCTCATAATGAGGCATGGGCAAAGCCATGATGCCCATGCTCACTCTCTCTCTCTTCCTCAAAGTCAACCAAGCACAAAACAAAAATTCAAAATAAAACCCCTTTTTAAATTCATTTACATTTAAAAAAAAACCATCATGCTTAAAACCCACACTATTAACAACCATAACTCTTAAACTAATCTTAAAACAAATGGTTGGCTAACCATGATTGCTAATCATGTTTAACCCCAAAAACAACCCTAGTTATCATGCACAAGTGTGTGTGTGCCTAACAAAATTCTAATAAAATACACAATAATTAGGATAAAACATTTAAAACTTAATTTGGTAAACTTTTTATTAAAAACCATACATTAAAATATAATTAGCTACAAACCACATTCTAAGGTGTTACAGCGATGTATGTATCGATCGGTTATATGCGATATAACCAGGTTATCGAATCAAGGGTTGATTCGATAAGTCGATACATTGGATGTTAGTCGGTTATATGTGATATAACCGGATTATTAAGTCAAGTGTTGATTTAATAATTTAGTGTATAATTGTATATGTGATATACTAATTTACATTAACTAACATTGGTTCACTTAAGCATTTGTTTTTCTCACTTGTGCACAACTTAATATATATGTGATATATATTTATTTGTGTTCATTTTATATCATGGTTGTTGATACAACTTACATGGGTGTATGAGACATATACCATTATAAATATATTGGTGGGGTTTTAATATACAAAGTAAATACAAAATTAGTTGATAATTGTTCAAGTGCATGAAGCTTCATGAAGCTTGTGAGTGCATTGACCATAGTCCACTAGTTTTGTTTTACTTAGGATTTTTATAAACCTAACCACTATAATTAGCCATGGTTATGTCTCTATAAGAGTTAGTATATGATACCCACTCACCCATGGTTAGCTCTCTCTCTCTCTTGATTATAGTTTTTCATTCTCATTTTTGAGCTCATCTTCTTCCTCCAAATGTTTGCTAGGGTTTGATAAAGAGAGAGATATATAGTGAGAAAAGAAATTCTAAAGTGTACTCATTTCTTATTTCATCATCCTCTACTAGACTAGCACTTTAGTTTAGGGTGTTTGCTTCACTTATTCTCTAGTTAATGAAGTAGAAGCTTGAGTTTGTATTCCCTCGACGTAGATCATCTTCGACCTCATAGACTTCAAGCAATACCGTTGCCCTCTTCTCATGGAGCCGTCCGAGAGTCCGGGAGTTCGATGATCGCAGCGAAGGGACTACTATAAGGAGTATAAGAAGTGAAGGACCGATCTACAAAGGTTGTATTTCGTATTCATTTAGATGTTAATGTGTTTAACAAGCTAGTTTTCACCTAATAGTCTAGTAAAGATCTTGTTAAGGGTTGTTCGGCACGGCTAAAATTTTAACAGCGCATGGTTGATGCCTTGAAGAACCTTATTAGAGTGCCTAGTAACCCTACAGTGTGTATATCTTATGGACGTTATCCTTGCATTTCGTTGTCTTTGTATCGGCGCAGAATATTTAACTTTATGTGTTGTGTTTGTGAAATTTTAGGATCGCGAGCAGGGACTTCGGACGCTGCGAAGAAAGAGAAGCAGGTGCTCGGATTTACTTAGCTCGGGGTCATCTGTGAGTAGATTTAACATCTACAGGGGAGTCGCCTGCATTGCGTTATGCGTCTGGGCTGGATTATATGACATGATTATTAGTTACAAGTATTGCACATATAGAGATTGTGCATGAACTTCATTTCATATTATTACTTGTTGTGCTGGGACTTGTTCCCATTGGACACTGCACTATTATTGACGGTTCATGTTGCACGATCACTAATTGTATGCCACACTCTCCGTTGATAATTGCCATGACACGCACAATACATATACATACGTGATATTGTATTGGTTAGGGACATTGAGACAGGATCCCTATTTCCATTGTGTATGTGAGAGATAGCATACACATATACCTACATGCTTACACATAGGTATAGACACATATCTTGCTATAGCTACACATATACCTATAGGGTATTGTATCATTATTGACAGGTATATACACATATGAGATATAGCTACATGTACATTTTGCATACATACTTACATGTACACACATATACCTTGCTATAGCTACATGTTCACTCTTATATGAGGTTGCGTTGGATTTTGGAGAAATTGGGAACCACATGATATAGTTTAAAACTGGATTCGTTTAAAAGAGCGGTTTTCCCTTAATATGCTCATATTGTTGTTTTATGTTGCATATATAATATTTCATGGATTTACGCATTGAGATATGTATTTCATATGATGTGTTCTGGATGTTTTACTCCTGATGATATATATCAGTGGTATGGGACGCTGTTATATATATATATATATATATATATATATATATATATATATATATATATATATATATCAGTGGTATGGGACGTTGTTATATATGTACAATATATATCATCATAATGATCAATGCAAGTATTCTTATTCTTTACTTGATGTTTTCTGGATTTGAGGACCGTGGTAGTTCATGAAACTATGCATTGTTTGAAAAACCCGGTTTCTCTTGATATGATATTTCGATGCGTCCACCATGAGATTTCTCGGTTTTGAGACTTGTGTTAGAAACCCAATGCGAGGAGTGGAGTGGCCATTTGTGGGTACATGGTGAACCCGGTATAGTACCCCGGGGCAAGAAAGGTATGTCGATGGATTAGCCGATGAGCCTGGCAGGGGAGGTGCACTGCCTACCGGTGACAGTATTTAGACTCGGCGGTTATCTGGAGGATACCGACCGGAGTCATGAGATGGATTTAGGCCGACGCGTTCTGCCGAAGCCCGCAGGCCAATCCTGCAGACGGAGCCTATTATATGAGGATTTATTTGTCGATGATGGACAATAGTTTTCATGATGTTTTCGAGTGTCGATGTTGGACACTCGGGTTCCATGAGACTTACAGGATATGAGGGCCGATCTGAGGATGTGGTGCCTTTGGTATTGGGATTTATATTGTCTTGATGGACACTGGTCCTGCCACGATGAGGATTCCGTGAGGATGGCATGTTTTATCCCATACTCAGCATTTATTTGATATGCATTACTTCATGTATTAGTAGTACCTGATAGAGTACTTTTCATGACTGTTGCATATACATATTGCCATATTACTATCTGTTGCATATGATAGATTATCGCAGTACGTGCATACCTGCGATTACCTGCATATGTTATTTACTATTCACGAGTTGGCAACTCACCCCCGTTGTGCCTCAGTATTTTGCAGGTTGTCCCTCAGAGTAGTCGCGGCAGGGCTTCTTCTTATCATATCATCTTTTGCAGCGGATACCGCTACGGCTGACTGTGTGCAGTTTTGCTATAGGTGGGTTTTGCGGTTATCCAATGATGCTCATTTGTATATTCGTTGTATCTAGTACTCTCCATCTACTACTTCATGTATTGACTTAGAGACGAGATGTGAGGACGATATTGTATTTTATTTTGTGACTTTGGATGTCTTTATGCTGTTGTCACTTTATATCGTCCATTTTCTTCGCTACGGCGTCGTTTATCTATTGTGGTGATTGTTGCCGCCTTTGGGCGTGGATTAGCTCCCGTTGGGGATGCTTTACTTATATTATTTGTTGTACCCGTTTTCGAGGCTATATTTTACAATGAAGGTGCTGCCGAAATTTTTAAGGAAGTAAATTTGGACTTTAAAGAATTTTTACTTGAGATTCCCAAAAGCTTTTAAACAATGTTCTTATCACTTACTAGTTTTGATGGTTTAGATTGCTGGGTTTTTCGGCTTACTTGAATTGCGTTACGCCTGTAGACATTACGTGGTTTAAGTGCCGTCACGTGCCAAATTTTGGGTCGTGACAGTAAATACTGAGACTATAGCTCCTTTTTGGAAATCCGTTCGATAACTATCAATGCATGCAAAAATATATTCAGGTACTGTCCTCTGACTAGTCCTGCTCAGTACTAAAACAAATAGTAAATATCACAAAAACGTACTGCTCCATAAGAAATCAAACACAATAGTACATGTAACAATGCCACATGCTTCTGGTACGCACAGAAATCGAAATCACTGAATGTGCTATGCATGTGCACAAAACAAAATCTAAGTGAAACGGGTGTGCATGGAAACACCTGTCAAGGGCAACTAGTGTGCCTGAAAACAATATCAGGTGCATCTGATATGCACGAAAAATCCCGATTTAGTGCATCTAGTGTGCACCAAAATCGCATCAAATGCGCCAAGTATGCGCAAAAATCCATCTCAAGTGCATAAGGTGCACGAAAACAAATATCGAATATCACAATTGAAATCGATAGCATATAACAAAGCTCAATGCAAATCAGGTATACCGTGGTATATAATCTCACAACCACGTGCATCAGCGTGCACAAAATCGAAGGCACAAGTCAAATCACATACATGCCATAGGCATGAATCAAAACCAACCATCTCGAATGACATCAAATCGAAATTGAGTGCAACTGTGGTGGACGAAAACTCAATCATGCTAATAAATCGCACAAAAATACCGAAATCCAAAATAACGAACACGTGATATCCGAATCACCAAGTCCCAAATCGTAAACATTGTCATCGATATGTCATTCTTTCAAAGTCGAGAAGGTGTCGGTGCATCCAAAACTAGCAGAGCAAGATATCTACTTGCCTCATATTCATGGTCTGGCGCCTTGTGCCCTTAGGCTCTCATCTCTCACTGCGAATTGCTAGTTACATAGCTCTTCGGCTCAACGGCCCAATATGGAATGATGACGGAAAAAGTACTCTAAGGATATCTGGCCAACTATCATAGTCACTCGTAACATATCTCGTCGACGATGCCGAACTCTGGCCTACTGGGTGTGCGTAAAACGACCGATCCTAGGTCCAAGTCTTCTCGTTTAGCATCTCCAGAAAGATTCTGTCGGGGTCTCTCCAAATCTTGTTTCTGCCGAACTGCCTAAAATTTATCACCCTTTACTAAATCTATTTCTTGTTTCCTGAACGGCTGCATACTCATCACGACTCCTCTGGAAGATATATCAATATACAATGCCTCTGCATGTGTATCATATCTCTGATGTCAGCGGGGTGGAACGTCATCTCATCAAGATCTCGTACGAACCTCTTACTCCACTTTTCTCTAATGACGACTGATTCGGACTCGTCTCTTCGTGGCTACATGGACTGCGCTCCAATAGCTATACTCATATCTGGAGTCTCCCAAGCAATGTATCCCATCACATGATATTCGAACGGCGTCGAACTTTTCGATCGATTCATCAAGTTCCATAATCCCCCAAGAGCTCAACATCATGAGTACAGTTTAATAATATCCAGTACATGCCACGGTACCTATGGACCAACCGTAGAAGGGCAAATCCAAGCCTCATTAATGGTACCGTGGAACTGTTGCAAACCCTAAGGTTCAAAAGCGTTCCCATGGTCATTATATCGAGTTAGGGTTTCATTCTTCTAGAGGGTCCACGGAATTACTTGCATGTTTTTCCGAATACTTTAAACTTGGAAAATGGGTTTCTAACATTCGATCGTTTTCCTTCGACTCCCAACGTACCTGCGTAAATACTTCTCTAGCTGGAATCAATCAATCTGATGATCTCGCATCGGGGTGTGCAAACGAACCACATGTCCTAGTCATTCATCCTTGGGTGACGAGCGATCTTCTATCATATTTCTAAGTACAACTCGTGCTGCAACAACTCCAAACATCTGGGGCAATATCTTGTCATTCGTAGCAACAGCTGGCTCATTCGTCCACACGCTGAACAGTGACTCAATCCTCAAGAATAGGCAATACATTAACGGTCATCACATTCTAGCCGGCCTTTATCAGTGGTCCAATCCTCCGGTGCTGATCCGCACGTTCGAGAAATCTTTGTAAAAGCAATCCATCAAACACTCATGGCGTGAAAACATAATAAAACGACACACCTATGCAGTCGTGTATCACTGGAATACATCTTAGTCAGTCCTCGTCCATGACGAGCTCGTGCTGACCGCAACTCTAGCCGCAGCTCTCTCTGCCTAAGTAATCGTGGTAACAAACCACCAACCGATATCGATGAGGATAGATCATAGGAACGAATATAATACTGTGCAAAGAAATGTACAAATTAAAGCTTCTTAAGCGGAGTAGCGTATCATAAGTATGCCGCGGAACATACACACGGTACGTCACTCTACTTAATTCACCTACTCCATCAACCATGGTCAACCTAGTGTTAGGTCCACGTTACCCACCCCGGTTCTTTCGGGGAGGCGAAATAGGTAAAAATTAAAATTTTCTCACAAGGTAACATGGACCATCCATGAAAGATCTTTGTTAAACAAAAACTAACAAATTAACTACAAGTTCTAGCTACTATGTAGAAAGGTTATACCTAGATCTTGAACTCCTTCTCTTCTTGTTGTGGTTCTCCTTCTTGCTTGCTCCTTGTAGTGGCGTAGACGGCTCCTCCTCCTTGTCTTCCCTTTGCCGAAGATAGATCCACCCGAGGGCCTCTACCTTGAGCTCCTACCTCAACCAAGAGGTCACTAGAATGCTTGGTTTGCTAGACAAAGAACCCTAGAAAGAGTAGAGAGATGTTTTGATGGTTTTGTCTCAAGAGCTTTTGATTTTCAACACATGAAAGATTAAAGCTTTGAGAGGAAGAGCGAGAGCTCAAGAACATGAGAGAGAAAGAGCAAGAGAGAATGAGAATAGAATTCTACAACCATGCTCAAATATTAGTGAATTATGAAATAATAACAATGATTAAAGAAATTGTGATGGTTCATTTGGAATGACCATTATCATTTCACATTAAATGAATTTTGCAAGAATCAAGAAGCATCTTTCATGTGAAATGATGATGGTCAAATTGTCAATATATGTCAACCGGTCAACCAAAGTCAAAAAGTCAACATAAGTCAAATGGTCAACTTAACCATGGCACAATTATTTTTAATTAATATCATTAATCATATTTCTCATTTTCATTAGGGTTTGGAAAAAGTCAATGGTCAACAACCTTAATGAGAATCCTCTGCCTCTGAAAACTGTGCATACACACCCGCATCCGTGTTCCGAGGAACACGAATACAATGAGACAAAACCAATCCCAAAACAAATACTAGGATCTGGCTTAAACCAAAGCCCGCTAGTAATAACTGCCCGGACACCAAACGTGCATAAGTGCGCGGATGTGAACGAACCCCGTCGCAAAACCATGCGACCTTTACTCTGTTTTGCTCAAAGGCGAATAACCCTCTGTGTGGGACTCTAAAGACTCGACACTACGCTGGCAGTGGGTTTAACCAAAGGCTGCAAGCGGTACTAGCTGTACGTAATGATCCCCAGGTAGATGCCGATAAGAAGACTGATGAGGCGAACCCATCCGAACTCCTACTGAACCTGGATGTGACAATCTCCGTACAGTCCGGTCTGTTCGTCTGAGAGTATCGCATGGCGGGCCTAGGGGGCGGTAAACATCAGTCCCCTAATAGTGGTACAACTCGTGTCGGAGTGTAGCCCAGAACACCCTGAGAAACTACTGGAAACACTACCAGTAATTCTCGCTTGCCTTGGCCAGGGACGACTATGTGTAATGGCTTTCCTAGACACAGCGCGATATCAACTCCCAATACCGGGAGAGACGAATCCTGTCTAACCGTCACTGCCTCCAAGTGCTTCGGGACTGCACCCAACTACAACCTGTTTGCACGACTCAATAGAGCCGTGGTAGGGTAGTAATCTAAGAACAGTGGGAACACACTTGAGGCGAAGTGACAGTGTCAAGTCAACGGACTAAGCTGTACTCATGTCACCTGGGAACTGTTAACTGATGATAGGTATAATACCAACCAACAGTTCCCGACGAGTCCTGTCCAGTGTACTCGTAACCTAACGAGCACCTGCATACTATCTCCAGTACGACGTACTAATGGCTGTGGGACAGACCATCTCCCCTGCTGGGACGAGAAGCGTATGCACCAGTCTACTCTGGAGTATCGATGCCCTGTCTCGATAATCCTACGACTAGGGACCAAAATAAGGATGTGCTTATAGACAAACCAGCCCCCACTAGTGTGATCGCCATCACAACACCGGTAGTCATGCAAGGATCCTAAGGGCTCCATCAATATGTTTTTAGCGATATGTTAAAAGAAACATATACACATATTAAGATAGAAACAAACCAAGTAGCATACTACTATATCGAGCAAGACTGTCGTAAACCCGTATATATATCCCAAGCCTCCAAAATGTATTATACAAACTAGTACTATACAATAATGGCCTCTATGGCATACATATCCAACAATCTCCCACTTCCACTAAAGGCCGGTAATTGGAGTACCGCATACCCAACGTCTGCACTAAGGCCACCTGCTGGCGTACCGCATACCCAATAGCTCAAAAAGTCACTCGAACAGTGTTTGAGGGAGGGCCTTTGTGAATGGATCCGCCGTGTTGTCTTTTGTGTCCACTCTCCCTACCTCGATCTCCTGGCGATCAATGATCTCCCTGATCAGGTGATACCGCCTTAAGATGTGTCTGGATTTCTGATGGGACCTTGGTTCCTTTGCTAAAGCTATAGCCCCATTGTTATCGCAATACAAAGGTATTGGGTCAACAATGGATGGAACCACCTGAAGTTCACTAATGAACTTCTTCATCCAGACTGCCTCTTTTGCGGCATCGCTTGCAGCAATGTATTCAGCCTCCATCGTCGAGTCTGCGACGGTATCATGTTTGGAACTCCTCCAACACACCGCCCCTCCGTTGAGGGTAAACACAAAACCCGAGACAAACTTGATGTCATCTTTATCACTCTGGAAGCTTGAATCGGTAAAGGACTCGACCCTGAGGTCTCCATTACCGTAAACCAGGAACATACCCTTAGTCCTTCTCAGGTACTTGAGAATGTTCTTCACTGCCGTCTAGTGGTCCTCACCTGAGCCTGACTGATACCGGCTCACCACGCTCGGCGCATAAGCTACATCTGGTCTTGTACATAGCATCACATACATTATAGATCCTACCGCCGAAGCGTAGGGTATAGTGCTCATGCGAACCCTCTCCTCGTCAGTCATAGGAGACATTTTCTTGGAGAGGGTGATTCCGTGCAATGCGGGTATATTACCGTGCTTGGAATCTTCCATACTAAATCTCTTTAGTACGGTCTCTATGTACCTGGACTGCGAAAGTCCCAGTAGTCTCTTGGATCTATCTCTATAGATCTTGATCCCCAGAATGTACGAGGCATCACCCAGGTCCTTCATGGAGAACCGTTGTGACAAGAATAGCTTGACCGATTGTAGCATAGTAATGTCATTTCCTATTAAAAGAATGTCGTCCACGTACAAGAATAGGAACACGACAGTTCGTCCTACATTTTTCTTATAGACACAAGGTTCATCTTCGTTCTTGATGAAATCAAATTCCTTGATTGCCTCATCAAAATAGATGTTCCAGCTCCGCGATGTTCTGGCTGATCCATGTAAACGCACTCTTCCAAACAGCCGTTTAGAAAATCCATTTTTACGTCCATCTGCCAGATTTCATAGTCATGGAAGGCAGCAATAGCAAGTAGGATCCGAATGGATTTGTGTATAGCCACTGGAGAAAAAGTTTCATCATAGTCCACACCAGGTCTTTGACGAAAACCTTTTGCAACGAGTCTAGGCTTATAGGTTTCCACCTGCCCATCTACACCAAGTTTCCTTTTGTAGATCCATTTGCATCCAACGGGTTTTACCTTAGGTGGAGCAATATCCAAGGTCCACACTTTATTGGTGTACATGGACTCCATTTCGGATTGCATAGCATCCAGCCACTTATCAGAGTCCCTACTGATAATGGCCTGCCTGAAACTGGTAGGGTCATCTTCTTCCAAGATGCAATCCTCTCGATCCCCGTCTATGAGAAAACCGTAGTATCTCTAGGGCGGATGAGAAATCCTACCAGATCTACGGAGTGGCTGAGGTTCGTCTGGGGTTATTGAATCCTGAGGTTCTGTCAAATCTTCAGTTTCATTTTGTGGTCGCTGAATTTCTTCCAATTCTACCGTGCTACCACTAATTTCTTTTGCAAGAAACTCTGTTTCTAAGAAAACGGCATGCTGAGCAACAAACACCTTACGTTCCTCGGTGTGGTAGAACAGATATCCATAACCATTCTTTGGATATCCCACAAACTTACATAAAACTGACCGTGCCTCTAGCTTATCTGGTTTATGCTTTTTAACATAAGCCGGACAACCCCATATCTTAAATCTTTTAAGATATGGCCTTTTTCTATTCCATATCTCAAATGGAGTCTTAGGCACTGATTTTGACGGAACATCATTCAATAGATATGCTGCTGTTAAAAGCGCATGTCCCCAAAATGAAAGAGGCAACTCGGCACTACTCATCATGGAGCAAACCATATCCAATAGGGTATGATTCCTCCGCTCCGATACACCGTTGTGCTGTGGTGTATAAGGAGGAGTAAGCTGAGAGAGAATTCTATTCTCTTTTAAGTAATCTAGGAATTCCGTGCTTAAATACTCCCCTCCCCTATCCGATCGGAGGATCTTGATACTTTTGCCAGTTTGGTTCTTTACTTCATTTCTGAATTCCTTGAATTTCTCAAAAGCTTCAGATTTGTGTTTCATCAGATACACATATCCGAACCTAGAGAGATCGTCAGTGAATGTGATGAAGTACGAGAACCCACCCCTTGCATGTATAGACATCGGACCACATACATCACTGTGTATGAGTCCCAAGTGCTCTGTTGCTTTTTCTCCATGTCCGGTGAACGGAGATTTGGTCATCTTTCCTTTGAGACAAGACTGACAAGTTTCTTAAGATGAAAACTCGAACGTATTCAAGAGTGCATCTTTATGCAACTTACTTAGCCTTTTCTCTCCGATATGACCAAGTCTACAATGCCACGAGTAGGATTCATTCGTATCTGAACTCTTCCTCTTGCGTGTGTTTTGTACATTGAGAACTGTATTCTGATTTAGAACATAGATACCATTACACAGTGTACCTTCTGCAACCAGTACCTTATGAAGGTAAATGTTCATGATATTTCTATCAAGAACAAAGTTATATCCATCTTTATTAAGTAAAGATACTGATATTATATTGCAAACCATGGAAGGTACATAGTAGCAATCGTTCAAAATCATAGTATTGCTATTTGGCAACACTAGGTGATATTCACCGACGGCTGCAGCATTAACTTGTGCTCCGTTCGCTACCCTGAGCGACATAACACTAGGTACAACTTTCCTACTTTTTCTCAGTCCCTGCAATAGATTACAGATATGAGATCCTGATCCGGTGTCAAGTACCCAGGAGGTAGGGCTGACCATAAAGCAATTCTCAATTACAAGAACACCTGAAGTAGATGCAAAACTATGCTTCTTCTTCAACTGGGTATCCTTGGAATCCATACAATCCTCTTTTCCTTGCTCATACTTGTGACTGTTGTCACAAGTTAGAGCCGAACCGACGTTCCCCAGCCCCGAATAAGAATTCGGATCGGTCAAGCGATACATTTTATTATCTTGATTAGGGCGTGAAATGGTTGCTACCTGGAGAGAGAGAGAAAAGAAACACTCAGCGTGCGATCTTGCAAGATTAGATTGGTTTATTAATTTATCTAACCAGGATGGCTCCCACTGTTTCCTCAAATTCTTCTTCAAAACTTTAAAAGAAGAACTAGTCAGGATTAATCGCACGTCACAATACTTGCTTAACCTTTCAGCCAGGCTAGTGTTGGTACTTCGAGGGAGGTTTTCCAACGCTTTCGCGAAATTCCTTAATTATATAACCTCTTTTCCCTGGAGGCGTAGCCCCGCTAACACCGTTCTAAACACCTACTTGGTTTATAGAATTAATTGTTAAGTGAAATAATCTCCCGAGAGTAATCCAACTCATCAGTGGGATCGGGATCCAACTATCATTGTGTGATGACCTAGATGGATCCACTCTAGCCACCACACTCCAGAAGGTATGCTAAATCTGCATGTTTCAGTTTCTTTAGAAACTCCCTATGTGGATTTTTGCCCCTAACGGTTTATGACCTTGACTAGGTCAACAAACCATAAACCACTAGTCAAGTTCTACCCGTCATTATCTTGATTGCATTAAACCCACCCGTACGTGCCCTTGACTAGGTCAACAAGGCCGCACAACTGTCCTAACCAATCACATTTGCAATGTACAGAAAAATATCACTTATCTACCGTTCACTACGCCTTGACTAGGTCAACAAACATAGCACGAATACTAAATAATACCAATCCGAAATAACGGAGGGCTACGGCTGGGTTTTTGGCGAAAAACCCGTTAACGTAATGAACTTGATATCGTTGAAGGAACCAGATTGCCCTTTTTTTTAAAATATAGTGGCGAAAACTTTTGCTAAAGAGGTCACTCCCCGTGAAGGGATCTCGGCTCTTTCCTCGTCGAATGAGGTGCAGGATATTCCAAACTGAATACCTCGACAAAAAGCAAGAATAATCGACTATAGTGAAGTTATTACCCTGATGCAAACTTTTGTCAAAGGGGTCACTCCCGATGAAGGGATCTCGGCCCTTTCCTCGTCGAATGAGGTGCTGGGCATTTATAACCGAATACCTCTGTGCAAAACAAAAGAGAACGTCCTTGCAATAACAGATTTTTGAAAATTGTTCTAACAACGTCTTTTAGGTTTGTTTTTCTTTGCATTAATATAATGCATCCCATCAGTTAATCCTACCATTGCAGAAAACAACGAAAATATGACGTACGCTTATGCCATCCGCATTCGCCACGGGGCCCCGTCATCACCCGTTAGGTTACTTAACTAACGACAGAACGAGGGATGGACTAGCGCGGATGCAAAACATAAGCAACGCCTACTAGATATCATATATATATATATATATATATATATATATACATTCGTCAGATGCAATGATAGCCATTCCAGATCACAGATGAACACATTGGATATAATAGGAATCCGCGTTTCGTTCAAGCCTGTAACGTAAGACGGATTACATGGTCGCGATGAATAGCCAAACCCCACCCTAGACCCCTACGGGTGCGGCAAACTACCCGCCAAGTACCCGAAGTGAAGCAACCTCCCTCAACAACGTGAGTAGGCCACTCGGCACTTTAAAGTACCCGGTAGTTTATGCACCCCACCTTGGGTCTATCCTAAGAGCAAAAACAGTAAAAGAAATAATATACAATGGCGGCTACAATCTCATCCCGGATGTGCGGCCATAAAAAAAATATTACATCAATTTACATATTACATCAAATGAAAGATAAATAAACTCTCATCTCACAAACCCCGGCTATTCATCCGTGACAATCCAACAAGTTCATATACACAATCCAACAACATTACAGATCACAGATATGCACAACCCCCACTTATCGACGTATAGCGATTAGTCGACGTTCAGTGCATGTAAGTCCACGGTAGCGCCCCGGCCGTCTAACAGACGCCAAATGCGGAACAAAAACTTTTTACAACTGGCGCTATCGTGTACTATAACCCGGATCTGCCATTAAAGCTAAACTAACAAATTACAAAGTGGGTAGAAGAGTTATACCGAACGATCCGAGTCCTTCGGTCTTCAACCATCATCCCTCGCTTTGTTGCGGCTGCTCCGATCTCCTGAATCTCCGGTCTCGTCGTCCAGGTGGCACCATGTCGACGGATCTTTAAACGGGCTCCCGCCTCTGAACCGAGGCAACTCGGTCGTCAAGTTTTCTAAAAGAGACGACCAAGATGTTGTAGAGAATGAGTAGAACACTTTGTCTCGTTACGTCCAAGGCTATGGACGAACGGTTAATGAAGTTGCCTTTTGGATCGAATGGAAAAGAGAAATCGATCACATCTAATTTCTATATACCAAAACTTATATCTTTTTTTCAAATAACAACCATCCTCTCCACCAAATGAATGGCCGGCCATGATATAGGAAAAGGGGGGTGAGTGTAGGAGTTAGGAGGTGACCATAACAATGAAGCTTATCATGACTCACTAATGACACCATGTATGAACACATTAAAAGCAAAGGATGAATCATTAAGCTTAGTCACACTTGCATTAAATGAACATTTAAAGCAACCATGAGTCACTAATCCTAGTCACCTCTTCTAGAAGCTTCCACACTCATCTCAAGAAAAGATAAGTCCGCATTTAACCGAATGTTAAATACGGCTGATAGAAAACTGGAAACTGGTAACTTCCAAAAGTGATCCTGAAACGAATTTCAGGATAACCCCGTATCAGTATAAACATACCCATATTTGTATTACGACCGAATACAAATGCAACTGAGACAAAGATATTATATGTATACAGTATAATACTGGGTTCCGGCTTAAACCAAAGCCTACCAGTATTATCTGTCCGAAAATGGACACGTGCGAAAACGCACGTGCATTTTCCGAACCTTGCCATAAACCTATATGGCCTCTACAACGTTTCGCCCGAACTTGGGAAAGTGTCTGTAGGGGACTCTAATGACTCATCAACACACTGGCACAGGGTATAACCTCTAGCACGTCAGAGGTACAAGCTGTACGTAACGGTTTGCCTATGTATTGATTGGAAGGGAAGCTGACGAGCGAACTCATCCATAAACCCTACTGAGCCTAACAGTGACAATATACATACAGTCCGGTCCGTTCGTCTATGAGTATCGCATATCGGCCTAAGGGCTGGTAACGTCAGACCCCCAATAGCAGTATAAGTCGTGTCAGAGAGTGGCCCAGAACACCCTGAGATACTACTGGAGTACCTACCAGTAAATCTCCTGCCTCGGCCGAGAGCTTTGTGTAATGGCTCTCCTAGACACAGCGCGTTCTCACCCATAATACCGGGAGAGACGAATCCCCTGCCGATCCGCTCACTTGCCTCCATGTGGCTCGGGACTGTACCCAAAAAAGACCTGTTTGCACGACTCCTTTGAGCCGTGGTAGGGTAGAAATCAAAGCACAGTGGGAACTCACACGAGACAAATGACGACCTCAGGTCGATGAACTAACCTGTACACATGTCACCAGGGAACTGCTATCTGACGATATGTATAATACCAACTAGCATGTTCCCGGCGAGTCCTGTCCGGTGTACTCATAACCTAATGAGCACCTGTATACATCTTAGGTGATCCTACTGACACCAATGGCTTGAGAGACCGGCCATCTCCCCTCGTCGGGGTCTCGACTGTATACACTAGTCTACTCTGGAGTATCGATGCCCTGTCTTGAAACTCCCACGACTAGGGACACTTCAAGGATGTGCTTACAGACCCCAGCTCCCACGTATATAATCGCCATCATACTGCTGGTAGTCGAGCAAGAATCCTATGGGCTCTATCATCATGCAATAGTGAACTAAAGCATGTATACGATGATAAAGACAAACCAGATAGCATACTATCATCTCGAGCAAGACTGTCATATCGGTATAGGTCCTGCCTCAATCATTGCAATCACGTACCTGCGATCCAATAATTGACTTTTAGGGCACTATCTCCAACAATCTCCCACTTGCACTTAAGGCTAATTATTGCGATGTCCCATACTCACAGCCCGTGTGATACTGAACATCCAACTCCTCTACTAATCAGTTTCACAAAGCTAGTTTTGTAAAACTCTTGTGTTCGAGAAATAGCCTCAGTGAGTGGATCCGCCCTGATGGTTCTTTCGATATCTCTCTAAATCTCAAGTTCGCGGAGAAAGCCATCTCCCGAATCGAGTAATACCTGTCTTAGAATATGTCTGGATGTTTGATGGGACCTAGTTCATAAATGAACTTCAAACCCAAACTTCTTAGACTGTATCGATCACTGAACCTAATCAGTATCCAGCACCATGCCTCCCACAGTATCCTCTTGGACCACCTGTCCAAAATACTGTCCCTCGACTAGGGAAAAATATAACTCTGACAATCACTTTGTCATCCATGTCACTTTTGAAGCCTGGAATGATAACCGTCTCCCGAAGGAGGCCGCCGTTATCAAATCCGTAGAACATGCACTTATGTTCTAAAACTGCTTCCTTATGTTTTTCCAGGATTGGATTAATATAAACTTATCGCATCTAGTGCAAAAGCAACATCTGGTGTGGTACTTGACATCTCACGATTGACTCAATTGCCTAAGCAAGTGATCTGCCAATCATGCACTTCCCTCTCTCCTTTAGTCTCTAAGACACCTTTAGAGAGGGTGACTCCATCACCTGCAGGTACACCACCATGCCAGGAGTCATCTATTCTAAATACTATTAGAATACTGTCAAAGTACCCATATTGGGAAACTACCCAAATCTAGATCTAATACCATAGATCTAGTAACCAGAATGTCTGATATTATATCCATATCCTGTCTGGAGAAACAACTGTGTGACGACCACAGTACAACCGATCGTAGTATAGGAATTTTACTTCCTACTCTGTGTATGTCATTCAAATACCAGGACATCACACCCTACTACCTTCTTAACAGATCCATCCCCTATTCTGATGAAGTCAAACCTATGACTGTTACATCAAAATTAGATGATCTAATTTCCGCTATATCTGCTTAAGTCTATAAATAGACATAAGCTACTTGCCCACTATGCTTCCGCTGCTCTCACTGACTATGACAACCCTCTGGCAGAATAATATCTACGTACACTTCTAAAGCATGTTTAGAACGACGTTATACTTATCCTCTTGCCGGGTCTCATAGTCTGGAACAACAGTAGTGTCAAGTCTGGGTAAACTAGAACCTCCCTATCACCGTCTTTGAGGCTACTGGAGTACCTCTCGGGTGCCTGAGGTTACCCACTATTTCTGCGGAGTGGCTAATGGAATGTCAAACCTGATTGAATATATAGGTCCTATTAATTTTTCCGTAATCGTTTGCGGTTCTGGAATCACTTCCAGTTCTACCATACTCCCACTACTGTTTTATGAAAAATCCATTTTGCTAAAACTGTGGCGAGTCAAGAACAATATCACTATTGATCTTCCAGATGGTAGAAAAGTCAACCCTCGTCGAAGCCAGGGTCAACCCACAAACTTCCATTACAGAAACGTGCCTTGAGTTATCCAGTGTCTGGTTTTAAGCGTAAGTTGGACAACTCCCCGTGCCTTAACATCGTTAAGATATGAACCAATCTATATACAATATAGAAATAGAGGCTCTAATTTAATTGGAACCAAATTCAAATCATGCAACTGTCTCCAGTGCATATCAACTTAATGGAGAAAAGCTAATCAGCATTACTCAACTTAGGAATCCATCTAATTATGAGTAACCTGAAAGAGAAACAAGTTTCTCAAAACCATTACTATTATCTGAATACCAATCACAAGAATCTACATTTTCGATCTCTATGAAGAATCCCGATACTTGCGATACCTGGTTCTCTACTTTATTCTTATACCCACAACTTCTCAAAACTTAGACATTGTATTTCTACGAAACACTTGTCTAAATACTAGAGAAGTCATAAGTAAACAGACCATAGTACGAGGACCTACCCCTTTGTCCTGATGGACACTGGACAACATACAATACTCTGTATAAGTCCACTGAGTTGAATAACTCAAAACCTGTGCATCGTAGGTTGAAAACTGTACCCTTGCGATTTCCTCAAATATCACTAATTACAACGAATTCCGATATAATGAGGATGATCACCTAATTCCCAATAACTTACTCCCACTCATCATCTGTAAAACCATACAGATGTGATAAACTCACCTGGTAAATTCATACCCTGGAGTAAGCATCTAATCGGGAAATCAATTTTCTTTTAACAATGTATAGTGTAACTGAAACATGAAAATGTTTCGTACGGGTATCCTGGTATTCCTAGTAATGCCTCTTCCATAATCCTATTCATGACTGTAACCGTATATTTCTTTGCCATCTCTCCAAATCCCTTTATTTGTCTTTAGTCGTTACCTTCTGTACACCTTCGTTAGGCTAAATGGTTGTCTTCCTTCCCTACCGTTCGACACCAGCCTATGGTTTGGAAGAAGACTATCCAGTAAGCATAGGTGTACTCTCCTAATCCTAGGAGTACTCGTAACTTGAGAGAAGGTGATGATAAAAGACAACTGAATAATACCTTATTCTTTTTCTCCCGAACTGGAAAAAAGCAAAGGTGAAATAGGAGTGGCGATGAAGTACGTGGTTTAGTCGTGAATGATAACAGTCGCAATTTACTCTGCTATCTTTCTAATCTCTTCATTTTGTCTTTACATATTACCTTCTGCACACCCTACTTAGGCTAATTGGTTTTCTTCATTCCCTACCTTTCGGCACCAGCCTATGGCTTGGAATAAGACTATCCAATAAGCGTAATAGGTGGACTCTCCTAAACTAAGGAGCCTTCTCAACCTGAGAGAAGGTGATAATAAAAGACAACTGAATAAACCAATTCTATTTCTCCTGAACCTGGATCCATCCTCGAAGAAGTCCCTCCGAGTTCGTATATAACCATACGATGGATCTATCCAATGGAAGTGGATGTCCGTAGTAATACGGGGTGTTCTGAGAAATACAAAGGGTAAAAGAAGGAGCGGCAATGACTTATGCAACTATAAACAATCCAAAGGCCAGTATTTTAAGAAGGTTCGGTCAACTTGGTCACTGAATCATAGTCTAGGGTCGGTCAAAGGTCGCTGTCAAAGAGAGAGAGAAAAGAAACACTCTGCGTGCACTCTAACCTAGATCAGAATGGTTATCACTTTATGTAATCAGAAAACCTCCCACTGTTATCTCAAATTCTCCTCCAAACCTAAAGAAGAATTAGTCGGGATCACCCGAAGAGTAAACCAACTCATCAGTGAGAATCGGGATCCAACTATCATCGCATGATAACTTGATGGAAGCCACTCAAGTTATCACACTCCAGAAGGTATGCGCATGCCTGGCAAGTTTCCTGTATGTTTGAAACTCCCGATGTTATTTTTTCCCCATGCTCTTATAACCTTGGCGAAGGTCAAAATGTCATAAGTCACATGTCAAGTTCTATCCATCATTATCCAGGTTAATTTGAACCCACCCGCACATGCCCTTGGCGAAGGTCAAAATGGCAAAACGACTGTCCCAAACCAACTCATATATCTATGCAACAAATGAATACCCAGCAGCTACCAAACACTATGCCTTGGCGAAGGTCAAAATACATAGCTTGAATACTACTGAATACCCAAAAGAAATGACGGAGGGCTACGGCTGGTTTTTGGCAAAAAACCTTTAACGTAATGAACTTGATCTCGTTGAAGGAACCTGATAGCTTTTTATAAAAATATAGTGGCGAAAACGTTTTGCTAAAGAGGTTACTCCCGGTGAAGGGATCTCGGCTCTTTCCTCGTGGAATAAGGTGCAGCATATTCCAACTGAATACCGCTATGTAAAGCAACTTGTAATCGACTATATTGAAGTTATTACCCTGACGTAAACTTCTGCCCAAGGGGTCACTCCCGGTGAAGGGATCTCGGCCCTTGCCTCATCGAATGAGGTGCCGGATATTCTAAACTGAATATCACTATGCAAAACAAAAGGAAATATCTTCGTAATAACACTTTTTTTTAAAAATTTGTTCCAACAACATCAAATATAGGTTTGTTTTATCCCTGCATTGATAAGAATCAATGCAGTCCCATCAATCAATCACACCAGAAAAGAACGAAAATAAAATGTACGTATATGCCATCCGCATTCGCCACTGGGTCCCGTCATCACCCGTTAGGTTACTTAACTAACGACAGAGCGGGGGCTAGACTAGCGCGGGTGTAAAACATATACAACATCTAATAGTATATATACCAATATACAATAATCGCTCCAGGCGTGATAATATGCAACATTACAGAAAATTAATAAGCATCACATAACAATACAGATAATCTGGGATCCCCGGGTTTCACAGAGTCGCTGCTGAAACCCGACGTTCCCCTGGTCGTGTGGATAGCCTGTGCAATGAAACCTAGACCCCTACGGGTGCGGCAAGTTACCCGCCAAAACCTGAAGCGAGGTAGTCCCCCACAACATAGTGAATGGAACACCCGGCACTTCACGGAATCCGGTAAATTGAGCACCCCTTCTTGGGTCAACCTGTACCCCCTACAAGTGCGGCGATCAGTCTGCCAATTCTAGAGTGAGGTCCCTCTTCCTCTCAATGCCATGAGATACGGACTCGTTGCCCTCCAGAACCCGGCTATCCGTGCACTCCGTCGCGGGATAAACCTAGTGCAGAAATAAAAATATGTACAACGGGTATATCGACCTCAACCCGGTCGTGCCCCAAAAGAATATTATACAACAGGCAGTGACGGCAGTCCACATGTTGGACGCTCACCCCGCAATATCAAATGTACAAATAAATCCAAACTGCACTATCATTGCACACTGCTATCCACCACGACAAATCCGCAACATTACAGCACAACACAGAACATCAACGCGGATGTCACGTTCGCAAACCCGTCTAAAAGAACTATAGCCATTAGACGCGGTTTACCGATCAAATGACATTCCCGGTCGGAGATATAAAGTAAGTACTGCAAACTAACAAGTTCAAAATTTCGATCGACCAAATTTTCCAAAGTGGGCCCCACGTACATCTGCTGTACAGTAACAAAATCTGGGCCCAAAAGAACTATACCAAAAACCACATTTTCCAAAAAGAAGCGCTCTGTGAAAAATTGATGCACTGTTCCTACTAAAGCACCGCGGTTCCGCGGTCAAACCCTAGGTTTGACCACGGATCCACGGTTCTCTTGTGGGATCACGTGCCCAATTTTCATCCATATGCTTAAAACACCCTGCTTAATATTCTGTGATATGTAAAATTATTTTTAGACCCTGTTTAAAATCGACAGAAACTTAAGCACTTGAAAATTGTGATTTCGGAAATTCCGTTCGATCAACCTTTTAAACGCGTTAGCACAAGTTAGTATAGCTTAATAGTGAGGCTCTGATACCATTGTAAGTCCACGGTAGCGCCCCGGCCGTCTGACAGACGCCAAATGCAGAACAAAAACTTTTTACAATTGGCGCTATCGCGTACTATAACCCGGATCTGCCATTAAAGCAAAACTAACAAACTACAAAGTGGGTAGAAGAGTTATACCGAACGATCCGAGTCCTTCGGTCTTCAACCATCATCCCACGCTTTGTTGCGGCTGCTCCGATCTCCTGAATCTCCGGTCTCGTCGTCCAGGTGGCACCACGTCGACGGATCTTTAAACGGGCTCCCGCCTATGAACCGAGGCAACTCGGTCGTCAAGTTTGCTAAAAGAGGCGAACAAGATGTTGTAGAGAATGAGTAGAACACTTTGTCTCATTACGTCCAAGGCTATGGACGAACGGTTAATGAAGTTGCCTTTTGGATCGAATGGAAAAGAGAAATCGATCACATCTAATTTCTATATACCAAAACTAATATATTTTTTTCAAATAACAACCATCCTCTCCACCAAATGAATGGCCGGCCATGATATAGGCAAAGGGGGGGTGAGTGTAGGAGCTAGGAGGTGACCACAACAATGAAGCTTATCATGACTCACTAATGACACCAAGTATGAACACATTAAAAGCAAAGAATGAATCATTAAGCTTAGTTACACTTGCATTAAATGAACATTTAAAGCAACCATGAGTCACTAATCCTAGTCACCTCTTCTAGAAGCTTCCACACTCATCTCAAGAAAAGATAAGTCCGCATTTAACCGAATGTTAAATACGGCTGATAGAAAACTGGAAACTGGCAACTTCCAAAAGTGATCCTGAAACGAATTTCAGGATAACCCCGTATCAGTATAAACATACCCACATTTGTATTACGACCGAATACAAATGCAACTGAGACAAAGATATTATATCTACACAGTATAATACTGGGTTCCGGCTTAAACCAAAGCCTACCAGTATTATCTGTCTGAAAATGGACACGTGCGAAAACGCACGTGCATTTTCCGAACCTTTCCATAAACCCATATGGCATCTACAACGTTTCGCCCGAACTTGGGAATGTGTCTGTGGGGGACTCTAATGACTCATCAGCACACTGGCACTGGGTATAATCTCTAGCACGTCAGAGGTACAAGCTGTACGTAACGGTTTGCCTATGTATTGATTGGAAGGGAAGCTGACGAGCGAACTCATCCATAAACCCTACTGAGCCTAACAGTGACAATATACATACAATCCGGTCCGTTCGTCTATGAGTATCGCATATCGGCCTAGGGGCTGGTAACGTTAGACCCCTAATAGCAGTATAAGTCGTGTCAGAGAGTGGCCCAGAACACGCTGAGATACTACTGGAGTACCTACCAGTAAATCTCCTGCCTCGGCCAAGGGCTTTGTGTAATGGCTCTCCTAGACACAGCGCGATCTCACCCCCAATACCGGGAGAGACGAATCTCCTGCCGATCCGCTCACTTGCCTCCATGTGGCTCGGGACTGTACCCAAAAAAGACCTGTTTGCACGACTCCTTTGAGCCGTGGTAGGGTAGAAATCAAAGCACAGTGGGAACTCACACGAGACAAATGACGACCTCAGGTCGATGAACTAACCTGTACACATGTCACCAGGGAACTGCTATCTGACGATATGTATAATACCAACTAGCATGTTCTCGGCGAGTCCTGTCCGGTGTACTCATAACCTAATGAGCACCTGTATACATCTTAGGTGATCCTACTGACACCAATGGCTTGTGAGACCGGCCATCGCCCCTCGTCGGGGTCTCGACTGTATACACTAGTCTACTCTGGAGTATCGATGCCCTGTCTCGAAACTCCCACGACTAGGGACACTTCAAGGATGTGCTTACAGACCCCAGCTCCCACGTATATGATCTCCATCATACTGCTGGTAGTCGAGCAAGAATCCTATGGGCTCTATCATCATGAAATAGTGAACTAAAGCATGTATACGATGACAAAGACAAACCAGATAGCATACTATCATCTCGAGCAAGACTGTCATATTGGTATAGGTCCTGCCTCAATCATTGCAATCATGTACCTGCGATCCAATAATTGACTTTTAGGGCACTATCTCCAACAGTGCATATATCACATTACAGATATAACCATTTAGCAAAAGTTTATAAAACTTCGATCAAAATACCAATTTGTAACTACCCCAAACACAACATTGTTCTCGGGATAATCTGGGCAGAAAAAAAATATCTAAAAAATCACAGAACACCAAACTGAACAATCTGCAAGAAATCCAATTCGCGGCCGAGTCAACTCGGCCGTGGATCCGCGGCGAAACGTGTGGTTTCGCCGCGCTTCCGCGGCATGTTGACCGAGTCGTGGGCTCGTTTTTTCTTGCCTGTTCCCAAAAAACCCTGCACCGATTTTTAAGGTATGTGGAAATATTTTTAGGGCAACTTTAAAAATCGGCAGAAAGTATAGTTTTTGGACATGTTTCGCGATTTTTTTTCGGATCGAACTTCTAAACACTTTGCTAACATGCTAGTTGTTGTTTAGCTAGGATCTGATACCGGTGTTAGGTCCACGTTACCCACCCAGGTTCTTTCGGGGAGGCGGAATAGGTAAAAATTAAATTTTTCTCACAAGGTAACATGGACCATCCATGAAGGATCTTTGCTAAAAAAACTAACATATAAACTACAAGTTCTAGCTACTATGTAAAAAGGTTATACCTAGATCTTGAACTCCTTCTCTTCTTATTGTGGTTTTCCTTCTTGCTTGCTCCTTGTAGTGGCGTAGACTGCTCCTCCTCGTCGTCTTCCCTTTGCCGAAGATAGATCCACCCGAGGGCCTCTACCTTGAGCTCCTACCTCAACCAAGAGGTAACTAGAGTGCTTGGTTTGCTAAACAAAGAACCCTAGAAAAAGTAGAGAGATATTTTGATGGTTTTGTCTCAAGAGCTTTTGATTTTCAACACATGAAAGATTAAAGCTTTGAGAGGAAGAGGGAGAGCTCAAGAACATGAGAGAGAAAGAGCAAGAGAGAATGAGAGTAGAATTCTACAACCATGCTCAAATATTAGTGAATTATGAAATAATAATAATGATTAAAGAAATTGTGATGGTTCATTTGGAATGACCATTATCATTTCACATTAAATGAATTTTGTAAGAATCAAGAAGCATTTTTCATGTGAAATGATGATGGTCAAATTGTCAACATAAGTCAACCGGTCAACCAAAGTCAAAAAGTCAAAATAAGTCAAATGGTTAACCTAACCATGGCACAATTATCTTTAATTAATATCATTAATCATATTTCTCATTTTCATTAGGGTTTGGAAAAAGTCAACGGTCAACAACCCTAATGAGAATCCTCTGCCTCTGACAACTGTGCATACACACCCGCATCCGTGTTCTGAGGAACACGAATACAATGAGACAAAACCAATCCCAAAACAAATACTAGGATCTGGCTTAAACCAAAGCCCGCTAGTAATAACTGTCCGGACACCAAACGTGCACAAGTGCGCAGATATGAACAAACACCGTCGCAAAACCATGCGACCTCTACTCTATTTTGCCCAAAGGCGAATAACCCTCTGTATGGGACTCTACAGACTCGACACTACGCTGGCAGTGGGTTTAACCACAGGCCGCAAGTGGTACTAGCTGTACGTAACGGTCCCCAGGTAGATGCCGATAAGAAGACTGATGAGGCGAACCCATCCGAACTCCTACTGAGCCTGAATGTGACAATCTCCATACAGTCCGGTCTGTTCGTCTGAGAGTATCGCATGGCAGGCCTAGGGGGCGGTAAACGTCAGTCCCCTAATAGCGGTACAAGTCATGTGGGAGTGTAGCCCAGAACACCCTAAGAAACTACTGGAAACACTACCAGTAATTCTCGCTTGCCCTGGCCAGGGACGACTATGTGTAATGGCTCTCCTAGACACAGCGCGATATCAACTCCCAATACCGGAAGAGATGAATCCTGTCTAACCGTCACTGCCTCCAAGTGCTTTGGGACTGCACCCAACTACTACCTGTTTGCACGACTCAATAGAGCCGTAGTAGGGTAGTAATCTAAGAACAGTGGGAACACACTTGAGGCGAAGTGACAGTGTCAAGTCAACGGACTAAGCTGTACTCATGTCACCTGGGAACTGTTAACTGATGATAGGTATAATACCAACCAACAGTTCCCGACGAGTCCTGTCCAGTGTACTCGTAACCTAACGAGCACCTGCATACTATCTCCAGTACGACGTACTGATGGCTGTGGGACAGACCATCTTCCCTGCTGGGACGAGAAGCGTATGCACCAGTCTACTCTGGAGTATCGATGCCCTGTCTCGATAATCCTACGACTAGGGACCAAAATAAGGATGTGCTTATAGACTAACCAGCCCCCACTAGTGTGATCGCCATCACAACGTCGGTAGTCAAGCAAAGATCCTAAGGGCTCCATCAATATGTTTTTAGCGATATGTTAAAAGAAACATATACACATATTAAGATAGAAACAAACCAAGTAGCATACTACTATATCGAGCAAGACTGTCGTAAACCCGTATATATATCCCAAGCCTCCAAAATGTATTATACAAACTAGTACTATACAATAATGGCCTCTAGGGCATATATATCCAACACCTATGCGACGAAAGTTCGGGTCTAATACCCCCTCGACCAAGTCTAAGTTCTGTAAGGTCATGTTCTTATAAGATTTTTGCATTTTTATACGGCCCATTCTTAATCATATTGCACATAAGTAGGTACTTTTGATCCATATCTGCTAAATAGTTGTAGGTTACAGGTTTTCAGCTTTTTACAGTGAAATTCATGAAAAGTCGCAACAAATGTGAGACTACGACCAACAACAGATGAATACTGATCTCCGCTAACCATTCGTATGATGCAACCTACTAGTTCAAGAGACAAAACGGAAAATCGTTGATCACTTCAATGCACAAGGCACAAGGGCAGCACAAGATCCAAGACTTGAACGTGGAGCTCATAGCAAAAGTCCACATTATCTTGCGATGTTAAATATCTGGAAGGAAATTGAAGAAATTATGAGAAACCAAGAGAATAAAACAGAAGATAAAAGCAATATGAAAAAGACCAGAAAGTTTGATGCCCCAAGTCCACCAAATGGCCGCGGAACCGCGGCCAAACAGGCACTTCTGTCGCGGTTCCGCAGCTGTGCAGTGCACGTATCGGTGGCAGTGTCGGTGCTTTGACTCGGCTCTCTTGGGGTAGTTTTGTAATTTCGTGTATGGATCAGAATGTAAACCTAGGGTTTTCCTATCTATAAATAGGAGAGCACAAAGCCAAATTAAGGGTGCCTCTTTGAGGGTGCTTTTCTTAGGATGCCTCTCTTTAGTTTTTAAGCCTCTTTTTATTCTTAGATCTAAATTTTAATTCCAATTGTTGAGAGGTCATCAATAAAGTAAGTTTTTTTTCTCTCATTCTTTTTATATAAATTTTAATTCCTGTAATTTTTATCTGTTCTTTTATTATCTGCAATTTAGTTCATCTATTAAAATAAAAAAAATTAATTTTATTATTATCTTCGTAATGAGTGGGTAATTCCTCATTTGTTAGGGATAGGAGAGCGAAGAATTGAGAGAAGGAAATCTCTCTCACTCCTTTCTTTGCCCAAATAATTTTAATTAAGGTCTCTCTTTAAATCAACCATAATCCGCTCACTACGGCACCCTATCCTACATGATAGCGGTGATTCCCTAGTTAGACCGGTTGTGGTTGAATTAACCAGAAGTTAGGGCTAAGAGCCAAGAACGGACGGACAAGGACCAAAAGGAAGAATCTAAGCTTCTTCCTAGTCGTGCTAATCCCCGTTGTTGACTATTACCCTAACATCTATATTCTTAACTAGGGCATTGAAAGAAGTGAGAAGAATCCCTATTTCGAACTAACCTAATCCTAACCCTAGCAAGCTTTTTATCAACTTATTCTCATTCTTAGATCTTAAAACAAAACCCAACTTAATTGGATTTAACTCGTTTGAACATAAAGAAAAGGATTCCTTCTCCCTGTGGATCGACCCGTACTCAACCGGCTAGCTACCAAGCGACACCGTCTTGATTGCGGTAAATTTAAACACAGAAAAACTCTAACAATCAAATGGCGCCGTTGCCGGGGAGACGGTAGTTTATTTCTTTGTGTAATTTCGGGTTAATTAAAAAAATTTAAAGTTATAAAAATTGAAAAATTTTAAAATAAAAAAAATAAAAAATAAAAATCATCTTGTTATTTTTGAAAGGTTTTTATGCGAGTGTGCAGGCTTGGAGCAAATTCTGATTTAAATCTGGAGCAAACTTAGTGAACAAATCCAGAATCAGGAGATCTAAACAGAAAGAGGAGAACAAACTCAGCATAAGGAATGAAATTGAAGCAGTCAACCATCTGTTTAACCGCGGAACCGCGATCTAAGCATCTGTTTGACCGCGGAAACGCGGTCAAAAGGGTGACTTCAGCAGCCCTATTTCTCTTTAAGTATTCTAATCCTCTCCTTCTCTCCTCTGAACTCCACTGAAATATTTTTTCTGCAGGTTTCTTTGCACAAATTCTTCTCCCTCTCCAATAAATTGTTTTTGTGCAGAATTCTTTACGCTGCCAAATAAAAAAAAAATTTGCAAGTGTTTTAGATTTTTTGTGTGTTAACTGCTTTGCATAATTAATACAGAATCTAAGAGGCTATAACACCAATCAAGATTGGGTGGGGATTTCATTACCCTTCCTAAGACCCCAAAAATCACTAAAGAGAATATACATCACTCTTAAGCTAAATTAAAAAATACCTAGACTCAGCCAACTAAGGACTGTCGTGCTCATTAGGACAGAGGAAGGTTGTGGGCATTCAATCGTTTATCTAAACTAGATTTTGTGGTGCCTAAGCTAGACAAATGAGAAAGGTAACTTTAAAAGGCTCGTCTCACGGTGATTCGTGAGCGGAACCCTCCTTTCTTCATTTATGCTTACCTGGCCACAATTGGCAGTGAAGAGACGATTTGAGAGATATATCATAACTTGTCACTTTGGATCAGTTAGGAGCAGTCTAGTGGACTTAGAAGACCATAGTTCTAGGTATGATTGTGCATGTTTTAACTGTGATTGTTTGAAATAAGTCTGTATACATTCTTGCAAAACACTTTCAAAAATTTCTAAACTCCAAAAAAAACATTTTTTTACAAAAAAAAAATTTAAAAAAAATTAAAATAAAAAATCACATTCTTTTTCTCTTATCACATTATGGGTACCCCACCTCGCAAAACTCTTGTCGAACTTTGGTACCCACAACCAAACATTACTTCCTACGGTTCTTGTTTTGGTCGAATTTCGAACGACCCCTCCATGCCCAAAATTTCTTTGAAAGATCGGATAGACGCGTCTAGGATAACCATTTGGACTCCGCAATCAACCTTGTATCAACCATTTCAATCTTCACCATCTTCTTTCGTTGATATTCCTTTTTCGAGTCCTGTTGTAACTCCGAAAGCCATATCTATTGCTGAACATATTGAACAATCTCGTAACCGGTCTTTCACTCCTTTCACCACTGCGAATTCTTTGGATCAACAATTCCATTCATCTTCTTATCCAAATGTTGATCTTACACCTGTCCAACCATTCAATTCCTACCAGTCCTACCCGACTTTTGCACCTTCCCTAGACATTGCTTCTACACAGCCATTTGGGAGTTTCATGTATCCAAAAAACTTTGAATCTTTTACTGAAACTCCTTCACAACCCATGTCTAGTTTGGAACAGGCGTTGGAAGACTTTAGGGTAGCGTCATGCCAACAGATGATGGATTTGAATGCGTCTATGGCCGTCCTCATACAACCTAGCGACCCGGTAGCTAGTTTCCAACTAGCTCCACATTTCCCAATGTATGATGAGGCGGTTGGACAGATTGATAATTTGAGTGGAGAGAGTGAGTTGTGCACCTTTCCAAATCAAACCTTCCTATCCCTAATTGAATCCCACAACTCCGATTTTGAATGTCTATCAAGTATCCCAAATGATTCACCAGTTGAAGATAGAACGATTAATGAGTTGTGCGACTTTGTAGTATTTGATTTACCTGATTGTGAAGGGTCCCTTTCGAGTGAAACCATCACCAATCCTTTTGACCTCTACACCTCCACTCTAGAACCTGAATTGATTAATATCCATGCTTTTGATGAGGTGTCTAAGAAAATTGATTTTCACTTGATTGAGGATATCGACACTGGGAATATTTTGGATGATGAACCCGCAGATTTGACTGAATTTTTCTCTCCAATTCATCATCCCAAGTCATTAAATGTTTCTCCCGAACTTCATATGCATCTTGATTTTGATGAGAATTGCATGGAGAGTATTGAGGAAATTATTGAGGATGAAGCAGTTTTACTTGAGGAGTCGGATTTCCAATTCATTCTATCGCTTTCATTGACTGCGCACACCGTCCTGAATCTTTAACCTATACCCTTCCTCACTCATTTCCCTCCATCCTCGCTCCGACCTTGCAAGAAACTGTTACACTTCCATTTTCAATGTCTGGTTTACCAAGTTCGACGTACCCATGTTTTCTCACGAATCTTGAGGGATTTGACCTCATTTCTCAGTGGGTTGATAGATTAGCACAATCGTTTTTTCCACATCGGTCAGTACAAATTGTGCTAATTTATACACTCCATCTCCACCCTCAAATTCGTATTCAACTTTTTTCTCCCACTTTCTCTGGTTCTTCTTCTAATCTTCCTTTAATGATAGCGAGTGTTAATGAATTACAATCCGATATTTTGAATTCGATAATTCTAGAAAAACAACTTGATTTAGAATCTTTTGAGAATAAGGGTCACCAGGGAACTGCTGTCTGACGATATGTATGGTACCATCTAGGAGTTCTTGGTGGGTCCTGTTTAGTGTACCCATTCTCTAATGAGCACCTATGCACAATCTTTGATGTCAAACACCAATGATTGTGGGATCAACCATCGCCCCATACAGGGTCAAAATCGTACACACTAGTCTACTCTGGAATATCGATGCCCTGTCTCGTACTCCCTCGACTAGGAACTGTTAAAGGATGTGCTTGCGGACTACATAAGCCCCACTAGTATGATCTGCATCATATTCCTGGTAGTCAAGCCCACATTCTAAGGTCTTTATCAACATGTAAGAGAGACAGTATACTAAAATAAGTGTACATGTTAAGATAAAGAGCAACCAGATAGCATACTATCAGGTCAAGCAAGAACGTCCTCTATATATATGTCCAAGCATCCACTATATCATACGATAATAGCCTCTAGGTGTAACATTCAGAAAAATAAAATATTATTTTGGGAATTTAGATACTTAAAATAATACATATTATGAATATTTCATGATGTGGTATAATTAAATACCGATAAATTGGGAAGTATTGGAAAATACATTTGAATGTTGATTTTGGAAGAATATTATATGATTTAGACACTTCATAAATTTTTATAAAGTTAATTGTATGTGGGTTATTACTAAACTCGATTAGTGTTACTAATTTTTCATTAAGTATGATTTGTGCATGATATGCAACATGATATTTTACATAATACTTGTTACATTTCTTTTTATCAAGCCATGCTTCATTCTTTCATAACATGGTTTTATTTGTGTTTAAAAAAGAAAAGGAAAATGAAAAGATAAAGAAAAGAAAAAGAATAAGCAATAGAGTATGGGCGAGAGAGAGAGAGAGAGAGGTGAGGGGTTTCTTTGACCTTGGTCATTTGTTTCCCTCTTCATTTATCTTCATCATTTTCTTTCTCTCATTTTCCCCATGGCTGCCCTCTCCTCCATCCCCCTCTACCTCTACACTTCACCACAAAATCCACATCAAAACACTTCATTTTCTTCACAAAAAGCATGCACAAGCTCACTACAAGCATTTTGGACCAAGAAAGCTAGGATTTTGAGCACTTGGGGCAACCCAAGAAATTTCTTGAGTTGCCAAATGAGCTAATTCTTTTACATTTAGTGTTGCATTTGAATTCCTATAGCCTCTATTTAAGTTTAAAATCGATTTAGTATAGTTTTGTGAACTTTGAAATTTCCTAGAAGAGGGTTGAGGAATCTTGAGTTGTGATTGTGCTAATGAGCTTTAGTAGTGACCTTAAACCCCCCATAGTGTTAGAAACCCAGACCAAACAGAAACAAACCAAACTTGGATTTGAATTTTCAAAATGTCGGTTTTGTGTGTAATTGGTGGCCTATAGGGAATATGGAGTGAACCGGGAGTTCTACTGGAAAAACAAACAATACCACTAACCTAGATGGACCACTACGAGACCACCTTATGAAAAAGAACCCCATCCAAGCCAGTAAAACCGAGAAGGCAGGAAATTAGGGGTATGTGGCCGGCCACATTATGGAATTTGGTGCCCAGGTTGCTTCTGTAGTTCATATACCTCTTATACAACACTCCAGTACTGTTTCTTTAACCCTATTTCACCTGAACTAAAATCTAGAGCATATTTTCATGAGTTGCTGTATTGTTTTTGTAACTTTTCATGGCATGATGTTTTGATATTTGGTTTTATATTGGTCACTTGACGTTTGTACGTCTATATCGGGTGTTGTTTGGTTGATTTGCGTGAGTAGACCATAGGTTCTTACCTATGAGTGATTCGTGTGTCGTTTCGATTGCGAATTGGATTTTAATGCGATACGATATGTTATGACATGTAGGTACCTCCGCATGAACTTCAGGACGACAAGCAAGGGCAAGGAGGCATCGACTTCGGCGAGCAAGGATCAGGTGAGTAGATATATATCTACAGGGGAAGTCGGGTGGATGGCGTATAGCACCCCGCAGTTCGTAGTGTAGCCTATGATATATCATGTGTATACACACACACACACGATACTATGTGTTATGTGAAACGTTTATGATTATCAAGAAAGGTTTTAGGAGATCATGGGTTAAAATTTAGTGTAATTGGATGATAGTGTCATTAGCTAGTTTTAGTCGCGAAACCTTAGGATAAGGTACACGCGCGCGCGCGCGCACACACGCATGCATTTTATTTTTTGTGCGTATATGGGGATATATACATATATGTACATACATGTATGTGAGTATGTATATATATATGTATGTATGTATACATATACACGGATGATGAGGATAGTATATAATGCTTGGAGATGAGTCGATGTGATTGGGCTGGATACCGTAAGATCAGTGATGTGATTGGGTCGTGTTATGAGATACGACATATTATATTAGCGGATTGATGGGCGATGTATTTTCATAAACACGCGGATATATGCTGATGGTATCGGTATGTACTAGACTTAGATCGGTACCCTAGTTCATGATAATATGATAGTGATACCCTATGGATATTGAGGTATATGTGATAGGCGACCCGTACCCTGATTTTGGGATGTCGTACGATGGATTTACCGTACGAGATATAAATATGATGATTGATCCGCACTCATGATTGAGGATGTCGTATTATATTTATTGTTTGTGATGCTATTAAGGCGGGATCACCACTACTTAGGTGGATTTCCTTACCTTTTCGTTTAGCCTTTTAGTTTAGTCCTGTGATTACTTTTAGATGATAGACTGGGCTCGAGTCATACTTATTTCAAAAACTAACGAATCGTGAGTATTTTAAAGATAAGCCAAGGGATACTGCGGATATTTCAAAGGACGTTCCTTTTCTTAAAAACACCGTAGCCCTATTTTCTAAACTTCACGGTTCATGTTATTTCAAATGACAAACTGTATGACTCGTATATCTAATGTAGATTCCTTGTTATTGCTTTTGCTATTCAGTTCTGTTTATTCATGTTGCTCATATCGCATTGCATCTTTAATGTGTACTTTAGTGATTATGAAACCCTGCTGTCAGGACACTAGCATCATTACCGATGATGTGTATGTTTCACGTACACATTAGAAAATACTACTTCATTAGTATAAATTGTTAGATGATAGTTTCGACATGGTATTAGTGAGCTTGCTTTTATATGATAGCTTAGACATTGCATTTATTTACTGTGATATCTCATGCATGTATATTTATATATTCATTTGCCATGCGATAGTATGGGCCAGTCCGGATTGCCGGAGCCCGGTATTCATTATTTATTTACATCGTGATTTGAGATTTCGGATTTTCATGAGATTTCTGGATTGGAGAAACCGCAAAGATTTTATAAACTGATTATCATTTCTAAAAATAGAAAATGCGGTTTTCTCATGATATGATATGAGATATATCCACCATGAGTTTTCTCGGCTCTTGAGCGATATCATACACCCGATTCGAGGACGAGGAGGAACCGTCTGTGGGTGCATGGTGGACCCGGTGCGGTACCCTGGGACAAGATGGTCGCAGATGATGGCATTGAGCCTGGCAGGGGAGCACTACCGACCGGTTATTTGAGACACGGTGGATATCCGGAGGATACCGACGTAGTCATGAGATTTGATGAGGGGCCAATCCGGATAGCCGGAGCCCGAGATATTGAGACTTTGAGGTATTGAGACTATATGATATGGGCCAATCCGGATAGCCGGAGCCCGAGATATTGGATATTGGATTTATGTTTTGTGTCGATACTTGACACAGATTTTATGTTGATTTCATTGATGATACCTCGATTTATATATATACAGAAATCTCACTAGATTAAGAAAACATATTTTTCATTCAAGATGTATTCTGTTTTCATTCGTGTTGCATTCATACATCATATATATGATAAGTTGCTATCTGAGGCACTGACACGAGCACGCGGTATTACACTTATGTGTAGATGGTTCAGGATATTATATTAAGGATATATATTACCGTATGACCTAGGATTGAGTCATACATGCGATTTCTGCTCGGTGATGTTTTCTACTCATGAGTTGGCAACTCACCCCCATTGTGCCACAGTTTCTTGCAGGTTTTGCCGTACAGGTTTTCTTGGCGGCTTTGCTAGCACACTGCTTTATTTACATTCAGTTGTATCTAGTAAACTCCATCAACCGGACTTGTATTATTTGTTAGACCTAGTAGACCAGTGTTTATTCTTTCGACCTTAGAGTCGCGCGATGTATTATTATAGTTTTCTTGATGATATTGGTTTCCTTTTGAGTTTTAATCCTCGCCCTTCGGCGTTGTATATTATATTGCTTACGTGGTTGTGACCGCCAATTGGCGAAGAGCTAGCTCCCGCTTGGGGATGCCTTTATTCATATTATGCATGTTGTACCCGTTTGGGGCCAGTATTTACAAAGGAGACTCTGCCGAAATTTTCGGAAAAGACTTGATATTTTAAAAAGGTTTACTACGAATTTTCAAAGTGATTATATGCAAACATTAAAATAATTTTTCCTTCACTTCTTTAAAATGGTTTAGATTTCTGGGCTTTTGGCTTACTTAAATTAGGTGTGGTCCTATAGTCCTCACATGATTCAAGTGCCAGTCACGTGCTATTTCGGGTCGTGACATAGTTGGTATCAGAGTGCTAGGTTTAACCTTGGATCGAGTCTATGTTTGACTATGCGGAGTCTAGGGCATTTATATATATTCAGAACCTAGACTTGACCTGATTGTTAGAGTTTTTCTGTGTTTAAATTTACCCTAATCAAGACGGTGTCGCTTTGTAGCTAGCCGATTGAGTACGGGTCGATCCACAGGGAGAAGGAATCCTTTTCTTTATGTTCTAACGAGTTAAATCCAATTAAGTTGGGTTTTGTTTTAAGATCTACGAATGAGAATAAGTTGATAAAAAGCTTGCTAGGGTTAGGATTAGGTTAGTTCGAAATAGGGATTCTTCTCACTTCTTTCAATGCCCTAGTTAAGAATATAGGTGTTAGGGAAATAGTCATCAACGGGGATTAGCACGACTAGGAAGAAACTAAGTTTCTTCCTTTTGGTCCTTGTCCGTCCGTTCTTAGCTCTTAGCCCTTACCTTCGGTTAATTCAACCACAACCGGTCTAACTAGGGAATCACCGTTATCATGGAGGATAGGATGCCGTAGTGAGCAGATTATGGTTGATTTAAAGAGAGTCCTTAATTAAAATTATTTGGGCAAAGAAATGAGTGAGAGAGATTTCCTTCTCTCAAACCTTCCCTCTCCTATCTCTAACAAGTGAGGAATTACTCACTCATTAGGAAGATAAAAATAAAATTCATTTTTTTATTTTAATAGATGAACTAAATTGCAGATAATAAAAGAACAGATAAAAAATTGCAGGAATTAAAATTCAGATAGAAAGAATGCGAGATAAAAAAAACTTACTTTATTGATGACCTCTCAACAATGCATTACAATTGGAATTAAAATTTAGATCTAAGAATAAAAAGAGGCATAAAAACTAAAGAGAGGCATCCTAAAAGAGGCACCCTCAAAGAGGCACTCTTAATTTGGCTTTGAGCTCTCCTATTTATAGATAGGAAAACCCTAGGTTTACATTCTGATCCATACACGAAATTACAAAACTACCCCAAGAGAGCCGAGTCAAAGCACCGACACTGCTACCGACACGTGCACTGCACAGCCGCGGAACCGCGGCAGAAGTGCCTGTTTGGCCGCGGTTCCGCGGCCATTTGGTGGACTTGGGGCATCAAACTTTCTGGTCTTTTTCATGTTGCTTTTATCTTCTGTTTTATCCTCTTGGTTTCTCATAATCTCTTCAATTTCCTTCCAGATATTTAACAGCGCAAGATAATGTTGACTTTTGCCATGAGCTCTGCGTTGAATTCTTGGATCTTGTGCTGCCCTTGTGCCTTGTGCATTGAAGTGATCAACGATTTTCCATTTTGTCACTTGAACTAGTAGGCTGCATCATACAAATGGTTAGCGGAGATCAGTATTCATCTGTTGTTGGTCGTAGTCTCACATTTGTTGCGACTTTTCATGAATTTCACTGTAAAAAGCTGAGAACTTGTATCCTGCAATTATTTAGCAAACATGGATCAAAATTACTTACTTATATACAATGTGATTAAGAACGAGCGGTATAAAAATGCAAAAATCTGATATGAACAAATACCCCCAAACTTATCATTTGCTCGTCCCGAGCTAAGCCAATTTTATTCTAAAAAAGTCCTAACCTCATTTTTGCAGGGAACGCGATTGCACTGAGCTCGTGCAACAAGCCGTTAAACCTCTAGGTGTCCCTACTAGGAGGAGTGTTGTCTCCTGAGGGTTTTTAGCGGATACTACCCACAAAATCCTATCAATTTGGCCATTGACTCTAATTTTTTAATTCAGTATTCTAGCAAGAAATTCTATTATCTTCAACTTAGAAATCATCAACCTGTATTTTTCACACTTCCTTTTCATTTAATTTAAGATTATATACATTTTGTCAATTTATAAAGCTTTCAGCATCTCCTGAGTTTTCCTTCTAAGGCTCAATCTTAACTCAGGAATTTTTATCATCTCTACTGAAGATATAAGCCCTATCTTTCATTCCTATCTCTTATCCAAATTCCAATTATATACCCTTACGTGTGTGTAATTATCACCCCTACACCTGGAAATTCAATTCAAGCTATCATACTCTTGTCCATCTTCCAAAATACTTTTAGTTGGTGAATTTTAGATGAAATTGCTCACACATCCTTCATGCGACCGTTAATACTTTTTGAGATACTAAACGACTGATTACAAAATGTGCTTGTGCATTTAGACGTAATTCCTCGTCTTGCAATACCTAAGGCTTAGCAGTGACTCCTAAACCGGTTGGTCTAAGGCACTAGGTGATAAAGCACCCTCGCTATATTTTTTATTTATGCTGTCTTAAGTAATAACAAAACCAGTGTTCATTTTTTATCTCTTTATTCACCACTTATACTTTTATTTTATTTTCCTTCATACTAAGGATTTTAGACAAGAGCATTTCAAGGTATCCTCTACTATCCCAAGTTTCAAGATGCGTGTAAGTGCATATAATAGGGTATATATTTTCAGAATTTGGACTTAAGGTTCAGAATTATTTTTCAGACTTATACTTCAAATAGAGCTTTCAATACTCTTCCCTTATTTCGATTAGCCCAAGAACTGAACTCAAAATTTGCCTATTTCTAAATAAACTATAAAGACGTATATTTTCTACTGTTAAACTTTAAGAAAGGTTATTTTTTTAAGGTTTTTAATTTACTAAGTATAGGATCTAGTTTTTCCTAACTAATCAACCGTCATGTTGAACTTAAGCCAAATATGGCCAAAATTGAACTTTTCAATTTTTATAATTTTTAAATTTTTTGATTTTTATGGATTTTAAAATAAGTATGCAAATACAAAAAATATACACATGAATGCGAAGGAAGAAAGCTTACCGAGCACACCGCCAAACTTAAACTTGATAGTGCTCTCTGTCAGGCTACACCAAGAGGGTCAAAATTGTCGGCACTCCCCTGTTTTTTTTAAAAGAAAACAAAATATATATACACAAAAAGGTCCACCCCAAACTTAAGTGAAACAGTGTTTCCACTGTTTAAGCGTTAAAGTTCAGATTTGGGGGGAGAAAAACACAGTATCAAATTATACAAGGCCTTACACAGGCCAAAGATTAGCACCGACCATTCAAAAATTTTATCGTTATAAAGCGGCGGTTGGTGAAAGAACATGTTGTATAGAGTCAGGAAGAAATGAGGTAAAGATAAGTGGTGTAATGGAAAAGGTTTACGTCTCGATTTATAGAGACGAAGCAATAATGGTGAACGGAAACGAGAATGTGGATGATTAGGAATGGGAAGAATGGTCACATTCTCGTATGGGACAAGAAGAAATAGTGGTGGTTCGACTTCTTCAGGTGGAGGTTGATTAATCACAAAATCCATGTCATTTAGGAATGCGAGTTCGTCGGCGAAAATATCTTCGAAACTTTCATCGATGGTCCGATTGAACGTTTCAATGTCAATAAGTGTCGCGTCAGAATTCAACACACTTGATTTTTCAAAAATTACGGAGGTAGGAGACTCGTAAGGCTCGTCTACACTTGTACATGTTAGTCTGTAGACCAAAGATCATCATAGTGTCTTGTGTGGTTCCCACTGTGCTTTGATTTCCTCCCTACCACGGCTTAAAAGAGTCATGCAAACAGGTGGATTTTGGGTACGGTCCATGTTAACTATAGTGCCCACAAGTCAATTATTGTAATCGCAGGCACGCGATTATGATGATTGAGGGAGGACCTATATAGGTAGAACAGTCTTACTCAAAATGATAGTATGATATCTGGTTTGTCTTTATCATCATATAAATGCATTATGTGGTATTTGTTCACACCATAATATTGTATTATTATATTCCCCATTCTTATTCTTTTTACAAATAAACAGGTGCTTTTGACGCATGTCTGCTACATATTACAGGTTACAGGTTCTTGGAGCGAAAAAAGTGAAAAAGACAAAAGACGACACAAAAATGTGACTTTGACCAACAAATAGAAGGATCTTAATCAAGCCTACACAAAAGATCAGTACAAGGCAATGCAAGTAAACAGTTAAAAGTCCACTGCAATTGTTTACTGGAGATCTGGAAGAAATAGAGAAGCCAAATTGAATAAAGATCCAAAGAAATAAAAAGCCCAAGAAGCCCAAAATCAGTTCCAAAATTTCCAGACATAAAATTTTACCAAAGCTTGGAGTCTACTTTGACTAGGTCTTCCTAAGGATATTTTGGTAAATGCAGACGTGCGAATCAATTGTAACATAGGGTTTCTATGTCTTATAAATAGATGCCCAAATCATTGTATTCTTTTCATGCCTCCCTATGCCTCTTTTTATCAATAAAATTTAGATTTCTTTTGGAGAGCATCGATGCCTCTTTTCATTTCAGAAATTCAGATCTGACAAGTCTTGTGTTGATGTTTGGAGAGAGTCATCTATAAAGTAAGTAGGTAATTTCAATTCTTGCCCTAAGTAATTTTTCATTCTCTGCCCTAGATTAAATTTAATTCCTTGCCCTAGTTAGATAGTTAGATCTTTAATTCAATTTCCCTAGATTAATTTAGTTTTTAGATTTAATTAATCCATTCACACCGTTTGGAATTAACTCGTAAGAGCGATTAGGAAATTCACAATATCCCTATGGACCGACCCGTACTCACCGGCTAGCTGCAAAGTAACGCCGTTCTTGATTGCGGTTAATAGATAGTTTTTGAGATAAATCAAATGGCGCCGTTGCCGGGGATGGCGTGCTATTTTCTTTTTGCAATTTCGGGTTAATCAAAATTCAAAAAATCATAAAAATCTGCAAAATCAAAAAAAAAATATAAAAATATATCATCTGTTATTTTTGGGAAGGGTATTTTTGTGTGAATTTTGCAGGATCTACAATCAAGTTCGGATCTGGAAATCTCCAGAGATCAAAACAGCAAATATCAAATCCGAACTAACAGAGAAATATCACAACAGACATCAGAAGAAATTTGGAGGACTGAGTCAACAAGAAGAACCGCGATGATCTGGTGACGTGTAAAAAAAATAATAATAATCTGCCGCGAAACCGCGGCAATAGCGCCTTCTGACCGCGGAACCGCGGCGGCCTAGTACAAAAAAAAACAGCCGAAGCGACCAACACGCGACGGATCCGCCGCGCGACCCCCATTCCGGCCGCGGAACCGCCGCGCCCTGGTGAACTGGTGACATCACCAGGAAAAGAAACAATTCCGCCACTGCAAATCTCTGTGAGTTTTCTCTCTCCTCCTCTGCAAATCTCCGATTTATCTTCCGAAAAATCTCCTGCGGGATTCTTTGCGCTTAAAAAATCTTTTCCTTTCCAAATAACAAATCTTGTGCAGGATTTTTGCGCCTCGCTTAAAATAGAAATTGATTGCAAGTAATATTTTTTGTTTTGCATATCTTTTATCGAAGATCTTTTTGCAAAATTTCCAAATAAAGAGCAAGCGGAAAAAGGAAAATTTTAATTAGAAAATTTGCAAACTTTGAAATTCACAAAAAAGATTTGATTGCAATTTTTTCTGTTTTGCATATCTTTAAAACTGACTTTAAGGGGATTTTGACCAATTCAGATTGGGTGGGGATTTCATCACCCTTCTCAGGACCCCAGAAATCACATAAGGCATTTGCATTGACCATATTTAATTAAAAAATACTAGACTCAGCCCTAAGGACTTCGAGCTCAATAGGACAGAGGACTAGTTATAAGCATCGGCCGTTAATCCTAACCTGACTTTGCGGTGTCTAGGCAAGTGTGTCTAAGGCAAGTGGTTACTTAATTAGGACCGCTACTTGTAGCGGGGAGCCCCCCACTTACCTGGCACTTACCTGGCCGCAATTGGTGGTGAAGAGGCGGTTTGAGGTCCTATTTCTAGCCCTTTGGAACAGTTAGAAGCTGTCTAGCTAACCTAGGTGACCCTAGATCTAGACCTGATTGTGCATTTGTGGTTGATCGCATTTGTGTCAAAGTCTCTTTTCAAAAAAATCTTTTTGCAAAATTTCCAAATATAGAGGAAAAGGAAAAAGGAAATTTTTTTTTTTAAAAAAAACTTGCAAAATTTTGCCGATAAGAAATCCTTGCACCACCTACCTTCTTTCTCTTCTCTTTCTTCTATCATGGGTACCCCACATCACAAATCTCTTGCCGAACTTTGGTATCCCGAACCTAACTTTGCCTCGTACATCAATTGTTTCGGTCGATTTAAGGAAGATCCCTCCGTGCCTAAAATTTCTTTGAAAGATCAAATAGAAGCATCTAGGAGAAACAGTTCGACTTTTCAACCCACTTTGTGTCAACCTTGTCAACCTTCACCACCTTCATACTTTGACACCACTTTTTTGAGTCCTGTTGAAACTCCTAAGCCGATGTCTATTGCTGAGCACATTGCACATTCTTGTAACCGATCTTTCACCCCTCTCAACACATCTAGTTCTAGGGATCAGCAATTCCATTCACCTTTTTATCCACATATTGATCCTACTCCTGTCCAACCATCCAATTCCTACCAGTCCTACCCGACTTTCCCTCCTTCCCTAGACATTACTCTACACAGCCATTTGGGAGTTTCACATATTCAAACAATTTTGAATCTTTTACCGAAACCCCTCCACAACCCCTGTCTAGTTTGGAACAGTCATTGGAGTCTTATATTGCAGCAACAAACAAAATGGTTAGGAATGTGGATGCGTCCATTGCCGCCCTTATGCAACCTAGTGAACCGGCAGCTAGTTTCCAACTAGCTTCAAATTTTTCAATGTATGAGGAGGCGGTTGGACAGAGTGAGAATTTGAGTGGAGCTAGTGAGTTCTACACAGTTCCAAATCAAACCTACCCATACCCAATTGAAACCCACAACTCCGGTTTTCCATCAATTGTCCTAAATGATTCACAAGTTGAAAATAAAAACGAGTTGTGTGACTTTGTAGTGCTTGATTTGCCAGACTGTGAAAAACCCCTTTCGAGTGAAACCACACCTAATCCTTTTGATCTTTACACCTCCACTCTAGAACCTGAATTGATAAATATCGATGTTTTTGATGAGGTGTCAAAAAAAATTGATTTTCACTTGATTGAGGATATAGACACCGGGAATATTTCGGATGATGAACCAGTAGATTTGATTGAAATTTTATGTTCAATTCATCATCCCGAGTCATTAGATGTTTCTCCCGAACTTCATTTGCGTCTTGATTTTGATGATATTGGCATGGATGAGTTAAATATTGAGGAGAATTATGAGGATAGTATTGAGGAGAGTAGTGAGGATAATATTGAGGTTGAACCATTTTTGTTTGATGTGTCGGATTTTCCAATTCATCGTCCTGAACCTTTAACTGTTATATCACCCTCTCTCCTTTCCATCGTTCCGACCATGCAAAAGATCACGCTTGAAGACTGTGAGCTTGAAAAATTTTCCTTTGAATCTGACACAGTTCTCACAGCCGATAACACTTACGAGTGTTTCACTTTTTCGGACGATGTTGATGACTCACCGCCCGAGTTTGAGTCCTTTACATTTTCAGATGAGTTAGTTGAACCATCAGACTCGGTTGCTTACAGTCGTTTCGAACCAATGTTGGAATCTTTCCAGTTCGAGACAGTTTACTTCGGTGAGAATGAGACTATCCCTAATTCACTCCCATCCCTACCTTCCATTGTTCAGACCGTGCAAGTGACCGTTACGCTTTCATCTCCTATACCAAGTTCGACATACCCATGTTTTCTTGTGAATCTTGAGGGATTTGACCCCATTTCTCGACGGGTTGATAGATTAGCACAATCGCTTTTAACACATCGGTCATCACACATTGCGCTAATTTATTCCCTAAATTTACACCCTCAAGATCGTACTCCACTTCTTTCTCTTTTCCGCCATTCTTCTCCTCCACCGAGACCATATTCTACCTTTCTTCCCACACGGTCTCGTGTGCTTCTCATTTCCTTTCTTTTCACTCCATTCTTTCACCAACTCGACCATTACCACGATAAGATTTTTGAATGGTTGGTGCTAACCTTTGGCTTGTGTAAGGCCAAGCTTGAGTTTTGGGGGAACCTTGTTGTATATATATATTTTTGTTTTTCTTTTAACAATAAAAATAACAAAATAAAAAAAATTTAAAAATGAAAAAAGAAAATAAAAAATTATAAATAAATAAACAGGGGAGTGCCGACATTTTGACCCTCTTGGTGTAGCATGACAGTGAAGACACTGTCAAGTTTAAGTTTGGAGGTATGCTCGCTAAGTCTTCTTCCTTCGCATTCATGTGTATATTTTTGCATTTGCATACTTATTTTAAAAACCCATAAAAATTGAAAAATTTCAAAAATCATAAAAATTAATGTATTCAATTTTGGCCATATTTGATTTGAGTTTGAAAAATAGGTTAACTGGCTAGGAACAACTAGATCTTAGACTTAGTAAATTAAAAACCCTAAAAATAACCTTCTTTAAAGTTTAACGGTAGAAAGTATATGTCTTTGTAGTTTATTTAGAAATAGGCAAATTTTGAGTTCAATTCTTGGGCTAAGTCAAAACAAGGGAAAAGTATTGATATTTTTATTAGAGTATAAATTTGAAAAATAATTCCTAGCTTAAGTCTAGATTCTGAAAATGTATACCCTACAATTTGCACAATCACGCACCTTGAAACTTGGAATAGTAGAGAAGACCTTGAAATACCCTTGTCTGAAGTCCTTAGTACGAAGAAAATAAAAGAAAAAAAATGAATTAAGAGAAAAAAAATGAAAAAAAATGAACACTGGTTTTTGTGATTACTTAAGGCTGCAAAAATAGAAAAAAATATTTAGCGAGGGTGCTTCATCACATAGTGCCTTAGACCAACTGGTTTGGGAGTCACTGCTAAAAAGCCTTGGGTGCTGCAAGGCTAGGAAGTACGCTTTAAAGTGCAAACGCATCGTGTAATCGGTCGTTGATACTTCAAGAAGTATTAACGGTCGCATGAAGGATGTGTAAGCAAAAATTCAATTAAAAATTCACCAATTAATAAGTACTTTGGACAACGGACAAGAGTATGATTGCTTGATTTGAATTTCCAAGTGTATGGGTGATTTATACACACACGTGGGGATATGTGATTGGAGTTTAGATGAGAGAAAGGAGTGAAGAATAGAACTTATATCTTTAATAGAGTTGATAAAAATTCCTAAGCGGAGATGGAATCCTAGAAGGAAAACTTAAGAGATACCGAAAGCTAAGTAAGTCTATAGAACATATATGATCTTAAGTTAAATGATGAAGAAGTGTGAAGAATATGGGTGGATAATTTACGGGTCGACGATAATAGAATTCCTTGTTAGAAAACCTAATTAGAGAACAAAAGTCGAAAAGCCAAATTGATAGGATTTTGTGGGTAGTTCCGCTGAAAACCCTCAGGAGACAACACTCCTCCTACTAGGGACACCTAGAGATTTAACGGCTTGTTGCACGTGCTCAGTGCAATCGCGTTTCCCTGCGAAAGTGCGGTTAGGTTTTTTGTCGAGAATAAAAAAATAAGTTTGCTCGAGGACGAGCAAAAGATAAGTTTAGGGGTATTTGTTCACACCATAATATTGTATTATTATATTCCCCATTCTTATTCTTTTTACAAATAAACAGGTGCTTTTGACGCATGTCTGCTACATATTACAGGTTACAGGTTCTTGGAGCGAAAACGGTGAAAAAGACAAAAGACGACACAAAAAAGTGACTTTGACCAACAAATAGAAGGATCTTAATCAAGCCTACACAAAAGATCAGTACAAGGCAACGCAAGGTCCAAGATTACAAAGCAAACGGTTAAAAGTCCACTGCAATTGTTCACTGGAGATCTGGAAGAAATAGAGAAGCCAAATTGAATAAAGATCCAAAGAAATAAAAAGCCCAAGAAGCCCAGAATCAGTTCCAAAATTTCCAGACATAAAATTTTACCAAAGCTTAAAGTCTACTTTGACTAGGTCTTCCTAAGGATATTTTGGTAAATGCAGACCTGCGAATCAATTGTAACCTAGGGTTTCTATGTCTTATAAATAGAAGCCCAAATCATTGTATTCTTTTCATGCCTCCCTGTGCCTCTTTTTATCAATAAAATTTAGATTTCTTTTAGAGAGCATCGATGCCTCTTTTCATTTCAGAAATTCAGATCTGACAAATCTTGTGTTGATGTTTGGAGAGAGCCATCTATAAAGTAAGTAGGTAATTTCAATTCTTGCCCTCGGTAATTTTTCATTCTCTGCCCTAGATTAAATTTAATTCCTTTCCCTAGTTAGATAGTTAGATCTTTAATTCAATTGCCCTAGATTAATTTAGTTTTTAGATTTAATTAATCCATTCACACCGTTTGGAATTAACTCGTAAGAGCGATTAGGAAATTCACAACATCCCTGTAGACCGACCCGTACTCACCGGCTAGCTGCAAAGCGACGCCGTTCTTGATTGCGGTTAATAGATAGTTTTTGAGATCAATCAGTATTACAGATCACTATTACATGTTGATAAGGCCCATAGGATTCTTGCTTGACTACCAGCATTATGATGACGATCATATACGTGGGAGCTGGGGGTCTATAAGCACATCCTTAAATGTCCTTAGTCGAGGGAGTATCGAGACTGGGCATCGATACTCCGAAGTAGACTAGTGTATACTTTTCAAGACCCCGACGAGGGGTGGTGGCCGGTCTTACAAGCCATTAGTGTCAGTTAGTCACCAAAGAAAGTATATAGGTGCTCATTGGGTTATGAGTTACACTAGATGGACTCGCTGGGAATATGTTAAATGGTATTATACTTATTGTCAGATAGCAGTTCTCAGGTGACAAGAGTACAGATTAGTCTGTCGACTTGAGATCGTTATTTGTCTTGTGTGAGTTCCCACTGTGCTTTAATTACTACCCTACCACAACTTAAAGGAGTCATGCAAACAGGTTTTAGTTGGGTACAGTCCCGAGCCACATGGAGGCAATAAGCGGATCGTCGGGGATTCGTCTCTTCCGGTATTGAGGGTTGATATCGCGCTGTGCACGGGTGGCTATCACCAGAAATCCTTGTCGAAGGTAGACGGTAATTAGTGATTTGGATCATCAGTTTCTCAGTGGGTGATGGGCTTCACACCGAAATGAAATATCATGTTATTAGGGGTCTGACTTTATCCACCCCCGTAGTCCCGATATGTGATACTCTTAGATGAACATACCGGACTGTACGGAGATTGTCACAGACAAGCTCAGTAGAGATTCGAATGAGTTTACTCGTCGACCTTCCTTTCGCTCAATACATGGGTAGCCATTACATACAGCTAGTGCCGCTGACGTGCTTGTGGTTAAACCCATTGCCAGCGTATTGACGAGTCTTTAGAGTCCCACACAAAGGGTTTTCCTGGTTTAGAAGAACTAATGTATTAGCCGCATTTTGATACGTGCAGGGTTCCGATTGAATGATTGTACTAATTACCTGGACTTTCAATCGAACGGTTGATAACACTAGCCGGCTCGAGATTGAGCCGGATTATTAAATCAGGTATTGATTTAATAATTTATATATATGTATTTCGATATGTATATTCTAGTATTATGTTCTTTATGTTATTCTATCCCTTTGGGTATTCGTATTTTGATACGAATACAGGTATGTATACAGATGAGTCTAATCCGTATTTATATGGAAAACATTCTAGAAGGTAGACACCTCATTTTGGTTTATCCATTTATTAAATTAAATGGAAATGAGGTGTAAAGGTGATGAAGAGAGAATGGTGAGAATCATGCTTGAATAGTGTTGACAAATGAATTGAAAATTCATTTGTACAAACTATTCAAGTATGGTTGCAATTTTATATTTGAAAATTGAGTTTTACAAAACCATACTTGAGGTTTTTATCTCTTTAGTTTTTTCTCACTTGATTTTTTCACTTGTGTTTTACACACTTGAGTTTTTCCTCACTTGATCTTTTGCATGGTTGGATTTTGAAAAAAGACTCTCACCATTTGCTTCTTCTCTCTTCACTACCTTTCTTGAGCTCCTCCTCCTTATTCTTCTTCATCTTCTACCCTACCATCTCATGTATTGAGTATCAAGGGTAGAAGAGAGATAGATACACATTTAGAGCAACTCACTACATCCCTGGGCACTCTAGGTTAGCAACCTAGAGTCCCTAGTTGCTTCACTAGATTCTTAGTGTGGAGATAGAGCCATGTGCTACATCTCCCGGGTGGATCATCTTCGACAGTGGAAGACTATCGGCCAAGCTCAATCGAGGAGACCTCAAGGAGCCAAAGAAGAAGGTAGAAGACCGAAGGACACGTATCATTTGGTATACAACTTCTAACCTTGTAGTTAAGATCTCCTTTTGTAGCTAGTATCGGTTTATAGTTCGATTCTAGGATGGGTTTTTTAGCGCCAAGTTTTTTAAACACCATTTTTGTTCCGCATCGGCCACGGTAGATGGCTAAGGCGGTATCAAACCCCAACATGGTATCAGAGGCACCCCATAAACCTTTACTAGCTAGTTTACACAAGTTTAAAGTATCGATCGATGAAATTTTCCGAATTGTGTTTCCATTTTTGATGCTCGGTGCCGATTTTTAAAGTTGTTCAAAAAATATTCAGATTGCCTTAAAAATAAGTGTAGGCATTTTTAGAGGCCCCGAAGAAATTTGGACACATGAGCCAACCATATGGCCACGGAACCGCCGCATAACATGCCTATTGGCGGCGGTTCCGCGGTCGATATATGGCCGTTGTGCTCCAAAATTCTTCTAGCACTCTATTATATGGAAATATGATTTTTGGGATGTATGTTTTTGTCCCAGATTTGTTTGAGTGTTGTTTTGCATTTGGGGCCAATTTGGAAAAGTTTTTGTTGATCGAAATTTTGGATACATGTTTATCAGTGCATATATTTATATCTGCGACTGTGAATATCATTCAGCGGTACAACCCGACTAGTTGCTATATGTTCAACTAGACGGGTTTGCGAACATGACATTCACGTTGATATTCTGAGTTGTGCTGATATTATGGATAGATTGTTGTTGTGGATAGCTTATAGTGCAATGGTAGCAGTACAGTTCATATTAATTTGTATATTCATTATTGCGGGACGAGTGTCCGACATGTGGACAGCCGTCTCTGCCAGATTGTATATTTTTTTATTGTGGCACGACCGGATTGAGGTCGATGTCGCCATTGTATGTATACTTTTCTTTTCTGTACTAGGATTACCCCGCGGTGGAGTGCTCGAATAGCCGGGTTCTAGAAGGCAACGGGCCCGCATCTCATGGCGTTGAGACGGAGGGGGCGTTAATCTAGAATTGGCGGGCTATTCGCCGCACTTGTAGGGGGTATAGGATGACCCACGGAGGGGTGCTCAAGTTACCGGATTCCGTGAAGTGCTGGGTGGCCCATTCACTTTGTTGATAGGGGTTGCCTCACTTATGAGGTTGGCGGGTAACTTGCCGCACCCGTAGGGGTCTTGGTTATACATTGCAAAGGCTATCCACACGACCGGGGAACGTCGGGTTTCATTTGCGGCTCAAATGAAACCCGGGGCACCAAGATTATCCGTTATTCTGTGTTGATTATCGTTTTTCTGTGATATCGCTTATATCATGCCTGGGACGAATGCTATATATATATTTATATATACTAGTAGATATTGTATATATTTTGCATTCGCACTAGTCCAGCCCTCGCTCTGCCGTTAGTTAGGTAACCTAACGGAGCATGACGGGGCCCCGTGAGGAATGCGGATGGCATATACGTACATTGTATTTTCGTTCGTTTCTGGTGTGATATGGATTAATTGATAGGACTGCATTAATTTTGATTAATGCAAGGAAAAACAAACCTAAATGATGTTGTTAGAACAAGTTTTCTGAAAACAGTTATTACAGACGTTTCTTTTTGTTAGTTATATGTATGCCCTAGAGGCCATTATTGTACATGATTGCATATTATAATGGATGCTTATATAGAGAGGACTTTCTTGCTCGACATGATAGTATGCTATCTGGTTACTCTTTATCTTAACATGTACAGTTGTATCATTATACTGTCTCTCCGTTACATGTTGATAAAGCCCTTAGTATATATACTTGACTACCAGGACTATGATGCGGATCATACTACTGGGGCCAGGGTAGTCCATAAGTTCATCCTTTAATTGTTCCTAGTCGAGGGAGTATCGAGACGGGGCATCCGTATTCCAGAGTAAACTAGTGTGTACGTTTCTTGACCCTGTATGGGGTGATGGTTGATCCCACAGCCATTGGTGTTTGACATCAAAGATTGTAGGTGCTCATTGGAGAATGGGTACACCGAACAGGACTCGCCGAGAACTCTTAGATGGTATTATACCTATCGTCAGATAGTAGTTCTCTGGTGACACTGGTACAGGTTAGTCTGCAGACCCAAGATCGTCATAGATTCTTGTATGATTCCCACTATGCTTTGATTTCCTCCCTATCACGCTCAAGAGAGCATGCAAACAGGTGGATTTTGGGTATAGTATCGAGTCACATGAAGGCAATGAGCAATAGGAGGGGTTTCGTCTCACCCGGTATTAGGAGTTATGTTGCACTATGCTCGATTGGCTATAACAGGAAGTCCCTGGCCAGGGATGATGATGAGATTTACTGGTAAATGTTATCAATAGTTTCTCGACCTATTATGAGCCTCACATCGGCATGACTTATCAAGTTATTAGGGTCTGACGTTTACCACCCTCAGATTCGATATGCGACATATCAGACGAAGAGACCGGACTGTACGGTAGTGTTACTTACTGGATTCACGGGAGTTTGGACAAGCTTTCTTGTTGATCTTCTGATCGCTCAATACCTGGGTAGCCGTTACGTCCAGCTAGTACCGCTGACGGCTTGTGGGTGACTGATATGATCATTACTTATTGCTGGCGTATTGACGAGTCTCTAGAGTCCTATATAGAGATTTCCTAGCTCAAACGAAACGAAGTAGGACACATATATGATATGTGCGGGACCGAGATTGATACGTGTATGTGATACAGTATTCTAATCTCGCGATATAGGTTATATGTGATATAACCGGAATATTGAATCAAGTGTTGATTCAATAATTTGTTATATGTATATTTGATATACATATAAATGATATTAGTCGGTTGTATGTGATATAACCGGATTATTAAATCAAGTGTTGATTTAATAATTTAATATATAATTATATATTTGATATATTAATATATATTAACTAATATTAGCTCACTTAAGAATTTCTTTTCTACAAATACATATAAATATATATGAGATATATATTAATGTATTTATTATTGTGTCATGCTAGATGATACATTGGACATGGGTGTATGAGCCTCATACCAAATTAAAGATAATTTAGATGATTAATTATTAAGGGAAAAAACAAAATTAGGTGGAAATTAGCATGTCTAAAGATGCTTGTGGAAGCATGTAGAAGTCTTGACTTAGTCCACTAATTTTGTTTTACTCTAGATATTTATTAACCCAACCATTATCTTTAGCCATGGTTAAGTCTCTACAAATATCAATTGAGATATTTTACACCATAGTTCATCACTTGATCATCTTCTTCATCTCATTTTCTTTTTCTAGCTTTTGATAAGGTGAAGGAAGAAAGAGAGAGAAATAATTCTAAAGTGAGCAAAATTCCTACTTCATCAATCTTTACCAAACTAGCCATTTAGTATAGGTTGTTTGCTTCACTAATTCCTCAATTAGAGAAGATGATCTTGAGTTAGGGATTTCTCAAAGTAGATCATCTTCGGCCTCGAAGATCCTTAAGCAAGGTTGTTTCTTTCGCCTAGTGGAGCCTAAGAAGAGTTCGATGGACCACTACATAGAGCCGAGGGACTACTACACGAAGCTTTAGAAGTGAAGGACCGGTCTGCAAAGGTTGTATTCCTATTTCACTTAGTGTAAAGTGTTTTTACATGCTTTATAAAACCCTAATTCTCTAGTTCGATTCTAGGTTAGTGTTCCTTAGCACTCTAGATTTTTTAAAATTGCACACTTGATGCTTGCTAAAACCTGGTGGTGGTGCTAAGAAACTCCAACATGGTATCAAATCCAAGCTAGAGCATTAGGAGTGTTCTAAGCGAAGTTAAAGTGTTCGATCGACTTTTCGAAACCCTAAAATCCGAGTTTCTGGAAAAAAAATTCAAAAGTTGGAATTTTTGAATTAAAAAATATTCAGAAAATTGTGCAGGGTTTTCTATGAATCCCCAAGAAGAACGAGCGCCCAACTCGACCAAACGGCCGTGTAACCGCAGCAAAATCATGTTTTTAGCTGCGGTTCCACAGCACAGTTAGTGAGGCAGGGACTCCCCCTTCTTATGCTGCTCCGTAGGTATATTTGGCACTTTCTGGGTATTTTTAAGTGAGGCTCAAGTGTTGAGGTCTCTGAGATTCGTGGGTGTTTGATGAATCGATCGAAATGTTTAACATCGTATAGATATCTGTGATTTGTAATACAATATTTAGAATCCACAAGAATTAGTTTTCTGAAAACTAATTAGTGTTTTGTAAATCTAGCAATTTAGTCTCTTTTGATTGTTTGCCAAGGGGTTTTGATTCGGATCAAAACTTCGTCGCAATCTCGTATAGTACGAGAATGCTTTCCGGGTAACACTACTAAATAGCCACGCCCCATAGGCCTGACCAAGTGACTGTAGGAGAACCCCGTTGCCAAAAGCATCCGTTCGGGTGCTCGCAGCCACGGTGTTCCGCCTAAGTGTGCTTCGTCGATGGAATTGGGGTGCGACCGTCTACTAATATTTCCGACGAGCATTCAATCATCTGTTGGGAATCTTGTTGAATTGGCCGACTGGATGTTGAAAAGTGTTTTCAATTTGAGACTAAAATGCCGGGTTTATAGTGTTAGGCATGAAATTTGGAGTATGTGATATTCCGGGTTTATGATGTCTAAGGCGGTTGCAGATTCTAATTATTGTAGTTTTCATTTCTTTTTTGCGACCGTAAGTGTAATATGTGGTGTATCGCCGGTTTTATTGCTATACGTCAACGACAATTGGGATACGCATATTTACTTACGTTGATGACATGTGATGTTATGTGTTGCTATGATATGTTATATTGGATCGTCGTATTTGAATAGCCGGGGGGTTTTGCATGAGATGAGAGTTTTTCATTTTCATTCATGTAAAAAGTTGTATGTAATATTCTTTTATTGGGACACTTCCGGGTTGAGAATGATGTTACCATTGATATATATTATTTACTTTTCCGCATTAGGATAGACCCAAGGCAGGGAGCACAAGTAATCGGGTTCTAGAGTCCAATGGGAGGCCATCTCGAGGAGTCGAGACCGAGCCTCCTAATGTCACGACCCAAAATGGCACGTGACTGGCACTTGAATCATATGAGGTCTATAGGACCCCATCTAATTTAGGTAAGCCAAATATCCCAGAAATCTAAATCATTTTAAAGATGAAGTGAAGAAAACTTATTTTAAAACAAGTGGTTTTAATAACATAAGCCGAAGTATGCATTTTTAAAATCTCAAGTCTGTTCTGAAAATTTTGGCAGAGTTTCCTTGTAAATACTGGCCCCAAAAGGGTACAGCATGTATAATATGAATAAAGGCATTCCCAAGCGGGAGCTAGCTCTTCGCCAATTGGCGGTCTCAACCATGCAAGCGATATAATATACAACGCTGAAGGGCGAGGATCAAAACTCAAAGGAAACTGAATAACATCAAGAAAACCCATAATAATACAACGCATGACTCTAAGGTCGAAAGAATATACAACTGGTCTTCTAAGGTTACAAAATATACAGTCTGATTGATGGAGTTTCTAGATACAACTGAATATAAACAAAAGGTACAATGGTGGTCACGACGCAAGTGAACCCACCTACTAAAGCAATCATCCGAAAAGGAGCAGTATGCCAGCAAAGCCACAATGAAACTGTATGGCAAAACCTGTAAGAAACTGTGGCACAACGGGGGTGAGTTGCCAACTCTTGAGTTGAAAACATCACAGAGCAGAAATCGTATGTATGATTCAATCTTAGGTCAATACGATCATAATATCCTCAAATGATATAGTCTGAAGCATCTAAAAATGGCATGGGTAAACATCTATACATAAGTGTAATACCAAGTGCTCGTGTCAGCGCCTCAGGTAGCAACATATCATAAATATGAGGTATGAAAGTGATATAATGAAAACAGAATACATCATGAATGAGAAAACTATTTTCTTAATATAATGAGATTTCTGTATAAAAGTTTGAGTATCATTAATGAAATCATCAGAGAATCAGTGTCAAGCATCGACACAAAATATATATCTCAATATCTCAATATCTCAGGCTCCGGCTATCCGGACTGGCCTGTATCATCAAATCTCAAAATCTCAGGCTCCGGCTATCCGGACTGGCCTGTAAGCATAAATCTCAATATCTCAGGCTCCGGCTATCCGGACTGGCCTGTATCATAAATCTCAAGACCACGTCGGTATCCTCCGGATATTCGGCGTGTCACAATAAATTCACCGGTCAGTAGTGCTCCCCTGTCTCAGGCTCAACGCCATCATCTGCGACCTTCTCATCCCGGGGTACCGCACCGGGTCCACCATGCACCCACAGACGGTTCCTCCTCCTCCTCGAATCGGGTGTATGATATCGCTCAAGAGCCGAGAAAACTCATGGGGGACATATCTCAAATCATAATATGAGAAAACCGCACTTTTACCTTTTAAAAATGATAAATGAGTTTATAAAATCTTGCGGTTTCTCCAAATCCAGAAATCTCATGGAAAATCCGAAATCCAAAATGAAAAGTCAATAATAATGAATACTGGGCTCCGGCAATCCGGACTGGCCCTTATAATATTGCATGACAAATGAATATATAAATATGCATGAAATATCACGATAATAAATGCAATATCTAAACTAGCACAGTAATGATATATCGGAACTATCAGATATCAAATGATATCAATAAAGTAATATTCTCTAAAGTGTACATGACATGGCAATTATCGATGATGATGTGTGTGAGCCGGCAAGCAAGTGTACGTGGAGCATACGCATCATCGGTAATGGTGCTGGTGTCCTGACAGCATGGTTTCATAATCACTACAGTACACAGAAAACATGCAATGCGATGATAACAATATAGATAAACGCAGCAATACCGAATATACAGAAATGAATAGTAAATGCAACAATAAAGAATCTACATTAATATATATGGGTCATACAATTTTGCCATTTGAAATAACACGAATCGTGGTGTTTAGAAAATAGGGCTACGGTGTTTTTAAGAAAAGGTACGTCCTTCGAAATATCCGTAGAATCGCTTGGCCTATCTTTAAAATACCCACGATTCGTTAGTTCTGAAATAGGTATCACCCGAGTCTAGTCTAACATCTACAAGTAAACTACTGGACTAAATTAACAGACTAATCGAAAGGGTAAGGAAAACTACCTAAGTCTGAGTCGATATAAACATATATATAATAGTCGGTGATCCCGCCTCAATAGTATCCCATATGATATAATATATAATATGACATCCTCGAGTCAAGAGTGCGGACCAATCATCAATATTCATCTCGTGCGGTAAATCCATCGTAGGGCATCCCAATCTGGGTACGGGTCGAATATCACATTTATCTCATTATTCATCTGGTATCCTTATCATCACATATCTGAACTGGGGGTAAGGATCTAAGTCTAGAACAATACCGATACCATCTACATATATATATGCGTGTGTATGAAACACATCGCCTAAAGACCCGCTATAATATCATATCGTATCTCATAATACGAACCACATCATATCACCGATCTCATGGCACCATTCCCAAACTCATCGACTCATCTCCAAATAGCATATAGTATCCTCATCATCCATGTATATGTATACGTAGATATACACACACACACACACACACACACACATAGTCCCATACTAATGTGTGTGTGTGTGTGTGTATACACCTGTGTGTGTATGTGTGTGTGTCCCCATATACGCACAAGTAATAAAAATTATGCATGAGTGTGTGCGTGTGTGTGCAACAACTATTCTAGGGTTTCGCGTTTAACACTGAACTATAGCACTAACTTCTAAATATGCTAATACAGACCTAAGTCACCTAAAGCATTCTAACTACGGATATACATCTATAATAATACATAAATATATAGCCGTAACACATTGTACACTATACTACGAAACTGCGGGGGTGCTATACGCTATCCACCCGACTTCCCCCGTAGATATATATCTACTCATCTTGATCTTCGCTTGCCGGTGCCGATGTCGCCACGCGCTTGCTTGTCATCACGAAGTCCTCGTGAGGGTACCTACATATCATAACATATCGTGCCGCATTAAAATCCAATTCAAAACCAAAACGACACACGAATTCTACTCACGCAAATCAACCAATTAACACTCGATATAGACGTACAAACGTCAAGTGATCGATATCAAACCCAAATATCAAAACTTAAATTCATAAACATCACGGAATGCAAAGAAGCAACAAAAGAAAATGGTCCTAGATTTTGTTTCAGGAAAAATAGGGATGCACAAACAGTACTAGGGTGTTGTATAGGGGTCATATGAGCTACAGAAGAAACCTGGGCACCCAACTCCACAGAGTGGCCGGCCACAAGCCCTGAAATTCCGGCCTCCTCGGTTTTATAGGCTTGGTTGGGGTTCGTATTGGTAGGGTGGCCTCGGAGTGTCCAATCTAGGTCAATGGTCTTGTTTGCTTTTCTCAAAAATGCTCCAGATCACTCCAGATTTCCTGCACCCTCTAATTTAAACACAAACCGACATTCGATTTCTAAAGTTCTGTGTTTGGGTTCTAGCTCTGGTTTGGTCCAAGTTTAACACAAAAGAGGGGTTTGTAGTCATTAAAACATCTCAATTGCACCTCCACAACTCAACATCCTTTAACCCTTCTCTAGAAATTTCTAAGTTCACCAAACCATACGATATCACTTCTAAACATGTATATATGTTAAAGGAAATGAAATACTACAATAAAGGTGATGAATATACCTCATTTGGCAAACCCTAGAATCCCCTAGAGCTCAAAATCAAATTTTTCTTGGTCCAAAGTGCTTGTGATGTTCTTGTGCATGTTTTTAATGAAAGGGAGATGAAGTTTTGATGTTGTTTTGAGGGTGTTTTGAGGTGTTTGAGGAGGGGGGAGAGAGGGGGAAGCCATGAGAAGAAGAAGAAGAAAAGATGAAGATGATGAAGTGAGAATGAGGAGCCATGGTCCAAGGTTTGACCCCTCACCTCTCTCTCCTTTCTCTCTCATGCCCATATCCATTATTCTAATCCATTTTCTTTTCCTTTTTGTTTTTCTTTTCTTTTCTAAAAGAAATGAGAACCATGCTAGAAAATAAGAAGGAAGCCATGATAAAAAATGTAACAGGTGTTTGTAAATGTGACATGGTGCATGTCATGTGCACAAATCCGGCTTAATACACGATTAGTGATATTTAATCGTGATTAGCATTAAAATGGAATATAATTAATCATAAATAATTTATAATTGCTTAAATCATATAAAACACCCTCATTTCAGTAATTCCTATAATTTTCCAAATTTTTCCCAAATTATCGGTAATTAATTATACCGCCTTATTAAAATATTCATAATATTTATTGTTTAATTATAAAAATTCCCAAATAATATTTTATTTTTTCTGAAATGTTATAATCTTCCCCCCTTAAAGAAATTCGTTCCCTGAATTTAAATTTAAACCTCTCAAATACTAAAACATTTCAGAAAAAAGATCCAGTCGTCGGGGCTCCGAAATCATAAATACATAAAACATATCGTAGCGCAATGCACGCGTATGAAAAATGAGCATATAAACCAAAATCAAAACTCTATTAAGCATCCTGCAATCATCGGAGTTATGGCGAATACACCAATGTCAAAGCCCAATACGAAAACAAACAAAATATACTCGAGACTATAATATGTACATAGTATGCATCGTTGAAACATCTGAAGGAAATGCATGCCAAACTCTTTTCAAATCGCTGTGCGATACGCATATCACTGCACAGTGGCGGACGTCTATTGTAAGAAAAAAAATAACTATATACATTTATCCTTTGTTTAATATGTACGTCCCGCCGTTTTGAAAACAATTTAGAAGGGTTTCCTTTGTAAAATGTTTCGTGTCATCTCGGACACGTAGGTAAATACTGAGACCATAGCTCCTTTTTGGAAATCCCTTCGATAACTATCAATGCATGCAAAAATATATTCAAGTACTGTCCTCTGACTAGTCCTGCTCAGTACTAAAACAAATAGTAAATATCATAAAACATACTGCTCCAAAAAAAATCAATCCCAAACTGTGTATAAGAATGCCACGTGCGTCTGGTGCGCACGGAAATCGAAATCCATGAATCTGCCATACATGTGCATAGAAACAAAATCTAAGTGCAACGGGTATGCATGAAACACCTGTAAAGACAACGTGTATGCCTGACAACAATATCAGGTGCATCTGATATGCATGAAGAATCCCGATTTAGTGCATCTTGCGGGCACCAAAATCGCATCAAGCGCGTCAAGTATGCGCAAGAATCCAAATCGAGTGCACAAGGTGCACGAAAACAAATATCGAATATCACAATCGAAATCGACGGTATATGACGCAATTCAATTCAAATCCAAATCAGGTATACCGTGGTATATAATCTCACAACCATGTGCATCAGCGTGCACAAAATCAAATCAAAATACTAAAAGTGCATGAAAACTATGCCGAAAGCATAAGTCAAATCGCATGCATACCATAAGCATGAAATCAAAATCAATATCTCAAATGACATCAAACCGAAGTCAAGTGCAACTGTGGCGCACAAAATCTCAATCATGCAAATAAATCGCGCAAAATATCAGGCATGAAATCAAAATCAACATCTCGAATGACATCAAATCGATGCCAAGTGCAACTGTGATGCACAAAATCTCAATCATGCAAATAAATCGCCCAAAATATCAGGCATGAAATCAAAATCAACATCTCGAATGACATCAAATCGAAGTCAAGTGCAACTGTGGTCCACAAAATCTCAGTCATGCAAATAAATCTCCCAAAATACCAAAATCAAAGTCGGCGGAAACAGTCCCGTTCTGGCACATCCTCTAAAGACCTCTGGCCAACTGTCATGGTCACTCATAATATGTCTTAACGACGATACCGAACTCTGTCCTACTGGGTGTGCATAATATGAACGATCCTGGGTCCAAGTCTCCTCATATAGTATTTCAGAAGATTCTGTCGAAGTCTCCTCCAATCTCATTTCTGCCGAACTGCCCGGAAGTCATCATCCTTTATTAAATCTATTTCTTGTTCCGGAACGGCTGCATACTCATCGCGACTCCTTCTGGAAGATATATCTATGTACAACGCCTCTGCATGCTTATCACATCTCTGATGTCAGCGGAGTGGAACGCCATCTCATCAAGATCTCGTACGAACCTTTTACTCCACCTTTCTCTAATGTCGACTGATTCGGACTCATCTCCTCTCGGCTGTATGGACTACGCTCCAACGGCTATGCTCGTATCTGGAGTCTCCCAAGAAATGTATCCCATCACATGATATCCGAACGACGTCGAACCTTTCGATCAAGTAATCAAAGTTCCATAATCCCCCAAGAGCTCAACATCTTGAGTACAGTTTAATAGTATTCCAGTACATGCCACAGTACCTATGGACCAGCCGTAGAAGGGCAAACCCAAGCCTCATTAATGGCACCGCTGAACTACTGCAAACCCTAAGGTTTCAAAGCGTTCTCATGGTCATTATATCGAGTTAGGGTTTCATTCTTCTAGAGGGTCCATGGAATTACTTGCATTTTTTTTTCGAATACTTAAACTTGGAAAATGGGTTTCTAACATTCGATCGTCTTCTATCGACTCCCAACGTACCTGCGTGAAGTTGTATCTAGCTGGAATCAATCAATCTGATGACCTCGCATTGGGTTAGGCAATGAATCACATGTCCTAGTCATTCCTCCATGGGTGACTAGCGATCTTCTATCATATCTCTAAGTACAACTCGTGCAGAATTAGCTTCAAACATCTGGGGCATTATCTCGTCAGTCGCAGCAACAACTGAATCATTCGTCCGCACGCTGAACAGTGTCTCAATCATCAAGATAAACGGTGCATTGACGGTCATCGCATTCTGGCTGGCCTCTAGCAGTGGCCCAATCCTCTGGTGGTGATCTGCACGTCCGAGAAATCTTGTAAAAGCGATCCATCAAACGCTCATGGCGCGAAAACACAATAAAACGACGCATCTATGCAAATCGTATGTCCCTGGAATCACGCCCTGGTCAGTTCTCATCCGTGAAGAGCTCATGCTGACGCAACTCTAGCCGTAGCTCTCTCTGCCCGTGAAATCGTGGCAGCAAAAAACATATACCAATATCGATGAGGATAGATCATAGGAATGAATATAATGCTGTGCAAGGAAATGTACATCCAAAGACTTCTAAAGCGGAGTAGCGTATCGTAAGTATGCCATGGAACATACACACGGTACGTCACTCTCCTTAAGTCACCTACAACATCAACCAAGGTCAACCTATGCGACGAAAGTTCGGGTCTAATACCCCCTCGACCAAGTCTAAGTTCCGTAAGGTCAGGCCTACGTTCCGAATATATACAAACGCCCTAGGCTCCGCATACTCAAACATAGACTCGAACCAAGGTTAACCAAGCGCTCTGATACCAACTTTGTCACAATCTGAAATGGCACGTGACTGGCACTTGAATCATATGAGGTCTATAGAACCCCATCTAATTCAGGTAAGCCAAAAATCCGATAATCTAAACCATTTTAAAGATGAAGTGAAGAAAACTTATTTTAAAACAAGTGGTTTTAATAACATAAGCCGAAGTATGCATTTTTAAAATCTCAAGTCTATTCTGAAAATTTCAGCAGAGTTTCCTTTGTAAATGCTGGCCCCAAAAGGGTACAACATGCATAATATGAACAAAGGCATCCCCAAGCGGGAGCTAGCTCTTCGCCAATTGGCGGTCACAACCACGCAAGAAATATAATATACAACGCTGAAGGGTGAGGATCAAAACTCGAAGGAAACTGAATAAGATCAAGAAAACCCATAATAATACAACGCGCGACTATAAGGTCGAATGAATATACAACTGGTCTTCTAAGGGTATAAAATATACAGTCTAGTTGATGGAGTTTCTAGATACAACTGAATATAAATAAAAGGTACAATGGTGGTCACGACGCAAGTGAACCCACCTACCAAAGCAATCATCCGAAAAGGAGCAGTGTGCCAGCAAAACCGCAACGAACTTGTACGGCAAAATCTGCAAGAAAATATGGCACAATGGCGGTGAGTTGCCAACTCGTGTGTAGAAAACATCACAGAGCAGAAATCGTATGTATGACTCAATCCTAGATCAATACGATCATAATATCCTCAAATGATATAGTCTGAAGCATCTAATAATGACATGGCTAAACATCTTTACATAAGTGTAATACCAAGTGCTCGTGTCAGTGCCTCAGGTAGCAACATATCATAAATATGAGGTATGAATGCGATATAATGAAAACAAAATACATCATGAATGAGAAAACTGTTTTCTTAATATAATGAGATTTCTGTATAAAAGTTTAAGTATCATCAATGAAATCATCAGAGAAGCAGTGTCAAGCATCGACACAAAATATATATCTCAATATCTCAATATCTCAGGCTCCGGCTATCCGGACTGGCCTGTATCATCAAATCTCAAAATCTCAGGCTCCGGCTATCCGGACTGGCCTGTAATCATAAATCTCAATATCTCAGGCTCCAGCTATCTGGACTGGCCTGTATCATAAATCTCAAGACCACGTCGGTATTCTCCGTATATCCGGCGTGTCACAATAAAATAACTGGTCAGTAGTGCTCCCCTGTCTCAGGCTCAACGCCATCATCTGCGACCATCTCACCCCGGGATACCGCACCGAGTCCACCATGTACCCACAGACGGTTCCTCCTCCTCCTCGAATCTGGTGTATGATATTGCTCAAGAGCCGAGAAAACTCATGGTGGACATATCTCAAATCATAATATGAGAAAACCGCACTTTTACCTTTTAAAAATGATAAATGAGTTTATAAAATCTTGCGGTTTCTCCAAATCCAGAAATCTTATGGAAAATCCGAAATCCAAAATGAAAAGTCAATAATAATGAATACTGGGCTCCAGCAATCCGGACTGGCCCTTATAATATTGCATGACAAATGAATATATAAATATGCATGAAATATCACGATAATAAATGCAATATCTAAACTGGCACAGTAATGATATATCGGAACTATCAGCTAGCAAATGATATCAATAAAGTAATATTCACTAAAGTGTACGTGACATGGCAATTACCGATGATGATGTGTGTGAGCCGGCAAGCAAGTATACGTGGAGCATACGCATCATCGGTAATGGTGCTGGTGTCCTGACAGAATGGTTTCATAATCACTACAGTACACAATAAACATGCAATGCGATGATAACAACATGGATAAATGGAGAATGAATAATAAACGCAGCAATACCGAATATACAGAAATGAATAGTAAATGCAACAATAAGGAAATTACATTAATATATATGGGTCATACAGTTTTGCTGTTTAAAATACCACGAATCGTGGTGTTTAGAAAATAGGGCTACGGTGTTTTTAAGAAAAGGTACGTCCTTTGAAATATCCATAGAATCCCTTGACCTGTCTTTAAAATACCCAAGATTCGTTAGTTTTAAAATAGGTATGACCCGATTCTAGTCTAACATCTATAAATAAACTACTGGACTAAACTAACAGACTAATCGAAAGGGTAAGGAAAACCACCTAAGTCTGGGTCGATATATACATATATATAATAGTCGGTGATCCCGTCTCAATAGTATCCCATACGATACAATATATAATATGACATCCTCGAGTCAAGAGTGCGGATCAATCATCAATATTCATCTCGTACGGTAAATCCATCGTACGGCATCCCAATCTGGGTACCGGTCGAATATCACATTTATCTCATTATTCATCTGGTATCCTTATCATCACATATCGTGAACTGGGGGTACGGATCTAAGTCTAGTACAATACTGATACCATCTACATATATATATATATATATATATGCGAGTGTATGAAACACATCGCCTAAATACCCGCTATAATATCATGTCGTATCTCATAATACGAACCACATCATATCACCGATCTCATGGCACCGTGCCCAAACTCATCGACTCATCTGCAAATACCATATACTATCCTCATCATCCATATATTTGTATACGTATATATTGTAGGGTTCCTAGGCACACTCAAGAGGTTCCACAACTGATCAACCATGCCAAAATCAAATTTTACATGTGCCGAGAAACCCTAATGCTAGATCGTTACTAGAGGTAAAGGCGAAACAAGCAAGTAAACAACTTTATTGCTAAATGAAAGAGACTACAGCCTTTGTAGATCCGGTCCTCCACTTCTCTAGCACCGTGTTGACGTCCCTCCACTGCGATCATCGGAATCTCGGACTCTAGCGTCGGTTTCATCGGAAAAATGGGCGGGCTAGGTCGTTGACTTCGATGCCGAAGATGATCTACGTCGAGGCAACTCAAACTCAAGCTCCACCTTCACTAAGTCATGAAACTTGTGAAGATAACACACTCTACTACATGGCAAGTAGTAGAGGATGAAGAAATAGGAAGTGGGTTCACTTTGGATTTGGATTTCTCACTCTTTTTCTCATGGCACCATTGAAGGTAGCAAGGTTTCTTCTTCTTGAAGAAGAAGAAGAAGAAGAAAGAATATGATAAGAATAATAAAATCAATTGATAAATAATAATAAATCAAGTGATCTTATCATAATCCAACCATGGGTTAGTGTAACAAGTGTAGAGACTAAACTAGGGTTTAGGTGAATGGTTAGGTTAAGGAAAGAAACAAAATGGTCAAAGCCTAAAAACCAAAAGAAGCCACCATTTTATTTCTTGCCCAAAAATAAATAAAATGAATAAGTGAATAATTTAAAACCCTAACCATTAACCTAAACATGGTTCAAAGCATACACACACCCAAGTTTGCATGTATCATCAAACATGATACAAACTAGTGCACAAAACTATATCATATATACAATGTGCACATCAAGTGAGAAAATCCATTTTAAGTGAAAAAATACTAGTTAAGTAAAATAATATATCAAATATATAATTATACATTAAATCATTAAATCAACACTTGATTTAATGATCCGGTCATATTGCATATAACCGACTAATATCAAGTGTATCAATGTATCGAATCAACACTTGATTCGGTAACCCGGCTATATCTTATATAACCGTCCGATGATACAAATCGCGAGAATAGAATTCAGTATCACATACTGGTATTATTCTCGGTCCCGCACATATCTCATATGCGCTCCTATTTCGTTTCGCTTGAGCCAGGAAACCTCTGTGTAGGACTCTAAAGACTCGTCAATACGCCGGCAGCTGGCGATGATCATATCAAACACCCACAAGCCGCAAGCGGTCTGCTAAACGTAACGGCCACCCGGGTATTGAGCGATCAGAAGATCAACGAGCAAGCCCGCTCACACTCCTGTGAATCCAACCAGCAACACTTACCGCACAGTCCGGTCTGTTCGTCTGATATGTCGCATATCTGGCCTAGGGGTGGTAAACGTCAGACCCCAGTAGCTTGATAAGTCATGCCGATGTAAGGTCTATAACAAGCATGAAACTACTAATAACTCTTACCAGTAAATCACTGCAACCCTGGCCAGGGATTTCCAGTTATGGCCAGTCGAGCATAGCGCAACATCAACCCCCAATACCGGGAGAGACCAATCCCTTCCTATCGCTCATTGCCTCCATGTGAATCGGGACTGTACCCAAAAACCACCTGTTTGCACAACTCAGTAGAGCCGTGGTAGGGTGGAAATCAAAGCATAGTGGGAGACACACAAGACTCTATGACGATCTCGGGTCAAAAGACTAAGCTGTACCAGTGTCACCAGAGAACTGCCATCAGACGTGAGGTATAATACCATCTGGGAGTTCTCGGCGAGTCCGTTCAGTATACCCAGTCATCACTGAGCACCCGCATACCATCTCTGATGTCAAACACCAATGGATATGGGATCATCCATCGCCCATCATATGGATCGAGAAGATATACGCTAGTCTACTCTGGAATATCGATGCCCCGTCTCGATATTCCCACGACTAGGAATATTGAAGGATGTACTCATGGACTACCCAGGCCCCACTAATATGATCTACATCATAGTCCTGGAAGTCGAGCACACATCCTAAGGGCTTTATCAACATGTAATAGAGAGACAGGAAGTATACATGTTAAGATAAAGAGCAACTAGATAGCGTACTATTATATCGAGCAAGAAAGTCCTACCTATATATGTCCCAGCATCCACTACAATATACATCCTTTGTACAGTAATGGCCTCTAGGGCATACATATAACTAACATATATATATATATATATATAAATATATATATATATATATATATATATATATATATATACGCACAAGTAATAAAAAGTATGCATGAGTGTGTGCGTGCAACAACTATTCTAGGGTTTCGCGATAAACACTGAACTATAGCACTAACTTCTAAATATGCTAATACTGACCTAAGTCACCTAAAGCATTCTAACTACATATATACATCTATAATAACACATAAATATATAGCTGTAACACATTGTACACTGTACTACGAAACTGCGGGGGTGCTATACGCCATCCACCCGACTTTCCCCGTAGATATATATCTACTCACCTTGATCTTCGCTTGCCGGTGCCGATGTCGCCACGTGCATGCTTGTCATCTCGAAGTCCTCGTGAGGGTACCTACATATCATAACATATCGTGCCGCATTAAAATCCAATTCAAAACCAAAACGACACACGAATCTCACATAGGTCAAAACCTATGGTCTACTCACGCAAATCAACCAATTAACACTCGATATAGACGTACAAACATCAAGTGATCGATATCAATGTAGGGTTCCTAGGCACTCTTACAAGGGTCTATAAGGCATCAACCATGCCCGATTTAAAATTTAGACGTGCCGAACAACCCAAAGCCGGGATCTTTGCTAGATTATTAGGGTTACACATGCAAGTAAACATCTTTACAACTAAGAGTGAGGGATTACAACCTTTGTAGTCCGCTCCTTCGCTTCATAAGCTCCGAGTAGAAGTCCCTTCGCCGCGATCCACAATCTCCCGGACTCAAGAGAGGCTCCACAACCCGAATGATCCATACTAGCTTGTAGTCTTCCTTTTCTCTGATGATCTACCTCGAAATTTCTTTAACTCAAGCTTTTTCTCACTAATGAGGTGAACACCCTAATCTAATTGGCTAGATTAGATGAGGATGATGAAGTAGGATTTATGCTCTCTTTTATTATCAAATTCTCACTTTAATTCATCACCAAATGAAAACCTAGAAAGCTTTTTCAAAGCTCAAAGGAGGAAGAAGAATAATATAAAATGAATAATTCCTTTTGTGATGAATAATGAAAAGATTATATGATTACAAATGCAACCATGGTCAAAGATGACAAGGCAAACCATTGTAGAGAGTTAACTAGGGTTAAAGGTGTGGTTTGGGTTAGGAAATATCTCACAAAAATATCCATCATAATATCTTTGCATGAAACAAAAGAAAACCTTCTAGAAGTATCATGAAAGAACAAACCCAAATCAAACCCTAACCATGTTTAATCTCCACTAATCATGTTGCATTAGTAATTATAACATGTTACAATATTATATATCACATATATAATATATTTTATAATAAAAGAAAATAATACAATTAACATATATCGCATATATATCAATGTATTATCCGGTGAGAAAATGAAATAATAAAGCGAGCCAATATTAGATAATGTAATGTAATATATCGCATATATAATTGTACATTAAATTATAGAATCAACACTTGATCCGACAATCCGGCTATATCGAATATAACCGACTAATATAACATGTACCGATTCATCGAATCAACACTTGATCCGATGATCTGGCTCATATCAAAATATCGCGAGAATATAATATGGTATCTCATATCGCATTATCCTCGGTCCTGCACATATCACATATGTGCCCCTACTCCATTTTGCCTGAGTCAAGAAACCTCTGTGTAGGACTCTAAAGAATCGTCAATACGCCGGTAGTGTAAGTCTACGGTAGCGTCCCGGCAGTCTTTCAGACGCCAAATACGGAACAAAAACTTTTATAACTGGCGCTATCGCATACTATAACCCGGATCTTCCATTAACGCTAAACTAACAAAATACAAAGTGGGTAGAAAGATTATACCGAACGATCTGAGTGCTTCGTTCTTTAACAATCATCCCACGCTCCATTGCGGCTGCTCCGATCTCCTGGCTCCTCGTCGAGGTGGCACCACATCTACGGATCTTTAAACGGGCTCCCGCCTCTATACCGAGGCAACTCGGTCATAAAGTCTGCTAAAAGAGATGACTAAGATTGATGTAGAGAATGAGTAGAACACTTTGTCTCACTTCATCCAAAAGCATGGACGAACGGTTAATGAAGTTGCCTTTTGGATCGAGTAAATGAGAAATGAGAAATGAGAATATAAAATTTCCATGAATCAAATTCCTAATCTTTTTAATCAAAAACCATCTTTCTCTCTCTCTCTCTCTCTCTCTCTGTCTCACCAAGAGGGGCCGGCCACTATATAGGAGGAGGTGGGGTGAGTGTAGGAGCAAAGAGGTGACTATAAGATCAAAGATCAAGAAGAAATATCTTTAAGCTTTACAAGAAACATTAATGCAAAAGAATGAGTCACATAATACACCTCATCAACTCATTAAAGTAAACAATGAGTCACTAACCTAGTCACCATCTAGAAGCTTCCACACTCATGACTCACCCTCATGACTCACCCTCATGAAGAAAAGATAAATCCGTATTAAACCGAATGTTTAAGACGGGTGATAGATAACTGGCAACTTCCAAAAGCGATCCCGAAACGAATTTTAGGATAACCCCGTAACTGTATAAACATACCCGCATTTGTATTACGACCGAACACAAATGCAACTGAGACAAAGATATTATATCTACTCAATATAATACATGGATCCGGCTTAAACCAAAGCCCACCAGTATTATCTGCCCGAAATATGACACGTGCGTAAACGCACGTGCATTTTCCGAACCCTGCCATAAAACCATACGGCCTCTACAACGTTTCGCCCGAACTTGGAAAACTATCTGTGGGGGACTCTAATGAATCGTCAGTACCCTGGCAGTAGGTTAAACCATAAGCACGTCAGCGGCACTAGCAGTGTGTAACGGCTGCCCATGTACTGACCTCAAGGGTAGGCGATGAGTGAACTCATCCTGAAATCCTACTGAGCCTAACAGTGACAATATACATACAGTCCGGTCCGTTCGTCTATGAGTATCGCATATCGGGCCTAGGGGCTGGTAACGTTAGACCCCCAAAAGCGGTATAAGTCGTGTCGGAGAAAAGCCCTGAACACCCTGAGAAACTATCGGAATACTTACCAGTAATTCTCACCTGCCTTGGCCAAGGACTTGGTGTAATGGCTTTCCTAGACACAGCGTGATCTCACCCCCAATACCGGGAGAGACGAATCCCCTGCCGATCCTCTCACTTGCCTCCATGTGGCTCAGGACTGTACCCAAAAAAGACCTGTTTGCACGACTCCTTTGAGCCGTGGTAGGGTAGAAATCAAAGCACAGTGGGAACTCACACGAGACAAATGACGACCTCAGGTCGATGAACTAACCTGTACACATGTCACCAGGGAACTGCTATCTGACGATAGGTATAATACCAACTAGCAGGTTCCCGGCGAGTCCTGTCCAGTGTACTCATAACCCAATGAGCACCTGTATACATCTTAGGTGATCCAATTGACACCAGTGGCTTATGAGACCGGCCGCCACCCCTCGTCGGGGTCTCGACTGTATACACTAGTCTACTCCGGAGTATCGATGCCCTGTCTCGGTACTCCCACGATTAGGGACCACAATTAAGGATGTGCTAATAGACTACCCAACTCTCACGTATATGATCGCCATCATACTGTTGGTAGTCAAGCAAGATCCTAAGGGCTCTATCAACGTGTAATCGTGATCAGTCAGCCGAACCTATACACGAATGATAAAGGCAAACCAGATAGCATACTATCATCTTGAGTAAGACTGGGCTACCGGTATAAGTCCTCCTCAATCATTGCTATCACGTACCTGCGATCCAATAATTGACTTTGAGGGCACTATATCCAACAATCTCCCACTTGCACTTAAGGCTAATTGCGATGTCGCATACTCACAGCCCGTGTGATACCGAACACCTAACTCCTCTACTAATCAGTTTCACAAAGCCCGTTTGTAAAACACTTGTGTTCGAGAAATAGCCTCAATGAGTGGATCCGTCCCGATGTCTCTTTCTATGTCTCTCTTAATCTCAAGTTCGCGGAGAAAGCCATCTCCCGAATTGAGTAATACATGTCTTAGAATATGTCTGGAAATCTGATGGGGCCTAGTTCATAAATGAACTCCAAATCCAAACTTCTTAGACTGTATCGACAACTGAACTTAATCAGTATCCTGCACCATGCCTCCCACAGTATCCTCTTGGGCCACCTGTCCATAATACTGCCCCCTTCGTCAGTGGGAAAACTATAACTCTGACAATCACTCTGTCATCCATGTCACCTTTGAAGCCTGGAATGATAACCGTCTCCCGAAAAAGGCTGCCGTCATCAAATCCGTAGAACATGCACTTATGATCTAAAACTGCTTCCTTATGTTTCTCCAGGATTGGATTAATACAAACTTATCGCATCTGGTGCAAAAACAACATCTGGTGTGGTACTTGACATCTCATGATCGACTCAATTGCCTAAGCAAGTGATCTGCCAATCATGCACATCTCTCTCCCCTTTAGTCTGTAAGACACCTTTAGAGAGGATGACTCCATCACCTGCAGATTCACCACCATGCCAGGAGTCATCTATTCTAAAAACTATTAGAATACTGTCAAAGTACCCACATTGGGAAACTACCCAAATCTAGATCTAAAACCATAGATCTAGAAACCAGAATGTCTGATATTATATCCATATCCTGTCTGGAGAAACAACTGTGTGATGACCAAAGTACAACCAATCGTAGTATATGAATTTTACTTCCTACTCTGTGTATGTCATCCAAATACCAGGACATCACACCCTACTACCATCTTAACAGATCCATCTCCTATTCTGATGAAGTCAAACCCATGACTGTCATATCAAAATTAGATGATCTATCTCCGCTATAACTGCTTAAGTCTATAAATAGACATAAGCTACTTGCCCACTATGCTTCCGCTACTCCCACTGACCACAACAACCCTCTGGCAGAATAATATATATGTGCACTTCTAAAGCTAGTTTAGAACGACGCTATACTTAACCTCCTGCTGGGTTTCATAGCCTGGAACAACAGTAGTGTCAAGTCTGGGTAAACAAGAACCTCCCTGTCACCGTCCTTGAGGCTACCGGAGTACCACTCGGGTGTCTGAAGTTACCCACCATATCTGCGGAGTGGCTATTGGAATGTCAAACCTGATTGAATCTATTGGTCCTATTAAATTTTCCGTAATTGTTTGCGGTTCTGGAATCACTTCCAGTTCTACCATACTCCCATTACTGTTTTCTGAAAAATCCATTTTACTAAAACTGTGGCGAGTCAAGAACAATATCACTATTGATCTTCCATATGGTAGAAAGTCAACCCTCGACATAGCCCTGGTCAACCCACAAACTGCCATTACAGAAACGTGCCATGAGTTATCCAGAGTCTGGTTTTAAGCATAAGCCGGACAACTCCCCGTACCTTAACATCGTTAAGATATGAACCATTCTATATCAAATATAGAAACTTTGGCACTGATTTAATTGGAACCAGATTCAAATCATGCAGCTGTCTCCAGTGCATATCAACTTAATGGAGAGAGGCTAATCAGCATTACTCAACTTAGGTATCCATCCAATTATGAGTAACCTGAAAGAGAAACAAGTTTCTCAAAACCATTACTATCAACTGAATACCAATCACAAGTATCTACATCTTCGATCTATTTGAAGAGTCCCGATACCTGCGACATCTGGTTCTCTGCTTTATTCTTATACCCACAACTTCTCAAAACTTAGACCATGTATTTCTACGAAACACTTGTCTAAAAATTAGAGAAGTCATAAGTAAACAGAATATAGTACGAGGACCAACCCCTTTGTCCTGATAGACACTGGACAACATACAATACTCTGTATAAGTCCGCTGAGTTGAATAACTCAAAACTTGTGCATCGTAGGTTGAAAACTGTACTTATGGTTAAGAACTACTCCGATGTTCAATGCTCCTTACCCAATCGTCAACTGATGTAGGTAAATGTCATCGACATAATATCAAAAATTTATATCTCACTTTATAAAAATAAACGTACAGATATATCATTTTGAAATTGGTGCACAACAACGGATACTCAAAACCAAATACATGCCTGCTGGCAATAACCCAGGCGACTTCCTCAAATATCACCAATTACAACGAATTCCGATATAATGAGGATGAACACCTAATTCCCAATAACTTACTCCTACTCATCATCTGTAAAACCATACAGATGTGAGAATCATACCTGGTAAATACATACCCTGGAGTAAGTATCTAATCGGGAAAACAGTTTTCCTTTAACAATGCATAGTGTAACTGAAACATGAAAATGTTTCGAAGGGGTATCCTGGTATTCCTAGTAATGCCTCTTCCATAATCCAATTCATGATTATAACCGTATATTTCATTGCCATCTCTCCAAATCCCTTTATTTGTCTTTAGTCGTTACCTTCTGTACACCCTCGTTATGGTTTTCTTCCTTCCCTACCGTTCGGCACCAGCCTATGGTTTGGAAGAAGACTATCCAGTAAGCATAATAGGTGTACTCTCCTAAACTAAGGAGCCCTCGCAACTTGAGAGAAGGTGATGATAAAAGAAAACTGAATAATACCTTATTCTATTTCTCCCGAACTGGGGAAAAAAGTAAAGGTGAAATAGGAGTGGCGATGAAGTACGCGGTTTGGTCATGAATGATAGCAGTCGCAATTTACTTTGCCCTCTTTCTAATCCCTTTATTTTGTCTTTACATATTACCTTCTGTACACCCTACTTAGGCTAATTGGTTTTCTTCATTCCCTACCTTTCGGCACCTGCCTATGGTTTGGAAGAAGACTATCCAATAAGCGTAATATGTGTACTCTCCTAAACCAAAGAGCTCTCGCAACCTGAGAGAATGTGATAATAAAAGACAACTGAATAAACCAATTATATTTCTCCTGAAGCTGGATCCATCCTCGAAGAAGTCCCTTTGAGTTCGTATATAACCATACGATGGATCTATCCAATGGAAGTGGATACTCGTAGTGATACGAGGTGTTCTGAGAAATACAAAGGGTAAAAGAAGGAGTGGCAATGACTTATGCAACTCGGACAATCCAAAAGCCAGTATTTTAAGAAGGTTCGGTCAACTTGGTCACTGGGTCATAATCTAGGGTCGGTCAAAGGTCGCTGCCAAAGAGAGAGAGAAAAGAAACACTCTGCGTGCACTCTAACCTAGATCAGAATGGTTATCACTTTATCTAATCCGGAAACCTCCCACTGTACTGTCAAACTCTCCTCCAAACCTGAAAGAAGAATCAATCGGGATCACCCGAAGAGTAAACCAACTCATCAGTAGGAATCGGGATCCAACTCTTATCGCATGATTACGTGACGGAATCCACTCACGTTATCACACTCCAGAAGGTATGCGCATGCCTGGCAAGTTTCAGTTTCTTTAGAAACTCCCGATATGATTTTTACCCCATGCTCTTATGATCGTGACTAAGGGCCAACCCATCATAAGTTGCTGTGAGTGCACGGCGGCGCCCCGGCCGTCAATCCGACGCCGGAATGCGGAAACGGTGATAAACTTAAATTTTGCGGACTTTGCAAACCGGCACCACCGCGCACTAAACTCCGGATCGTAACCATTAACAAGTCTACGCTATTAAAAAGAAAGGGAAGAGATGTATACCGACGATCCAAGTCCTCCGGTCTTCTCGTCATCGTCCCGATCACTTGCGGAATGTCCCGTCTCCTCCTCGTCGCCGGAAGTGCACCACATCGCCTACTTTGTTTACGGGCTCCCACCTCAATGCCGAGGCAACTCGGGCACGAAGCCGGCTACTCGACGTGCCCAAGATTCGTTGTAGAATTCGTAGTCTTCAAGTCTCATTTGGGGTTTTGGAGCTTTGCCATTTGGTGGAAGAAAAAGAGAGCTTGGAGAGAAGTGGGAAAAAATGTAGCATACAAAAATGAGAGTAACATTTTTCCACCACCAAAATGAAAAATGAATCCCATTCCCATAGGAATGGCCGGCCCCCCCTTCCCATCATATGTGATTGGAGAGAGAGAGAACAAGGTCAAGGGGGTGGGTGGAACAATCATGCAAGAGGGCATCATGAAAGGATATGATCACAAGCAAAAACCACACACAACCACAACCATCATGAGAAGGAGAAGTCAAGCAAGTCAATGGAATGGTGCACATCATGAAAGCCATCATGATGCAAGGAAATATGCAAAGAACCCCCTCCACTAATGCCTATTTGCAACAATGCAAATAAACCCTCCTCCACCAATCTTCGGCCAATGAACGGAACAATGGAAATTGGCCGAAACGGAAAGCAAACTGGCAACTCCAGAAAACTGGTCCCGTAATAAATTACGGGAAAACCCCGATACAGTGCATACACACCTGCATCTGTATTTCGACCGAAATACAAATGCAATGAGACAAAATCTACACTGTACTATACTAGAATCCGGCTTATACCAAAGCCGGCTAGTAATATCTGTTCGATCCTGATCCGTGCAATACCGCACGTATCTGATCGAACCCTGCCATATAACCATACGGCCTATAGTACAATCTGTCCGATCCTGATCCGTGCAATACCGCACGTATCTGATCGGACCTTGCCATATCTCCATACGGCCTCTACAACCTTTCGCCCGAAAGCTGAGTAACAAAATGTGGGGGACTCTAAAGACTCGTCAACACCTCGGTTGTGGATTTAACCACTAGCACGTCAGAGGTATAAGCCAATACGTAACGGGCTACCAGGCACTGACTAAAAGGGACGTCTGTGAGCGAACTCAGCCTGACACCCTACTGAGCCTGTCAGTGACAATATCCGTACAGTCCGGTCCGTTCGTCTATGAGTATCGCATGGCGGGCCTAGGGGGTTGGTAGAAGTCAGACCCCCAAAAGCGGTACAAGTCGTGTCGGAGTGTAGCCCAGAACACCCTGAGATACTACCGGAATACCTACCAGTAAATCTCCTTGCCTTGGCCAAGGACTTTGTGTAATGGCTCTCCTAGACACAGCACGACCTCACCCCCAATACCGGGAGAGACGAACCCCTGAAGATACGCTCACTGCCTCCATGTGGCTCGGGACTGTACCCAACTAAAACCTGTTTGCACGACTCCTTTGAGCCGTGGTAGGGTAGTAATCAAAGTACAGTGGGAACTCACACGAGACAAATGACGATCCCCAGGTCGATGAACTAACCTGCACACATGTCACCAGGGAACTGCCATCTGACGTCTGGTATATGACCAACTAGCAGGTTCCCGGCGAGTCCTGTCCGGTGTACTCATAACCCAATGAGCACCTGTATACATCTTAGGTGATCCAACTGACACCAGTGGCTTGTGAGACCGGCCACCGCCCCTCGTCGGGGTCTCGACTGTATACACTAGTCTACTAATGGAGTATCGATGCCCGGTCTCGAAACTCCCACGACTAGGGACCTTTTAAGGATATGCTTGTAGACCCCCAGCTCCCACTTATATGATCGCCCTCATACTGCTGGTGGTCAAGCAAGAATCCTAGGGGCTCTATCAACGTGTAATAGCGACGTGTCAGGTCACCTAAAACAGTACACGATGATAAAGGTAAACCAGATAGCATACTATCATCTCGAGTAAGACTGTCCTACCGGGATAGTTCCTCCCTCAATCATTACAATCACGTACCTGTGACCTAATAATTGACTCTGAGGGCACTATCTCCAACAGTTGCATGTCAAGTTCTTCCCATCATTATCTTGTTAATTTGAACCCACCCGTACTCGCCCTTGACTAAGGTCCAACAAGGCTGTACGACTGTCCCAAACCAACGCATCTATCTATGCAACATGTGAACACCCCAGCAGCTACCAATCACTATGTCCTGGCTAAGGGCCAGACCAACATAGCTTGAATACTACTGACCATTCATATGAAATGACGGAGGGCTACGGCTGGTTTTTGGCGAAAAACCTTTAACGTAATGAACTTGATATCGCTGAAGGAACCTGATAGCTTTTTATAAAAATATAGTGGCGAAAACCTTTGCTAAAGAGGTCACTCCCGGTGAAGGGATCTCGGCTTTTTCCTCGTGGAATGAGGTGCAGGATATTCCTCTGAATACCGCGATGCAAAGCAACTTGTAATCGACTATAGTGAACTTATTACCTTGATGTAAACTTCTGCCCAAGAGGTCACTCCCGGTGAAGGGATCTCGGCCCTTGCCTCGTCGAATGAGGTGCAGGATATTCCAACCGAATACCACAATGCATAACAAAAGAAAACGTCTTTGTAATAATACTTTGTAAAATTGTTCCAACAACATCCAAACAGGTTTGTTTTCCTTTGCATTGATCAGAATCAACGCAGTCCCATCAATTAATCACACCAGAAAAGAACGAAATAAAATGTACGTATATGCCATCCGCATTCGTCACTGGGTCTCGTCATCACCCGTTAGGTTACTTAACTAACGACAGAGCGGGGACTGGACTAGCACGGGTGCAAAACATATACAACATCTACTAGTATATATACCAATATACAATAATCGCTCCAGGCGTGATAATATGCAACATTACAGAAAAGTAATAAGCATCACAGAACAATACAGATAATATGGGATCCCCGGGTTTCACAGAGCCGCTACTGAAACCCGACGTTCCCCTAGTCGTGTGGATAGCTTGTGCAATGAAACCTAGACCCCTACGGGTGCGGCAAGTCACTCGCCAAAACCTGAAGCGAGGCAGCCTCCTACAGCAAAGTGAATGGACCACTCTCCACTTCACGGAATCCGGTAACTTGAGCACCCCTCCTTGAGTCAACCTGTACCCCCTACGAGTGCGGCGAATAGTCTGCCAATTCTAGAGTGAGGCCCTTCTGCCTCTCAAACCCATGAGATGTGGACCCGTTGCCCTCCAGAACCCGGCTATCCGTGCACTCCGTCGCGGGGTAAAACCTAGTACAGAAATGAAAAATATGTACAACGGGTACATCGACCTCAGCGCGGTCGTGCCCCAAAAGAATATTATACAAACAGGCAGTGACGGCAGTCCATATGTTGGACGCTCACCCCGCAATATCAAATGTACAAATAAATCCAAACTGCACTAACTTTGCACACTACTATCCACCACGACAAATCCGCAACATCACAGCACAACACAGAACATCAACGCGAATGCTACGTTCGCAAACCCGTCTAAAAGGACTATAGCAATTAGACGCGGTTTACCGCTCGAATGACATTCACGGTCGAAGATATAATGTAAGTACGGTAAACTAACACGTTTAAATTTCGATCGACAAAATTTCCCGAAGTGGGCCCCACGTACATCTGCTGTACAGTAACAAAATCTGGGCCCAAAAGAACAATTCCAGAAACCACAATTTCCCATGTAGAAGCTGTTAGTGTATATGCCCTAGAGGCCATTACTGTATCATACTAGTTTGTATATTACTTGATGGAAGCTTGGGATATTCACCTTGTACAAACAATCTTGCTCAATATAGTAGTATGCTACTTGGTTTGTTTCTACTTCAATGTGTACTTGTGTTTATTTCAGTATATCACTTATACGCATTAGTGGAGCCCTTAGGATCTTTGCTTGATTACCAGCGTTGTGATGGCAGTCACACTAGTGGAGGCTGGGTAATCTATAAGCACATCCTTATACAGGTCCCTAGTCGCAGGACTATCGAGACAGGGCATCGATACTCCGGAGTAGACTAGCGTATGCGCTTCTCATCCCAGTGTGGGAGATGGTCTGTCCCACAGCCATCAGTACGTCGTACTGGAGATAGTATACGGGTGCTCGTTAGGTTACGAGTACACTGGACAGGACTCGTCGGGAACTGACAGGTTGGTATTATACCTATCGTCAGTTATCAGTTCCCAGGTGACATGAGTACAGCTTAGTCCGCTGACTTGACACTGGCACTTCGCCTCAAGTGTGTTCCCACTGCACTTTGATCACTACCCTACCACGGCTCAAAAGAGTCGTGCAAACAGGTAGTGGTTGGGTGCAGTCCCGAAGCACTTGGAGGCAGTGACGGTTAGACAGGATTCGTCTCTCCCGGTATTGGGGGTTGACATCGCGCTGTGTCTAGGAGAGCCATTACACGAGTAGTCCCTGGCCAGGGCAAGCGAGATATACTGGTAGGCTTCCAGTGTTATCTCAGGGTGTTTTGGGCTTCACTCCGACACGACTTGTACCGCTATTAGGGGACTAACGTTTTACCGCCCCCTAGGCCCGACATGCGATGTATCAGATGAACAGACCGGACTGTACGGAGACTGTCACATTCAGACTCAGTAGGAGTTCAGATGGGGTTCACCTCGTCAGCCTTCTTGTCGGCATCTACCTGGGGACCGTTACGCACAGCTAGTGCCGCTTGCGGTCTGTGGTTAAACCCACTGCCAGCGTAGTGTCGAGTCTTTAGAGTCCCACACAGAGGGTATTCGCCTCTGGGCAAAACAGAGTAGAGGTCGCATGGTTTTGCGGCAGGGTTCGTTCTCATCCGCGCACTTGTGCACGTTTGGAGTCCGGACGGATAATACTGGCGGGCTCTGGTTTGAGCCAGATACTGGTATATGTTTTGGGGTTGCTTTTATCTCTCGGTATTCTTGTTCCTCGGAACGAGAATACAGGTGTGTATGCACAGTTGCTTGAGGCGGAAGAAGAGGTTTTCACTAGGGTTTCGGAACGGGTGCGCATGCACAGTTGACAGTCGTCTTTTTTCCAAACCCTAATGAATTAGTGAGATATCTATTAATAATAGTAATTAAATGAAATTATGTTATGGTTGGTTTTGTTGACTTGTTGACCATGGTTGACTTGTTGACCATGGTTAAATGTTTGACCATCATCATTATTTTGCAAGGATGCTCCTTGATTCTTGCCAACATTCATTTAATGAAGTATGATAGTGGTCATTCCAAAACAACCATCAACTATTCTCATTTGAATTATTATTACTAATTAGATAATTCTTTTTCTTTTGATATGGTTGCAAAAAGGAAAAAGAAAGCTCATTCTATCATAATCATTCTCTCTCCTCACTTCATCTTCTTCTTCCTCTAGCCAAAGGAGAATCCTTCTCATGTGTTGAGAATCCCTCTCCTTAAAAGAAAAGCACCCCTTAGACACTCTCTACTCACTCTAGGATCAAGGGTTTAGCAAGCCGGAGATTCTAGTTCACTCAAAGTTCGAGAAAGAGCCCGAAGGTTGAACCCTCAGGTGGATCCATCTTCGACGGAAGAAGGCGACGAGAAGAGAACCATCAACCTCTACAAGGTTTCAAGAAGAAGGAGTTCAAGTTTAGGTATAACCATCTTTCCGAGTAGCTAACTCTCCTTAGCAAGTTTGCTAGTTTAGTTTAGAAAAGATCCCGACTTTGTTTAGTCCATGTTGCCCCATGCGCCAAAATTTGTTTTTTATACCGTTTCCGCCTCCCCGTAAGAACCGGGGGTCGCAACGTGGACTTACAGAAGCCCCAGAAGAAAAATGGCCAACTAAATCACTAAAATGGCCAACTAAATCAGAATACGGTTCTTAACATAAAGAACACACACAAGAGGAAAAGTTCAGAGATGAACGAAGCCTTCTTGTGGCACTGTAGACTAGGTCATATCAATACGACACGACTAGCTAAGTTACATAAGGATGGATATTTGAATCCGTTCGAATTTACATCTTATGAAACTTGCCAGTCATGTCTCAAAGGCAAAATGACCAAAACTCCGTTTACTGAACACGGAGAAAGAGCTACTGAATTCTTGGGACTAATACATAGTGATGTATATGGTTCCATGTCTACACATGCCAGGAATGGTTCCTCGTACTTTATCACATTCACCTATGATCTCTCAAGATTCGGACATGTGTTCCTGTTGAAACACAAGTCTGAAACTTTTGAGAAATTCAAGGAATACAAGTACGAAGTAGAGAACCAAACGGGTAAAATTATTAAAATCCTTTGATCTGATCGGGGAGGAGAATACTTAAGCACGGAGTTCCTGGACTATTTAAAGGAGAATGTGATTCTCTCTCAGCTTACTCCTCCGTATACACCACAGCACAACGGTGTATCGGAGCGGAGAAACCATACCCTATTAGATATTGTGCGCTTTATGATGAGTACTGCTGAATTACCTATTTCCTTTTGGGGTTATGCGCTTGAGACAGCAGCATACCTATTGATCAAGTTCCATCAAAATCGGTGCCTAAAACATCATATGAGATATGAAGTGGAAAGAGACCATATCTTAAACGAGTTAAGATATGGGGTTGTCCGGCCTATGTCAAAAAGAAAAATCCAGACAAACTCGAGGCAAAATCAGTTCTTTGCAATTTTGTGGGATATCCAAAGAATTCATATGGATATCTATTCTACCACGGTGAGAAACAAAAGGAGTTTGTTGCTCAACATGCCACCATTTTAGAAAAGGAATTTCTTGTAAAAGAAATTAGTTGTCATGAGGTAGAACTGGAAGAGGTTCTAGCTATACAAACTGCAGCTGATGATTTGGTGGAGCCGGAGGATTCAATAGTCCCTGACGAACCCCAGCCACTCCACAGATCTAGTAGGGTTCCTCATCCACCTGAGAGATATTACGGTTTTCTCATTGACGGTGGGAGCGAGGATTGCATCATGGAAGATGATGACCCAACTAGTTTCGAGCAGGCCATCACAAGTGGGGACTCTGTGAAATGGTAGATGCAATGCGATCTGAGTTGGAATCCATGTACACCAACAAAATATGAACTTTGGAAGTTTCTCCTGAAGGAGTAAAACCCATTGGGAGCAAGTGGATCTTTGAGAAAGAAACTTGGTGTAGATGGAAAAGTTAAGACTTTCAAAGCTAGACTTGTAGCAAAAGGTTTTCGTAAACGACCTGGTGCCGATTATGATGAAACATTTTCTCCAGTGGCTATGCATAAGTCCATCCGGATCCTACTTGCCATCGCTACATACCATGACTATGAAATCTGGCACATGGACGTCAAGACCGCTTTTCTAAATAGTGATTTAAAAGAGAGCATGTACATGACACAGCCAAAGGGCTTCGTAGACGGTGGGAGCAGCGGAAAGGTGTGCAAGCTGCTTAAATCAATTTACGGATTAAAGCAGGTATCGCGGAGTTGGAACATCTATTTTGATATGGCAGTCAAAGAGTTTGACTTCGTCAAAAACATAGATGAACCTTGTATATATAAGAAGATTGTAAAGAGCAAGATTGTCTTCCTCGTATTGTACTTGGATGACATAATCTTGATAAGAAATGATGTTCCTATGCTACACTCGGTCAGGCTCTTCTTATAACAAAGATTCTCCATTGTCACGACCCGAAATGGCACGTGACTGGAACTTGAATCATATGAAGTCTATAGGACCCCATCTAATTCAAGTAAGCCAAAATCCCAGAACTCTAAACCATTTGAAAGAGAAGTGAAGGAAAACATAGCTTCAAAGCAAGTGGTTTTTAAAAAAAGACATTAACCATTTAAAAGCAACATCATATTTTTCCCGAAAAATTCGGCAGAGTCTCCTTTGTAAATACTGGCCCCAAACGGGTACAAACATGCATGATATAAAGGTATCCCCAAGCGGGAGCTAGCTCTTCGTCAATTGGCAGACACAACCACGCAATGCAATATAATATACAATGCCGAAGGGCGAGGATCAAAACTCATCAAGAAAAGCAATATCCTCAAGAAAACTAGAGAAAAACCATAATAATACAGGCGCGTGACTCTAAGGTCGAAAGAATATACACTGATCTTCTAATTCTATCAAATATACAAGTCTGGTTGATGGAGTTTACTAGATACAACTGAATAAATAAAAGTATTGCGGTGGTCACGATACAAGTGAACCCACCTACCAAAGCAATCACCCGGAAAGAAGCAGTGTGCCAGCAAAGCCGCCAAGAAAACCTGTACGTCAAAACCTGCAAGAACTGTGGCACAACGGGGGTGAGTTGCCAACGCGTGAGTAGAAAATATCATCAAGCAGAAATCGCATGTATGACTCATTCTTAGGTTATACGATAGTAATATCCTCAAAGTTATATAGCCTGAAGCATATAATAATGGCAAGGGTAAACATTTATACATAAGTGTAATACCAAGTGCTCGTGTCAGTGCCTCAGATAGCAACATATCATATATATGATGTATGAATGCATGAAAACGGAATACATCTAAATGAGAAAACTGTTTTCTTAATTTAGTGAGATTTCTGTATATAAAAATCGAGGTATCATCAATGAAATAAACATAGAATCCGTGTCAAGTATCGACACAAAACATATATCCCAATATCCAATATCTCAGGCTCTGGCAATCCGAACTGGCCCATATCATAAAATATTAATATCTCTGTGTCTCAATATCTCGGGCTCTGGCAATCCGGACTGGCCCAAATCATCAAATCTCACGACTACGTCGGTATCCTCTGGATATCCGCCGCGTCACAAATAACCGGTCGGTAGTGCTCCCCTGTCAGGCTCAACGCCATCATCTGCGACCAACTTGCCCTGGGGTACCGCACCGGGTCCACCATGCACCCGTAGAAGGTTCCTCATCCTCCTCAAATTGGGTGTATGATATCGCTCAAGAGCCGAGAAAACTCATGGTGGACATATATCACATCATATCACGAGAAAACCGCAATTTCTATTTTTAGAAATGGTAATGAGTTTATAAAATCCTTGCGGTTTCTCCAAATCCAGAAATCTCATGGAAAATCCGAAATCCAAATCTCGAGAGTAAATAAATAATGAATTATCGGCATACAGCTTAATAATATTGCATAAAAATGAATATACACATGCATGGATATCTAAGTAAACGAATGCAATATCTAAATTAACGCATGAAAGCAAGCATACTAATAATAAGTTGAAACTACCAGCTAACAGGTTATATCAATGAAGTACTACTTCTAATGTGTACGTGACATGGAAATTACCGATGATGATGTGTGTGAGCCGGCAAACAAGTGTATGTGGAGCATACACATCATCGGTAATGGTGCTGGTGTCCTGACAGCATGGGTTCATAATAACTAATGAAAATACATTTAAGCATGCAACGCGATGCGAACAACATAAATATACGGAAAATGAATAGTAAACGCCACATATAAGAATATACATATATAAGTACGAGTCATAATTTAGTCATTTGAAATAGCATGAATCGTGGGTTTTAGAAAATAGGGGCTACGATGTTTTTAAGAAAAGGTACGTCCTTGAAATATCCGTACTATCTCTTGGCCTGTCTTTAAAACACTAACGATTCGTTAGTTTGAAAATAAGTATGACTCGAGCCCAGTCTATCATCTACCAAGTAAACTACAGGACAAAACTAAGAGACTAATCAAAGGGTAAGAAAAACCACCTAAGTCTGAGTCGATATATCTAGTAGTCGGTGATCCCGCCTCAATAGCGTCACGTACGATAAAAATATATAACACGACATCCTTGAGTCGAGACTGCGGATCATTCATCATATTTATACATTGTACGGTAAAATCCATCGTACGACATCCTAAAATCGGGGTACGGGTCAATATCACATATACCTCATTATTCAACTGGTATCATTATCATCATATCGTGAACTAAGGGTACTGATCTAAAGTCTAGTACATTCCGATACCATCAAACATATATATATATATATATCCGTGTGTGTATGAAAACACATCGCCTAACGATCCGCTATAATATCATGCCGTGTCTCATTATACAACCCAATCACATCACCGATCTCACGGCATCATGCCCAATCACGTCGACTCATATCCAAGTATCATATACTATTCGCATCATACGTGTATACGTATAAGTATATATATATATATATATATATATATATATATAGCAACACATCCACATACATATATATATATATACACATATAACATATACACAAAAACATATCACGTGTGTTCATGTGTGTGTGTGTATACTTTAACTCTAGGGTTTCGTAACTAAGAAACTAAATTAAAGCACTATCTTCTAGTTACTCTAAAACTAACTCATGATCTCCTAAAGCCTTCAAGCTAACTTATAACGTCTCACAAAACACGTATTTATATAAGTATATAACATATCATATGCTACACTACGAACTGCGGGGGTGCTATACGCCATCCACCCGACTTCCCCCGTAGATATATATCTACTCACCTTGATCTTTGCTTACCGAAGTCGATGTCGTCATTCTCTTCCTCATCGTATGATGTCCACATAGGTACCTACACATATCACACATATTATTGTAAACCGAAATCGCGCACGAAAACCAAAATGGCACACGTATCAGGTTAAAACCTATGGTCTACACATGCAAGAATGACCAAACAACCCTCGAGATTGACGTGAAAACGTCAAACCACCGAGTCAAAACCCAAATACTAAAATCTAAGTTAAAACGAAGTCGCAAAACAAAACAGCAACATAAGAAAACACTTCCAGATTTTGTTTCAGGTGAAATTAGCCAATTTTGCATATGTGGAGGGTCTAGTTTACAAAAAATGGAGCCACAGACCAAGCACGAGGAGATTCCGCCGTACCAAGGCCGCAAATTGCGGACAAAATGAGATAATTGGCGGCCAGAACATGGAGTGGAGGTCTCAGGTTTTAGGGTTAGCTTCTAGGTTGCCTGCACACCTCTCAGTCTTCGCTAAATATTTTTCAGGTGCCCCGGGTCACAGCAGAACTCCAAATATCGCCACAATTCCCACAATCTTCCGATGTCGGGGTTTCTAAGTTTGGGTTATGGGGTTTAAAGCTCTGGTTTTAGTTCACAATACTAACACTACAGGGGTTGTATGGCCTCTACTAACCTCAAATGCACCATCCCAATTCAAATCAAGCCCTAACCTCAACTTGGAATTTTCCAAGTTCAATGAACCTCACATAAACAATTTTAAACTAACATGGAAGCTAAAGGAAAAGCATTACTACACTAATGGTGAAGGGAATAGCTCATTTGGCAACTCAAGAATTTTCTTGAGTTGCCCCAAGTGCTCAAAATCTCATTTTTCTTGATCCATCATGGTTGTAGTGAGCTTGTGTATGCTTTTAATGAAAGGAGTGAAGTGTTTTGAGGTGTTTTGGGGGGGGGGGGTGAAGTGAGGTGGTGAAGGTGTTGAAGGGAAGAGGGCAGCCATGAAGGAGAGGAGGAAGAAAGAGGTGAAGAAAATGAAGGGAAGAGAAAAATGCCATGGTCAAAAGACCCCTCACCCTCTCTCTCTCTCTCTCTCTTATCCATACCTCCATTGTTTATTCTTTTTCTTTCCTTTTTGTTTTCCTTTTTCTTTTCATTTAAAAGAAAAACACAAAACCATATACATATAAAAGAAATATAAGATGCCATGGCTCATGCAAATAGAAAATTGTGTTTTGAAACATGTCATGGTGAATGTCATTATGCATAACCTAGCTTAAATGTAGGATTGGTGAAATTTAATTAAGCTTAGGCATAACCTTGTATATAATTAATTATAAGAATTTATAATTTGCCTAAATCACATAAATCCCTCCAAAAATCACTATTCAATTTAATTTTCCAATATTTTCGAAACTATCAGTGTATAATTATACCACATCATCAAAATATTGATAATAATTATTATTTAATTATATAAATTCCTAAAAACAATATTTTATTTTTCTGATGTTACAATGAAGGATCTGGGTGATGCCTCCTACATTCTGGGGATTAAGATCTATAGAGATAGATCTAAACGGATATTGGGATTGTCCCAATCCAGGTACATTGACACCATACTAAAGAAGTTTAGTATGGAAGATTCCAAGCGTGGAAATTTACCCACGATCTCAGGAATCACTCTCTCCAAAGAGATGTCCCCCAAGACTGATTTGGAGAGGGCTCACATGCAAGGGATACCTTATGCTTCGGCAGTCGGGTCTATCATGTATGCTATATTATGTACCAAACCGGATGTAGCTTACGCACTTAGTGTTGTAAGCAGGTATCAATCGGATCTTGGGGAGAATCACTGGACGGCTGTGAAGAACATTCTTAAGTACTTGAGAGGGACTTAAGAAATGTTCTTGGTGTATGGTAACTGTGAACTCCAGATGGAGTGCTTTACCGATTCAAGCTTCCAGAGTGATAAGGACGACAGTAAGTCGGTCTCGGGTTTTGTCTTCACTCTCAATGGAGGGGCGGTATGTTGGAAGAGTTCCAAGTAAGGTACCGTGGCAGACTGGACGATAGAGGCTGAATACATCGCTGCCAACGATGCCGCCAAAGAGGACGTTTGGATGAAGAAGTTCATAACTGAACTTGGTGTGGTTCCATCCATTGAGTATCCAAAACCTTTGTATTGTGATAACAATGGAGCTGTGGCTTTACCTAAGGAACCCATGTCCCATCAGCGATCTATACATATTCTGAGACGGTATCACTTGATCCAGGAGATAGTTGATCGCTGGGAGATCGAGGTCAGGAGAGTTGACACGAAGAATAATACGGCGGATCCACTCACGAAGGCCATTCCACAGATACAATTTGAGAGACTTTTTGGGATGTTGGGTATGAGATACTACAACAACTGGCCTTAGTGCAAATGGGAGAGTGTTAGTTATATGTATGCCCTAGAGGCCATTATTGTACATGATTGTATATTATAATGGATTCTTGGACGTATATAGAGAGGAATTTCTTGCTCAATATGATAGTATGCTATCTGGTTACTCTTTATCTTAACATGTACACTTGTATTATTATACTGTCTTTCCGTTACATGTTGATAAAGCCCTTAGGATGTGTACTTAACTACCAGGACTATGATGTGGATCATACTAGTAGGGTTAGGGTAGACAACAAGTTCATCCTTTAATTGTTCCTAGTCGAGGGAGTATCGAGACATGGCATCGGTATTCCAGAGTAGACTAGTGTGTACATTTCTTGACCCTGTATGGGGCGATGGTTGATTCCACAGCCATTGGTGTTTGACATCAAAGATTGTATACAGGTGATCATTGGAGAATGGATACACCGAACAAGACTCGCCGAGAACTCCTAAATGGTATTATACCTATCGTCAAATAGCAGTTCTCTGGTGACACTAGTACAGGTTAGTCTGCAGACCCGAGATCGTCATAGAGTCTTGTGTGATTCCTGCTGTGCTTTGATTTCCTCCCTACCATGCTCAAGAGAGCGTGCAAATAGGTGGATTTTGGGTACAGTCCCGAATCACATGGAGGCAATGAGCGACAAGAGGGGTTTCATCTCTCCCGATATTGGGAGTTGATGTTGCGCTATGCTCGATTGGCTATAACAGGAAGTCCCTGGCCAGGGCTGATGATGAGATTTACTGGTAAGTGTTATCAATAGTTTCTCGACCCGTTATGAGACTCGCATCGGCATGACTTATCAAGTTATTGGGGTCTGACGTTTACCACCCCCAGACTCGATATGCGACATATCAGACGAAGAGACCGGACTGTACGGTAGTGTTACTTACTGGATTCACGGGAGTTTGGACAAGCTTGCTTGTTGATATTCTGATCGCTCAATACTTGGGTAGCCATTATGTTGGATATGTATGCCCTAGAGGCCTTCATTGTATAGGATGCTAGGGATATATATGTAAAGGACAATCTTGCTTAATATGATAGTATGCTATTTGGTTTGTCTTTATCTTAACATGTGATGTATTTTACTTTGTATTTCATATCTTGTATACATGTTGATAAAGCCCGTAAGATCTTTTGCCTGACTACCTGCGTTGTGATGGCCATCATACTAGTTGGAGCTGGGTAGTTAATAGGCACATCCTTAAAAGCATCCCTAGTCGTAGGAGTATCGAGACTAGGCATCGTTACTCCAGAGTAGACTAGTATATACATATCTAGACCCTGACGAGGGACGATTGATTGGTCCCGCAACCATTGGTGTGGTGCACCTAAGATTGTATACAGGTGCTCACTGGGAGTGAGTACACCGGACAGGACTCGCCGAGAACTGACTAGATGGTATTATACCTAGCGTCAGATAGCAGTTCTCTGGTGACATGAGTGCAGATAGTCTGTCGACCTGAGATCGTCATTTGCCTCATGTGAGTTCCCACTGTGCTTTAATTATTACCCTACCACGGCTCAAAGGAGTCGTGCAAGCAGATTTTAGTTGAGTACAGTCCGAGCCACATGGAAGCAGTGAGCGACCGTTGGGGAATCGTCTCTCCTGGTATAAGGAGTCAATGTCGTCCAGTGATCAGTTGGTCATTACCATAAGTTCGTGGCCATGGCGGATTGATAATTACTGGTGGTCGGACCAGTAGATTCTCGGATGGTCTTGAGCCGCACCGACACGACTTGTTTGGTTATTAAGGGTCTGACATTCTCCACCCCCTAGACATTACATGCGATAGTCTCAGACGAACAGACCGGACTGCACGAAGATTGTCACGGACAGGCTCGGTAGGGGTTTCGGATGAGTTCGCTCATCGGCCTCCTTTTCGACATGTATCTGGGTTGTCGTTACGTATAGCTAGTGCCAGTGACGGACTTATGGTTAAACCCACTGCCAGCGTACTGTCAAATCTTTAGAGTCCCAGACCGAGGGTTTCCCTGGATCAGGCAAGACGATGTAGAGGCCGTATAGTCTTACGGCAGGGTTTCGATCACATACGTATACTGGCTATACGTATGATGTTCGGACGGACAATACTAGTGGGCTTTGGTTTAAACCGGATCCTAGTATTGTATTATTGGATTTTTATCGTCTCATTGTATCCATATTTTTCGGAATACGGATACGGGTATGTATATACGGTGAGGGCATTCTTTTAATTTTATAAGAATGAGCTTCTAGAAGGAGACACCTCATTATTGATTTATCCTTTTTTGTAAAAGGATTAATGAGGTAGAAATTGGAGAGACACATGAGGCATGGTTGAAAGTATGGCTCAAACATTTGTTTATTCATTTGGGGTTACTATTCAAGCATGGTTCATTATTTGTGGGATTTAATATTCCATGCTTGAATTATTGACAAATGACTTAAGCCAATTTTCAACCATTTTCCATTAATTCTTTTATCATTCTCATTTGCTCATTCTCTCTCCAAGGTTTTCTCATCTCCTCCTCCCTCAAGCACATCCCTTCACATGTATTACGATTCACTGATCTTTGAGACAAGTTAGTCCATTGATTACTCTCTACACTACTTAGTAATCTCTTCTAGCAAACTAGATCACTAAGTTACCTCACTTAAGGTTGGAGCTTGACCATAGGCCCTCGGGTGGATCTTTCTTCGACACCAAGAAGACCGGCAACTGAGTTCATTTGAAGCTTCGAAGGAGCCAAAGAAAGGAGATCAAGAAGAAACTTGAACCAAGGAGCAAAGAACCATAAGAAGACCCGAAGGACTTGACACGAGGGTATAACACTTTGACCGAGTAGTTAACGCATTCTTGATGTTTAGTTTAGCTAGTTAAGGTTTAGCAAAGATGCTCAGTTGATAAAGTCTATGTTGCAAAGCAAACTTGATGTTTGAACAAAAAAAATCGTTTTTCATGTATTCCGCCTCCCCGCGAACTAGCAGGGTACGCGACATAGACTTACACTGGTATCAGAGCCACTTAAACCTAAACTAGCTTTCTTTGCAAATAATTAGAACCTTGATCGAAAGAATTTTCCCCGAAATCAAATCCCATGACCAAGCTTGCTGTCGATTTTTAAACGAGTTCGAAAAATTATTTCAGGTGTCCTAAAATTACATGTAGGATTTTTTAAGAACACAGAAGAAATTTGAGCACGAGATTGGACAAAACCACTGCGTAACTCACTGTTTCGCCGCGGATCCACGGCCGAGTCGTGGCTGAGTCGTGCGAAATTTCTCCTGTGGATCGTTTTATATGGAATATGATTTCTGGAATATTTTGATTTCTGCCCAGAGTTATTTGTGTTCTAGATTGTTAATGAGGTAGATGCAAATTTGTTATTCGATCGAGATTCTAAGTTATTTGGCTAATCGAGTTTTCTGTGTTTGTATAAATGTGTTTCGAAATGTCCACTAATTTTTATATTTTGATTGGCGGGGGTTGCACATTTCTGTGACTGTGATGGTTTGTGTATATGGATTGATTGGATCATCGTGAATGAATAGCCGAGGGATGTGAGAAGAGTGTTTTTCTTTTCCTTCATTCATGTACAATTTGTAAAGTGGTGTAATATTATTTTGCGGGGCACATCCGGGTTGAGGTTGTAGCCACCGTTGTATTATTTTCTTTTACTGTTTTTGCTCCTAGGATAAACCCAAGGTGGGGTGCACAAACTACCGGGTTCTTTGAAGTGCCGAGTGGCCTACTCACTTTGTTGAGGGAGGTTGCTTCATTTCGGGAATTTGGCGGCTAGTTTGCCGCACCCGTAGGGGTCTAGGGTGGGGTTTGGCTATTCACTACGACCGTGGAATTCGTGTTTTGTTACAGGCTTAAACGAAGTACGGAATTCCTAGTATATCCAATGTTTCCATCTGTGATCTGGAATGCTTATTATTGCGTGAGACGAATGTATATATCTATATATGATATTTAGTAGATGTTGCTTATGTTTTGCACCCGCGCTAGTCCAACCCCCGCTTTGTCGTTAGTTAAGTAACCTAACGGGTGATGACGGGGCCCCATGGCGAATGCGGATGGCATAAGCGTACGTTGTATTTCGTTTCTTTTGCTGCAATGATAAGGTAAATTGATGGTACCGCATTAATTCTAATAAATGCAAGAAAAAAACCTAAAATCTGATGTCGTTGGAACAATTATAAAACCACTCGGTTTTCTTCAAAAAGCAATTTTAAAGGCGGACTTAAACCACTCCTTTTCAAAAGCTATCAGGTTCCTTCGACTATATCAAGTTCAATACGTTAACGGTTTTTTCGCCAGAAAATCAGCCGTAGCCCTCCGTCATTTCAGATAGGTATCTACTAGTATTCATGCTATGTATTTTGACCTTCGCCAAGGCATAGTGTTTGGTAGCTAGTAGGTGCTTATCTGTGGCATAGATAGATGCATTAATTTAGGACAGGCATACAACTGTTTTGGCTTTCGTCAGGGCTTGTACGAATGGGTCTAGGTTAATCTGGATAATGATGAGTAGAACTTGACTTGCGACTTATGATGTTTTGTCCTTCGTCAAGGTTATAAGCGCACAGGGCAAAAATCACATCGGGAGTGTCAAACATAAAGGAAACTTGCTAGTGTTGTATACCTTCTTGAGTATGGTGTTTTTGGTAGGCTTCCTTCAAATTCATCACACAATGATAGTTGGGTCCTGATCCTACTGTGACTATATGCTACTCTTCGGGAAACAATTTCACTTAACAATCAATGCTATAAACTAAGTAGGTGTCTAGAACGGTGTTAGCGAGGCTACGCCTCCAGGGAAAAGAGGTTATATAATTAAGGAACTTCGCGAAAGCATTGGAAAACCTTCCTCAAAGTACCGACACTAGCCTGGCTGAAAGGTTAAGTAAGTATTGTGACGTGCGATTAATCCTGACTAATTCTTCTTTTAAGGTTTAAAGAAGAATTTGAGTAAACAGTGGAAGCCATCTTGTTTAGATAAACTAAAAACCAATCTAAACTTGCAAGAGCATATGCTGGGTCTTTCTTTTCTCCTCTCCTAATTGTAGCGACCATGACGGGACTTAAGCTCATATTAGATAAAAACAAATTCGCTGGGCCAAACTATAAAGACTGGCTGAGGAATGTCCAAATGGCCCTTACATATGATAAGGTCGCATACTTCCTCACGGCGAAAGCTCCCCCTGTTCCCGGTCCAGCATCCTCGGTCGTGGGCATTGAGGTCCGTAAGACCTAGGATCTTGATTGCGCGAAGGCCAAGTGCCTCGTGCTGGCCTCCATGGACAATGAACATCAGAGGCGGCACGAGAAGATGGACCTTGCTTCCATCTTCCTCTATACCAAAGAATTATATGGAGAGCAATCTCGTATCGCAAGATACGAGACCTCGAAGAAGCTTTTTCAAGCGAGGTTGGCCATCGGATCATCTGTGTCAAGACCCAAAATATTAGCTCGTGACCAGCACTTGAATCACACAACGTCTAAAGTCGTAACGGAATTCAAGTAAGTTGAAACCCAGAAATCTAAACCTTTTAAGAAAAATAAAGGAGGTGAGGTTTTGAAATAAAGGTATAATGAAATCAGGTTTTCATAATGCATAGAAAAGGAACATGAATGATGCAAGTGAAATTTACTAGTTTGAAAACATGTTTCGTCTTTTAAAAATTTTGGCAGCACCTACTTTGTATATTTTGATCCAAAACCACAAATACATAATAAGAATAATGGCATCCCCAAGCGGGAGCTAGCTCTTCGCCAAATGGCGGATCACAACCACGCAAGACAATATAAATAAGTATACGACACCCAACGGCGAAGTTCACCACAAAAGATAAAGAAAAAGCAAGACATAAAAATCACAAGTAGCGGAAAACCCCTCACTCTAAGTCTCGCAACCACAATCCCACTAAGTCTCATTACTTATACAATTTACAAGCTTTGATTGATGGAGTTAACTAGATAAAATAAGAAATATAGATACAAGAGTGGGAATGATACAAATGTCCCACCTACCAATGCAAAACACCCGAATGCAACTATATGCCAGCGAAGCCGCTACTGGTCCAAGCGGTCAACCTGCAAGAACTGTGGCACAACGGGGGTGAGTTGCCAACTCGTGAGTAGAAAAATATCAACAGATAGAAATCGAATAAACAACGACTCCTAGGTCAACTATATCATAAAGATAATACTATCATATCTAGGGTGACCGGGTCTGTATATGTGCCAACAAGGTAGTCAATGTCCATAAGCATGTGTATAACATCCAACAGTAAAATCAATGTATGTATGTATGTATCTGGATCTAGTCCACGCGTCAACCACTGACGCAACAACATCATGCATGTAAATATCATAAAAGCATATGCATGAACATATAAGGATATAAATCAACATGTGTCCCTCGCGACACCCCAAAATCATGGAACCTGAGTGTCCAGCATCGACACTCGAAACATCATGAAAACCGTGTCCAGCATCGACATGTAAATCCTCATATATCTCAGGCGCCGCATCCTCAGATCAGCCCTCAGGCACCGCACACCCTCGTCGGCCCTCATATCCATCTCGCTACTCCGGTCGGTATCCTCCGGATAACCGCCAAGTCCAAATACTATCACCGGTAGGTAGTGCTCCCCTGCCAGGCTCACCATCTAACATATACGAGTCTTCTTATCTCGGGGTACCTCACCGGGTCCACCATGTACCCACAGACGGTGCCTACCGCTCCTTGAATCGGGTTTCACATGCCACTCTCAGAACCGAGAAAACACATGGTGGACGCACTGAAATATCATATCAAGAGAAACCGGGTTTTTAAAACAATACATAATTTCTTTTAAAATGACCACGGTTCTCAAATCCAGAAATCTCATGAAAACAGCATATCTCAATGCGTAAATCATAAAGCATGATGTATGCGACATATGATGAAATGTAAGCGTATCCGTATATCATGCAAAATGAAACAGTGATATATCATATTAAGGGAAAACCGCTCCTTTGAATAATTCCAGTTTTGAAAATATGTCTTGCGGTTCCCAATACCTCCAAAGTCAAATGCAACATCGTAATAAAGTGTACAGGTAACTATAGCAAGTACATTATGCAAAGAGTCATATCATGATGCAGCAATCCTACTGTGTAGTGGCATGGCAATTATCGATGATGAAGTTTGTGAGCCGGCAAATCTGTGTACGTGCAACATACGCATCATCGATAATGGTGCAAGTGTACTAACACATGTATATGCAATGCAATAATGATATCATGAATGCAGCATAAGGTAAATCGCATAAAGCAAATCATCAACTAAAAGCTATAAGGTATACGTAACTATCATATGTCCGAGTCGGTGAATCCATCAAATCATCATATCGCGTTATATATTCCTTTCATCACATTTATATCCCTTATCAAGTCAATTTTTAAATACACTCTAACTTTATTATAAGTACAAATATCTAATTTAACATACACATCCGAACCATACAATCAGATTTTTAAAGCAGCGAATCGTAGTTTTGAAAATAGAGGTTACAGTGTTTTTAAGGAAAAGATATCATTTGAAAATACGTAACATCCCTCAAGGTATATATTTAAAAGATACATACGATTCTTCGGTTTAGAAAGAGGTATGGGTCGGATGACACATCTACATCGACTATCTAGTCCTACAGTGTCCTAACGGCAATATCGTCAAACATCATCCTCAAATTCCGTCATCACATAATAGCCGTAACATATCACTTCTAACTATCCTCTAGTTCCTAATATGGTTTCATAGCTATCTTCATTCTAACCCTAGTTTCCTAATCTAGGTTTCCAAACCATATTCTATAATCAGTTTCCAACACAACTTTGCGGGGGTGCTATACGCCATCCACCCGACTTCCCCCGTGGATATAGATCCACTCACCTGGTCTTCACTCGCCGAAATCGATGACGCAATACTCCGTCGCCTCGGAATCCATGTGAAGGTCCCTACAATGATAAACAATCGCAACGTGTATTAAAATTCAAGGCGGAAAACCAAAACGGTACACGTTTCGCTCATAGGTCAAAACCTATAGCTTGGCGTGCAAAACACGACCAAAAACCCTGGTCGTGGACGTCCAAACGCCACACGACGGAAACACAATACCAAATACCAAAATCAAGTCAAAACGAAGTCGTAAAACAATGCACCAACTTATGGAAATGGTCCCAGATTTTACCATAAGCCAAATTGGTCAATTTTCCATATATGGAAGGCCTAATTTACATCTAAAGGGACCCCAAAACAAGTACGGATCAATTTTGAGCTACCTTAGCCGCAAATTGCGGCCAGATTGAATTTATCTGTGGCCTGGGTGCAGGGGATGGGGTTCAGGTCTTGGTGGTAGCTTCCTAGGTGCCTGCGCGACTCCTAGTAATTGCAAAATCATTTCTAGTACCCCGGGTTGCTCCAGATTCCAAAATACCCTCTAAATTCACACATTTATCCGATTTCGGGGTTTCTAAATCCATATTCCGGAGTTCTAGTCTCTGAGTTTGGTCTGAATTCTAGCACTAGGGGGTTTGTGTGGCCTCTACTGAGCTCAATTTCCCATCACAACTCAAGAATTCCAAAACCCTTAACTAGAATTTTCCTAAGTCCACAAAACCACTCAATATCGACATGAAACATGTATGGATGCATAAGGATTTAAAACACTACACTAAGGGTGCATAAATTACCTCCTTTGGCAACTCAAGAAAATTCTTGAGTTGCCCCAAGTGTCCAAAATGCAAGCTTTCTTGGTCCAATGTGTTGCTAGTGAGCTTGTGCATCTTTTTATTGAAATGGGGTTTGAGTTTTGAAGTGTTTTTCATGGAGTTTGAGAGGCTTTAAGAGGGGAGGGAGTGAGAGATGCAGTAGCAGCAGCAAGAGGGGGAGGGGAGAGGAAAGAATGAGATGAAAATGGTGAGATGAGTGAATGGCCAAGTCAAAGATACCCCTCACTTTTCTCTCTCCCACCCATACCTAATACTATATTCCTTTTCTTTTCTTTTCTTCTCTCATTAAATTACAACCATGCAAGAATCATGAGGAATGCCATTATAAAAAAATGTAACAAGTGAAGAAAAAGACTTGTGCATGTTTTGCACAAAACACGCTTAAAACCCGATTAGCGATTTTTAATCGCGATTAACACTAAATTAGTGTCAAATAACTCGTAAAACTTCATAATTTGCATAAATCCAACAAAGCACCCTCATTTTAGTAATTTCCATAATTTTCCAAATTTTTTCCCAATTTATCGTTATTTAATTATACCGAAATATTAAAATATTCAATATAATATTATTTAATTATAAAAATTCCCAAAAATAATATTTTATTTTTTTGAAGTGTTACAATCTTCCCCCCTTAAAGAAATTCCGTCCTCGAATTTAAATTTAAACCCCTCAGTTCTAAAACATTTCAGTAGAAAAAATCCAAGTCGTCGGGGTTCCGAAATCATCAATACATAAAACGTATCATAGCGCAATGCACGCGCATGATCAATGAGCGGATAACTCAAAAACAAAACTCCGGCAAGCATCCCGCAATCATCGGAGTCATGGTAAAGACACAAATGTCAAATCCAAAACAAGACCAATATGATATATATCAAAATTATACATGTAGACATCAAATCTATACATGTAATTAACTGAAGGAAATGCAAGCTAAACCTTTTTAAGTCGCTGTGTGATGCGCATAACACTGCACAGTGGCGGACGTCTATTGTAAGAAAATAAGCATATATGTATATATCTTTTGTTTAATATGTACGTTCCGCCGTTTTGAAAACAATTTTGAATGGTTTTCTTGTTCTAAACGTGTCGTGTCATATCAGACACGTAGGTAAATACTGAGACTATAGCATGCTTTTTGGAAATCCCTTCGATAACTATCAATGCATGCAAAATAAATCCAGGTACTGTCCTCTGACTAGTCCTGCTCAGTATGAAAACAAATAGCAAATATCATAAAAACGTACTGCTCTATAAGAAATCAATCCCAAAATGTTTATAAGAATACCCTGTGCGTCTGATGCGCACGGAAATCAAAATCCATATATGTGCACAGAAATAACATCTAGGCACAACAGGTGTGCACAAAACATCTGTCATGGGCAACGTGTGTGCCTGACAGCAAAATCAGGTGCATCTGACATGCATGAAGAATCTCGATTTAGCGCATCTGGTGTGCACCAATATCACATCTCATAATATGCGCCCAACATGCGCGAAAATCCAAATAGGTGCATCCATCATGCACGAAATCACTAAATCAACATCAAAATCAGAATCGAATCGACGATATACAATACAGCTCAATCCAGATCAGGTATACCACGGTATATAATCTCACAACAATGTGCATCAGCGTGCACAAATCAAATCAAAACACTAAAAGTGCATGAAAACTATGCTGGAAGTTTAAATCAAATCACATGCATAAAATAGGCATGAAATCACAATCAATACCTCAAGCGTAATAATTATACACAAAATATGAATACCCAGTAGGTGCAATCATGGTGCACGAAAACAAATATAATGAAGCTCAGTCATCAAGACTAAATCATGCGAATAGATCGCCCAAAATACCGAAATCCAAGGTGACGGATTCGTGATAATCGAATCACCAAATCACAAATCATAAATACCTTCGTCGATATTCCCTCCTTCAAAGTCGAGAAGGTGTCGGTGCATCCAATGCTAGCAGAGCAAGATATTTACTTGCCTCCCGTTCATGGTCTGGCGCCTGGTGCTTTTAGGCTCTTGTCCCTCACTGTGCATTGCTAGATATATAGCTCCTCGACTGAACGGCCTAATAGGGAATGACGACGAAAACAGTCCCGCTTTGGCACATCCTCTACAGATCTCTGGCCAATTATCTCGTCGACGATGCCGAACTCTGGCCTGCTGGGTGTGCGCAATATGACCGCTCCTGGGTCCAAGTCTTTTCATATAGTGTTCCAGAAATGTCCTGTCGAATTCTCTCTCAAATCTCATTTCTGCCGAATTTCCCGAAAGTTACCACCCTGTACTAAATCTACTTCTTGTTCCGGAATGGCTGCATACTCATCGCGACTCCTTCTGGAAGGTATATCCATATACAACGCCTCTGCATGCGTATCACATCTCTGATGTCAGCGGAGTGGAACGTCATCTCGTCGAAATCTCGTGCGAACTCTTTACTCCACTCTGCTCCAATGTCGACTGATTCGGACTCGTCCTCTCGTGGCTGCATGGACTGCGCTCCAACGGCTATACTCGTATCTGGAGTCTCCCAAGCAATGTATCCCACCACATGATATCCGAATGATGTCGAACCATCCGATCGATTTGTCAAAACCTCATAATTCCCAAGAGATCAACATCTTGAGTACAGTTTAATAGTATTCCAGTACATACCACAGCACCTGTGGACCAACCGTAGAAGGGCAAACCCAAGCCTCACAAATGGCACCGCTAAACTGCCGTAAACCCTAAGGTTCGAAGGCGTTCCATGGTCATTACGTCGAGTTAGGGTTTCATTCTTGTAGAGGGTCCATAGCATTACTTGAATTGCCTTCCGAATACTTTAAACTTAGAAATGGGTTCCTGACATTCGATCGTCTCCATCGACTCTCAACGTATCTGCGTGAATTCGTCTCTAGCTGGAATCAATCAATCTGATGACCTCGCATCGGGGTAAGCGAACGAACCACATATCCTAGTCATTCATCCTCGGGTGACTAGCGACCTTCCGTCATATCTCTAAGTGTATACTCATGCTGCAGTAGCTCCAACATCTGGGCAATATCTCGTCATTTGCAGTAACAACTGGCTCATTCGTCTGTACGCTGAACAGCGCCTCAATCATCATGAATAAGCGATATATCAATGGTCAGCACATTCTGACTGGCCTCTAGCAGTAGCCTGATCCTCTGGTGCTCATCTGCACGTCCGAGAAATCTCGTAAAAACGATAAACCAAATACTCATGGCGCAAAAACACAATAAGACGACGCCTCTATATGCAATCGTATGTCCTTGGAATCACACCCTGGTCAGTCCTCGTTCGTGACGAGCTCAAGCTGACGCAACTCTAGCCGTAGCTCTCTCTGCCCGTGTAATCGTGGCAGCAAAATCATAACCAACATTGATGAGGATAGATCATAGGAATGAATATAATATTGTGCGAGGAAATATACATCCTAAGGTTTCTTAAGCGGAGTAGCATATCGTAAGTATGCCGTGGAACATATGTACGGTACGTCACTCTACTCAAGCTACCTACTCCATCAACCAAGGGTCATCCTACGTGACGAAAGTTCGGGTATAATACCTCCCCCGTTAAAGTCTAAGTTCCGTAAGGTCAAGCCTAGGTTCCGAAATACATACCCGCCCTAGACTCCACATAGCCAAACATAGACTCGAACAAAGGTTAAACCTAGCGCTCTGATACCAACTTTGTCACGACCCAAAATATTAGCTCGTGACCAGCACTTGAATCACGCAACGTCTAAAGTCGTAACGGAATTCAAGTAAGCCGAAACCCAAAAATCTAAACCTTTTAAGAAAAATAAAGGAGGTGGGGTTTTGAAATAAAGGTATAATGAAATCAGGTTTTCTTAATGCATAGAAAAGGAACATGAATGATGCAAGTGAAATTTACTAGTTTGAAAACATGTTTCGTCTTTTAAAAATTTTGGTAGCACCTCCTTTGTATATTTTGATCCAAAACCATAAATACATAATAAGAATAATGGCATCCCCAAGCGGGAGCTAGCTCTTCGCCAAACGGCGGATCACAACCACGCAAGACAATATAAATAAGTATACGACGCCCAACGGCGAAGTTCACCACAAAAGATAAGGAAAAAGCAAAACATAAAAATCACAAGTAGCGGAAAACTCCTCACTCTAAGTCTCGCAACCACAATCCCACTAAGTCTCATTACTTATACAATTTACAAGTTTTGATTGATGGAGTTAACTAGATACAATAAGAAATATAGATACAAGAGTGGGAATGATACAAATGTCCCACCTACCAATGCAAAACACCCGAATGCAACTGTGTGCCAGCGAAGCCGCTAATGGTCCAAGCGGTCAACCTACAAGAACTGTGTCACAACGGGGGTGAGTTGCCAACTCGTGAGTAGAAAAATATCAACAGATAGAAATCGAATAAACAATGACTCCTAGGTCAACTATATCATAAAGGTAATACTATGATATCTAGGGTGACCGGGTCTGTATATGTGCCAACAAGGTAGTCAATGTCCATAAGCATGTGTATAACATCCAACAGTAAAATAAATGTATGTATGTATGTATGTATGTATGTGGATCTAGTCCACGCGTCAACCACTGACGCAACAACATCATGCATGTAAATATCATAAAAGCATATGCATGAACATATGAGGATATAAATCAACATGTGTCCCTCGCGACACCTCAAAATCATGGAACCTGAGTGTCCAGCATCGACACTCAAAACATCATGAAAACCGTGTCCAGCATCGACACGTAAATCCTCATATATCTCAGGCGCCGCATCCTCAGATCGGCCCTCAGGCGCCGCACACCCTGGTCGGCCCTCATATCCATCTCGCTACTCCGGTCGGTATCCTCCGGATAACCGCCGAGTCCAAATACTATCACCGGTAGGTAGTGCTCCCCTGCCAGGCTCACCGTCTAACATATACGAGTCTTCTTGCCTCGGGGTACCTCACCGGGTCCACCATGTACCCACAGACGGTGCCTACCGCTCTTCGAATTGGGTTTCACATGCCACTCTCAGAACCGAGAAAACACATGGTCGACGCACTGAAATATCATATCGAGGGAAACCGGGTTTTTAAAATAATGCATACTTTCTTTTAAAATGACCACGGTTCTCAAATCCAGAAATCTCATGAAAACAGCATATCTCAATGCGTAAATCATAAAGCATGATGTATGCGACATATGATGAAATGTAAGCGTATCCGTATATCATGCAACATGAAACAGTGATATATCATATTAAGGGAAAACCGCTCCTTTGAATAATTCCAGTTTTGAAAATATGTCTTGTGGTTCCCAATACCTCCAAAGTCAAATGCAACATCGTAATAAAGTGCACAGGTAACTATAGCAAGTACATTATGCAAAGAGTCATATCATGATGCAGCAATCCTACTGTGTAGTGGCATGGCAATTATCGATGATGAAGTTTGTGAGCCGGCAAATCTGTGTACGTGCAACATACGCATCATCGATAATGGTGCAAGTGTACTAACACATGTATATGCAATGCAATAATGATATCATGAATGCAGCATAAGGTAAATCGCATAATGTAAATCATCAGCTAAAAGCTATAAGGTATACGTAACTATCATATATCCGAGTCGGTGAATCCATCAAATCATCATATCGCGTCATATATTCCTTTCATCACATTTATATCCCTTATCAAGTCAATTTTTAAATACACTCTAACTTTACTATAAGTACAAATATCTAATCTAACCTACACATCCGAACCATACAATCAGATTTTTAAAGCAGCGAATCGTAGTTTTGAAAATTGGGGTTACAGTGTTTTTAAGGAAAAGATATCATTTGAAAATCCGTAACATCTCTCAAGGTATATATTTAAAAGATACTTACGATTCTTCGGTTTAGAAAGAGGTATGGGTCGGATGACACATCTACATCGACTATCTAGTCCTACAGTGTCCTAACGGCAATATCGTCAAACATCATCCTCAAATTCCGTCATCACATAATAGCCGTAACATACCACTTCTAACTATCCTCTGTAAGGTTAGCCTAGCACCTCATGAAGGGTTTGGAAGCATCACATGAACCAAAGAAAGCATTTTTAGGGTGCTAAGCTAACAAGCATCGGATCGTTCCTAGAATCGATTAGGGTTTCAAATTTTTCATATCAACATATGTAAGAAATGCTAGGGTTTAAAGAGTACAACCTTTGTAGCTCCCTACGCTAGACTCCTCGGCTACTTGGGGTTTGAAAGAACTCCGCTTGAACTCATCAACGTCACCGATGATCCACCCGGAATCCGCTTTGTCCAAGCTTACAACTTTATCCGATCAAGTGAACGAAATCAAGCTAACACTCTAAACAAGTGGGCTAGACTTGTGTGGAATGGTGTTGTGGTTCTCTTTCTCACTTCAAAATCCAATCTTTATGAGTATATTGCTCACTACTAAGAACTAGAGAGCAAAAATGAGAGAGGTTGATGAAGATGATGGCTTTTTGAAGAAGATGATAAGTTCAACCTCTTTTTCCAAAATAGAAAAATATATCAATATATATTTTCTATCTATCATCTCAAACCATGGTTGAATCATTATTGTACTAGAGTAAAAACACAAAAGGAAACTTTACCTAAGGTTAAAAGGTGGGTGAGAAAAGTTAGGTCAAAAGAAGAGTGTAGAACAAAACAATAATGAACCTTTTTCTTTCCTTTTATGTTTTAGTATAAATACAATAATAATTCATATTAAAACCATGGTGTGAGGCTTACATTGCCATCATATTCCATGTATAAGCAACCATGAAAGATGTATGTATGTATGCATGTGTATATGTACATCCGTATGTGCATGAATCAAAAAGAAGGCATACATGCATGCATACATCCAACTAACTCAAGAAAGGATTTCAAGTGAGAAGCTAATGGTTAAATGATAAGTCAACACTTGATTTATCAATCCGGCCATATCATATATGACCCCCTTACCAAAAGCAAGCCGCCCGACCAATATACGGTATCCCATAGGCGCATTTTAATCGGGTCCATGCGCATATCGCATACGCGCACCACAACGTTTCGCCTGGACTAGGAAACTCCATTGTGGGACTCTGAGACTCGTCAATACGCCGGTAGTGGGTGATGATCACATCAAGCACCCCCAAGCCGCAAGCGGTCAGCTAAACGTAACGGCCACCCGGGTATTGAGCGATCAGAGGAGAACAAGCGAACTTGCTACAACTCCCGTCGAGCCAATCGGCAACACATCCCGTACAGTCCGGTCTCCTCGTCTGGTATGTCGTATATCAAGTCTAGGGGTGGTAAATGTCAGACCCCAATAACCGATAAGTGGTGCCGATGTGAGGCTCATAACGGGTCGAGAAACTACTGGTAACACTTACCAGCAAATCTCCGAATCAGCCCTGGCCAGGGACTTCCCTGTTACGGCCAATCGAGCACAGCGCAACATCAACCCCCAATGCCGGGAGAGACGAAACCCCTCCTATCGCTCATTGCCTCCATGTGACTCGGGACTGTACCCAAAAACCACCGTTTTTCACGCCCTCATGGACGTGGTAAAGTGGAGATCAAAGCACAGTGGGAATCACATAAGACTCTATGACGATCTCGGGTCTACAGACTAACCTGCACAAGTGTCACCTGAGAACTACCATCTGACGTGAGGTATAATACCATCTGGGAGTTCTCGGTGAGTCCGTCCAGTGTACCCAGTCTCCACTGTACCCAGTCTCCACTGAGCACCCGTATACCATCTCTGATGTCAAACACCAATGGATATGGGATCATCCATCGCCCATCTCATGGGTCGAGAAGCGTATACGCTAGTCTACACTGGTATATCGATGCCCCGTCTCGATACACCTACGACTAGGGACCGTGAAGGATGTACTTATGGACTACCATGTCCCCACTAGTATGATCTGCATCATAGTCCAGGTAATTAAGTACACATCCTAAGGGCTTTACCAACATGTAACTATAAGACAGTTTAAAGAGACTAGTATACATGTTAAGATAAAGTGCAACCAGATAGCATACTATCATATCGAGCAAGAAAGTCATCTCTATATATGTCCAAGCATCCAATATAATATACATCATCTATACAATACTGGCCTCTAGGGCATACATACAACTAACAATCTCCCACTTGCACTAGGGCCAGCTGCTGTAGTATCGCATATCGAGCATCCCGAAGAGTCTCTCAAACTGTATCTGGGGAATGGCCTTCGTGAGTGGATCCGCCGTGTTGTTCTTCGTGTCAACCCTCCTGACCTCGATCTCCCGGCGATCAACTATCTCCCGGATCAGGTGATACCGCCTCAGAATATGCCTGGATCGCTGATGGGACCTGGGTTCCTTGGCCAAAGCCACCGCTCCATTGTTATCGCAATACAAAGGTATTGGATGCTCAATGGATGGAACTACTCCAAGTTCAGTAATGAACTTCTTGATCCAGACAGCCTCTTTGGCAGCATCGTTGGCAGCGATGTATTCAGCCTCCATCGTCGAGTCTGCCACGGTTTCCTGCTTGGAACTCTTCCAGCTAACCGCCCCTCCGTAAAGGGTAAAGACAAATCCCGACTGCGACTTAGAGTCGTCCTTATCACTCTGAAAGCTCGAATCGGTAAAGGACTCCACTTGGAGTTCTCCGTTACCATACACCAAGAGCATCTCTTTAGTCCTTCGTAAGTACTTGAGAATGCTCTTCACAGCTGTCCAGTGACTCTCTCCAGGATCAGCTTGATACCTGCTCACTACACTTAGTGAGTATGCTACATCGGGTCTGGTACATAGCATCGCGTACATGATAGAGCCTACAGCCGAAGCATAGGGTATCCCTTGCATGCGAGCTCTCTCCAAATCAGTCTTGGGAGACATCTCTTTGGAGAGAGTGACTCCAGAGATCGTGGGTAAATTCCCACGCTTGGATTCTTCCATACTAAACCTCTTTAGTATGGTGTCAATGTACTTGGATTGGGACAATCCCAATATCCGTTTGGATCTATCTCTATAGATCCTGATTCCCAATATGCAGGAGGCATCACCAAGATCTTTCATTGAGAATCTTTGTGATAAGAAGAGCTTGACCGATTGCAGCATAGGAATGTCATTTCCTATCAAGAGTATGTCGTCCACGTACAATACGAGGAAGACAACCTTACTCTCTGCCACCTTCTTGTAGATACAAGGTTCATCTGGGTTTTTGACGAAATCAAACTCTTTGATAACGACGTCAAATCAGATGTTCCAACTCCGCGATGCTTGCTTTAATCCATAAATGGATTTAAGCAGCTTGCACACCTTCCCGCTGCTCCCACTGTCTACGAAGCCCTCTGGCTGAGTCATGTATACGCACTCTTCTAAATCACTGTTTAGAAAGGCGGTCTTAACATCCATTTGCCAGATTTCGTAATCATGATATGCAGCGATGGCAAGCATGATCCGGATGGATTTAAGCATAGCCACTGGAGAAAAAGTTTCGTCATAGTCCACACCTGGTCTTTGACGAAAACCTTTTGCAACAAGTCTAGCTTTGAAAGTCTCCACTTTCCCATCTACACCAAGTTTTTTCTTAAAGATCCACTTGCTCCCAATGGGTTTTACCCCTTCAGGAGCAACTTCCAAAGTCCATACTTTGTTGGTGTACATGGATTCCATCTCGGACCGCATTGCATCCAGCCATTTCACTGAGTCCTTACTCGTGATGGCCTGCTCGAAGCTAGTTGGGTCATCATCCTCCATGATGCAATCCTCGCTCCCACCATCCATGAGAAAACCGTAGTATCTCTCAGGTGGGCGAGGAACCCTACTAGATCGGCGGAGTGGCTGGGGTTCATTGGGTACTACGGAATCCTCTGGTTCCACCAGATCTTCTGTTGTAGCTTTTGTAGCTGGAACCTCTTCCAGTTCTACCTCATGACCACTAATCTCTTTTTCAAGAAATTCCTTTTCTAAAAAGGTGGCATGCCGAGAAACAAACACTCTTTGTTCCTCAGGGTGGTAGAAGATATACCCTTGTGAATTCTTGGGATATCCTATAAATTTGCATAAAACAGATCGTGCCTCGAGTTTTTCCGGATTTTGTCGTTTGACATAGGCTGGCCAACCCCATATCTTAACATAGTTAAGACATGGTCTCTTCCCTTTCCATATCTCATATGGAGTGGTAGGCACAGATTTGGTGGAGACCATATTCAATAGATGTATGGCTGTTTCAAGCGCATACCCCCAGAAGGAAATAGGTAACTCAGCTGTGCTCATCATAGAGCGCACCATATCTAATAGGGTGCGGTTCCTCCGTTCTGATACACCGTTGTGCTGTGGTGTATATGGAGGAGTCAGTTGAGAGAGAATCCCATTCTCTTTTAGGAAGTCCAGGAATTCACTGCTCAAGTATTCACCCCCTCGATCAAATCGAAGGATTTTAATACTTTTTCCGGTTTGGTTCTCGACTTCTTGTTTATATTCTCTAAATTTCTCAAAAGCTTCAGACTTGTGTCTTATCAAGTACACATGTCCGTATCTTGAGAGATCGTCAGTGAATGTAATGAAGTACGGAGAACCATCCCTGGCATGTGTAGACATGGGACCGCATACATCACTATGTATTAGTCCCAAGAGTTTGGTAACTCTTTCTCCGTGTCCCGTAAACGGAGTTTTGGTCATCTTGCCTTTGAGACATGACTGGAAAGTGTCATAAGATGAAAATTCGAACGGTTTCAAATATCCATCTTTATGCAACATAGCAAGTCTTGTCGCATTGATGTGACCTAGTCTACAATGCCACAAGAAGGATTCGTTCAAATCTGAACTCTTCCTCTTGTGTGTGTTTGTTATGCTTAGAACTGTTGATTTATTTAGAACATAAATACCATTACACAACGTGCCTGATCCAACCAACTTTTGGTTACGGAAAATGTTCATAACATTATCCTGTAATACAAAATTATATCCTTCTTTACTCAACAAAGAAACCGATATAATGTTGCATATCAGGTTCGGCATGTAATAGCAGTCGTTCAGAACCAATGTATTACCAGTTGGTAATCCAAGGTGATATTCCCCGACAGTCTTAGCTGCAACAATTGCACCATTTCCAACTTTATGTCTTTATCACCTTCTCCAAGTTCTCTACCTTTCCTAAGCCCATGTAACTGATTACATATATGGGATCCTGACCCGGTATCTAATATCCAGGACGTAGGGCAAATGGAGAAACAGTTCTCTGTAACGAACACACCCGAAGAAAATGCATCATCATGTACTTTCTTCATTCGGGGGGCATGGGAATCCTGGTATTCCCCTATGTCTTGTTCAGTCCTATAACACTTATAAGAAAGAACAGAACCAACGTTCCTCAGCACAGTATAACATGCTGGTTTGGTCAATACATCCATTTTATTATCTTGATTAGGGCATGACATGGTCGCTACCTGGAGAGAGAGAGAAGAAAACACTTTAGCGTATGCTCTTGCAAGATCAGATTGGTTATTATCTTATCTAATCAGGATGGCTCCCACTGGTTTTTATCAAATCTTCCTTCAAACCCTAAAAGGAAAGATTAGCTGGGATTAATTACATCCTACAACTTCGCCGATCTTTCAGCCAGGCCAGTGTCGGTACTTTGAGGGAGGTTCCCCGTGCTTTCGCACGGACCTAATTAAAGTAAACCTCGTTTTCCCAGAGGCGTAACCCCGTTGACACCTTTCTAGACACCTACTTGATCGGCTAATTGTAATGTGTAAAACTCTCCCAGGAGTAACTCTTACTCGCAGTAGGTATCGGGATCCAACTATCTCATAGAAGGTATGCAATCTCATTGCAAATTTCAACACTTGAAATTCCCGATAATGCTTTTGCCCCTAGTGTGCTATGACCTTGATGAAAGCCAACAAACCACAGCCCACCAGTCAAGTTCAACCCGTACATTTCTTGACTGAATTAAACCCACCCGCACGACCCTTGACGAAAGCCAACAAAGCCGTACGACTACCCTAATCCAGTCGCATCATATGCAGCAGATAAGCAGCACATAGCTACCGCACACTACACCTTGACGAAAGCTAACAAATGTCGCACGAATACTATATGCAACTTATCTGAAATGACGGAGGGCTACGACAGGTTTTTCTTAAAACCTATTGCGTAATGAACTTGATATCGTTGTAGAATCAAGTGAAGTTTTGAAATGGAGTGATTTTGAGGCTTTTCTAGTTTTGCTAAAGGGGTCACTCCCGGTGAAGGGATCGTCGGTCCTTTCCTCGTCGAATGAGGTGCGGGATATATCATATATATCACTGTGCAAAGCAGAAACTATAGAAGCAATCAGAAATCAAACCGAGTGTGTAGCATCAGCCAATTATTGCTAAAGGGGTCACTCCCGGTGAAGGGATCTCGGCCCTTTCCTCGTCGAATAAGGTACAGGGTATATCATATATACCGCTATGCAAAGCAAAACTGCAGCTACCCTTTTATTTTAAAATTTTGATTCTACAACATCTTTTAGGTTTCTTTTCTTTCATTAATCACATTAATGAAGTCCCATCATTTAAGTCACCTAAACATCACAGATAAATACGACGTATACTTATGCCATCCGCATTCGCCTCGATGTCCCCTCGTGCATCGTTAGGTTAGGTAACTAACGACAGAGCAAGGCAGGGCTAGTGCGGGTGTAAAACATAAGTAACGTCTATATAATATATCATATATACTGTATACTGTATCCATCACAGAACATATCTAATGATCACATCACAGATATCGCAGCAGAAACATTGATATAATATGGGATATACTAAGACGTCCGTATTTAGTATTTAGCCAGCAATAGAAAATACGGATTCCACAGTCGCGATGAATAGCCAAGCCCACACCCTGGACCCCTAAGAGAGCGGCAAGCGACCCTACCAATTCTGGAGTTTAGGAGACCCGGTCTCGACTCCTCGAGATAGCCTCCCACTGAACCCCAGAACCCGGTCACTCGTGCTCCCCTCCTTGGGTCCATCCTAATGCGGAAAAGTAAATAATATACAACCCAGGTGGCATCGACCTCAACCCGGAAGTGCCCCAAATAAAAAAATATTACATTACATTTGAATTTACATGAATGAAAATATAAAACTCTCATCTCACATAAAAAAAACCCCGGCTATTCAATCGCGACAATCCTGCACATCATATCTAAGCAACACATAATATCCCATATCATCAACGTAAGTAAGTATGCATACACCGATTGTCGTCGACATATAGCAACGACAATCGGTAAATATATACTACACTTACGGTCACAGAAAAGAAAGTGTAAAACTGCAATATTTGGAATCCACATTCTTTTTAGACATCGTAAATGCGAAGTATCACATACCTCGTATTTCATGTCTTATAATATGAATTCCACACATTGCATCACATTCCAGATAAACAGACAGTATTAAAGTTTTCGAACGAACGATCAAATACCCAAGATTCACTAAAGCTCAACACTTGAGCAGGGTTCAAAAACTTGGAGTGTGACACAGTAGTAGCGGTCCAGCCGTAGAAGGGTCAAGCCAACGTCTCACATGTGGCACGCCGTACTGCCCCAAACCCTAAGGTTCAAAGGGCAGTTCAAGACGGTCACATAATCGAGTTAAGGTTTGTTGTCTTCTAGAGGGACCACCACAAAACTTGCACGAACCTCCGAAGGAATTAAACCCGTGAAAAGTGAGCAAATGATACTCTTTTAAACACTTCACTACTTTCTAATTTACCCGGAAAAGTCACGAAATCAAAATTCCGATCGAATCGACGAGTCCAAAATCATCTCCAGAATTTTTCAGTGCAATATTCAGATTAAACATACCTAAAACACTGTAAAAACAGTTCTAAGAATTACAGTGAAACTTTTATGCAATGAAGCCCCTGTACTGCCGCGGAACCGCTGCCTAAGACAGGAATTGCGGCGGTTCCGCGGCGGTTTATACTGTTCATTGCATAATTTTTACATCGTAATTCTTACATTTTCCTGCTGAATTTTTTACGTATTTTTAATTCTGAAAAAAGTCAATTTTTGAAAAATGTCCAGAGAGCATGCTAAAAGTCCGTATTTCGGTTCGATCGGAGTTTTAACTTCGTATAAAGGTCGCCTAATGTTCTAGGCCGGCTCTGATACCAATGTAAGGTTAGCCTAGCATCTCATGAAGGGTTTAGAAGCATCACATGAACCAAAGAAAGCATTTTTAGGGTGCTAAGCTAACAAGCATCGGATCGTTCCTAGAATCGATTAGGGTTTCAAATTTTTCATATCAACATATATAAGAAATGCTAGGGTTTAGAGAGTACAACCTTTGTAGCTCCCTACGCTAGACTCCTTGGCTACTTGGGGTTTGAAAGAACTCCGCTTGAACTCCTCAATGTCACCGATGATCCATCCGGAGTCCGCTTTGTCCAAGCTTACAACTTTATCCGATAAAGTGAACGAAATCAAGCTAACACTCTAAACAAGTGGGCTAGACTTGTGTAGAATGGTCTTGTGGTTCTCTTTCTCACTTCAAAATCCAATCTTTATGAGTATATTGCTCACTACTAAGAACTAGAGAGCAAAAATGAGAGAGGTTGATGAAGATGATGGCTTTTTGAAGAAGATGATAAGTTCAACCTCTTTTTCCAAAATAGAAAAATATATCAATATGTATTTTCTATCTATCATCTCAAACCATGGTTAAATCATTATTGTACTGGAGTTAAAACACAAAAGGAAACTTTACCTAAGGTTAAAAGGTGGGTGAGTGTAACGTTTTAAAAATAATTAAATAAATAATTAAATGAATAAAATTGTTTAAGTGAATTTTATGATTTTCGGTAAAGCAAAATGTATTTTTCGTAAAATCAAACCGCAATTGTTTTTCATTATAAATTCAAAAATACCTATTTAATTTGTAATTACTAGTAAATAGTATTTATTTAGCCACTTATAAATTTTTAGTTTAATAAAATATTTTTCCTAAATTAATTATTTTAAATATTAACATAAGCTTTATTTTTACACTAAATTAGTGTAAATTACAAATTTGAATGGTTTTAATTTGTAAAAATGAACCATGGCATATTAGAATTTAGTGTTTATCATGCAAAAATTATTTGTAAATTTTTCCTATTTTTTAGAGCTTTCTTGAGTTGCTATAGTAAATAAATAAATAAATAATTAAATAAAGCATGAAAAGACTTTATGTGATGTTTTCTTCTCTTGAAAGTTCTACACACTTTCACACTCACTTCTTTCTCTCCCTCACCTCACCAAGGCCGGCCACAAACCCCCTATGGCTGCCCTCCCCCCATTTTCCACCTCATTTTTGTTCAAAATTCATCAAAAATACTTCAAAAATTCAATTAAAATTCCACAAAATCCTAATTTCTTCATACCCTTTATTCTCTACCCTTCTTTATATGGATTTTGGAGTGGGAAAGCATGTATTTTGGAGGCTCATTTCTTGTTGGGATTTCATATTTTGGGAGGTATAATTTCTTTCTTTTGATTTATTGTTTTAGATGTTCATTTAAGCTTAATTAGATTTAATGAATTAATTCTATGTTTTTTTAAAAAATGCAAGTTAGGGTTGTAAATTCAAGTTAGGGTTTTTAATAATTAATTAGGGTTATAATAGTTAGTTTAAAACTTTTATAATTGGAAAATATTGTATGGTTGTTAAATTGTAAAATTTTCATTTAAAATTGTTTTAAATAAGGAAATTAGCTAACTAGATTTTTCTAAAATGTGTTTGTGGGTAATATAAAATTCCAATTAAAGTTGCTATCATTAGATTGTAGTTTTAGTGAGAGTATTAGCATGTAAATGGAAAGAAAAACTTAGTTTGATCACTAGATTACTTTGAGAATTCGAAAATACTAATAAAATTGCTAATTTTGTAAACTAGATTTTAGAAATTCCTATATAAATGAGATTAAAAATATAATTATGGTTTCATTAAATCATTATCATCATGAATTGTGGTTTAAGTCATTAATTTATGCAAAATCATGTTTTGTGGTGGAATTGTGGTATTTTGCTTGAAAAATGTTGAAAATTGTTAAAGGGTGCAAACTAGAAATTTCAAATTTATACAAAATTGTGTAATAAAAATATAGTAATGGTTTGTATAGTCTAGTAATGCTATTTAATGAGTTTTATGACCATTAGTTTCATTTAAATGTCAAGTTTTGATGAAAAACGGTATACTGACATTTTCGGGTTTTACGAAATTGGACGGTTTGATGGATTTTAGGGTTTCGATGGATTTAATCGTGTTTTATGGTATAAGTAATGTGTTTTAAAACTACAAGTTGTTTGATGATGTTATCTCGATCCATCGGAGTTTGTACGCCGATATCGAGCGGTATTTGGTTCTTTTGCGTGGACGGGACATAGGTTTTAAGCTATGCTTGTTCCTTGTATCGTTTGACTTTTGTATGTGATTCGGTTTACGATGCTATTTATATGTTTGTGTTTAGGTACCCTTCAAGTGGACTGCGGGCGATGAAGAGGAGGATGGCGACACCGTCGTCGGCAGACATGGACCAGGTGAGTAGATGTATATCTACGGGGGGGAAGTCGGGTGGATGGCGTTTAGCAGCCCCGCAACGTAGAATAGGAATAGTACTTATTGACATTAGGAAAACCGATGTGACCCTAGATTCTTACTGAGCAGGACCCTAGTAATGACCCTAGGCGGGACTAGACTGATTTAGGAAAACCATACCTGAGGATGAATACTTTGGGAAAGGTTCGTAGGTTTCTGATAGAAACACACACGCACACCCTAAAACTTGACATGGCGTATACGTATATGTGTGTGTATATATAAAACTAGGTATAGGTGTATATATATACACCACACGTATATGGGATTCATTGATGTGATATGATATCTGAGGCATGATGAAACAGTATAACTGGGCTTGATGCCGTGATTCTTGATTATACAGTCGTATTAAAGTGTTAGCGGATCATTAGAGAATGAGATAATGAACATGAACATATAAATTATAAAGGGTGGTGGTGATATTGAGGTACACGGGACGCTAAAATAGTACCTGGGCTGTAGCTTGTGACTGATCACGATATGATATATGTATGACTTGATTACGACGTCATATAGGTGTGACCTGATGTCGATATCGTATAGGTGTGACTTGATGACGATAAGATATCGGTATGATTTAATCACAATATTACACATATGACATGATATTTCTGTGGATAAACCAATGATGCTTATCATGATGGCAATGATATATGATTGATGTATGCGATCACAGTTTAGCACCTTGATCATGAGATGTGTTGATGATGACATTATACGAATGAGGAGACACCTAGGAGATACTTGACCGTACCCCGATATTGGGATGCCGTACGATGGATTTTACCGTACGAGGCTTAGATTTGATGATTGATCCGCACTCTTGATTCGAGGAAGCCGTACTACGTACGTGACGCTATTGAGGCAGGATCGCCGACTATTAGAGATATTGATTTAGACCTTAGGTAGACTCTAGTTTCTTACTGACTAGTCTATTAGGTTTAGTTCCTTAGGATGTTAGATGGACACTGGTCTAGGTTCGACTCACATAGTGGTAGTTGTACTCGTATCCCGCAGAGGAGTGGATAATGCACACCTGTATTTACATTCATACTGTAATCATCATGGTGCATGTTCTTACATATGTTGCAATAATCAGTACAAACCATACCTGTTAGGACACCAGCACCATTACCGATGATGCGCATATTCCACGCACACTTATTTGCCGGCTCACACACATCATCATCGGTAATTGCTATGTCACGTACACTTTAGATCATATTATCTTTTATTGATAGAATCAGTTAACAACTAAACCGATATAATATTGTGATCACTCTCTGATGTTAGTATAAGACATGATATTTATTACTTAGACATTCATGCATTCATATTTTCATGTTATCGCACAGTAGTATGGGCATATGCCGACACTTATCATGTACTTACTCATGATTTTGAGATTTGGATTTCTATGAAATTTCTGGATTTTTGGGGAAAACCGCAAAAATATATAAAACTTCTCTCTCTCTCTCCTCTTCTCTTTTTAAAATAAGATGCGGTTTTCTCGTGATGTATGTGTCGTCCACCATGAGATTTCATGTTTTCTGTTGGATTTCGAGACCCGATTCGAGGAGTGGATGAACCGTCTCGGGTACATGGTGGGCCCGGTATGGTACCCCGGGGCAAGAAGATCGAGTTGTAGACGATGAGCCTGGCAGGGGAAGACTACCTACCGGTGATGTCTGGTGCGGCGGATATCCGGAGGATACCGACCGTTGTCGTGGGATTTGATGATATGGGCCGATCCGGACTGACGGAGCCCGACATATTGAGACTTGAGGTTACATGTGTTGGGTCGATGCTTGACACGGATTTCCATGGATTTCATTGTTGAGATTTCAGATGCTTATACACACTTTACTATGATAACAGCTAAAGAGTTCTTATACATATATATCTGGATTTCAGGATTTGTTACTTTACATTCATGGTGCATGCATTTCATTTCATATGACATAGTACCATATGAGACACTGACACGACACGAAGTATTTGCACTTACACGTAGTATTACCCTACTATTCTAGATGATTGAGATGTAGTAGTGTATTATTATGACCTAGGATAGCGTCGTGCATTCGATTTCTTTTCGTAGATGTCTTCTACTCACGAGTTGGAAACTCACCCCCGTTGTGCCAAATTTTATTACAGGTTCGATGTACAGGTTTCCCTGGCAGCTTGCTGGCACATCTATTCTTTCAGGGTGATTTGCACGGTAGGTTGGTTCACTTGTATCCGAACCACCATTGTACTTTTATTCTTTCATTTGTATCTAGTAAGCTCCATCAACCATATTTGTATTACTTGATAAGTTATTGGACCAGTCTTTTATTTCGACCTTAGAGTCGCGCATGTATTATTCTGATCTGGTGGTTTTGTTTTCTTTTGAGTTTTGAGCCTCGCCTATTGGCGTTGTATATTATTGTGCTTGTTGTGGTTGTTTCCGCCTGTTGGCGTTGATGCTAGCTCCCGTTTGGGGATGCTTTTTATTGTTTATGTATATTATACTTGTTGTACCCGTTTAGGGCCAGTTTTTACAGAGGAGACTCTGCCGAAATTTTTGGTAAAATTTGCTGATGTTTTTATACCTTTTTTCTTTTCTTTTCTTCTTTTTCTTCTCTTATGGTTTAGATTTCTGGGCTTCGGCTTACTTAGGTTATGTGGCGCCTCTAGACACTTCGTAATCTAAGTGCCGGTCACGTTCCGTACTTTCGGGTCGTGACAGTGAGAAAGGTTAGGTCAAAAGAAGAGTGTAGAACAAAACAATAATGAACCTTTTTCTTTCCTTTTATGTTTTAGTATAAATACAATAATAATTCATACTAAAACCATGGTGTGAGTCTTACATTGCCATCATATTCCATGTATAAGCAACCATGAAAGATGTATGTATGTATGCATGTGTATATGTACATCCATATGTGCATGAATCAAAAAGAAGGCATACATGCATGCATACATCCAACTAACTCAAGAAAGGATTTCAAGTGAGAAGCTAATGGTTAAATGATAAGTCAACACTTGATTTATCAATCCGGCCATATCACATATGACCCCCTTACCAAAAGCAAGCCGCCCGACCAATATATGGTATCCCAAACACGCATTTTAATCGGGTCCATTCGCATATCACATTCGCGCACCACAACATTTCGCCTGGACTAGGAAACTCCATTGTAGGACTCTGAGACTCGTCAATACGCCGGTAGTGGGTGATGATCACATCAAGCACCCCCAAGCCTCAGGCGATCAGCTAAACGTAACGGCCACCCGGGTATTGAGCGATCAGAAGAGAACAAGCGAACTTGCTACAACTCCCGTCGAGCCAATCGGCAACACTTCCCGTATAGTCCGGTCTCCTCGTCTGATATGTCGCATATCAAGTCTAGGGGTGGTAAACGTCAGACCCCAATAACCGATAAGTCGTGCCGATGTGAGGCTCATAACGGGTCGAGAAACTACGGGTAACACTTACCAGCAAATCTCCGAATCAGCCCTGGCCAGGGACTTCCCTATTATGGCCAATCGAGCACAGCGCAACATCAACCCCCAATACCGAGAGAGACGAAACCCCTCCTATCGCTCATTGCCTCCATGTGACTCGGGACTGTACCCAAAAACCACCGTTTTGCACGCCCTCATGGACGTGGTAAGGTGGAGATCAAAGCACAGTGGGAATCACATAAGACTCTATGACGATCTCGGGTCTACAGACTAACCTACACAAGTGTCACCTGAGAACTGCCATCTGACGTAAGGTATAATACCATCTGGGAGTTCTCGGTGAGTCCGTCCAGTGTACCCAGTCTTCACTGAGCACCCGTATACCATCTCTGATGTCAAACACCAATGGATATGGGATCATCCATCGCCCATCTCATGGGTCGAGAAGCGTATACGCTAGTCTACACTGGTATATCGATGCCCCGTCTCGATACACCTACGACTAGGGACCTTGAAGGATGTACTTATGGACTACCATGTCCCCACTAGTATGATCTGCATCATAGTCCAGGTAGTTAAGTACACATTCTAAGGGATTTACCAACATGTAACTATAAGACAGTTTAAAGAGACTAGTATACATGTTAAGATAAAGTGCAACCAGATAGCATACTATCATATCGAGCAAGAAAGTCATCTCTATATATGTCCAAGCATCCAATATAATATACATCATCTATACAATACTGGCCTCTAGGGCATACATACAACTAACATCCTCTAGTTCCTAATATGGTTTCATAGCTATCTTCATTCTAACCCTAGTTTCCTAATCTTGGTTTCCTAAACATATTCTATAATCAATTTCCAACACAACTTTGCGGGGGTGCTATACGCCATCCACCCAACTTCCCCCGTGGATATAGATCCACTCACCTGGTCTTCGCTCGCCGAAATCGATGACGCCACGCTCCGTCGCCTCGGAATCCATGTGAAGGTACCTACAATGATAAACAATCGCAACGTGTGTTAAAATTCAAGGCGGGAAACCAAAACGGTATACGTTTCGCTCATAGGTCAAAACCTATAGCTTGGCGTGCAAAACACGACCAAAAACCCTGGTCGTGGACATCCAAATGCCACACGACGGAAACACAATACCAAATACTAAAATCAAGTCAAAACGAAGTCGTAAAACCATGCACCAACTCATGGAAATGGTCCCAGATTTTACCCTAAGCCAAATTGGTCAATTTTGCATATATGGAAGGCCTAATTTACATCTAAAGGGACCCCAAAACGAGTAAGGATCAATTTTGAGCTACCCTGGCCGCAAATTGCGGCCAGATTGAATTTATCTGTGGCCTGGGTGCAGGGGATGTGGCTCAGGTCTTGGTGGTAGCTTCCTAGGTGCCTGCACGACTCCCAGTAATTGCAAAATCATTTCTAGTGTCCCCGGGTTGCTCCAGATTCCAAAACACCCTCTAAATTCACACATTTATCCGATTTCAGGGTTTCTAAATCCGTATTCCGGAGTTCTAGTCTCTGGGTTAGGTCTGAATTCTAACACTAGGGGGTTTGTGTGGCCTCTACTGAGCTCAATTTCCCATCACAACTCGAGAATTCCAAAACCCTTAACTAGAATTTTCCTAAGTCCACAAAACCACTCAATATCGACATGAAACATGTATGGATGCATAAGGATTTAAAACACTACACTAAGGGTGCAGAAATTACCTCCTTTGGCAACTCAAGAAAATTCTTGAGTTGCCCCAAGTGTCTAAAATGCAAGCTTTCTTGGTCCAATGTGTTGCTAGTGAGCTTGTGCATCTTTTTATTGAAATGGGGTTTGAGTATTGAAGTGTTTTTCATGGAGTTTGAGAGGCTTGAAGAGGGGAGGGAGTGAGGGCTGCAGCAGCAGCAGCAAGAGGGGGAGGGGAGAGGAAAGAATGAGATGAAAATGATGAGATGAGTGAATGGCCAAGTCAAAGATACCCCTCACTTTTCTCTCCCTCACCCATACCTAATACTATATTCCTTTTCTTTTCTTTTCTTCTCTCATTAAATTACAACCATGCAAGAATCATGAGGAATGCCATGATAAAAAAAAATGTAACAAGTGAAGAAAAAGACTTGTGCATGTTTTGCACAAAACACGCTTAAAACCCGATTAGCGATTTTTAATCGCGATTAGCACTAAATTAGTGTCAAATAACTCGTAAAACTTCATAATTTGCATAAATCTAATAAAGCACCCTCATTTTAGTAATTTCCATAATTTTCCAAATTTTTTCCAAATTTATCGGTATTTAATTATACTGAAATATTAAAATATTCAATATAATATTATTTAATTATAAAAATTCCCAAAAATAATATTTTATTTTTCTGAATTGTTACAATCTGTCGGGGACCACGTCCTAAAGATGATTTCTCTCATCAAAGTGCTCGCGGACCTAGGAACCACATTGGAAAATGAGTTGTACATCGACTTGATCCTCCAGTCCCTTCCCTCCACCTATGCCCGGTTCGTATTGAACTTCAATATGAACAGTTTGGATGTTACACTTCCTGAACTCCTCAACATGCTGAGGATGGCAGAGGGCACCTTGGAAAAGGACAAGGAAACACCCGCTCTTTTTGTTGGTGGATCTTCTTCTGCTAAATCCAAGGCTAAGCCAAGGGAAAGAAGAAGAAGGCCCCTACCAAACCGAGGGGAGGTGTACAGAAGGTGGAGGGAAAGGGAAAGGAGAAAATGGGAGGGGCAGCCACAAAGGAAGAATGCTTCTATTGTCGGAAGAAGGGTCATTAGCGGAAGGACTGCAGGGCCCTAAAGGCCAAGAATCAGGACACGATGCAAGTTGTGGATTCGGCTTCAGGTGTGTTCGTGATTGAAAACTGCTTTTCCATAAACTCTACTTCCTGGGTATTAGATACCGGATCAGGATCTCACATCTGTAATTCTTTGCAGGCGCTGAGAAGCCGTAGGGTTTTGAGGAAAGGTGATATGACCCTCAGGGTTAGAAACGGAGCCAGTGTGGACGCAGTTGCAGTAGGGGATTATCACCTTGGATTGGCGAGTGGACATATTTTGATGTTGCATAACTGTTTTTGTGTACCTAGTATGGTGTGTAATATTATATCAGTTTCTTTATTATCAAATGAAGGATATAATTTTGCACTTGTAAGCAATGTTATCAACATTCACCTAAATCAGGAAATGGTTGGGTCGGGCACACTTAGCAACGGAATATACATTGTCAATCAACATCATGTTTTCAACATCTATAACACACTTAAAAGAAAAGCTCCATAATCAAACCAAGCTTTTCTATGGCATTGTAGACTCAGTCATATCAATGAAACACGAATGACTAAGTTACATAAAGAAGGATACTTAGATCCGTTTGAGTATCAATCATATGCAACTTGTCAATCATGTATTATTGGAAAGATGACAAAGACTCCGTTCATTAGACACGGAGAAAGAGCCACTGAGCTGCTGGGACTCATACACAGCAATGTGTGTGGGCCGATGTCTACACATGGACGTAGTGGCTATTCCTACTTCATTACTTTCACAGATGATTTCTCTGGGTATGGACATGTATTCTTAATGAAACATAAATCCGAAGCCTTTGAGAAATTTCAGGAGTATAAGAATGAAGCAGAAAAGCAAACCGGCAAAAGTATCAAGATGCTACGTTCCAATAGGGGCGGAGAATACTTAAGTGCCGAGTTCCTGGGATACCTAAAAGAGAATGGAATTCTCTCTCAGCTTACTCCTCCATTCACACCACAACACAACGGTGTATCAGAAAGACGGAATCGCACCTTACTAGATATGGTGCGTTCCGTGATGAGTAATGCTGAGTTGTCTCCATCCTTCTGGGGGTATGCACTGGAATCTGCTGCATAACTATTGAACAAGGTTCCTACTAAGTCTGTGCCTACTACTCCATATGAAATGTGGTATGGAAAGAAACCCTTTCTTAAGTATTTAAATATATGGGGCTGTCCTGCCTTTGTCAAAAAGGTGCATCCGGAAAAACTCGAGGCACATTCAGTACTGTGTAAGTTTGTGGGATACCCCAAAAATTCTAGGGGGTATTATTTCTATCACGCTGAGAAACAAAAGATCTTTGTTTCTCATCATGCCCGCTTCATGGAAACTCAATTTCCTAGAAAAGAGATAAGTGGGAGCACGATAGAGCTGGAAGAAATTCCAGAACCACAGACTATTACAGAAAACTTGGTAGAACCTGAGACTTCAATGGAACAGGACATACCCATGCCGCTCCGCAGATCTAGTAGGCCATCTCATCCGCCCGAGAAATACTACGGTTTTCTCATAGACGGGGATCGAGAGGATTGCATTATCAATGATGATGAGCCAACTAGTTTTCAGCAAGCCATCATGTGTAAAGACTCGATGAAGTGGCTGGATGCTATGCGAACCGAGATGGAATCCATGTACACAAACAATGTTTGGACTTTGGATTTTTCTCCTGCTGGGGTAAAACCCGTAGGATGCAAATGGATCTTCAAAAAGAAGATTGGTATAGATGGTCAGGTGGAAACCTACAAGGCTAGACTTATTGCTAAAGGTTTTCGTCAAAGACCAGGATTGGACTATGACAAAACTTTTTCACCAGTGACTATGCTTAAATCCATTCGGATCCTACTTGCCATTGCTGCCTTCCATGACTATGAGATCTGGCAGATGGATGTTAAAACTGCCTTTCTAAATGGAAGTTTAGAAGAGTGTGTTTTCATGGATCATCCAGAGGGCTTCATAGACAGTGGGAGCAGTGGAAAGGTGTGCAAGTTGCTTAAATCTATTTATGAATTAAAGCAGGCATTGTGGAGTTGGAACATATGCTTTGATGAGATGGTCATAGAATTTGACTTTATCAAAAATGTGGATGAACCCTGTATTTATAAAATGATTGTAGGGAGAACTGTGGTATTTCTCGTTTTATATGTTGATGACATTCTCCTAATAGGAAATGACGTTCCAATGCTATAATCGGCCAAACTGTTCTTGTCACAAAAGTTCTCTATGAAAGACCTGGGTGATGCTTCATACATTCTGGAGATTAAGATCTATCATGACAGATCTAAGAGAATGTTGGGACTTTCACAGTCGAGGTACATTGACACCGTACTAAAGAGCTTTAGTATGGAAGATTCTAAGCGAGGCAACTTGCCCGCTTGTCACGGAATCACCCTTTCCAAAGACATGTCTCCCAATACCGACGAGGAGAGGGCTCGCATGAGCATAACACCCTACGCTTCGGCGGTAGGGTCAATAATGTATGCGATGTTATGTACCAGACCAGATATAGCTTACGCACTTAGCGTGGTAAGCAGGTATCAGTCTGACCCAAGTGAGAAACATTGGATAGTAGTTAAGAATATTCTTAAGTACCTGAGAAGGACTAAAGAGATGTTCCTAATATACGGTAATACAGACCTCCAGATCGAGGCTTTTACCGATTCTGGTTTCCAAAGTGACAAGGATGACTCTAAATCTATCTCGGGTTATGTGTTTACCCTCAACGGAGGGACGGTCTGTTGGAAGAGCTCCAAATATAACACTGTAGCAGACTCGACGATGGAGGCCGAGTACATCACTGCTTGCGATGCCGCAAAAGAAGCTGTCTGGATCAGGAATTTCATTACTGAACTTCAGGTAGTTACATCCATTGCTAGTCCAATACCTTTGTATTGTGATAAAAATGGAGCCATGGCTTTGGCAAAGGAACCACGGTCCCATCAGAAATCCAGACATATCTTGAGGCGGTATCACCTGATCAGGGAGATCGTGGATCGACAGGAGATCGAGGTACGGAGAGTGGACACAAAAGGCAACACGGCAGATCCATTCACCAAGGCCATCCCTCAAGTCCAGTTCGAGAGACTGTTCGAGATGTTGGGCATGCGATACGCCATCTATTGGGTCAAGTACAGACGGTGGGTACTCATTGCGCCAATTACAGGCCTTAGTGCAAGTGGGAGATTGTTTGTTTATGTATGCCCTAGAGGCCTTCATTGTATAGGATGCTAGGGATATATATGTACAGGACAATCTTGCTTGATATGATAGTATGCTATTTGGTTTGTCTTTATCTTAACATGTGATATACTTTACTTTGTATTTCATATCTTGTATATGTTCTCCGTCGAAAGACGTTGGGACGTTGGGACGTCCGGCCTGAATTTCGAGTGCAGATGCTATTTGGTTTTATCCGTCCACCTCTCTGAAAATGCCAAGTTGATTTATGGTACCATGTATCGAAGTTTTAGACGGATGCGGCCGATGTAGCAGACTTCGTCAGCTTCCCCCTCATTTGAGGGGTTTTTGATTGTGGGACACTCTTCTCTACAGGTGCAAGCCCCTGCAGTTAATTACGCTACCGCATCGCGGTAACCACTTTCTCCTTCTCCAGATGGTCACTTCATGTCGTGTGTGTTTATTTTATTTTTGGTTGCCCGTGGATTATATACGGAGACTAATTTATGTTGTCGCCCGTAGACCGTGGATTAGTCCAAATCCGTATTTTCTTAGATTTGGTTTTTGGTTTGGGTTTAAGGATACGTTAGCCTCATTTGAGACTATGATCAACTTAAACGTTTGTTAAGGATACGTTAGTCTAATTTTAGACGAAGATCAACTTAACAGCTTGTTAAGGATACGTTGGTCTAATTTTAGACTAAAATCAACTTAACAGGATCATTTAGATCCAACAAAAGAGTATTTAGGCTCTATTGTTTAGTTTAGGGACATTGCAGTCCATTATTAGTTTAAGGACATTACGGTCCAAGGATAAGGACATCATAGTCCATAGGTTTAAGGACCCTACAGTCCGAGGTTAAGGACATCATAGTCCATGGGTTTAAGGACCCCACAGTCCAAGGTTAAGGACATCATAGTCCATGGGCTTAAGGACCCCACAGTCTATGGAATGTCTGGTTGTCGGGACCCATCACCTCTCTGAAGACGTTGAAGGATTACAACGACAAATATCAGAGGAGTGAAGAGATGTATCCTCGAACCAATATTGGTTGGGAGATCTGTAGTTGGATTGATTTAAGGATCGTTAATCTCGTTTGGGATTAAGATCAGCTTAAATATTTGTTAAGGATACGTTAGTCTAATTTTAGACTAAGAGCTACTTAACAGGATCATTTAGATCCAACAAAAGAGCATTTGGGCTCTGTTGTTTAGTTTAAGGACATTGCGGTCCAAGTTCAGATGCCAACATGGGTTTGGAAATGCACCAAATAGTTATTGGTCATTGGGACCCACCACCTCTCTGAAGACGTTGAAGAATTACAACGACATGTATTAGAGGTGTGAAGAGATGTACCCTTGAACCAAAGTTGATTGAAAGGCTCTAGGGTTTTGCTTTGAATGTCATATGAGATGACCAATTTTGGAAGACAAAAGTGTATTTGAGGTTCAGTCAAAAGAAAGGGGTACTGCCTCTTGAAAACTTGACTAGCTCAAGCTATGATTGACTTGGATATAGTGTTAAACACTAGAGTACACTCAGCTATCACGTGCTACCACGTGATGCGCTCAGAATAGTGTTAAACACTAGGGATGCAGCGCCCAAAATAGTATTAAACACTAAAAAAGAAGCCTTCACGTGGGGTCACGTGAGACGCTTGAGTATTGGGTCCAAACTTCCTTTATTTTGTTCTCAGAATATACAAGTAAGTGTTAAACACTTAGTCTTCATGGCCATCACGTGTGGGCACGTGATGGGTACCCATGCACTGGATATTAAAAGGATTTGCTAGGGGTCATATGGGAACACGTAAGAGCACCCATGCATTGGATTTTAATCTTTCAGTTCTTTCCACCTTCTCTTTTTTAAAGAGGTGTTTGTCAGGGGTCACGTGGGAACACGTGAGGCACCCAAAATCTATTCTGCCCTTCTTTATTTTGAGAAGTCTGTTCAAGAGTCACGTATTGCCACGTGATCAGGTTAGGTACTTGACCATTTTACGTGCATGGAGAGATGAATCCTTTGTTTAAGAATTAAATTCTTTTGTAGGGTTAAACCCTAATTTCATTTAGAGGAATTAAATTCCTATGTGCTTTATGGGAGAATAAAATTCTCTGAACTTAGGTCCTCTCTTAGGTTTTAGATCTGCAAGGCAGAATCCCCCCGATGAGAATTAAATTCTCAACTTATGGGGAGATCTGCTTCTGCAGATCTTCGACCAAAGGAAGAACTAAATTCTTATTCATATGAGTTAAACTCTTGGTTTGAGAATTAAATTCTCTTTTTATTTTATGGGAGCTTATAGGATGATCTCTCACCTAGGATTTCTTTTTTCTCTCAAGAGACATTCTTTTCTCTCTGGAGAATTAAATTCTCTTTTCTTTTGTATTCTCTCTCTGTTGTTGTATCTCTTCTTCTTCCCCTTTGGCTCCTATTTATAGGAGAAAGAAAAGAATCAGTTTGTTTAGTCAATCTTTCATTGAAAGATTTTGATTGATTTTGTAACCAACATGATCTTTTAGATCACTCGGTGAATTTTATTCACCATTGGATTTTTAATCCAAAAGATATTTTATTTGTTGTTCTTAATAGATTTTAGGAAAATATTTCCTTGTATAGAATCTTTATATAAATTGGTGATTTTTAATCACCATTGGATTCTTAATCTAATGGTGCTCCACTTTACAGAGCGCAATCTTTTTTGTTTCGAAAGATCTAGAGAAATATTTTTCCAATTAAGGTTTTTGTTTCCCTTTTAATTAGAATTTAATTCTATTGTTCATAGGGTTTAAGAATTTATCACGTGTTGGTACGTGACCCCACTTGATTAAGCATTTCATTTAGAATTTAATTCAGTGTCTACAGGCTTTGCCTTTAAATGGTCATGTGTTTGCACATGAGACCTGGTCACGTGTGGGCACGTGACCCCACTAACACAGCATTTCCAATTTGTTTATTTTGTTCTGTATCTACAGGCTCTGCCTATAAATGGTCACGTGTCTGCACGTGAGACATGGTCACGTGTGGGCACGTGACCCCACTAACACAGCATTTCCAATTTGTTTATTTTGTTCTGTGTCTATAAGCTTTTCCTATAAATGGTCATGTATCTTCATGTAAGGCCCGGTCACGTGTGAGCACGTGATGCCTGTTTTTTTAGGATTCTCCCCCTTTATTGCAAGGGAACAAGTAGCTCTTGGCCGAAAATTTTGGTGGGAACAAATGCCCCCCACTACTTTGCTCACGTAAGCATGTACGTGAGTGAAGTAGTGCAAAGTTATGCATGTCCATAGAATTGAGGGCTTAGGAGACAAGTTTAGGGTCCTTGTAGTCTAAGACTTTTTCATCTTTATGAGCCGTAAGGGTCTCAAGAAGGTTTTTTCTCCTTACAAGTCAAGAGGATCTCATAGGTGCATATTCTCCCTAGAAATCGTGAGGATTTCTAAATGTTCATCGCCTCCGTGAGTCGTAAGGATCTCACTCGGGTATTTTTTCCTTACGAATCGTGAGGACCCGTAAGTTGCTTCTTTATTTCATTAGCGAATGTGGCTTTGGCAAATGTGGCCTGCAGATGGTCTATCTTGACCTCCTTGTAGAGCAGTAATGGCTTAGGAAACAGGTTCAGATCTGCCGCCTTAGACTTTTCAAGTTTATGAGCCATGAGGGTCTCATAAAGACTTTCTCCCTACGAGTCGAGAGTGTCCCGTAAGTGTAATTTCTCCAAAGGAATCGTGAGGATTCCTAAGTGTGCTTTCTCTTGAGATTCGTAAGGATCTCACAAGAGAATTTTCTTCCTTACAAGTCGAGAGGACTCGTAAGTGATTTATGAGTTGACCTGCTCTCGAGTAAAAGCATTGCTTCGACGGAGAGGTCGAGGGTTGACTTTGGACGTTTTCCACGGGGTCAGAATTGACTTTAGCCATGTTCCACGGGATCAAGGGTTGACTTTGGCCATATGGGGTCAAGATTGACTTTAGCCATACGGGGTCAGGATTGATTCTCGGTTTTCTATGCACCGCCGAGACCTGGAACTGGGAACTTTGCCACGGCTCCGTGATAGTCTCTAGGCTTTCTGTGAACCTTCGAGATTTGGAATTAGGGGCTTTGCCATAGATCCGAAGTTGATTGTCGCGTCCGAATCCTGCAGAGACACTAATTTCTCTATGGGTCGACGCAAATCGAGATGCTCTCGTCAAGGACGCTGATTTCCCTGAATCGAGGTATTTACCAAGGACATTGATTTCCTCGGAGTTGAGACGAATCAAGGTATTCCCGCAAAGACACTGATTTCTCTGCGGGTCGACGCGAATCGAGGAGTTTCTCATCAAGGACTCTGATTTCCCTGAATCGAAGTATTTGCCAAGGATGCTGATTTCCCTAAGGGTTGAGACGAATCGAGGTATTCCTCTAAAGACACTGATTTCTCTACAGGTCGACGCGAATCAAGATGCTCTCGTCAAGGACACTGATTTCCCTGAATCGAGGTATTTGCCAAGGACACTGACTTCCTCGGAGTCGAGACGAATTGAGGTATTCCTGCAAAGACACTGATTTCCTTGCGGGTCGACGCGAATCAAGATGCTCTCGTCAAGGACGCTGATTTCCCTGAATCGAGGTTTTTTTCCAAGGACACTGATTTCCTCGGAGTTGAGACGAATCGAGGTATTCCCGCAAAGACACTGATTTCTCTGCCGGTCGACGCGAATCGAAATGCTCTCGTCAAGGATGTTGATTTTCCTGAATCGAGCTATTTGCCAAGGACACTGATTTACTCAGAGTTGAGACGAATCAAGAGATTCCTGCAAAGACACTGATTTCTCTGCGGGTCGACGCGAATCAAGATGCTCTTGTCAAGGACGCTAATTTTCCTGAATCGAAGATTTTTGCCAAGGACACTGATTTCCTTGGAGTTGAGACGAATCTAGGTATTCCTGCAAAGATAATTATTTCTCTGTGGGTCGACGCGAATCGAGATGCTCTTGTCAAGGATGCTGATTTCCCTGAATCGAGGTATTTTGCTAAGGACACTGATTTCCTCGGAGTTGAGACGAATCGAGGTATTCCTGCAAAGACACTGATTTCTCTGCGGGTCGACACGAATCGAGATGCTCTCGTCAAGGACATTGATTTCCCTGAATCGAGGTATTTTGCCAAGGACACTAATTTCCTCAGAGTTGAGACGAATCGAGGTATTCATTCAAAGACACTGATTTCTCTGCGGGTCGACGCGAATCGAGATGCTCTCATCAAGGACGCTGATTTCCCCGAATCGAGGTATTTTGCCAAGGACACTGATTTCCTCGGAGTTGAGACGAATCGAGGTATTCCTGCAAAGACACTGATTTTTCTGCGGGTCGACGCGAATCAAGATGCTCTCGTCATGGATGTTGATTTCCCTGAATCGAGGTATTTTGCCAAGGACGCTGATTTCCCTGGGGTTGGTTGACTTGTTTCCGAGATGGAGCGTTGATCCGGCGAGGAGGTCATTGGTTGACTCTAGGTTGTCTGTGGACTGTAGATTCTTGGAACTAGGGACTTCGCCGCGGCTCCATTTTGCTGACGTTGCGTCTGCTGTAATGAGACGAATGTCGAGGTGATCTCTACGCGGCCTGTGAACCGTCGAGATTTGGAACTAGGGAGTTTGCCGTGGCTCCGCTTTGCTAATATTGCATCTACTGTAACGAGACGAATGTCGAGATGGTCTCTAGGTTGTCTGTGAACCGTTGAGATTTGGAACTAGGGACACTGTCGTAGCTCCGAGATTGATTGTCGCGTCCGAATCCTACTGGACTGAGGAGGAACACTGTTGTGGGACTCCAGGATGTAAATGCGGCCGTCGAGACTTGGAACAAGGGACTCTGTCGTAGCTCCGAGATTGATTTTCGCGTCCGAATCCTGCTGGAATGAGGGGGAACGCTGTTGTGGGTCTCCAGGCTGTAGATGTGGCCATCGAGACTTGGAACTAAGGACTCTGCCGTGGCTCAAAGATTGATTGTCGCGTCTGAATCCTGCTGGACTGAGGAAGAACGCTGTTGTGGGTCTCCAGGCTGTAGATGCGGCCGTCGAGACTTGGAACTAGGGACTCTGCCGTGGCTCCAAGATTGATTGTCGCGTCTGAATCCTGCTGGACTGAGGAGGAACGTTGTTGTGGGTCTCCAGGCTGTAGATGCGGCCGTCGAGACATAGAACTAGGGGCTCTGCCATGGCTCCGAGATTGATTGTCACGTCCGAATCTTGCTGGAATGAGGGGGAACGCTGTTGTGGGTCTCCAGGCTGTAGATGTAGCCGTCGAGACTTGGCTCTCTTTCTGATGGAGCCTGGTAGGATAACATGGTTCCCTTTTTGTTTGTGCCCCTGGATCGTATACAGGGATCGATGTGATCTCACTTGTAGGGCAAATGTTTCATTATTTTTTTTTATTTCTTTCCACGATGCTCTATCATTTCTGCTTTTATATTGCGAAAGTTGCGATTACCCAATCATTTCGGCTGTTTTTCGCGGTGCCCAATCATTTCGGCTGTTTTTTTTACTCGCTGTTTTTTATTGCTAGTTGCCCAATCATTTCGGCTATTTTGTATGCATATATTTTTACTTGTTGATTTTGTTGCAAGTTGCCCCATCATTTCGGCTATTTCATATGCATTTTTGGCTCGCTAATTTTTATCGCGAGTGTGGAACTTGGAATCTAGTGCCAATCTTAGCATCAGCATCGCTACGACTGGAATATTTCCAGAAGCGAATCATCATTGGCCGTGAAAGGGCTTGGAATTTGATACTGATTTAGGCATCAGCATCGTTACAACTGGGATATTGCTAGGAGCGAATCATCATTTGCCTTTGTCGGTTCGAACAAAGGTGGCTTAGCAAATAGGGTTAAGATCGTGTCGACTAAGGCTTTTGACTTTATGAGCCTTAAGAGTCTCATAAAGGTGTTTTCTCCCTACGAGTCATGAGGATCTCGTAGGTGCGTTTTCTCCTTAAAAATCGTGTGGATTCTTAAGTGTGTGTTCTCTTATAAGTCGTAAGGATCTTACAAGAGTGTTTTCTCCTTGTAAGTTGAGAGGACCTACATTTGTTCACTGTGTGAGCATATCTCTAATCGCTGGTGGGACTTTGTTAGGGAAATGTTTATTCGGGTCCGTGGATTGTATACAAGGATCAATGTTGAAACACTTGTAGGGCAGTCTGGGAAATGTGATGGCTTAAGTACAGGTTCAGATCCCTGTAGCTTAAGGCTTTTGAATCCTATGAGCCGTGAGGGTCTCAAAGGGGAATTCTCCTTACGAGTCGTGAGGATCTCATAAGTGTGTTTTCTTCTCAGGGTGTGTTGCTCCCTTGTGAGTCGTAAGGATCTCACGCAGGTATTTTCTGCTCACCAGGTCGAGAGGACCTTGCAAGTGTCTTTTAACGAGATTGCGCCCTTTCGGGTTTTCACAAAACTCGTCGGTAGCTCTGCTGTTTTTACTCACGGAGCCCTTTCAGGTTTTCATCCGTGCCCATCTCGCTCATGGACGTACCGTTTTTTTACGAGTCTGCGCCCTTTCGGGTTTTCACAAACATCGCCGGTAGTCCTGCTGTTTTTGCTCACAGCGCCCTTTCGGGTTTTCATCCGTGCCTATTTTGCTTGTGGACATACCGTTTTTTTTGTCACCCTTGGGATGCTGCAGTCCGTAGTAGTTTATAGACGTCTAAGTCAATTGCAAGTTTTAGGACATTGCGGTCCATCGTTAGTTTAGGGACATTTTGGTCCGTTGTTTATCCTGTATGCACGTGCATTTGTCACGTGACGAGATACATGACGCTGAAGTGTAATACACCCATTTAGGGTGTGATTTGATATGGTTGGAGTGTTTTGTGACCCATCCCTATCACGGCTTCTCCAACTTGACGCCGATGCCTGGCCCCTTCGAGTAGGGCCTTTTGGCGTTCTCAATCAGCTTTGCTCTTCTGACGGGCTTCATTCAGTAGTATGTCGGCCATCTCGTCTGACGGTTCCAAGGATTTTGGCATTGATCCTGCCCCTAGCTCCTCTACATTATCTTCTAATGCCGAGTGAGCTTCTTTCTTATTTAGCGACGAATGAGAGATCATGTGGCAACTTGCTACATAATCTTATGGTTCCTGTGACGAGTTGTCTCCCTTATCATCGTCGCTATCTCCGCCCTCCAGGATATGGTTGAGAAATTCTTGGAGCGTAACCGGGGTTCGCACCTTTTGGTTGTATTCCTCCAGCGCGTCAATATACTTTTGCAGGTCCGTGCGCTTGTCATCAGGCTTCACGAGCTTCTTCTTCTTCTTTGAAAACTTTGACGGCTGGGCCTGAGCGTTTTGACCATCGCTACCAATTCTCGGCGTCGGGCGCGGTTTTAGCATTCCCTCAATGATCTCAGGCTCTAGCGGGCTTTTCCACCTGATTGTCGGGCATGTGTGAAGATCCTTCAGCATTCTTTTCGTCTTGGCTGAAAGAGCGACCTCCTATGGAGCTTCTTCTATAAAAGAGCACGATGCCCCCGGTGTGTCCACCCTTTTTGGAGTGTGCTGTTGTGGGGGATTCACCTTCCAGTTTTTAGATAGCATGAACTTGCCCTTTTGGTATTGGTCTTCAACCCAGTTTTTGAAGACATAGCAGTCTTCAATCGGATGGCCCAATACTCGGTGGTAGGGGCAATAATTGGGATCGTTGACGTCGTTCGGTTGCGATAGGTGTCTCGACTCTGGTAGACTAATGAGCCCATTGCGCACTGCCAGTTCAAACAGTTTCCTTATTTTATCCTGGGGAAACGAGTAAGGACGTCTCAACTTCTCATCGAGGGATTGCCGCTTGTTGCTTTGGCGAACAACCGGCCTCGGGCTACTCGGTTGCTGTTGAGCGTTGGCGACAAAGATAGCTTTCCCTTTACCCCTTTCGTTTCGATGCTCCAACTTCGAAGAAGTGGGTCTATGACCCATCTGATCCATTTGGGCCAGCTTATCAATCAAGGTCTGGAAGGTGGTCGGCTTGAAAAACATCATGAATTGGGATATAGTCGCCTGCAGATTGAGGGTTCCCACAAACATGCCCACTGCAGGAGCTTCTTCGATGCCCTGTTCGCACTTCGACCATAGATTCCACCACTGTATCGCGTACTGGACCCAAGTTTCTCCTGGCTTCACCCTTGCATTGATCAGCGTCGTGATTGGGGTACGTTCGCTAGCGCTCGCAAAACATTGGGTGAATAACAGATCCATCTCTGCAAATGTCTTGATAGAGTCATTCGGGAGTTCCGAATACCACTCGAATGTTGTCTCCGACAAGCTGCCAACAAACTGGCGGGGTAGTAGTTTATCATCACCTCCAGTATTACCGCACAAGGCTCTAAATTGAGCAACATGTTGGTGCGGGTTTCCCGTCCCCTTATATACATGGAATTTAGGGATCGTATATCCCGGCGAGTACTTTATTTGGTCGTTCCAACCCGGATAAGGTCGTCCAGTCTTAACAATCTGCCCAGCCGCTTCATTCTCCTGATGAACTAGTATCTGCTGAGTGATGTAATCATCCAGGGTGGTTTTTGAGATGGTCTCCTCTTTGGCTGCTGAATAAGCCGGAAGAGGGTTCGATGTCTCCCCTCTGTCATCTTCGAGGACAATCGGAGGGTCTTCAGCCGAAGGATCCGGCTATATCATCATCCCGACCATGTCTTGGAAGAGAAGCGCCGTTCGTTTTATATTGGCCGCTTGTTCTTCTGCTTCTCTGTCCTTCTTTTCGAGAATTCTGCGGAGGAAGTCAGCATCGGTTTCATGTTCATGACGCTGCTCTGATGACACCTCCGGGCTTTCTTTTGGCCTAGTGAGTGTGGCCATTTGCGTTAGCATTTCCTGAAGCTTCTGTTGCTGCTCCTGGGCTTTTGTCACGGATCGCGTAAGCGGTCGATGACCCGTAGAGATACAGCTATCCTCTTTCCCGGATGCCATATAAACAGTGTGGACCACTATGCCCTCAGACTTAGGGCGTTTGGGTTCAGTGGTCTTGCAATTCGTCGCAGACTCAGGGATTTTCTCCGGCCTTCTCCTCTTATGAGCGGTCGAAGTTGAGGGGGCCATTGCAGTGGGCACCCAAGTAGCTGTCGCCCACTGTGGCTTGACAGGGTGGTCCTCTTCTTGCCGACCCTTAATCTTTTTCTGTCGGCGGGGATAGTCTTGATCTATCACGGAGTCTTGGACCTGTCGTCAGACCTTGTAAATTTTGGAGGACAGCCGCTGAGGAGGCTGCTCCGGCTTCACCTTTGCAGCATTCTCCCTAGGTGGAGGAGATCTTCTCAGCACAGCCGTCGGAGAGTTCTTGCGGAACTTCCTTAGTGGTTCAAAGCCATTCCCAGTTGGAACAGCAGCATCGACTTCTACCAGTGGAGCTGGTGGAGTCAATCCAGAAAGGGAATTACCCCCAGCTTTTCTCACTCGGTGCCAGTGGCGATGTCGAGCATGTCGTGCGGCCGGGATCACCTCCGCTGTTGGATGAGCTTCTTCTTGCCCCTTACTTTGAGGAGAGATTGTTATTGGCGCTAGCCTGTCGAAGACTGACGTCTGTTGAGAAGGGATAAGCAGTCTTGCGAAGGCCAACTTTCGAACAGAGGAAACAGCCTTCATGACTTCACCTGGAACAGGAGCTGAAATGGCCAGTCTTGTAAAGACTGACCCCTTAGTAGGAGAAATCGCCTTGGTGACTTCAGGAGTAGGAATGGCTAACCGCTTAAGGATAACACCTTCAGGAATTGTGGGCTTCTTCATGGGCCCATCTGAGCTTCGGCCCAGTCTGTTGAAAACTAAGGCAATGGACTTAGAAGACCCGTTGAAAGGGGCCGCAGTAGTTGCAAGCCGATCAAAGACCGACTTCTTGGGAGCCTCTTGCGATGGTACAGGAGCGCTAAAGCTCGTTGGCGGGAGCATGGTCCCGAAGAACAATCCAGTGGTGGTCTGAATCACCTGTTCCACCGGCAGAGCGAAGATGGAAGCCGCTTGGGGCCCTCCGGACGGGACGGAGTGAGAGCTGCAGTTGTAATGCGGTTTGAAGCCATTGATCTTCTATTTTCTGCACGGATCAAGATACCAAATCTTAGTACCTCGAATCAGGGGCAACCATGTCAAACCGCGATGCGTTCATGAAACACGACACACGAAGTGTGGAGTGGAAAGAGGAAAAGGACCCACCGAGCATGCCAGAATCTGTTCTCCGCCGAAAGACGCGACCGGGACGTTAGGACGTCCGACCTGAATTTCGAGGTCAGATGCTATTTAGTTTTATCGGTACACCTCTCCGAAGATGCCAAGTTGATTTATGGCACCATGTATCGAAGGTTTAGACGGATGCGGCCGATGTAGCAGACATCGTCAGATTCCCCCTCATTTGAGGGGTTTTTTATTGTGGCGATGCTCTTCCCTGCAGACGCAAGCCCCTGCAGTTAATTACGCTACCGCATCGCGGTAACCACTTTCTTCTTCTCCAGATGGTCACTTCATGTCGTGTATGTTTGTTTTATTTTTAGTTTTCCGTGGTTTATATACGGAGACTAATTTATGTTGTCACCCGTAGGGCGTGGATTAGTCCAAATCCGTATTTTCTTAGATTTGGTTTTTGGTTTGGGTTTAAGGATATGTTAGTCTCATTTAAGACTAAAATCAACTTAAACGTTTGTTAAGGATACGTTAGTCTAATTTTAGACTAAGATCAACTTAACAGCTTGTTAAGGATACGTTAGTCTAATTTTAGACTAAAATCAACTTAACAGGATCATTTAGATCCAAAAAAAAGAGTATTTAGGCTCTATTGTTTAGTTTAGGGACATTGCGGTCCATCGTAAGTTTAAGGACATTACGGTCCAAGGTTAAGGACATCATAGTCCATGGGTTTAAGGACCCCACATTCCGAGGTTAAGGACATCATAGTCCATGGATTTAAGGACCCCACAGTCCAAGGTTAAGGACATCATAGTCCATGGGCTTAAGGACCCCACAGTTCATGGAATGTCTGGTTGTCGGGACCCGTCACCTCTCTGAAGACGTTGAAGGATTACAACGACAAATATCAGAGGAGTGAAGAGATGTACCCTCGAACCAATATTGGTTGGGGGATCTGTAGTTGGATTGATTTAAGGATCGTTAATCTCGTTTGGGATTAAGATCAACTTAAATATTTGTTAAGGATACGTTAGTCTAATTTTATACTAAGATCTACTTAACAGGATCATTTAGATCCAACAAAAGAGCATTTGGGCTCTGTTGTTTAGTTTAGGGACATTGCGGTCCAAGTTCAGATGCCAACATGGGTTTGGAAATGCACCAGATAGTTATTGGTCATTGGGACCCACCACCTCTCTGAAGACGTTGAAGAATTACAATGACATGTATTAGAGGTGTGAAGAGATGTACGCTTGAATCAATGTTGATTGAAAGGCTCTGGGGTTTTGCTTTGAATGTCATATGAGATAACCAATTTTGGAAGACAAAAGTGTATTTGAGGTTCAGTCAAAAGAAAGGGGTACTACCTCTGGAAAACTTGACTAGCTCAATCTAAGATTGACTTCGATATAGTGTTAAACACTAGAGTACACTCAGCTATCACGTGCTACCACGTGATGCACTCAGAATAGTGTTAAACACTAGGGATGTTGTGCCCAAAATAGTGTTAAACACTAAAAAAGAAGCGCTCACATGGGGTCACGTGAGACGCTTGAGTATTGGGCCCAAACTTCCTTTATTTTGTTCTCAGAATATACAAGTGTTAAACACTTAGTCTTCACGGCCATCACGTATGGGCACGTGATGGGTACCCATGCACTGGATATTAAAAGGATTTGCTAGGGGTCACGTGGGAACACGTGAGAGCGCCCATGCATTGGATTTTAATCCTTCAGTTCTTTCCACCTTCTCTTTTTTAAAGAGGTGTTTGTCAGGGGTCACGTGGGAACACGTGAGGCACCCAAAATCTGTTCTGCCCTTCTTTATTTTGAGAAGTCTGTTCAAGGGTCATGTGTGCCACGTGATCAGGTTGGGTACTTGATCATTTTACGTGCATGGAGAGATGAATCCTTTGTTTAAGAATTAAATTCTTTTGTAGGGTTAAACCCTAATTTCATTTAGAGGAATTAAATTCCTATGTGCTTTATGGGAGAATAAAATTCTCTGAACTTAGGTCCTCTCTTAGGCTTTAGATCTGCATGGCAGAATCCCCCCGATGAGAATTAAATTCTCAACTTATGGGGAGATCTGCTTCTGCAGATCTTCGACCAAAGGAAGAACTAATTTCTTATTCATATGAGTTAAACTATTAGTTTGAGAATTAAATTCTCTTTTTATTTTGTGGGAGCTTATAAGATGAGCTCTCACCTAGGATTTCTTTCTTTTCTCAAAAGACCTTCTTTTCTTTCTGGAGAATTAAATTCTCTTTTCTTTTGTATTCTCTCTCTGTTGTTGTATCTCTTCTTCTTCCCCCTTGGCTCCTATTTATAGGAGAAAGAAAAGAATCAGTTTGTTTAGTCAATCTTTCATTGAAAGATTTTGATTGATTTTGTAACCAACATGATCTTTTAGATCACTCGGTGAATTTTATTCACCATTGGATTTTTAATCCAAAAGATATTTTATTTGTTGTTCTTGACAGATTTTAGGAAAATATTTCCTTGTATAGAATCTTTCTTTAAATTAGTGATTTTTAATCACCATTGGATTTTTAATCCAACGGTGGTCCACTTTACAGAGCGCAATCTTTTTTGTTTGGAAAGATCTAGAGAAATATTTTTCCAATTAGGGTTTTTGTTTCCCTTTTAATTAGAATTTAATTCTATTGTTCAGAGGGTTTAAGAGTTTATCACGTGTTGGTATGTGACCCCCACTTGATTAAGCATTTCATTTAGAATTTAATTCAGTGTCTACAGGCTTTGCCTTTAAATGGTCACGTGTTTGCACGTGAGACCTGGTTACGTGTGGGCACGTGACCCCACTAACACAGCATTTCAAAAAATTTTATTTTGTTCTGTGTCTACAGGCTTTGCCCGTAAATGGTCACGTGTCTGCACGTGAGACCTGGTCATGTGTGGGCACGTGACCCCACTAACACAGCATTTCCAATTTTTTTAATTTTGTTCTGTGTCTATAAGCTTTGCCTGTAAATGGTCATGTATCATCACGTGAGGTCTGGTCACGTGTGAGCACGTGATGCCTGTTTTTTGAGGATTCTCCCCCTTTTTTGCAACGGAACAAGTAGCTCTTGGCCGAAAATTTTGGTGGGAACAGTATACATGTTGATAAAGCCCGTAGGATCTTTTTCCTGACTACCTGCGTTGTGATGGCAACCATAATAGTGGGAGCTGGGTAGTCAATAGGTACATCCTTAAAAGCATCCCTAGTCGTAGGAGTATCGAGACTAGGTATCATTACTCCAGAGTAGACTAGTGTATATATATCTAGACCCTGACGAGGGGCGATGGATAGGTCCCGCAACCATTGGTGAGGTGCACTTAAGATTGTATACAGGTGCTCACTGGGAGTGATTACACCGGACAGGACTCGCCGAGAACTGACTAGATGGTATTCTACCTAGCGTCAGATAGCAGTTCTCTGGTGACATAAGTGCAGATAGTCTGTCGACCTGAGGTCGTCATTTGTCTTGTGTGAGTTCCCACTATGCTTTGATTATTACCCTACCACGGCTCAAAGGAGTCGTGCAAACAGGTTTTAGTTGGTTACAGTCCCGAGCTACATGGAGGCAGTGAGCGACTGTTGGGGATTCGTTTCTCCCGATATAGGGATTCATTGTCGTGCAGTGATCGGTTGGTCATTACGATAAGTCCGTGGCTAGGGTGAATTGAGAATTACTGGTGGTCGGACCGGTAGATTCTCGGATGGTCTTGAGCCGCTCCGACACGACTTGTTTGGTTATTAGGGGTCTGACATTCTCCACCCCCTTAGACTTTACATGCGATAGTCTCATACGAACAGACCAGACTGCACGGATATTGTTACGGACAGGCTCGGTAGGGGTTTCGGATGAGTTCGCTCGTCGGCCTTCTTTTCGACACGTACCTGGGTTTCCGTTACGTACAATTAGTGCCATTGACGGACTTGTAGTTAAACCCACTGCCAGCGTACTGTCGAGTCTTTAGAGTCCCACACAGAGGGTTTCCCTGGATCAGGCAAGACGATGTAGAGGCCGTATGGTCTTACGGCAGGGTTTCGATCACATACGTATACTGGCTATACGTATGATGTTCGGACGGACAATACTAGTGGGCTTTGGTTTAAGCCTGATCCTAGTATTGTATTATTGGATTTTTATCGTCTCAGTGTATCCGTATTTTTCAGAATACGGATAGGGATATGTATATACGGTGAGGGCATTCTTGACGAGTACCGCTGGTACCGCTGATGGCTTGTGGGTGACCGATATAATCATTACCTACTGCTTGCATATTGACGAGTCTTTAGAGTCCTACACAGAGGTTTCCTAGCTCAAATGAAATGAAGTAGGGCACATATGTGATATGTGCGGGACCGAGATTGATACGTGTATGTGATACAGTATTTTAATCTCGCGATATAGGTTATATGTGATATAACCCGATTATTGAATCAAGTGTTGATTCAATAATTTGTTATATGTATATTTGATATACATATAAATGATATTAGTCGGTTGTATGTGATATAGCCGGACTATTAAATCAAGTGTTGATTTAATAATTTAATATATAATTATATATTTGATATATGAATATATATTAACTAATATTAGCTCACTTAAGAATTTCTTTTCTACAAATATCTCTAAATATATATGAGATATATATTAATGTATTTATTATTGTGTCATGCTAGATGATACATTGGACATGGGTGTATGAGACTCATACCAAACTAATAATAATTTGGATGATTAATTATTAAGGGAAAAAACAAAATTAGGTGGAAATTAGCATGGCTAAAGATACTTGTGGAAGCATGTAGAAGCCTTGACTTAGTCCACTAATTTTATTTCACTCTAGATATTTATTAACCCGACCATTATCTTTAGCCATGGTTAATGTTAGTTATATGTATGCCCTAGAGGCCATTACTATACATAGGATGTATATTGTAGTGGATGCTTAGACATATATAGGGAGGACTTTCTTGCTCGACATGATAGTATGCTATCTGGTTGCTCTTTACCTTAACGTGTATACTGACAGTCTCTCTGTTACATGTTGGTAAAGCCCTTAGGATGTGTACTTGACTACCTAGACTATGATGCGGATCATACTAGTGGGGACATGGTAGTCCATAAGTACATCCTTCAAAGTCCCTAGCCGTGGGTGTATCGAGACGGGGCATCGATATACCAGTGTAGACTAGCGTATACCTTCCCGACCCATACAGATGGGCGATGGATGATCCCACATCCATTGGTGTTTGACATCAGAGATGATATACGGGTGCTCAGTGGAGACTGGGTACACTGGACGGACTCGCCGAGAACTCCCAGATGGTATTATACCTTACGTCAGATGGCAGTTCTCTGGTGACACTGGTACAGAGTAGTCTGTTGACCCGAGATCGTCATAGAGTCTTGTGTGGTTCCCACTGTGCTTTGATTTCCACCTTACCACGTCCAAGAGGGCGTGCAAAACGGTGGTTTTTGGTTACAGTCCCGAGTCACATGGAGGCAATGAGCGATAGGAGGGGATTCGTCTCTCCCGGTATAGGGAGTTGATGTTGCGCTGTGTCCGATTGGCTATAACCGGAAATCCCTGGCCAGGGTTGCTGAGATTTACTGGTAAGTGTTACCAGTAGTTTCTCGAATTGTTATAGACCTCATATCGACACGACTTATCGAGCTATTGGGGTCTGACGTTTACCACCCTTAGGCGAGATATGCGACATATCAGACGATCAGACCGGACTGTACGGTAAGTGTTACTGGTTGGATTCACAGGAGTGTGAGCGGGCTTGCTCGTCGATCTTCTGATTGCTCAATACCCGGGTGGCCGTTATGTTTAGCAGACCGCTTGCGGCTTGTGGGTGTTTGATATGATCATCATCTGCTGCCGGCGTATTGACGAGTCTTTAGAGTCCTACACAGAGGTTTCCTGGCTCAAGCGAAACGAAATAGGAGCGCATATGAGATATGTGCAAGACCGAGAATAATGCGTGTATGTGATACCGTATTTCATTCTCGCGATGAATGTATCGATATGGTTGTATGCGATATAACCTAGTTATCGAATCAAGGATTGATTCGATAAATCGATACATTGTATATTAGTCGGTTATATGCGATATGACCGGATCGTTAAATCAAGTGTTGATTTAATGATTTAATGTATAATTATATATTTGATATATTACTTTGCATTAACTAGTATCGGTTCACTTTTAAATGGTTTTCTCACTCGGATGTGCACATTGTATATGTGATATACTTTTGTGCACTTGATTGTATCATGTTTGATGATACATGTTTGCTAGGGTTTTTGTGTAAAGATCAAACCATGGTTACATGATAATGGTTAGGGTTTTGTTTTATTCACTTATTTATTTATCTATTGATTTTTGGAAAATTAAAAGCATAAAGAAAATGGTGGCTAACTTTGTTGTATATTGAAGCTTCATGAAGCTTTGACTATGTGACCATTTTGTCTCATGCTTAACCCTAACCATTCCCACTAACCCTAGTTTAGTCTCTACACTTGACCATGGTTGGTAGATGATAAGTATTATTATTATTTTCATTTTACTTAATACTTATCATATTATCTTCTTCTTCTTCTTCATCTTCTACTTGAAGAAACCTTGACTTCATCAATGGTGATTGATGAAAAAGAGTGAGAAATCCAAATCTAAAGTGAATCACTTCCTATTTCTTCATCCTCTACCTCTTGCCAAGTAGTATAGGGTGTTTTCTTCACAAGTTTTCATGGCTTGGTGAAGGTGGAGCTTGATCCAGTGATGCCTCGACGTAGATCATCTTCGGCATCGTCGTCGTTGACCTAGCCCGCGTTTTCTCCGATGAAGCCGATGCAAGAGTCATGGATTCGATTTGGACAGCGAGGAGACATCATCACGGAGCTGTGGAGGTGGAGCACCGGATCTACAAAGGTTGTATTTCCGTTTAACTCTTAGTTAAGTTGTTAACTAGTTCCTTTTCGCCTAAACTTCAAGCCAACGATCCGTATTAGGGTTTCTCGGCACCCCTAAAATTTGAAATTGGCATGGTTGATGCCTTGTGAGACCTCTTGAGAGTGCCAAGGAACCCTACAGTGGTATCAGAGCCTAGCTGGAGCCTTAGGCGATGCGTAGACGAAGTTTGAAACCCGAACGAACCCGAAACCCTAAACCAAACATGCTCTCTGGACTTTTTCTAAAAACTGGGATTTTTCCACATTAAAAAAGCTTAAAAAATTCAGCAGGGAATTATAAGAATTACGGTGCAAAATTTGACTCATGAACAGTACAAAGAGCGGCGGAACCGCGGCAAAAGCATGCCTTCTGCGGTGGTTCCGCGGCTAAAGTATGACATCATCATCCCCTGTTTGCACAGTAACTCCTATTTTATTATGCTGGATTTTCTGGGAATTTTTGATATTTATTCAAGAGTTGAATTTTCTGGGTTGTATTGGGGACTCGGTGTTTCGATCGGAGTATCAAACTTTGTCTATGTGTCTTTCCGGATAATTATAGAATATGTTAAAAAGTTCGACCGGATATAAATACCCAATCTTTCCCCTGTCGGGAAATTTCCAAGTGTTGGATTTTTCCGTAGTTTAACGATGTTCTAAGCAGTGCAAGTAACGCGATGGACCCTCTAGAAGACAACAAACCTTAACTCGATTATGTGACCGTCTTGAACTGCCCTTTGAACCTTCGGGTTTGGGGCAGTACGGCGTGCCACATGTGAGGCGTTGGCTTGACCCTTCTACGGCTGGACCGTTGGTACTGAGGCACGAACTGAATGTTGTTAGACTTATTTCATGTGTTGATCTGTATCGGGAAAACTTGGGTGTTCGACAGTTTGATCGAAAAGTTTAACTTTCTCTATTTATCCGGAATGTGATACAATAATTGGAATTCACAAGTAGTTATGAGATAACTGAATGAATGTTATAAACATAGCAGTTTAGTCTCACTTGATCGGTTGCCACGGAATTTTGATGTGATCAAAAGTCCGTCGCAATTACGTAGCGTACGCGGATACTCGCCGAATAAACTTAATAGACAGCTACACCCCTTAACCCGACCAAGTGTGTCACGACCCGAAAGTACGGAACATGACCGGCACTTAAACTACGAACGTCTCGAGACGTACGTAATCTAAGTAAACCGAAAACCCAGAAATCCAAACCAAGAAAAGTAGTAGAGTGCAGGAAAAACCAACTTAAAGCAAGTAATTTCAATAGCATAAGCCGAATTATGCGGTTTTTAAAACATTAAAAATTTACTGAAAATTTCGGCAGAGTCTCCTTTATAAATACTGGCCCCCAAACGGGATACAACATGAATAGTATACGAAATAAAGAAAAGGGCATCCCCAAGCGGGAGCTAGCTCTTCGTCAATCGACGGTCACAACCACACAAACAATATAATATACAACGCCAACGGCGAGGATCAAAACTCAAAAGGAAACTCAAAACCACTAGAAATATAACGAGCGACTCTAAGGTCGAAAGAATAACCAACACTGGTCTCTATCTCAATAAATACATGATTGGTTGATGGAATTTACTAGATACAACGGAATAATATTATACAAGGTAATATGATGGGTACGATACAAGAAAAACCCACCTACTAGCAAGTCACCCGAATGAAACTGAGCCCGCAAAGCCGTAATGAAACCTGTACGGCAACCTGCAAGAAACTGGGGCACAACGGGGGTGAGTTGCCAACTCGTGAATAGAAATATATCTACGCACAGAAATCGCATAAATAACGCAATCCTAGGTCAATGATCATAATATATCCTCAAAAATGTATATAACACGTAGCCTATAACAAGGCTAGGGTAAATATCTAACCCGAGTGTAATCTCATGTGCCCGTGTCAGTGCCTCAGGTAGCAATATATCATATGGATGATGTATGAATGCATAAAACAGAATGCATGTACTGAATAAAACTGGTTTCATAAATCAGTGAGATTTCTGTATTTTAAAAGAAATGAGGTACCATATATGAAATCAGCATAAAACAGTGCCCAGCATCGACACAAAACAAGTGTCCAAATACCTCGATATCTCTGTGTCACAATCTATGTACCTCAAGTCTCAATATCTAGGGCACCGTCAGTCCAGACCGGCCCCTACCATCCATCTCAAGACCACGACGGTATCCTCCGGATATCCGACGCGTCGGGTAATATCACCGGTAGGTAGTGCTCCCCTGCCAGGCTCACATCGTCATCATCACGCGCTTCTTTCCCCAGGGTACCTTACCGGGTCCACCATGTACCCGAAACGGTTCATCCGTCTCCTCGAATCGGGTCTCGAAATCCATCAGCAAACTCATGGTGGACGACTCATACATCATGGGAAAACCGCACTTTTTATTTTAAAAGAGGAAAAAGGTTTATTTATGTTTCTGCGGTTTTCCTCCAAATCCAGAAAATCTCATGGAAATCCGAATCCAAAACCTCAATAACACGTAAAATGGTGAATATATGCATGAAAATCCATCAATGCGGCATAACAATGAATAACAGTATGCATGAAGTAGCAGGTAATAACTACAATGTCTAAACTAACATATAAGACAAGTACACTAATATCACGTCTAACTATTAGCTAACAGGCTATGTCAAGCAATAATATTTTCTAAGGTGTACGTGACATGGCAATTACCGATGAAGATGTGTGTGAGCCGGCAAGTAAGTGTACGTGGTACATACGCATCATCGGTAATGATGCTGGTGTCCTAACAGCATGATATCAATAATGGAGTATGAAACATAAAATAAGCATGCTATGCGAAGCGGACCACAAAAGAAGAGCGGGAGCTGAAAACTAGACGCAACTATAACTAATCTGCATTAATCTAATATAAGTCCTACAAATGGTGCCTTTTGAAATAACACGAATCATGGGGTTTTGAAAATAGGGGCTACTGTGTTTTTATGAAAAGATAAGTCTTTTGAAATATCCGTAGGATCCCTTGGGCTGTCTTTTAAAATACCCACGATTTGTTAGTTTTTGAAATAGGTAAGAAATCTAATCTAATCTAACAACTACACTAAACTATACGGCTGAACTAACAAGCCGAACTACAGGTAAGGAAACCGCCTATCATCTGAGTCGATACATATACATACCTGTATATGTATAGTCGGTGATCCCGCCTCAATAATATCATATCCGATACCATATCTATAATCAGGCATCCCAAGTCAAGAGTGCGGATCAATCATCAATATAGCTCGTACGTAAATCCGTCGTACGGCATCCCAATCTGGGTACGGGTCAATATCACATTCATCATACTATTCACCCGGTATCCTCTTTATCAAATATCATGATCGGGGTACTGATCTACGTCTAGTACCATACTGATACCGCCTACGTATGCATGGACGTGTGTGAAACACTACGTCAAGGACCCGCTACAACGTCATGTCGTATCTCAAATACGAACCCTGCTATATCACCAATCTCACGGCCTCAAATCAAATCTCATCGACTCAGCTCAATCCCAAGTATCATCCTCAAATCCGTATGTGAACACATAGTCCCATACCCATGTGAACCCATAACTATAAAGAATCCCATGAGCAGATACCAATAGGAAAGTATGCAAGTATGTATATGTGTATGTGTAGTGCAACACTACCCTAGAGTTCGCAACGCTAAAATAATCCAACACACCAATATCCATCCTAAGCATCGTTATTAATCCCAAATAATATATAATAATTGTTGGTGTGTATACGCATCCGTATACACCACCACGGACTGCGGGGGTGCTATACGCCATCCACCCGACTTCTTCCCGTAGATATAAATCTACTCACCTGGTCCTCGCTAGCCGGTGCCGACGTCGCCACACGCTTGCTTGTCATCTTGAAATCCACATGGGGGTACCTACATATCATAACGCACCATATCGTATTAAAACTAAATTCGAAATCGAAACGGCATACGAAAATCAAATCGGCACGCGTATCATGCATAGGTCCAAACCTATCGCCTACGCATGCAAGAATAGTCAAACCAACCCTCGATGTCGATGTACAAACGTCAAACCATCGAGAAAAATCCAATCACACTCATTTGCACATTCACGAACACTAATTTTAATATAAACTAGGTTAAAACTCACAAAAACCCCAATTTTACTTAAAAAGTCATTTTTCCGAAAATCTAGCAAGCACAATTCGCCGTTTTTGTACAAAACAGGATGTTTAAATGAATGTAGCGGCCAATATATTTATTAAATATCTTAAATAAGTCATATAAATAATTCCCAGAATTTAATCTCATTAAATTCCAAAAACCCTAATATTCTAGTTTACAAAATACCTAAAATTTAACAATTTCAAAGCAAAAATGCACAAACTACAATCTAGCTTAGATTTGCATGATCTAAAGCATTAAACCATACTTAATAAAGTTAATGAAGTCATGAAAAACCTAAACACATTTTTAATCCCAAGTATTTAACCAATTTCAAAAACCTAGTAAGCAAATTAGCAAATTAACACAATTTTTAAACTAACCATTAGCACAAGCTACTAATCTTGTATTAACATGATAAAAAGCCTAAATATAACACACAACCATACACCAATTTTATAAAACCCTAACTTGCATTCAAATTCATAACTTGAATTCCAAAACTTGCAACTTAAGCCTAATTAACACTTAAGTAGTTTAGCTTTAAGAATTTAGTAACAAATTAAGCAAAAATGTTTTAGAATTATACCCAAAAACATTTGAAGATCCACAAGCATCCATGGCCTCCCAAAATGCTCTCTTTTCACAAAGATCCATGCTATACGGGCTAAGTTAAAATGGGTAGGAGTCGGATTTGGGTTTTGGGATTTTTTTTTTGATGGATTTGAGGCAATTTTTGATGAAGTTTGAAGAGAAAAGAGAAGGGAATTGGGGGGGCTGCTGCTGCTGTAGGAGGGGCGGCTGCTGGAATTGGAGTGGGAGAGGAGAGAGAGGGAGGTAGAGAAAGTGGGGGAAGAAGTCAAAGTCAATTCAAGGTCAAAGGTCCACCTCATTTCTCCATTTTCTTTTCTTTTCTTTCATTTCTTTCCTTTGAAATTCAAGTGGAGAAAATAAATGGGGGCTGCTGAATTCTTCAAGGGGAGAAATAAATGGGAGTGTGTGGATGTCGGTACGGGTGTGGGGTGATGAAAAATGATAAATATAATACCCCAAACATCCATTTACGCTAAAAAAAAGCCTTTTCTCTTCAATAATTTCTAAACCGTTTTGGCAAATGATTTCGTTCCAAAACCCACATGATAAAATTTTATTTAATGTTTTATGATGCAAAAAATTTGTTTCAACTCATTCCAATTTGTAATTTTCCCTAATTAAATGTATTAGTGACGGCTTAAATAATAATAAAATAATATTTTTTTCAGAAAATTTGAAATTTCACCAGCGGCTCAATAAACACCAAATAATAGCAATTACATAGCTAGAATATGTATATTTAATTTTTATAATAAGATATTTGTATTTTGACTTTTTACAGAAAACCCCCTTATTTTACCGATTTTTCGAAATTTCACCGAAACGATTTTCAAAACGTTACAATCTTCCCCCCTTAAAGAAATTCGGTCCCCGAATTTAAATTCAAACTCCCCCAAATACTAAAACATCTAAGAAAAACCATCAAGTCGTTGGGGCTCCGAAATTGTAACTATATAAAACAATTCGTAGCGCAGTGCATGCGGTTGAAAAATGAGTATATAACTCAAATCAAAACTCCGTCAAGCATCCCGCAATCATCGGAGTCATGGAGAAGACATCAATGCCAAATCTAAATCAAACCAATATGATATAACTCGAAACTATACATGTAAACATCGAATCTATATCTGTAAGTATCTGAAGGAAATGCATGCCAAATCTCTTTAAGTCGCTGTGCAACGCGTATAACACTGCACAGTGGTGGACGTCTATCATAAGAAAATAACTATATACATATATACCTTTGTTTGAAATGTACGTTCCGCCGTTTTGGAAATAATTTAGAAGGGTCTCCTTGTTTTAAACATTTCGTGTCATATCAGACACGTAGGTAAATACTGAGGCTATAGCTCGCTTTTTGGAAATCCCTTCAATAACTATCAATGCATGAAAAATATATTCAGGTACTGTCCTCTGACTAGTCCTGCTCAGTACGAAAATACATAGCAATATCATAAAAACGTACTGCTCTATACGAAATCAATCCTAAAATATGCACATGAATGCTACGTGCGTCTGGTGCGCACGGAAATCAAAATCCATGAATGTGCCATACATGCGCACAGAAACAACATCTAAGTGCATCGGGCGTGCACGAAACATCTGTCGTAGGCAACATGTATGCCTGACAGCAAAATCAGGTGCATCTATCGTGCACGAAATCATGAAATCCAATATCAAGCGCTGAACGTGCGCAAAATCAATCAGGTGCACAAGGTGCACAAAACAAATATCGGGTATCACAATCGAAATCGAAGTCCAGTTCATCTAAGTGCACAAAAGGCGTATCACTGCACTGCAAGCATATATAAACTATACCGAGTGCAGGAACGAAATCGTGTGCATGCATACGCACAAAACCAACTCAACTGTTTAAAATCGTAAAATCACAAACATGTGAAACTGAAGCACGAAAACGATATCAAGTGCAACACTGTGCAAAGATCGTAAATCCTCAATCATCAAAATCAAATCATACGAATAAATCACCCAAAACATTGTAATAAACAATGGCGGATAGTACTGCTCAAGCGCATCCTCTAAGAATCTCGGCCAACTGTCGCGGTCACTAATGGGACGTCTCGTCGATGATCATGAACCCTGGCCTACTGGTGTGCGTAACCATGACCACTCCTGGGTCAAGGTCTTCACTGTGAATTACCAATCTTTCGGTCCATCGGCTCATCGGCCCTGTCAGGTGTGCTAACGGGGACGATTCCGTTCTGGCACTTCTCTGGTCATCTCTTGGTCAATCATCGCGACCACTCGTAAGACAGCATATTACTGGCGTCGGCCTCTGGCTCTCTGAATGTACGTGACACATCTGATCCTGGGTGCAAGTATCATTGCAGCAGTGTCCTGGAAGGAATCCTGCTCACGGTCTCTTCCATGTCTCGTCTCTGCCAACTGTTCGGAAGTCGTTGTCCTTTCCTATATCTGCATCTTGGTCTGGAACGACTGCATACTCATCGCGACTCCTTCTGGAAGGTAAGTCCAAGTACCATGCCTCGGCATGCGCATCGCATCTCTGATGTCGGCGGAGTGGAATGTCATCTCATCTAGATCTGGTACGAACCTCTTACTCCACTTTTCTCTAATGTCGTCTGCTTTGGACTCGTCTCGTCGTGGCTGCATGGACTGAGCTCCAACGGCTATCCTCATATCTGAAGTCCCCCAAGAAATGCATCTCACCACCTAGCATCCGAATTAAGTCGAGCCATCCGATCGAGTCGTCAAAACCTCATAATCCCCCAAGAGCTCAACATCTTGGGCACAGTTTAATAGTATCGAGTACATACCACAGCATCGGTGGTCCAGCCGTAGAAGGGTAAGCCCAAGCCTCACTAATGGCGCCGTAGAACTGCCGCAAACCCGAAGGTTCAAAGGCTTTCACACGGTCATTAAGTCGAGTTAGGGTTTCATTCTTCTAGAGGGACCATAGAATTGCCTGCATGTCTTTCCGACTACTTTAAACTTGGAATAATAGGTTTCTGACATTCGATCGTCTCTGTCGACTCCCAACGTCTCCGCGTGAAGTCGTCTCTAGCTGGAATCAATCTATCTGATGACCTCGCATCGGGGTAGGCGAACGATCCACATGTCCTAGTCATTCATCCTCGATGACTAGCGACCTTCTATCATCTCTTAGTACAACTCGTTCTGCACTAACGCCGGCATCTGGGGCAATATCTCGTCGTTCGCAGCAATAACTGGCTCGCTCGTCTGCACGCTGAACAGTGCCTCAACCATCATGAATAAGCAACACACCAACGGTCATCAAAATCTGGCTGGCCTCTGCCAGTGGCCCAATCCTCTGATACTGATCGGCACGTCCGAGAAATCTCATAAAGGCGATCCGCCAAACGCTCGTGGTGCGAAAACACAATCAAAAGACACCTCTCTACAATCGGGTGTCGCCGGAATTTCGCCCTGGTCAGTCCTCGTCCGTGACGAGCTCGTGCTGACCGCAACTCTAGCCGTAGCTCTCCCTGCCCGTAATCGTGGCAGCAAAACCAAACTAGTAACGATGAGGCTAGATCAGGAAGGAATATAATACTGAACAAGGAAATGTACAACCTAAGGCTTCTTAAGTGGAGTGGCGTGTCGTAAATATGCCGCGAAACATATCAACGGTACGTCACTCTACTTTAGTCACCTGTTCCATCAACCAAGGGTCATCCTACGCTCCGAAGGTTAAAACCTAACGCTCTGATACCAACTTTGTCACGTCCCGAAAGTACGGAACATGACCGGCACTTAAACTACGAACGTCTCGAGACGTACGTAATCTAAGTAAACCGAAAACCCAGAAATCCAAACCAAGAAAAGTAGTAGAGTGCAGGAAAAACCAACTTAAAGCAAGTAATTTCAATAGCATAAGCCGAATTATGCGGTTTTTAAAACATTAAAAATTTACTGAAAATTTTGGCAGAGTCTCCTTTGTAAATACTGGCCCCCAAACGGGATACAACATGAATAGTATACGAAATCAAGAAAAGGGCATCCCCAAGCGGGAGCTAGCTCTTCGTCAATCGACGGTCACAACCACACAAACAATATAATATACAACGCCAACGGCGAGGATCAAAACTCAAAAGGAAACTCAAAACCACCAGAAATATAACGAGCGACTCTAAGGTCGAAAGAATAACCAACACTGGTCTCTATCTCAATAAATACATGATTGGTTGATGGAATTTACTAGATACAACGGAATAATATTATACAAGGTAATATGATGGGTACGATACAAGAAAAACCCACCTACTAGCAAGTCACCCGAATGAAACTGAGCCCGCAAAGCCGTAATGAAACCTGTACGGCAACCTGCAAGAAACTGGGGCACAACGGGGGTGAGTTGCCAACTCGTGAATAGAAATATATCTACGCACAGAAATCGCATAAATAACGCAATCCTAGGTCAATGATCATAATATATCCTCAAAAATGTATATAACACGTAGCCTATAACAAGGCTAGGGTAAATATCTAACCCGAGTGTAATCTCATATGCCCGTGTCAGTGCCTCAGGTAGCAATATATCATATGGATGATGTATGAATGCATAAAACAGAATGCATGTACTGAATAAAACTGGTTTCATAAATCAGTGAGATTTCTGTATTTTAAAAGAAATGAGGTACCATATATGAAATCAGCATAAAACAGTGCCCAGCATCGACACAAAACAAGTGTCCAAATACCTCGATATCTCTGTGTCACAATCTATGTACCTCAAGTCTCAATATCTAGGGCGCCGTCAGTCCAGACCGGCCCCTACCATCCATCTCAAGACCACGACGGTATCCTCCGGATATCCGACACGTCGGGTAATATCACCGGTAGGTAGTGCTCCCCTGCCAGGCTCACATCGTCATCATCACGCGCTTCTTTCCCCGGGGTACCTTACCGGGTCCACCATGTACCCGAAACGGTTCATCCGTCTCCTCGAATCGGGTCTCGAAATCCATCAGCAAACTCATGGTGGACGACTCATACATCATGGGAAAACCGCACTTTTTATTTTAAAAGAGGAAAAAGGTTTATTTATGTTTTTGCGGTTTTCCTCCAAATCCAGAAAATCTCATGGAAATCCGAATCCAAAACCTCAATAACACGTAAAATGGTGAATATATGCATGAAAATCCATGAATGCGGCATAACAATGAATAACAGTATGCATGAAGTAGCAGGTAATAACTACAATGTCTAAACTAGCATATAAGGCAAGTACACTAATATCATGTCTAACTATTAGCTAACAGGCTATGTCAAGCAATAATATTTTCTAAGGTGTACGTGACATGGCAATTACCGATGAAGATGTGTGTGAGCCGGCAAGTAAGTGTACGTGGTACATACGCATCATCGGTAATGGTGCTGGTGTCCTAACAGCATGATATCAATAATGGAGTATGAAACATAAAATAAGCATGCGATGCGAAGCGGACCACAAAAGAAGAGCGGGAGCTGAAAACTAGACGCAACTATAACTAATCTGCATTAATCTAATATAAGTCCTACAAATGGTGCCTTTTGAAATAACACGAATCATGGGGTTTTGAAAATAGGGGCTACTGTGTTTTTATGAAAAGATAAGTCTTTTGAAATATCCGTAGGATCCCTTGGGCTGTCTTTTAAAATACCCACGATTTGTTAGTTTTTGAAATAGGTAAGAAGTCTAATCTAATCTAACAACTACACTAAACTATACGGCTGAACTAACAAGCTGAACTACAGGTAAGGAAACCGCCTATCATCTGAGTCGATACATATACATACCTGTATATGTATAGTCGGTGATCCCGCCTCAATAATATCATATCCGATACCATATCTATAATTAGGCATCCCAAGTCAAGAGTGCGGATCAATCATCAATATAGCTCGTACGTAAATCCGTCGTACGGCATCCCAATCTAGGTACGGGTCAATATCACATTCATCATACTATTCACCTAGTATCCTCTTTATCAAATATCATGATCGGGGTACTGATCTACGTCTAGTACCATACTGATACCACCTACGTATGCATGGACGTGTGTGAAACACTACGTCAAGGACCCGCTACAACGTCATGTCGTATCTCAAATAAGAACCCTGCTATATCACCGATCTCACGGCCTCAAATCAAATCTCATCGACTCAGCTCAATCCCAAGTATCATCCTCAAATCCGTATATGAACACATAGTCCCATACCCATGTGAACCCATAACTATAAAGAATCCCATGAGCAGATACCAATAGGAAAGTATGCAAGTATGTATATGTGTATGTGTAGTGCAACACTACCCTAGGGTTCGCAACGCTAAAATAATCCAACATACCAATATCCATCCTAAGCATCGTTATTAATCCCAAATAATATATAATAATTGTTGGTGTGTATACGCATCCGTATACACCACCACGGACTGCGGGGGTGCTATACGCCATCCACCCGACTTCTTCCCGTAGATATAAATCTACTCACCTGGTCCTCGCTAGCCGGTGCCGACGTCGCCACACGCTTGCTTGTCGTCTTGAAGTCCACATAGGGGTACCTACATATCATAACACACCATATCGCATTAAAACTAAATTCGAAATCGAAACGGCATACGAAAATCAAATCGGCACGCGTATCACGCATAGGTCCAAACCTATCGCCTACGCATGCAAGAATAGTCAAACCAACCCTCGATGTCGATGTACAAACGTCAAACCATCGAGAAAAATCCAATCACACTCATTTGCACATTCACGAACACTAATTTTAATATAAACTAGGTTAAAACTCACAAAAACCCCAATTTTACTTAAAAAGTCATTTTTCCGAAAATCTATCAAGCACAATTCGCCGTTTTTGTACAAAACAGGATGTTTAAATGAATGTAGCAGCTAATATATTTATTAAATATCTTAAATAAGTCATATAAACAATTCCCGGAATTTAATCTCATTAAATTCCAAAAACCCTAATATTCTAGTTTACAAAATACCTAAAATTTAACAATTTCAAAGCAAAAATGCACAAACTACAATCTAGCTTAGATTTGCATGATCTAAAGCATTAAACCACACTTAATAAAGTTAATGAAGTCATGAAAAACCTAAACACATTTTTAATCCCAAGTATTTAACCAATTTCAAAAACCTAGTAAGCAAATTAGCAAATTAACACAATTTTTAAACTAACCATTAGCAGAAGCTACTAATCTTGTATTAACATGACAAAAAGCCTAAATATAACACACAACCATACACCAATTTTATAAAACCCTAACTTGCATTCAAATTCATAACTTGAATTCCAAAACTTGCAACTTAAGCCTAATTAACACTTAAGTAGTTTAGCTTTAAGAATTTAGTAACAAATTAAGCAAAAATGTTTTAGAATTATACCCAAAAACATTTGAAGATCCACAAGCATCCATGGCCTCCCAAAATGCTCTCTTTTCACAAAGATCCATGCTATACGGGCTAAGTTAAAATGGGTAGGAGTCGGATTTGGGTTTTGGGATTTTTTTTGATGGATTTGAGGCAATTTTTGATGAAGTTTGAAGATAAAAGAGAAGGGAATTGGGGGGCTGCTGCTGCTGTAGGAGGGGGGCTGCTGGAATTGGAGTGGGAGAAGAGAGAGAGGGAGGTAGAGAAAGTGGGGGAAGAAGTCAAAGTCAATTCAAGGTCAAAGGTCCACCTCATTTCTCCATTTTCTTTTCTTTTCTTTAATTTCTTTCCTTTGAAATTCAAGTGGAGAAAATAATTGGGGGCTGCTGAATTCTTCAAGGGTAGAAGTAAATGGGAGTGTGTGGATGTGGGTACGGGTGTGGGGTGATGAAAAATGATAAATATAATACCCCAAACATCCATTTACGCTAAAAAAAAAGCCTTTTCTCTTCAATAATTTCTAAACCGTTTTGGCAAATGATTTCATTCCAAAAACCACATGATAAAATTTTATTTAATGTTTTATGATGCAAAAAATTTGTTTCAACTCATTCCAATTTGTAATTTTCCCTAATTAAATGTATTAGTGACGGCTTAAATAATAATAAAATAATATTTTTTTCAGAAAATTTGAAATTTCACCAGCGGCTCAATAAACACCAAATAATAGCAATTACATAGCTAGAATATGTATATTTAATTTTTATAATAAGATATTTGTATTTTGACATTTTACAGAAAACCCCCTTATTTTACCGATTTTTCGAAATTTCACCGAAACGATTTTCAAAACGTTACAAAGTGACTGTAGGAGAACCCCGTCGCCGAAAGCATCCGTTCGGGTGCTCGCGGTAGTGGTGTTCCGTCTTGGTGCACTTCGTCGACGGTATCGGGGGTGCGGCCGTCTACTAAAGTTTGCGACGAGCATTCGATCAGGATGTCGGGAATCTTGTTGAATTGCCCGACTTGATATTGAAAAGAGTTTTCGATTTTGAGACTAAAATGCGGGGTTTATAATTGTTAGGCATGCGATGTCTAAGGAATTCATTTGATTAGGCATGCGATGTCTATGTAGATTGCGGATTCCAACTGTTGTAGTTTTACACTTTCTTTTCTGTGACCGTAAGTGTAATATGTGATATCGCCGGTTTCGTTGCTATATGTCAACGACAATTGGGATGCGCATATTTACTTTCGTTGATGACATATGATGTTATGTGTTGCTGGATATGTTATATTGGATCGTCGTGTTTGAATAGCCGGGGGTTTTTATGTGAGATGAGTGTTTTTCATTTTCATTCATGTAAAAACTTGTATGTAATATTCTTTTTTTTGGGGCACTTCCAGGTTGCGGAAGATGTCACCCTTTGTATATTATTTACTTTTCCGCACTAGGATAGACCCAAGGAGAGGAGCACAAGTAACCGGGTTCTGGGGTCCAGTGGGAGACCAACTCGAGGAGTCGAGTCCGGGTCTCCTAACTCTAGAATTGGTAGGGTTGCTTGACGCTCTCGTAGGGGTCTAAGGGTGTGGGTTTGGCTATTCATCGCGACCGTGGAATCCGTGTTTTATACTGGCTCGTATTGAAAACACGGACGTCCTAGTATATCCAATATTTCATATGTTACTTCTGCTGCGATATCTGTGATGTGATCATGTGATATGTTCTGTGATAGATACAATATATAGTATATATGATATATTATATAGGCGTTACTTATGTTTTACACCCGCGCTAGCCCTGCCCCGCTCTGTTGTTAGTTACCTAACCTAACGGTGCACGAGGGGACATCGAGGCGAATGCGGATGGCATAAGTGTACGTCGTATTTATCTGTGATGTTTAGGTACTTAAATGATGGGTCTTCATTAATGTGATTAATGAAAGAAAAGAAACCTAAGATGTTGTAGAATCAAATTTCAAAATAAAACAGGTAGCTACAGTTCTTGCTTTGCATAGCGGTATATGAGATATATCCTGCACCTTATTCGATGAGGAAAGGACCGAGATCCCTTCACCGGGAGTGACTCCTTTAGCAATAACTGGCAGATGCTACACACTCGGTTTGTCTTTTGATTGCTTTTAAGAGTTTTTGCTTTGCACAGTGATATATATGATATATCCCGCACCTCATTCGACGAGAAAAGGACCGACGATCCCTTCACCGGGAGTGACTCCTTTAGCAAAACTGGAAAAGCCTCAAAAGCACTCCATTTCAAAATCATTTGATTCTACAACGATATCAAGTTCATTACGCAATAGGTTTTCAGAAAAACCTGTCGTAGCCCTCCGTCATTTCAGATAAATGGTAGTTAGTATTCGTGCCACGTTTGTTGGCCTGCGTTAAGGCGTAGTGTGCGGTAGCTAACTAGTATTTATCTGTTTATGCATATGATGCAGATTGGATTAGGGTAGTCGTGCGACTTTGTTGGCCTGCGTCAAGGATCGTGCGGGTGGGTTTAATTCAATCAGGAAATGATGGGTTGAACTTGACTAGCGCACTATGGTTTGTTGGCCTGCGTCAAGGTCATAGGACGCTAGGGGCAAAATTATCGGGAATTTCAAGTGTTGAAATTTGCAATGAGATTGTATACCTTCTATGAGATAGTTGGATCCCGATACCCGCTGTGAGTAAGAGTTACTCCTGGGAGAGTTTTACACGTTGCAATTAGCTAATCAAGTAGGTGTCTAGAAAGGTGTCAACGGGGTTACGCTTCTAGGAAAATGAGGTTTACATTAATTAGGTTCGTGCGAAAGGACGAGGGACCTCCCTCAAAGTACCGACACTGGCCTGGCTGAAAGATTGGCGAACTTGTAGTGTGTAATTAACCCCGGCTAGTCTTTCCTTTTTAGGTTTGAAGGAAGATTTGATAAAAAGCAGTAGGAGCCATCCTGATTAGATAAAATAATAACCAATCTATTCTTGAAAGAGCGCACGCTGAGTGTTTTCTTCTCTCTCTCTCCAGGTAGCGACCATATCACGCCTTAATCAAGATAATAATACGGATTATTGACCGAACCCGCTTGTTATACCGAGCTGGGGAACGTTGGTCCCGCTCCAACCTATAATTGTTATAAGACAGAGCAGGAATTGGGGATTACCAGAATTCCCGTGCCGCCCAAACGAAGAGAGTGCATGCTGATGCATCATCTTCGGGTGTGTTCGTTACAAAGAACTGTTTCTTAGTATCCTTTACGTCCTGGGTATGAGATACCGGATCAGGATCCCAGATATGTAATCTGTTACATAGGGCTACAGAAAGGTAGAGAACTGAGAACGGGTGATAAGTTTCATGAGGCGGAAAACGGGGCAAGTGTTGCAGCCAAGTCTGTTGGTCACTGTCATCCTGTATTCCGAAATACATTGATTCTGAACGAATGTTATTAGATACCGAACCTGATATACAAAATCATATCACTCTCTTTATTAGTAAAGAAATGATAAAATTTTGTATCGTTGGATAATGTTTTGAACATTTCCTATATCAAAAGTTGATCGGTTCAGGCACGTTATCTAAAAGCGTTGATGTTCTAAATCAAACTACAGTTCTTTAGTATACGGAACACACACAAGAGGAAGAGTTCAGAAATGAACGAATCCTTCTTGAGGCATTGTAGACTAGGTCATATCAATGTGACCCGACTAGCTGAAGTTACATGTAGATGCATATTTAAATCAGTTTGAATTTACATCTTATGAAACTTGCGAGTCATGTCACAAAGATAAAATGATCTCATCTCTGTTTATTGGAAACAGAGAAAGAGTTAGTAAACTCTTGGGATGATACATGTTGATGTATAAAGGTCCCCTGTCTACACATGCCATGACCGGTTCTTTGTACTTCATTACATTCTCTGATAATCTCTCAAGATTCAGACATATGTTCCTGTAGAAACACAAGTCCGAACCTTTTGAGATATTCATAGAATATAAGTTAGAAGTAGAGAACCAAAACACGGGTAAGATTATTATGTCCTTTGATGTGATCAAGGAGGAGAATACTTGAGCACGGAAATCCTGGTCTATTCTAAAGGAGAATGAGATTCTCTCTCAGCATTACTCCTCCGTATACACCATAGCACGATGGTATATCGGGGCGGAGCAATAACACCCTATGTGATAAGGTGTGCTCTATGATGAGTAATACTGAGTTACATGTTTCCTTTTTGGGAGTTATGCGCTTGAGAAGCTGCATACCTATTGAATAGGGTTCGAATCAAATCAGTTGCCTACCACTTCATATTTGATATGATAATGGAAGAGCCCATCTCTTAAGTTAGTTAAGATTTGGGGTTGTCCAGCCTATGTCTAAAAGTAAAATCCGGACAAACTCGAGGCAAGATCTGTAATGTAGAACTGGAAATGTTCCAGGTATACAAACTGCAACTGACGATTTGACAGAACCAAAGGATTCAATAGTTACCAACGAACCTCAGCCTCTCCGCCGATCTAGTAAGGTTCCTCACCCGTCTGAGAGATACTTCGGTTTCTCTTTGACAGTGGGAGCGAGGATTGCATCATGAGATGATGACCCAACTAGTTTCGAGCTGGCCATCAGGAGTGGGACTCCGGAAGAATGGCTGGATGCTTAATGATCTGAGATGGAATCCATGTACACCAACAAAGTATGGACTTTGGTTGCTATATCTGAAGGGTTAAATCCCCATCAGGAGCAAGTATATCTTGAGAAGATTACTTGGTGTAGATGGAAAAGTTGTGACTTTCAAAGCTAGACTTGTTAAAGGTTTTCGTCATCGACCAGGCGTGGATTATGATGAAACCTTTTCAAGTGGCTATGCTTAAGTCCATCCAGATCCTACTTGCCACGGCTACATACCATGACTACGATATCTGGTGGTTGGGTGTCATGAAATCTTTTCTAAATGATGTTTTAGAAGAGAGCGTCTATAAGTACACAGCCAGAGGGCCTCGTAGACAGTGGGAGCAGCGGAAACGTGTGCAAGATACTTTATAGGATAAAGCAGGCATCGCGGAGTTGGAACATCTGTTTTGATGAAGTAGTCAAAGAGTTTGACATCATCAAAATGGTAGATGAACCTTGTATATACAAAAAGGTAGTAGGGAGTATGGTGGTGATCCTCGTAGAGTACGTGGATGACATACTCTTGATAGGGAAGGAGTTTCCTATGCTACGCTCGGTCAATCTCCGCTTATCACAATGATTCTCCATATAGGATCAGAGTGATACCTTCTAAATCCTGGGTTTTGGATCTATGAGATAGATCTAATTGGATGTTAGGATTCTCACTAGTTGTAGTGAGATGGTATCAATCGATCCTGGGGAGAATCACTGGAAGGGTTCCAGGGTGATAAAGACGACTGAATGTCAGTCACAGGCATTTTCTTTACCCTCAGTGGAGGAACGGTATGTTGGAAAAGTTCCAAGCTAGATACTGTGGCATACTAGACGATAAAGGCTGGATACATCTCTACTTAAGATGCTACCAAAGAGGCAGTCTGGGTGTATATTGGTTCATGAGATGAACTACGTTCCAACCATTGTGAGACAATGGAGTTGTGGCTTATGCCAAGGAACGCTGGTCCCATCAGTGATCCAGACATATTCTAAGGTAGTGTCACCTGATCATGGAGATGGTTGATCTCCAGGGTGATCGAGGTTTGGAGAGTAGACTCAGAGGACAAACACAGCGGATCCACTCACAAAGGCCTGTTCCCAGAGAGAGATTTTTATGGGATGGTTGAGTATGAGATACTACAACCACTGCTATCAGATGGCCCTAGTGCAAGTGGGAGATTGTTAGTTATATGTATGCCCTAGAGGCCATTACTATACATAGGATGTATATTGTAGTGGATGCTTGGACATATATAGGGTGGACTTTCTTGCTCGACATGATAGTATGCTATCTGGTTGCTCTTTACCTTAACGTGTATACTGACAGTCTCTCTGTTACATATTGGTAAAGCCCTTAGGATGTGTACTTGACTACCTGGACTATGATGCGGATCATACTAGTGGGGACATGGTAGTCCATAAGTACATCCTTCAAAGTCCCTAGTCGTGGGTGTATCGAGACGGGGCATCGATATACCAGTGTAGACTAGCGTATACCTTCTCGACCCATACAGATGGGCGATGGATGATCCCACATCCATTGGTGTTTGACATCAGAGATGATATATGGGTGCTCAGTGGAGACTGGGTACACTAGACGGACTCGCCGAGAACTCCCAGATGGTATTATACCATACGTCAGATGGCAGTTCTCTGGTGACACTGGTACAGAGTAGTCTGTTGACCCGAGATCGTCATAGAGTCTTGTGTGGTTCCCACTGTGCTTTGATTTCCACCTTACCACGTCCAAGAGGGCATGCAAAACGGTGGTTTTTGGGTACAGTCCCGAGTCGCATGGAGGCAATGAGCGATAGGAGGGGATTCGTCTCTCCCGGTATAGGGAGTTGATGTTGCGCTGTGTCCGATTGGCTATAACCGGAAATCCCTGGCCAGGGTTGCTGAGATTTACTGGTAAGTGTTACCAGTAGTTCCTCGAATTGTTATAGACCTCATATCGACACGACTTATCAAGCTATTGGGGTCTGACGTTTACCACCCCTAGGCGAGATATGCGACATATCAGACGATCAGACCGGACTGTACGGTAAGTGTTACTGGTTGGATTCACAGGACTATGAGCGGGCTTGCTCATCGATCTTCTGATCGCTCAATACCCGGATGGCCGTTACGTTTAGCAGACCGCTTGCGGCTTGTGGGTGTTTGATATGATCATCATCTCCTGCCGGCGTATTGACGAGTCTTTAGAGTCCTACACAGAGGTTTCCTGGCTCAAGCGAAACGAAATAGGAGCGCATATGAGATATGTGCAGGACCGAGAATAATGCGTGTATGTGATACCGTATTTCATTCTCGCGATGAATGTATCGATATGGTTGTATGCGATATAACCTAGTTATCGAATCAAGGATTGATTCGATAAATCGATACATTGTATATTAGTCGGTTATATGCGATATGACCGGATCGTTAAATCAAGTGTTGATTTAATGATTTAATGTATAATTATATATTTGATATATTACTTTGCATTAACTAGTATCGGTTCACTTTTAAATGGTTTTCTCACTCGGATGTGCACATTGTATATGTGATATACTTTTATGCACTTGATTGTATCATGTTTGATGATACATGTTTGCTAGGGTTTTTGTGTAAAGATCAAACCATGGTTACATGATAATGGTTAGGGTTTTGTTTTATTCACTTATTTATTTATCTATTGATTTTTGGAAAATGAAAAGCATAAAGAAAATGGTGGCTAACTTTGTTGTATATTGAAGCTTCATGAAGCTTTGACTATGTGACCATTTTGTCTCATGCTTAACCCTAACCATTCCCACTAACCCTAGTTTAGTCTCTACACTTGACCATGGTTGGTAGATGATAAGTATTATTATTATTTTCATTTTACTTAATACTTATCATATTATCTTCTTCTTCTTCATCTTCTACTTGAAGAAACCTAGACTTCATCAATGGTGATTGATGAAAAAGAGTGAGAAATCCAAATCTAAAGTGAACCCACTTCCTATTTCTTCATCCTCTACCTCTTGCCAAGTAGTATAGGGTGTTTCCTTCACAAGTTTTCATGGCTTGGTGAAGGTGGAGCTTGATCCAGTGATGCCTCGACGTAGATCATCTTCGGCATCGTCGTCGATGACCTAGCCCACTTTTTCTCCGATGAAGCCGATGCAAGAGTCATGGATTCGATTTGGACAGCGAGGAGACATCATCACGGAGCTGTGGAGGTGGAGCACCGGATCTACAAAGGTTGTATTTCCGTTTAACTCTTAGTTAAGTTGTTAACTAGTTATTTTTCGCCTAAACTTCTAGCCAACGATCCGTAATAGGGTTTCTCGGCACCCCTAAAATTTGAAATTGGCATGGTTGATGCCTTGTGAGACCTCTTGAGAGTGCCAAGGAACCCTACAGTTAAGTCTCTACTATTGGATATAGTGCCATCAGAGTCAATTATTGGATCGCAGGCACGTGATTGCAATGATTGAAGGAGGACCTATACCGGTAGGACAGTCTTACTTATGATGATAGTATGATATCTGGTTTATCTTTATCATCGTGTACTGCTTCAGGTGACCTTACAGGTCACTATTGCACGTTGATAGAGCCCTTAGGATTCTTGCTTGACGGCCAGCAGTATGATGGCGATCATATACATAGGAGCTGGAGTCTATAAGCATATCCTTAAAAGGTCCCTAGTCGTGGGAGTTTCAAGACTGGGCATCGATACTCCATTAGTAGACTAGTGTATACAGTCGAGACCCCGACAAAGGGCGGTGGCCGGTCTCACATGCCATTGGTGTCAGTTGGTTCACCTAAGATGTATACAGGTGCTCATTGGGTTATGAGTACACCAGACAGGACTCGCCGGGAACATGCTAGTTGGTATTATACCTGACGTCATATAGCAGTTCCCTGGTGACATGTGTACAGGTTAGTTCATCGACATTAGATCGTCATTTGTCTCGTGTGAGTTCCCACTGTGCTTTGATTACTACCCTACCACGGCTCAAAGGAGTCGTGCAAACAGGTTTTAGTTGGGTACAGTCTCGAGCCACATGGAGGCAGTGAGCGGATCAGCAGGGGTTTCGTCTCTCCCGGTATTGGGGGTGAGATCGCGCTGTGTCTAGGAGAGCCATTACACGAAGTCCTTAGCCAAGGCAGGAGATTTACTGGTAGGTATTCCAGTAGTATCTCAGGGTGTTCTGGGCTACACTCCGACACGACTTGTACCGCTTTTAGGGGTCTGACTTTTACCAACCCCCTAGGCCCGACATGCGATGCTCATAGACTAACGGAATGGACTGTATGGATATTGTCACTAACAGACTCAATAGGATGTCAGGATGAGTTCGCTCATCGACCTCCCTTTTGGTCAATGCCTGGTAGCCCGTTACGTACAGCTAGTACCTCTGACGTGCTAGTGGTTAAATCCACAGCCAATGTATTGACGAGTCTTTAGAGTCCCCCACAGACAATTTTCAAGTTTCGGGCGAAACGTTGTAGAGGCCGTATGGGTTTATGGCAGGGTCCAAACATACGCGTGCACTTGTGCACGTGTCATAGTTCGGACGGATAATACTAGCGGGCTTTGGTTTAAGCCAGATCCTAGTATTATACTGTGTAGATTTTGTCTCATTGCATTTGTATTCGGTCGAAATACAAATGCGGGTATGTATATACAGTAGCGGGGTTATCCTGTAATTTGTTACCGGATCGCTTTTTGAAGTTACCAGCTTGCTTTTTCCTTTTGGCCAAATTCCTTTTCTTTTGTTCCTTGGCTGATTTTTCCTTTGGGGGGTTTATTTGTAAAAGTGGCTTTTACAAAATGGGGGTGTTTTCTGTGGTCACGTAGGCCGCAGTTATATCCAGCAAGCTTCTTGAAGAGATTGATTCATTTGTGCTCATATCTTTGCATTTATGTGATTGGATTTAAATAAGACTTTGATGTGAGGTTTTCTTTTCTTATGGTCACCATTTCTCACTTGCTTGCACTCACCCCTCCTCCTACTATTCCCTTGCCGAGCTCCCCCCTCTTGGACAGCCCCATTTTTGGTGTGGGGAATTTTTGATCTCATTTGATCACTACCAAATTCCTAAGCTCCATTTTTCATTTGCTTATTTCATCTCCACCCAAAAAAGGCAACTTCGATTAACCCTTGAGGCAATGCGTTCTACACTTAGTCTACAGCAATCTTGGACACGTCGGCTAGCAAACTTCGCGTCCGAGTTGCCTTGGTTCAGAGACGGGAGCCCGTAAAAAGACTTCTCGATGTGGTGCCCTTCCGACGAGGAGACCGGAGATCGGTGATGGTGATGCCGCGAGGAGCTTGGGATGGTGGCCAAAGATCGAAGGACACGGGTCGATCGGTATAGCCTTTCTATCCCTTCTCTAGATAGCTAGTTGTAGGTTAATGGTTCGATCCGGGAAAAAGTATACGATAGCGCCAGTTTCAAGTTTTGAAAAAGTTTTCGTTTCCGCATTTTGGCCTCGGACAGATGGCCGGGGCGCTACCGTAGACTTACATGGTATCAGAGCCACGCCATTAACCTTTTCTAGCTTGCTCTAACGTGTTTAGAACTTCGATCGAACGAAATTTTCCAAAACTGCATTTCCAAGTCATCAGTTTCTGTCGAATTTTTCCTGTGGTTAAAAAATTATTTTGTATGCTGCAGAAAAACAGGCAGGGTTTTTTAAGATATCTGAGAAATTTTGGAAGCACGAAGCTACAGTAACACCGCGGAACCGCGGCCATACCCTTGCTTTGGCCGCGGTTCCGCCGCTATTTTATGCCTTCTCTGCACCAAAATTTCTACAGTGCTCTATGACTCGGAATTGGGGTTTCTGGAATATTTTGTTTGGGCCCAGATTATTTTGAGTGCAGGATTTGTGCTTGGGGCCCACTTCGGGAAATTTTGTCGATCGAAAAATTTAAATATGTTGGTTCACAGTATTTACATTATATCTGCGACCGTGAATGTCATTTGATCGGTAAATCCTGTCTAATTGCTATAGTTCTTTTAGGCGGATTTGCGAACGTGACATTCACGTTGATGTTCTGTGTTGTGCTGTGATGTTGCGGATTTGTCGTGGTGGATAGCCTGGTGCAATGGTAGTACAGTTTGGTTATATATGTACATTTGATATTACGGGGCAAGCGTCCGATATGTGGACTGCCGTCACTGCCTGTTTGTATATTATTCTTTTGGGGCACGACCGGGCTAAGGTCGATGTACCCGTTGTATATATTTTACTTTCTGTACTAGGATTACCCCGTGGAGGGGTGCACGGGTAGCCGGATTCTAGACGGCAACGGGCCCGCATCTCATGGCTTTGAGACGGAGGGGGCTTCACTCTAGAATTGGCGGGCTATTCGCCGCACTCGTAGGGGGTACAGGTTGACCCAAGGAGGGGGCCTCAAGTTACCGGATTTCATGAAGTGCTGGGTGGTCCATTCATTTTGTTGAAGGGGGCTGCCTCGCTTCAGGTTTTGGCGGGTAACTTGCCGCGCCCGTAGGGGTCCAGGATTTCATTGCGCAGGCTATCCACACGACAAGGGGAACGTCGGGTTTCAGTAGCGGCTCTATGAAACCCGGGGATCCCAGATTATCTGTATTGTTCTGTGATGCTTATTACATTTCTGTGATATTGCATTTTATCATGCTTTGAGCGATTATTATATATTGATATATATACTAGTAGATGTTGTATATGTTTTACACCCGCGCTAGTCCAGTCCCCGCTCTGTCGTTAGTTAAGTAACCTAACGGATGATGACGGGACCCAGTGGCGAATGCGGATGGCATATACGTACATCGTATTTTCGTTCTTTATTGGTGTGATCAATTGATGGGACTGGGTTGATTCGGATAAATGCAAGCTAAACAAACCTATTCTGATGTTGTTGGAACATTTTTCAAAAAGCTGTTGTTGCAAGGACGTTCTCTTTTGTTTTGCACAGTGGTATTCGGTTATAAATATGCAGCACCTCAGTCGACGAGGCAAGGGCCGAGATCCCTTCACCGGGAGTGACCCCTTGGACAGAAGTTTGCGTCCGGGCAATAACTTCACTATAGTCGATTACTTTTTGCTTTGCATCATGGTATTCAGTTGGAATATCCTGCACCTCATTCTACGGGGAAAGAACCGAGATCCCTTCACCGAGAGTGACCTCTTTAGCAAAGGTTTTCGCCACTATATTTTTATAAAAAGCTATCCGGTTCCTTCAACGATATCAAGTTCATTACGTTAAAGGTTTTTCGCCAAAAACCATTCGTAGCCCTCCGTCATTTCAGAGCGGTAGCACTTAGTATTCATGCTATGTTTGTTGGCCAAAGTCAAGGCATAGTGTATGGTAGCTATTTGTTACTTTTCTGTTGCATAGATAGATGCGTTGGTTTAGGATAGTCGTACTGCTTTGTTGGCCAAAATCAAGGGTAGGTACGGGTGGGTTCAAATTAACCTGGAAAATGACGGGTAGAACTTGACATGTGACTAATGATTTGTTGGCCAAAGTCAAGGTCATAAGAGCATGGGGTAAAAATCACATCGGGAGTTTCTAAAGAAACTGAAACTTTCCAGGCATGCGCATACCTTCTGGAGTGTGATAACGTAAATGGATTCTATCACATTATCATGCGATGATAGTTGGATCCCGATTCCCACTGATGAGTTGGTTTGCTCCTCGGGTGATCCCGACTAATTCTTCTTTCAGGTTTGGAGGAGAATTTGAGGTTACAGTGGGAGGTTTCCTGATTAGATAAATTGATAACCATTCTGATCTAGGTTAGAGTGCACGCTGAGTGTTTCTTTTCTCTCTCTCTTTGGCAGCGACCATGACCCGGCCCGTGACTATAATTCAGTGACCAAGATTAACCGAACCTTCTTAAAACACTGGTTTTTGGATTGTCTGAGTTGCATACCTCATTGCCACTCCTACTTTTACCCTTTTCTCCAGAACACCCCGTATTACTACGAACATCTACTTCTATTGGATAAAACCATTGTATGGTTATATACGAACTTGAAGGAACTTGTTCCAGATTCGAGGATGGTTTCCGATTCTGGAGAAAATGAATAGGACTATTCAGTTATCTTTTCCTTTTACCTTCTCTCAGGTTGCGAGTGCTCCTTGGATTAGGACGGTACACCTATTACGCTAATTGGATAGTCTTCTTCCAAACCAAAGGCAGGTGTCGAACGATAGGGAATGAAGAAAACCAATTAGCCTAACGAAGGTGTACAGAAGGTATTAAGTAAAGACGAATAAAGGGATCGGTAAGAGGGCAAAGTAAATTGCAACTGCAATTCACGACCAAACCAAGTATTTCTTCGCCAATCCTATTTCACCTTTGTATTTCTCCGGAACACCCCATATCACTACGAAGATCCACAGTTATTTGGATACTCCATCGTATGGTTATATACGAACTCGAAGGGACTTGTTCCATTTTGGGGATGGATTCTGGTTCAGGAGAAATAGGAATAAGGTTTTATTCAGTTGTCTTTTATCTTTACCTTCTCTCGCATTGCGAGTGCTCCTAGGATTAGGACAGTACACCTATTACGCTTATTGGATAGTCTTCTTCCAAACCATAGGCTGGTGCCGAACGGTAGGGAAGGAAGAAAACCATTTAGCCTAAGTGGGTGTACAGAAGATAATGACTTAAAAACATATAAAGGAATTTAGAGAGATGGCAAAAAATATACGGTTACAGTCATGAATCTGGATAATGGAAGAGGCATTACTAGGAATACCAGAATACCCCATCGAAACATTTTCATGTTTCAGTTTCACTGTGTATTGTTAAAAGAAAACTGATTTCCCAATTAGCCCTTGCTACGGGGTATGTATTTACCAGGTATGATTCTCACATCTGTATGGTTTTACAGATGATGAGTGGGAGTAAATTATCGGCTAGCAAACTTTGTATCCGAGTTGCCTCGGTTCAGAGGCGGGAGCCCGTAAAAAGACTTCTCGATGTGGTGCCCTTCCGACGAGGAGACCGGAGATCGGTGATGCCGCGAGGAGCTTGGGATGGTGGCCAAAGACCGAAGGACACGGATCGATCGGTATAGCCTTTCTATCCCTTCTCTAGATAGCTAGTTGTAGGTTAATGGTTCGATCCGGGAAAAAGTATATGATAGCGCCGGTTTCAAGTTTGGAAAAAGTTTTCATTTCCGCATTTTGGCCTCGGACAGACGGTCGGGGCGCTACCGTAAACTTACATCTACAAATATCAATTAAGACATTTTTACACCATGGTTCATCACTTGATCATCTTCTTCATCTCATTTTCTTTTTATAGATTTTGATGAGTTGAAGAAAGAAAGAGAAAAAAATAATTCTAAAATGAGCAAAATTCCTACTTCATCAATCTATACCAAACTAGCCATTTAGTATAGGGTGCTTGCTTCACTAATTCCTCAATTAGTGAAGAGGTGGCTTGAATTAGAGATTGCTCAAGGTAGATCATCTTCGGCCTCGAAGATCCTTAAGAAAGCTTGTTCCTTTCGCCTAGTGGAGCCTAAGAAGAGTTCGGGGGACCACTACTTGGAGTAAAGGGACTACTACACGGAGCTTTAGAAGTGAAGGACCGGTCTTCAAAGGTTGTATTCCTATTTCACTTAGTGTAAAGTTTGTTTACATGCTTTATAAAACCCTAATTCTCTAGTTCGATTCTAGGTTAGTGTTCCTTAGCACTCTAGATTTTTTAAATTGCACACTTGATGCTTGCTAAAACCTAGTGGTGGTGCTAAGAAACTCCAACACTTTTTGCTTTGCATAGCGGTATTTGGTCATGAATATCCAGCACCTCATTCGACAAGACAAGAGCAAAATCCCTTTATGGGGAGTGACCTCTTGGGCAAAAGTCTGTGTCATTGTAATAACTTCACTGTCACGACCCGAAATGGCACGTGACTGGCACTTGAATCATGTGAAGTCTATAGGACCCCACCTAATTCAAGTAAGCCAAAAGCCCAGAAATCTAAACCATTTTAAAGAGAAAGTGAAGGAAAACATGTTTTAAAACAAGTGGTTTTAATAAAATAAGTGCCATTAAACATTTTAAAGCAACATCATATTTTCCCGAAAATTTCGGCAGAGTCTCCTTTGTAAATACTGACCCCAAACGGGTACAAACATGCACGATATACATAATGAATAAAGGCATCCCTAAGCGGGAGCTAGCTCTTCGCCAACTGGCAGACACAACCATGCAAGCAATATAATATACAACGCCGAAGGGCAAGGATCAAAACTCATCAAGAAAAGCAATATTCTCAGAAAACCAAAGAAAAACCATAATAATACAGGCGCGCGACTCTAAGGTCAAAAGAATAAACACTGGTCTTCTAAGTCTATCAAATATACAAGTCTGGTTGATGGAGTTTACTAGATACAACAGAATATAATGAAATACAATGGTAGTCACGATGCGAGTGAACGCACCTACCAAAGAAATCACCGGAAGGAAGTAGTGTGCCGGCAAGCCGCAACGAAACCTATACAACAAAACCTGCAAGAACTGTGGCACAACGGGGGTGAGTTGCCAACTCGTGAGTAGAAAACATCACCGAGCAGAAATCGCATGTATGACTCTATCCTAGATCATACGATAGTAATATCCTCAAAATAATATAGCATGAAGCATAAAATAATGGCAAGGGTGAACATCTATACATAAGTGTAATACCAAGTGCTCGTGTCAGTGTCTCAGGTAACCACATATCATATATATGATGTATGAATGCGTGAAAACAGAATACATGTAAATGTGAAAACTGTTTTCTTATCTCAATGAGATTTCTGTAATAAACCGAAATATTATTAAGGAAATCAACAGAGAATCCGTGTCAAGTATCGACACAAAACATATACCCAATATCTCAATATCTCGGGCTCCGGCAATCCGGACTGGTCCATATCATAAAATATCAATACCACTGTGTCTCAATATCTCGGGCTCTGGCAATCCGGACTGGCCCCGAGCTCCGGCAATCCGGACTGGCCCAAATCATCATATCTCACGACTACGTCGGTATCCTCCGGATATCCGCTACGTCATAAATAAACAGTCGGTAGTGCTCCCTTGCCAGGCTCAACGCCATCATCTGCGACCATCTTGTCCCGAGGTACCGCACCGGGTCCACCATACACCCGCAGATGGTTCATCCTCCTTCTCGAATCGGGTGTATGATACGCTCAAGAGCCGAGAAAACTCATGGTGGACATATCTCACATCATATCATGAGAAAACCGCATTTTTCTATTTTTTAGAAATGATAATCAGTTATAAAATCCTTGCGGTTTCTCCAAATCCAGAAATATCATGGAAAATCCAAATCCCAAACTCCAAAGAAAATAGCAGTGAAATACCGGCGTAAAGCCCCATAATATTTCATAACAATGAATATAAATATGCATGCACGAAGTGTCTAAGTAAGAAATGCGATATCAAACTAGCATATGAAAGCAAACGTACTAGTACTAAGTCGAATCTACCAGCTAGCAATTATACAATAAAGTAGTGTTTTCTAATGTGTACGTGACATGAAAATTACCGATGATGATGAGTGTGAGCCGGCAAGAAGGTGTACGTGGAACATACGCATCATCGGTAATGGTGCTGGTATCCTGACAGCGGGGTTTCATAATAACTACGAAAACACATTTAAGCCTGCAATGCAGTGAGAATAGCAAGAATATACTGAAAATGAATAGTAAACGCAACAATAAGACATACATATATATGAGTCATACAGTGTTGACATTTGAAATAGCACGAATTGTAGTTTCTAGAAAATAGGGACTGCGGTGTTTTTAAGAAAAGGTACATCCTTTGAAAAATCCGTAGTATCCCTTGACCTGTCTTTAAAATACTCACGATTCGTTAGTTTCGGAAATAAGTATGACTCAAGCCCAGTTCAACATCTACCAAGTAAACTACAGGACAAAGCTAAGAAACTAATCAAAAGGGTAAGGAAAAACCACCTAAGTCCGAGTCGATATATCTAATAGTCGGTGATCCCGCCTCAATAACGTCACGTACGATAAAATATATAATATGACATCCTCGAGTCAAGAGTGCGGATCAATCATCATATTTGTACATCGTATGGTAAAACCCATCGTACGGCATCCCAAATTGGGGTACGGGTCGAATTTCACATATAACACATTAATCATATGGTATCATCATCATAATATCATGAACTATGGTACAGATCTAAGTCTAGTATATACCGATACCATTAACATATATCTGCGTGTGTATGAAAACACATCGCCAATCAATCCGCTAATATAATATGTCGTATCTCATAACACGACCCAAATCACATCACCGATCTCACGGTATCATGCCCAATCACATCGACTCGTCTCCAAGTATCATATACTATCCTCATCTTACGTGTATACGTATATGTAAATATATATATATATAGCAACACATCCACATACATATATATATACATATATCATATACACCAAGACATAACCCGTGTGTGCATGTGTGTGCGCACCTATACTCTAGGGTTTGCGACTAAGAAACTATATAATAAGCATTATCTTACAATTATACTAAAATCAACCCGTGAACACCTAAAGCCTATCTTAATAATCATCCACGTATCATAACACACACGCACGCACGCGCATGCGCGCGCTCACACGCACGCACGCACACACATATATATATATATATATATAACGTATTCGTATATTACACTGCGAAATTGTGGGGGTGCTATACGCCATCCACCCGACTTCCCCCGTAGATATATATCTACTCACCTTGATCCTTTCTCGCCGAAGTCGATGTCTCCATGCTCTTCCCTTGTCATACGAAATCCATGTGAGGGTACCTACATATCACATACACATAGTATCGTAAACGAAAATCACGCACGAAAACCAAAATGGCACACGAATCGCACATAGGTTAAAACCTATGGTCTAGGCATGCAAGAATAACCAAACAACTCTCGACGATTGACGTACAAAAGTGAATCGACCGATAAAAATACGAATATCAAATCTCAAGTTATTAAAAACCGCAAAACAAAAACAGCAACTTGGGAAAACACTTCCAGATTTTCCTCAGGTGACAATTGGGACATTTTGCATATAGGATAAGTCAAATTTGATGATGAAAGAACCATGGAACAAAACTGGGGCCCACCAACCTATCCCAAGCCACAAATTGCGGCCAGATCAGGTAAATTTGCGGCCAAACAGTAGAATTAGGGTCTCAGGGTTAGTCTCTAGATGACCTGCTTGTCTCACTATGTTTGCAAAATATTTTTCAGGATTCACGAGTTGTAGCAGATCCCAAAATATCCTCACAAATCCACAAAAATCCGATATCGACAATTCTAAAGTTTACATCTTGGTGTCTAGTCTCTGGTTTGGTCCAGAATTCTAATACTAGAGGGGTTGTATCGTCTCTACTAACCTCTACACTTCACAACTCATATAATTCCCTAACCCTCATCTTAGAATTTTCCAAGATCACTACATCTCACTAAATCACTTCTAAACTAATGTAGAAGTTAAAGCAAATAGATTACTACACTAATGGTAAAGAAAATACCTCATTTGGCAACTTAAGAATTTTCTTGAGTTGCCCCAAGTGCTCAAAATCCTAGCTATCTTGGTTCCCCATGCATGTAGTGAGCTTGTGAACATTTTTTGTGAAAGGAAATAAGTGTTTTGATGTGGAAATGGGGGGGAAGTGAAGTGGTGAAGGTGGTGGAGGGAGAGGGCAGCCATGGTGTGAAGAGGAGAAGAAGAGATGATGAAGATGAAGGCAATGGCTAAGGTCAAAGAAACCCCTCTCGCTCTCTTTCTTGCCCATATCTCTTTTCTTTATTCATTTTCTTTTCTTTATCTTATCTTTTCTTTTCATTTGCAAAAAAAATTGAAAACCCCAAAATGAAACCATGCACAAAAAGAAATCATGGTAGAATAAAATGTAACAAGTTTTGTTGCATGGCATGATGCATAATCATGCTTAATGCAAGATTAGTGGAGATTAATCGAGCTTAGGCAAAAACTTGTATATAATAAATTATATAATAATTCATAAAATGTCTAAATCTCACAATTCCTTTAAAAATCAACATTCAAGGTAATTTTCCAATATTTTCCAATTTATCGGTATTTAATTATACCGTAACATTAAAACTAATCTCCATACACTAAAATATTCATAATATTCATTATTTTAATTATCTAATTTCCTAAAAATAATATTTTATTTTCTAAAATGTTACAGTCTTCCCCCCTTAAATAAATTCGGTCCCCGAATTTAAATTTAAACCCCACAAATACAAAAACATTTCAGTAAAATGATCACGTCGTCGGGGCTCCGAAATCATCCACACATAAAACATATCGTAGCGCAATGCATGCGCATGAAAAACGAGTATATAACTCAAAATCAAAACTCCGTCAAGCATCCCGCAATCATCGGAGTTATGGTGAAGACACCTGGTCAAAGTCTAATACGAAAACCAATAGCATATACATCAAAACTATACATGTACGCATCGTTGTAAATTCGTCAAAACATCTAAAAGAAATGCATGCCAAACCTTTTTCAAATCACTATGTAATGCGCATATCACGGCATAAGTAGAGGACGTTCATTATAAGAAAATAACTATATATATATATCCTTTATTTAACATACACGTCCTGCCGTTTTTGAAAATAATTTTAGAAAGGCTTCCTTTATAAAATGTTCGTGTCATCTCAGACACACAGGAAAATACTGAGACTATAGCTCCTTTTTGGAAATCCCTTCGGTAACTATCGATGCATGCAAAAACACATTCAGGTACTGTTTTCGGACTAGTCCTGCTCAGCCACTATACCAAATAGTAAATATCATAAAACATACTGCTCCAAAAGAAATCTATCCAAAAATGTGTATAAGAATGCCACGTGCATCTGGTGCACACAGAAATCGAAATTACTGAATGTGCCATACATGTGCACAGAAACCAAAACTAAGTGCAATGGGTGTGCATGAAAACACCGGTCAAGGGCAACGAGTGTGCCTGACAACAATATCAGGTGCATCTGATATGCACGAAGAATCCCGATCTAGTGCATCTGGTGTGCACCAAAATCGCATCAAGCACGCCAAGTATGCGCAAGAATCCAAATCACGTGCACAAGGTGCACGAAAACAAATATCGAATATCACAATCGAAATCGACGGTATACAGCATACCTTAATCCAAATCAGGTATACCGTGGTATATAATCTCACAAGCACGTGCATCAGCGTGCACAAAATCGAATCAAAGCACCAAAAGTACATAAAAACTACACCGAGGGCACAAGTCAAATCACCTACATCTATAGGCATGAAATCAAAATCAAACATCTCGAATGACCTCAAATCGAAGTCGAGTGCAACTGTGGTGCACAAAATCTCAATCATGCAAATGAATTGCCCAAAAACACCGAAATCCAAAATAACGGACACGTGATATTCGAATAACCAAATCGCAAATCGTAAATATTATCGTCGATACGTCCTTCCTTCAAAGTCGAGAAGGTGTCGGTGCATCCAAGCTAACAGAGCAAGATATCCACTTGCCTCTTGTTCATGGCCTGGCGCCTGGTGCCCTTAGGCTCTCGTCTCACTGTGAATTGCTAGTTACATAGCTCCTCGGCTCAACAGCTCGATATGGAACGATGACGGAAACAGTCCCGCTCTGGCACATCCTCTAAAGATCTATGTCCAACTATCATGGTCTCTCATAACATGTCTCGTCGATGCTGCCGAACTCTGGCTTACTGGATGTGCGTAATACGACCGATCCTGAGTCTAAATCTTCTCGTGTGGTATTCCAGAAATATCTTGTCAGGGTCTCTCCCAATCTTGTTTCTGCCGAACTGCCCGGAAGTTATCACTTTTTACTAAATCCATTTCTTGTTCCGGAATGGCTGCATACTCATCACGACTCCTTCTGGAAGATATATCTATATTCAACGCCTCTGCATGCGTATTACATCTCTGATGTCAACGGAGTGGAACGTCATCTCATCAAAATCTCGTACGAACCGCTTACTCCACTTTTCTCTAATGTTGACTAATTCGGACTCGTCTCTTCGTAGCTGTATGGACTGCGCTACAAACGGCTATACTCATATCTAGAGTCCCCAAGTAATGTATCCCATCATATGATATCCGGACGACGTCGAACTTTTTGATCGATTCGTCAAAGTCCCATAATTCCTTGAGAGCTCAACACTCGTGTGCAGTTTAACAATATCCAGTACATGCCACAGTACCTATGGACCAGCCGTAGAAGGGCAAACCCAAGCCTCATTAATGACACCGCGGAACTGCCGCAAACTCTAAGGTTCAAAAGCGTTCCTATGGTCATTATATCGAGTTAGGGTTTCATTCTTCTAGAGGGTCCACAGAATTACTTGCATGTTTTCCGAATACATTAAACTTGGAAAAATGGGTTTCTGACATTCGATTATTTTCTATCGACTCTCAACGTACATGCGTGAAGTCTTCTCTAGATGGAATTAATCAATCTGATGACCTCGCATCGGGGTATGCAAACGAACCACATGTCCTAGTCATTCATCCATGGGTGACTAGCGATCTTCTATCATACCTCTAAGTATAAACTCGTGCTGCAACAGCTTCAAACATCTGGGCGGTATCTTCTCAATCGCAGCAACATTTGGCTCATTCGTCCGCACGCTAAACAGTGCCTCAATCATCTAGAATAACGGTGCATTGACGGTCATCACATTCTAGCCGTCCTCTATCAGTGGCCCAATCCTCTGGTGCTGATCTGCACGTTCGAGAATTTTTTGTAAAAGCAATCCATCAAACGCTCATGGCGCGAAACACAATAAAACGACACATCTAAGTAATCGTGTGTCATCGGAATTACGCCCTGGTCAGTCCTCGTCCAAGAAGAGCTCATACTGACCACAACTCTAGCCGCAGCTCTCTCCGCCCATGCAACCGTGGTAACAAAACCACAAAAAGATATCGATGAGGATAGATCATAGGAACGAATATAATACTGTACAAAAAAATGTACATCCTAAGGCTTCTTAAGCGGAGTAGTGTATCGTATGTATGCCGCGGAATATACATACGGTACGTCACTCTATTTAAGCCACCTACTCCATCAACCAAGGTCAACCTATGCGACGAAAGTTTAAGTCTAATACCCCCTCGACCAAGTCTAAGTTCCATAAGGTCAAGCCTAGGTTCCGAATATATATATACGCCCTAGACTCCACATAGTCAAACATAGACTCGAACCAAGATTAAACCTAGCGCTCTGATACCAACTTTGCCACGACCCGAAATAGCACGTGACTGGCACTTGAATCATGTGAAGTCTATAGGACCCCACCTAATTCAATTAAGCCAAAAGCCCAGAAATCTAAACCATTTTAAAGAGAAAGTGAATGAAAACTTGTTTTAAAGCAAGTGGTTTTAATAAAATAAGTGGCATTAAACATTTTAAAGCAACATCATATTTTCCCGAAAATTTCGGCAGAGTCTCCTTTGTAAATACTGGCCCCAAACAAGTACAAACATGCATGATATACATAATGAATAAAGGCATCCCCAAGCGGGAGCTAGCTTTTCGCTAATTGGCGGACACAACCACGCAAGCAATATAACATACAACGCTGAAGGGCGAGGATCAAAGCTCATCAAGAAAAGCAATATCCTCATAAAACAAGAGAAAAACCATAATAATAAAGGCACGCGACTCTAAGGTCGAAAGAATAAACACTGGTCTTCTAGGTCTATCAAATATACAAGTCTCGTTGATGGAGTTTACTAGATACAACAGAATATAATGAAATACAATGGTGGTCATGATGCGAGTGAACCCACCTACAAGAGCAATCACCCGGAAGGAACTAGTGTGCTAGCAAGCCGCAACGAAACATGTACGGCAAAACCTGCAAGAACTGTGGCACAACGGGGGTGAGTTGCCAACTCGTGAGTAGAAAACATCACCGAGCAGAAATCACATGTATGATTCTATCCTAGGTCATACGATGGTAATATCCTAAAAATAATATAGCCTGAAGCAAAAAATAATGGCAAGGGTAAACATCTATACATAAGTGTAATACCAAGTGCTCGTGTCAGTGCCTCAGGTAACCACATATCATATATATGATGTATGAATGCGTGAAAACATAATACATCTAAATGAGAAAACTGTTTTCTTATCTCGGTGAGATTTCTGTAATAAACCGAAATATCATCAAGCAAATCAACAGAGATTCCGTGTCAAGCATCGACACAAATCATATACCCAATATCTCAATATCTCGGGCTCCGGCATGTAGGGTTCCTAGGCACACTAATGAGGTCTCACAAGGCATCAACCATGCCAAATTCAAAATTTACAAGTGCCAAAGAAACCCTAAACTAGATCGTTAACTAGAGAATAGGCGAAACAACAAGCTACTAAACAACTTTATTTCTAAGTGAATGGAAATACAACCTTTGTAGATCCGGTCCTCCACTTCCTTGGCTCCGTGTTGACGTCCCTCCGCTGCGATCATCGGATCCCGGACTCTAGCGATGGTTTCGTCGAAGAAATGATCGGGCTAGGTCGTCGACTTTGATGCCGAAGATGATCTACGTCGAGGCAACTCAAACTCAACCTCCACCTTCACCAAGTCATGAAACTTGTGAAGAAAACACCCTATACTACATGGCAAGTGGTAGAGGATGAAGAAATAGGAAGTGGGTTCACTTTGGATTTGGATTTCTCACTTAGAATTTTCTAGCCATGGTTTCCTCTCTTCATGAAGAAGATGATGAAGAAGAAAGAAAAGGAATTATGAATTAATTCCAAAAAGAAAAATGAAGTGATGGTTATCATAATGCAGCCATGGGTGAGGCTAACTCATGTAGAGAATGAACTAGGGTTTAGGTAAATGGTTAGGGTTAAGGAAAGAAACAAAATGGTCAAGCTTTCAAAGCTTCATAAAGCTTCAACAAAATCCAAAGAAAGCCACCATTTCATTTATTGCCCAAAAGAATAAGGAAAATAAATTAAAAACAAATGAAAAACCCAACCATTAACCTAAAGATGGTATAAAGCAAACATACACCCAAGTTTGCATGTATCATCAAACATGATACAATCAAGTGCACAAAAATATATCATATATACAATGTGCACATCCAAGTGAGAAAATAATCTTAAGTGAACCAATACTAGTTAATGTAAAGTAATATATCAAATATATTATTATACATTAAATCATTAAATCAACACTTGATTTAACGATCCGGTCATATCGCATATGACCGACTAATATCCAATGTATCGACTTATCGAATCAATCCTCGATTCGATAACTAGGTTATATCGCATACAACCAATCGATACATCCATCGCGAGAATAGAATACGGTATCACATACACGCATTATTCTCGGTCCCGCACATATCTCATATGTGCTCCTATTTCGTTTCGCTTGAGCCAGGAAACCTCTGTGTAGGACTCTAAAGACTCGTCAATACGCCGGCAGTAGGTGATGATCATATCAAACACCCACAAGCCGCAAGCGGTCTGCTAAACGTAACGGCCACCCGGGTACTGAACGATCAGAAGATCGACGAGCAAGCCCGCTCATACTCCTGTGAATCCAACCAGCAACACTTACCGTACAATCCGGTCTCGTCGTCTGATATGTCGCATATCTCGCCTAGGGGTGGTAAACGTCAGACCCCAATAGCTCGATAAGTCGTGTCGATATGAGGTCTATAACAGTTCGAGAAACTACTGGTAACACTTACCAGTAAATCTCAGCAACCCTGGCCAGGGATTTCCTGTTATAGCTAATCGAACACAGCGCAACATCAACTCCCTATACCGGGAGAGACGAATCCCCTCCTATCGCTCATTGCCATGTGAATCGGGACTATACCCAAAAACCACCGTTTTGCACGCCCTCTTGGACGTGGTAAGGTGGAAATCAAAGCACAGTGGGAAACACACAAGACTCTATGACGATCTCGGGTCAACAGACTACTCTGTACCAGTGTCACCAGAGAACTGCCATCTGACGTAAGGTATAATACCATCTGGGAGTTCTCGGCGAGTCCGTCCAGTGTACCCAGTCTCCACTGAGTACCCTTATATCATCTCTGATGTCAAACACCAATGGATATGGGATCATCCATCGCCCATCTGTATGGGCCGAGAAGGTATACGCTAGTCTACTCTGGTATATCGATGCCCCGTCTCGATACACCCATGACTAGGGACCTTGAAGGATGTACTTATGGACTACCATGTCCCCACTAGTATGATCCGCATCATAGTCTAGGTAGTCAAGTACACATCCTAAGGGCTTTACCAACATGTAACAGAGAGACAATCAATGTCCATGTTAAGGTAAAGAGTAACCAGATAGCATACTATCATGTCGAGCTAGAAAGTCCTCCCTATATATATCCAAGCATCCACTACAATATACATCCTATGTATAGTAATGGCCTCTAGGGCATACATATAACTAACAATCTCCCACTTGCACTAGGGCCATCTGATAGCAGTGGTTGTAGTATCTCATACTCAACCATCCCATAAAAGTCTCTCTCTGGGAAAAGGCCTTTGTGAGTGGATCCGCCGTGTTATCCTCTGAGTCTACTCTCCTAACCTTGATCACCCTGGAGATCAACTATCTCCATGATCAGGTGATGCTGCCTCAGAATATGTCTGGATCACTGATGGGACGGACGTTCCTTGGCATAAGCCACAACTCCATTATCACACAATTGGAGGAACTAAGTTCATCTCATGAACTAAAATACACCCAGACTTTCTCTTTGGTAGCATCTTTGGTAACGATGTATCTTTCGTTTAATCGTCTAGTATGCCACGGTATCTAGCTTGGAACTCCTCCAACATACCGTTCCTCTACTGAGGGTAAAGATAATGCCTGTGACTGACATTCAGTCGTCCTTATCACTCTGGAACCTTTCCAGTGATTCTCCCCTGGATCGATTGATACCTTCTCACTACTACTAGTGAGAATCCTAACATCCAATTACATCTATCTCATAGATGAAAACTCAGGGATTAGGAGGTATCATTTTGATCCTATATGGAGAATCCTTGTGATAAGCGGAGATTGATCGAGCGTAGCATAGGAAACTACTTCCCTATCAAGAGTATGTCATCCACGTACTCTACGAGGATCACCACCATACTCCCTACTACCTTTTTATATATACAAGGTTCATCTACCATTTTGATGATGTCAAACTCTTTGACTAATTCATCAAAACAGATGTTCCAACTCCGCGATGCCTATTTTATCACATAAAACATCTTGCACACGTTTCCGCTGCTCCCACTGTCTACGAGGCCCTCTGGCTGTGTACTTATAGACGCTCTCTTCCAAAACATCATTTAGAAAAGCAGTCATGACACCCAACCACCAGATATCGTAGTCATGGTATGTAGCCGTGGCAAGTAGGATATGGATGGACTTAAGCATAGGCACTGGAAAAGGTTTCATCATTATCCACGCCTGGTCGATGACGAAAACCTTTAACAAGTCTAGCTTTGAAAGTCTCAACTTTTCCATCTACACCAAGTAATCTTCTCAAGATATACTTGCTCCTGATGGGGATTTAACCCTTCAGATATAGAAACCAAAGTCCATACTTTGTTGGTGTATAAGGATTCCATCTCAGATCGCTAAGCATCCAGCCATTCTTACAGAGTCCCACTCCTGATGGCCAGCTCGAAACTAGTTGGGTCATCATCTCATGATGCAATCCTCGCTCCCACTGTCATAGAGAAACCGAAGTATCTCTCAGGCGGGTGAGGAACCTTACTAGATCGGCGGAGAGGCTGAGGTTCGTTGGTAACTATTGAATCCTTTGGTTCTTTCAAATCATCAGCTGCAGTTTGTATAGCTGGAATATTTCCAGTTCTACATAACAGACCTTGCCTCGAGCTTGTCCGGATTTTGCTTTTAGACATAGGCCGGACAACCCCAAATCTTAACTAACTTAAGATATGGGCTCTTCCCTTTCCATATCACATATGAAGTGGTAGGCAACTGATTTGATTTGAACCCTATTCAATAGGTATACAGCTTCTCAAGCGCATAACTCCCAAAAGGAAATAGGAAACTCAGTAGTACTCATCATAGAGCACACCATATCACATAGGGTGCTATTGCTCCGCCCCGATATACCATCGTGCTATGGTGTATATGGAGGAGTAATGCTGAGAGAGAATCTCGTTCTCCTTTAGAATAGTCCAGGAATTCTATGCATAAGTATTCTCCTCCTTGATCTCATCAAAGGACATAATACTTATACCCGTATTGGTTCTCTATTTCTAACTTATATTCTGTGAATATCTCAAAAGGTTCTGACTTGTGTTTCAACAGGAACATATGTCTGAATCTTGAAAGATCATCAGAGAATGTAATGAAGTATAAAGAACCAGTCCTGGCATGTGTAGACAGGGGACCTTACATACATCATCATGTATCAGTCCCAAGAGTTCACTAACTCTTTCTCTGTTTCCAGTAAACAGAGCTATGGTCATCTTATCTCTGTGACATGACTGGCAAGTTTCACAAGATGTAAATTCAAACAGATTTAAATATGCATCTATGTGCAACTTAGCTAGTCGGGTCGCATTGATATGACCTAGTCTACAATACCTCAAGAAGGATCAGTTCATTTCTGAACTCTTCCTCTTGTGTGTATTCCGTATACTAAGAACTGTAGTTTGATTTAGAACATCAATGCTTTTAGATAACGTGCCTGAACCGATCAACTTTTGATATAGGAAATGTTCAAAACATTATCCAACAATACAAAATTTTATCATTTCTTTACTAATAAAGAGACTGATATGATTTTGTATATCAGGTTCGGTATCTAATAACATTCGTTCAGAATCAATGTATTTGGAATACAGGGTGACAGTGACCAACAGACTTGGCTGCAACACTTGCACCATTTTCTGTCTCATGAAACTTATCACCCGTTCTCAGTTCTCTACCTTTCTGTAGCCCATGTAACAGATTACATATCTGGGATCCTGATCTGGTATCATATACCCAGGACGTAGAGGATACTGAGAAACAGTTCTTTGTAACGAACGCACCCGAAGGAGATGCATCTTATGCACTTTCTTCGTTTGGGCGGCATGGGAATCCTGATATTCCCCAATTTCCTGCTCTGTCTTATAACAATTATAAGTTGGAGCGGGACCAACGTTCCCCAGCTCAGTATAACAAGCGGGTTCGGTCAATATATCCATTTTATTATCTTGATTAAGGCGTGAAATGGTCGCTACCTGGAGAGAGAGAGAAGAAAACACTCAGCGTATGCTCTTGCAAGATTAGATTGGTTATATATTTTATCTAATCAGGATGGCTCCCACTGTTTTTATCAAATCTTCCTTCAAACCCTAAAAGGAAAGACTAGCCGGGATTAATTACACGCTACAAGTTCGCCAATCTTTCAGCCAGGCCAGTGTTGGTACTTTGAGGGAGGTCCCCCGTGCTTTCGCACGAACCTAATTATTGTAAACCTCATTTTTCCAGAGGCGTAACCTCGTTAACATCTTTCTAGACACCTACTTGATCGGCTAATTGTAATGTGTAAAACTCTCCCAGGAGTAACTCTTACTCGCAGCGGGTATCGGGATCCAACTATCTCATAGAAGGTATGCAATCTCATTGCAAATTTCAAAACTTGAAATTCCCGATAATATTTTGCCCCTGGCGTGCTATGACCTTGACGCATGTCAAACAACCCATAGTCCGCTAGTCAAGTTCAACCCGTACATTTCTTGATTGAATTAAACCCATCCGCACGACCATTGACGCATGCCAAACAACACCGTACGAATACCCTAATCCAATCGCATCGTATGCTAGCAGATAAGCACTAGTTAGCTACCGTACACTACGCCTTAACGCATGCCAAACTACCGCAGCACGAATACTAACTAGTACTTATCTGAAATGACGGAGGGCTACGACAGGTTTTTCTGAAAACCTATTGCGTAATGAACTTGATATCGTTGTAGAATCAAATGATTTTAAAATGGAGTGTTTTTGAGGCTTTTTTAGTTTTGCTAAAGGGGTCACTCCAGGTGAAGGGATCGTCGGCCCTTTCCTCGTCGAATGAGGTGCGGGATATATCATATATATCACTGTGCAAAGCAGAAACTATAGAATCTATCAAAAGACAAACCGAGTGTGTAGCATCTGCCAGTTATTGCTAAAGGGGTCACTCCCGGTGAAGGGATCGTCGGCCCTTTCCTCATCGAATAATGTGCAGGATATATCATATATACCGCTGTGCAAAGCAAGAACTGTAGCTACCTGTTTTATTTTTGAAATTCGATTCCACAACATCTTTAGGTTTCTTTTATTTCATTAATCATAATAATGAAGTCCCATCATTTAAGTCCACCTAAACATCACAGATAAATATAACGTACGCTTATGCCATCCGCATTCGCCTCGATGTCCCCTCATGCACCGTTAGGTTAGGTAATTAACGGCAGAGCGGGGCAGGGCTAGCGTAGGTGTAAAACATAAGTAACGCCTATATAATATATCATATATACTATATACAGTATTTATCACAGAACATCAAATGATCACATCACAGATATCGCAGCAGAAGAATCATATGAAACATTGGATATACTAGGACGTCCGTGTTTTCAATACGAGCCAGTATAAAACACGGATTCCACGGTCGCGATGAATAGCCAAACCCACACTCCTAGACCCCTACGAGAGAGGCAAGCAACCCTACCAATTCTAGAGTTAGGAGACCCGGACTCGACTCCTCGAGTTGGTCTCCCACTGGACTCCAGAACCCGGTTACTTGTGCTCCCCACCTTGGGTCTATCCTAGTGCGGAAAAGTAAATAATATACAAAAGGTGACATCTTCTGCAACTTGGAAGTGCCCCAATAAAAGAATATTACATACAAGTTTTTACATGAATGAAAAGGAAAAACACTCATCTCACATAAAAACCCCCGGCTATTCAAACACGACGATCCAATATAACATATCCAGCAACATATAACATCACATGTCATCAACGTAAGTAAATATGCGCATCCCAATTATCGTTGACATATAGCAACGAAACCGGCGATATCACATATTACACTTACGGTCGCAGAAAAGAAAGTGTAAAACTATAACAGTTGGAATCCGCAACCTCCTTAGACATCACATGCCTAATCAAATGAATTCTTTAGACATCGCATGCCTAACAATTATAAACCCCGCATTTCAGTCTCATTATCGAAAACTCTTTTCAATATCAAGTCGGGCAATTCAACAAGATTCCCGACATTTTGATCGAATGCTCGTCGCAAACTTTATTAGGCGGCCGCACCCCCGATGCCATCGACGAAGTGCACCAAGGCGGAACACCGCTGCCGTGAGCACCCAAACGGATGCTTTCGGCGACGGGGTTCTCCTACAGTCACTTGGTCGGGGCTATGGGGTGAAGTTGTCTATTACGTTTACCCGGCAAGTATCCGCGTACGCTACGTGATTGCGACGGACTTTTGATCGCATCAAAATTCCGTAGCAACCGATCAAGTGAGACTAAAGTGCTATGTTTATAACATTCAAATCAGTTATCTCATAACTCCTTGTGGATTCCAAATATTGTATCACATTCCAGATAAATAGAAAATGTTAAACTTTCCGATCGAACAGTCAAACACCCAAGTTTTCCCGAATGATTTTCAACACTTGAAATAAGTTTAAAAACATTCATTTTATGCCACAGTACCAACGGTCCAGCCGTAGAAGGGTCAAGCCAATGCCTCACATGTGGCACGCCGTACTGCCCCAAACCCTAAGGTTCAAAGGGCAGTTCAAGACGGTCACATAATTGAGTTAAGGTTTGTTGTCTTCTAGAGGGTCCATCGCGTTACTTGCACTACTTAGAACATTCTTAAACTACGGAAAAATCCAACACTTAGAAATTTCCCGGCAGGGGAAAAAGTGGGTATTTATATCCGGTTGAACTTTTTAACAGTTTCTAAAATATCCGGAAAAACATAAACGAAGTTAAATTATCCGATCAAATTAACGAGTCCCCAATAAAACCCTAGAAAACTCAACACTTGAGTGGAATTAAAAAATTCCCATAAAAAATTGCCAAGAAAGGACCTAAGAATAAATATATGAAATTTCAGGGACTAAGTCCAAATTTTGGCCGCGGAACCGCCGCCAAGTCCATGATTTCGCCGCGGTTCCGCGGTCAAATAATTGACTTAGAGGACCGTACTTCACAGTAATTCTTAGTTTTTCCTGCTTGTTTTTCTGAGAATTTTTAATTCACAAAAATCCACTGTTTTGAAAAATGTACAGAGAAGGGTTTTGTCGGGGTTTACGGGTTTGATCGGACTTCTAACTTCGTCTACACTTCGCCTAAAGCTCTAACCTGTCTCTGATACCACTGTAGGGTTCCTAAGCACACTAATGAGGTCTCACAAGGCATGAACCATGCCAAATTCAAAATTTACAAGTGCCAAAGAAACCCTAAACTAGATCGTTAACTAGAGAATAGGCGAAACAACAAGCTAGTAAACAACTTTATTTCTAAGTGAATGGAAATACAACCTTTGTAGATCTGGTCCTCCACTTCCTTGTCTCCATGTTGACGTCCCTCCGCTGCGATCATCGGATCCCGGACTCTAGCGATGGTTTCGTCGAAGAAATGATCGGGCTAGGTCGTCGACTTTGATGCCGAAGATGATCTACGTCGAGGCAACTCAAGCTCAAGCTCCACCTTCACCAAGTCATGAAACTTGTGAAGAAAACACCATATACTACATGGCAAGTGGTAGAGGATGAAGAAATAGGAAGTGGGTTCACTTTGGATTTGGATTTCTCACTTGGAATCATCACTTAGAATTTTCTAGCCATGGTTTCTTCTCTTCATGAAAAAGATGAAGAAGAAGAAAGAAAAGGAATTATGAATTAATTCCAAAAAGAAAAATGAAGTGATGGTTATCATAATGCAGCCATGGGTGAGGCTATCTCATGTAGAGAATGAACTAGGGTTTAGGTAAATGGTTAGGGTTAAGGAAAGAAACAAAATGATCAAGCTTTCAAAGCTTCATAAAGCTTCAACAAAATCCAAAGAAAGCCACCGTTTCATTTATTGCCAAAAAGAATAAGGAAAATAAATTAAAAACAAATGAAAAACCCAACCATTAACCTAAAGATGGTATAAAGCAAACATACACCTAAGTTTGCATGTATCATCAAACATGATACAATCAAGTACACAAAAATATATCATATATACAATGTGCACATCCAAGTGAGAAAATAATCTTAAGTGAACCAATACTAGTTAATGTAAAGTAATATATCAAATATATTATTATACATTAAATCATTAAATCAACACTTGATTTAACGATCCGGACATATCGCATATGACCGACTAATATCCAATGTATCGACTTATCGAATCAATCCTCGATTCGATAACTAGGTTATATCGCATACAACCAATCGATACATCCATCGTGAGAATAGAATACGGTATCACATACACGCATTATTCTCGGTCCCGCACATATCTTATATGTGCTCCTATTTCGTTTCGCTTGAGCCAGAAAACCTCTGTGTAGGACTCTAAAGACTCGTCAATACGCCGGCAGTAGGTGATGATCATATCAAACACCCACAAGCCGCAAGCGGTCTGCTAAACGTAACGGCCACCCGGGTATTGAGCGATCAGAAGATCGATGAGCAAGCCCGCTCATACTCCTGTGAATCCAACCAGCAACACTTACCGTACAGTCCGGTCTCGTCGTCTGATATATCGCATATCTCGCCTAGGGGTGGTAAACGTCAGACCCCAATAGCTCGATAAGTCGTGTCGATATGAGGTCTATAACAGTTCGAGAAACTACTGGTAACACTTACCAGTAAATCTCAGCAACCCTGGCCAGGGATTTCCGGTTATAGCCAATCGAACACAGCGCAACATCAACTCCCTATACCGGGAGAGACGAATCCTCTCCTATCGCTCATTGCCATGTGAATCGGGACTGTACCCAAAAACCACCGTTTTGCACGCCCTCTTGGACGTGGTAAGGTGGAAATAAAAGCACAGTGGGAATCACACAAGACTCTATGACGATCTCGGGTCAACAGACTACTCTGTACCAGTGTCACCAGAGAACTGCCATCTGACGTAAGGTATAATACCATCTGGGAGTTCTCGGCGAGTCCGTCCAGTGTACCCAGTCTCCACTGAGCACCCGTATATCATCTCTGATGTCAAACACCAATGGATATGGGATCATCCATCGCCCATCTGTATGGGTCGAGAAGGTATACGCTAGTCTACTCTGGTATATCGATGCCCCGTCTCGATACACCCATGACTAGGGACCTTGAAGGATGTACTTATGGACTACCATGTCTCCACTAGTATGATCTGCATCATAGTCTAGGTAGTCAAGTACACATCCTAAGGGCTTTACCAACATGTAACAGAGAGACAATCAGTGTACACGTTAAGGTAAAGAGTAACCAGATAGCATACTATCATGTCGAGCAAGAAAGTCCTCCCTATATATGTCCAAGTATCCACTACAATATACATCCTATGTATAGTAATGGCCTCTAGGGCATACATATAACTAACACGGCAATCCAGACTGGCCCATATCATAAAATATCAATATCTCTGTGTCTTAATATCTCGGGCTCCAGCAATCCGGACTGGCCTCGGGCTCCGGCAATCCGGACTGGCCCAAATCATCATATCTTACGACTACGTCGGTATCCTCCGGATATCCGCTGCGACACAAATAACCAGTCGGTAGTGCTCCTCTGCCAGGCTCAACGCCATCATCTGCAACCATCTTGCCATGGGGTACCGCACCGGGTACACCATGCACCCGCAGACGGTTCATCCTCCTCCTCGAATCGGGTGTATGATATCGCTCAAGAGCCGAGAAAACTCATGGTGGACATATCTCACATCATATCACGAGAAAACAGCATTTTTCTACTTTTAGAAATGATAATCAGTTATAAAATCCTTGCGGTTTCTCCAAATCCAGAAATATCATGGAAAATCCAAATCCCAAACTCCAAAGTAAATAGCAGTGAAATACCGGCGTAAATCCCCATAATATTTCATAACAATGAATATACATATGCATGCATGAAGTGTCTAAGTAAGAAATGTGATATCAAACTAGCATATGAAAGCAAACGTACTAGTACTAAGTCGAATCTACCAGCTAACAATTAAATAATGAAATAGTGTTTTCTAATGTGTACGTGACATGAAAATTACCGATGATGATATGTGTGAGCCGGTAAGCATGTGTACGTGGAACATACGCATCATCGGTAATGGTGCTGGTGCCCAGACAGCAAGGTTTCATAATAACTACGAAAACACATTTAAGCCTGCAATGCGGTGCAAATAGCAAGAATATACTGAAAATGAATAGAAAACGCAACAATAAGGATAAACATAAACATATATACGAGTCATACAGTGTTGACATTTGAAATAGCACGAATTGTGGTTTCTAGAAAATAAGGACTACGGTGTTTTTAAGAAAGGTACATCCTTTGAAAAAATCCATACTATCCCTTGGCCTGTCTTAAAATACTCACAATTCGTTAGTTTTGGAAATAAATATGACTCGAGCCCAGTCTAACATCTACCAAGTAAACTACAGGACAAAGCTAAGAAACTAATCAAAAGGGTAAGGAAAACCCACCTAAGTCCGAATCGATATATCTAGTAGTCGGTGATCCCGGCTCAATAGCGTCACGTACAATAAAATATATAATACAACATTCTCGATTCAAGAGTGCGTATCAATCATCATATTTGTACATTGTACGGTAAAATCCATCGTACGACATCCCAAATCGGGGTACGGGTCGAATATCACATATAACACATTAATCATATGATATCATCATAATATCATGAAGTAGGGTACTGATCTAAGTCTAGTACATACCGATACCATCAACATATATCCGCGTGTGTATGAAAACACATCGCCCATCAATCCGCTAATATAATATGTCGTGTCTCATAACACGACCCAAATCACATCACCGATCTCACGGCATTATGCCCAATCACATCGACTCATCTCCAAGTATCATATACTATCCTCATCATACGTGTATACGTATATGTAAATATATATATATATAGCAACACATACACACACACACACACACACACACACACACACACACATATATATACATATATCATATACACCAAGACATAACCCGTGTGTGCATGTGTGTGTGTGCACGCACCTATACTCTAGGGTTCGCGACTAAGAAACTATACAATAAGCACTATCTTACAATTATACTAAAATCAAACCGTGAACACCTAAAGCCTATCTTGATAATCATCCACGTATCACAATACACATACATATATATAACGTATTCGTTTATTACACTACGAAACTGCGGGGGGGGAGGGGGTATACGCCATCCACCCGACTTCCCCCGTAGATATATATCTACTCACCTTGATCCTTGCTCGCCTAAGTCGATGTCACCATGCTCTTCCCTTGTCATATGAAATCCACGTGAGGGTACCTACTTATCACATACACATAGTATCGTAAACGGAAATCGCGCATGAAAAACAAAACGGCACACGAATCACACATAGGTTAAAACCTATGGTCTAGGCATGCAAGAATAACCAAACAACTCTCGACGATTGACGTACAAACGTGAATCGACTGATAAAAATACGAATATCGAATCTCAAGTTATTAAAAACCGTAAAACGAAAACAACAACTTGGGAAAACTCTTCCAGATTTTCCTCAGGTGAAAATTGGGACATTTTGCATATAGGATAGGTCAAATTTGATGATAAAAGAACCATGGAACAAAACTGGGGCCCACCAACCTATCCCAGGCCGCAAATTGTAGCCATATCAGGTAAATTTGCGGCCAAACAGTAGAATTAGGGTCTCAAGGTTAGTCTCTAGATGACCTACTTGTCTCACTATGTTTGCAAATTATTTTTTAGGGTTCACGAGTTGTAGCAGATCCCAAAATATCCTCACAAATCCACAAAAATCCGATATCGACAATTCTAAAGTTTACATCTTGGTGTCTAGCCTCTGGTTTGGTCCAGAATTCTAATACTAGAGGGGTTTTATGGTCTTTAATAACCTCTACACTTCACAACTCATATAATTCCCTAACCCTCATCTTGGAATTTTCTAAAATCACTACACCTCACTAAATCACTTCTAAACTAATGTAGAAGTTAAAGCAAATGGATTACTACACAAATGGTAAAGAAAATACCTTATTTGGCAACTCAAGAATTTTCTTATGTTGTCCCAAATGCTCAAATTCCTAGCTTTCTTGGCTCCCCATGCATGTAGTGAGCTTGTGAACATTTTTTGTGAAAGGAAATAGGTGTTTTGATGTGGAAATAGGGGGGGAAGTGAAGTGGTGGAGGTGGTGGAGGGAGAGGGCAACCATGGTGTGAAGAGAAGAAGAAGAGATGATGAAGATGAAGACAATGGCTAAGGTCAAAGAAACCCCTCTCACTCTCTCTCTCTTGCCCATACCTCTTTTCTTTATTCATTTTCTTTTCTTTATCTTATCTTTTTTTTTCATTTGCAAAACAAATTGAAAACCCCAAAATGAAACCATGCACAAAAAGAAATCATGGTAGAATAAAATGTAACAAGTTTTGTTGCGTAGCATGATGCATAATCATGCTTAATGCAAGATTAGTGGAGATTAATCGAGCTTAGGCATAAACCTGTATATAATAAATTATATAATAATTCATAAAATGTCTAAATCTCACAATTCCTTTAAAAATCAACATTCAAGGTAATTTTCCAATATTTTACAATTTATCAGTATTTAATTATACCATAACATTAAAACTAATCTCCATACACTAAAATATTCATAATATTCATTATTTTAATTATCTAATTTCCCAAAAATAATATTTTATTTTCTGAAATGTTACATTCACTATAAACGATTCTTTTGCTTTGCATCGGGTATTCAGTTAGGTATATCCTGCACCTCACTCGACGAGGAAAGAGCATAGATCCCTTCATAGGGAGTGACCTCTTTAGCAAAAGTTTATGCCACTATATATTTGTAAAACCACTCGGTTCCTTCAACGATATCAAGTTCATTACGTTAAAGGTTTTTCGCCAAAAACTAGTCGTAGCCCTCCATCGTTTCAGATAATTACTACTTAGTATTCGGATTGCGTTTGTTGATTACTCGTCAAGGCGTAGTGTATGGTAGCTAAGCAATGATTGTCTGTTGCATAGATAATGCGATTGGTTAAGAAGGTCGTATAACTTTGTTGATTATTCGTCAAGGGTCATGCGGGTGGGTCTAATGCAATTTTGGATAATGATGGGTTGAACTTGAATAGGACCTTTTGATTTGTTGATTATTCCTCAAGGTCACTTAAGTCCTAAGGTCAAAAACCATATTGGAAGTTTCAAATATACAGGAAACTTATCAGGTTTCTGGAGTGTGGTGACTTGAGTGGCTTCCATCAAGTTATCATATGATGATAGTTGGATCCCGATTCCAACTGATAAGTAGGTGTTACTCCTCGGGTGATTTAGAGATGATCACGACTAATTCTCTTTTTAGAGTTTGAAGGAGAATTCGAGGAAACAGTGGGAGTCATCCTAATTAGATAAAATGATTAACCGATCTAATCAAGGTTAGAGTGCACGCTGAGTGTTTCTTTTCTCTCTCTCTCTTTGGCAGCGACCATGGCCTGACCTTAAACTAAAACTCATGAACCAAGTTAACCGAACCTTCTTAAAACACTTTGGCTTTTGGATTGTTATTAAGTCGCATATATCCCTGCCGCTCCTACTTTCCCTTTCCATTTCTCCAGAACACTCCGTATCACTACGAAGAACCATATTGCTTAGGTATACCATCGTATAATTACATACGAACTCGAAGAAACTTGTTTCAGTTCGAGGATGGATTCCGGTTCTGGAGAAATTGAATAGGATTATTCGGTTGTCTTTTCTCTTTACCTTCTCTCAGGTTGCGAAGGCTCCTAGTATTAGAAGAGTACACCTATTACGCTTATTAGATAGTCTTCTTCCAAATCTTATGTTGGATATGTATGCCTTAAAGGCCATTATTGTATATGTATACATGTCGATGCTTGGATATATGTATGTAAAGGACAATCTTACTCGATATGATAGTATGCTATCTGGCTTATCTTTATCTTAACATATGCATATTTTTTACTTGTTATTACGTATCATTTACACATGTTGATAATGTTGGAGATAGTGCCCTCAGAGTCAATTACTGGATCACAGGCACGTGATTGCAATGATTGATGGAGGACCTATCCCGATAGGACAGTCTTACTCAAGATGATAGTATGCTATCTGGTTTATCTTTATCATCGTGTACTGCTTAGGTGACCTTACAGGTCACTATTGTGCGTTGATAGAGCCCCTAGGATTCTTGCTTGACTGCCAGCAGTATGAGGGCGATCATATACGTGGGAGCTGGTAGTCTATAAGCACATCCTTAAAAGGTCCCTAGTCGCGGGAGTTTCGAGACAGGGCATCGATACTCCAGAGTAGACTAGTGTATACAGTCGAGACCCCGACGAGGGGCGGTGGCCGGTCTCATAAGCCACTGGTGTCAGTTGGTTCACCTAAGATGTATACAGGTGCTCATTGGGTTATGAGTACACCGGACAGGACTCGCCGGGAACATGCTAGTTGGTCTTATACCTGACGTCAGATAGCAGTTCCCTGGTGACATGTGTACAGGTTAATTCATCGACCTGAGATCGTCTTTTGTCTCGTGTGAGTTCCCACTGTGCTTTGATTACTACCCTACCACGCTCAAAGGAGAAGTGCAAACAGGTTTTAGTTGGGTACAGTCCCGAGCCACATGGAGGCAGTGAGCGGATCTTCAGGGGTTGGTCTCTCCCGGTATTGGGGTGAGGTCGCGTTGTTTCTAGGAGAGCCATTATACGAAGTCCTTGGCCAAGGCAGGAGATTTACTGGTAGGTATTCCAGTAGTATCTTAGGGTGTTCTGGGCTACACTCCGACACGACTTGTACCGCTTTTGGGTTCTGACTTTTACCAACCCCCTAGGCCCGCCATGCGATGCTCATAGACGAACGGACCGGACTGTATAGATATTGTCACTGACAGGCTCAGTAGGGTGTCAGGATGAGTTCGCTCATCGACGTCTCTTTTGGTCAATACCTGGTAGCCCGTCACGTATAGGCTAATACCTCTGACGTGCTAGTGGTTAAATCCACAACCAAAGTATTGACGAGTCTTTAGAGTCCCCCACAGACCAGTTTCTTAAGTTTCGGGCGAAACGCTGTAGAGGCCGTATGGAGATATGGAAGGGTTCGATCAGATACATGCGGTATTGCACGGATCATGATCGGACAGATAATACTAGCGGGCTTTGGCTTAAGCCGGATCCTAGTATTGTACAGTGTAGATTTTGTTTCTTTGCAGTTGTATTCAGTGGGAATACATATGCGGGCATGTATATGCAGTCGCGGGGTTTTCCTGTAATTTATTACGGAATCAGTTTTCTGAAGTTGCCAGTTTGTATTCCGTTCCGGCCAGTTTTCCTTTGTTCCTTCACGGCCGAACTTTTATGATGGGAGGGGGTTATTTGCAAGTATGCAAATTAGTTTTGTGGAGGGGTTTATTTGTAAATTGAGTCTTCATGATGGTTCTACCATTTTGAGATTCTTTTTCCATCCATTCGTTTGCATTTATGAGATGAGAGTTGATTTGGATTGAGATTAGAAATTGGTGTGACTTTAATCCATTATTATCTTACCTTTTTCCTCTTGGATTATTCCTTTTTTTCCACCACCATTTCATATAGGGGCCGGCCACATCTTGGAAGGGGTTGGGGATTTTTTCTAGTATGAGAAAAAGATCATTCATCTCTCATTCTTCTTGCTACAAAATAATAGTTCACTCCAAAGTTCATTTTCTCCTACACATCATCCTTTATGGAAACTTCAAAACCCCAAGAGACAAACCGATTCTACACTTAGTCTACAGCATTTCTTGGACACGTCGGCTCGCCAACTTCGTGCCCGAGTTTCCTCGGTCCAGAGGTGGGAGCCCGTAAAAGAACCCGGCGATGTGGTGCCCGTTCCGACGAGGAGATGAAGACCGGATGTTCCGCGAGGAGATCGGAGTGGAGGCCGAAGACCGAAGGACACGGATCGCTCGGTATAGAATTCTACCCTTTCTCTAGTTTGCTAGGATTAGGTTAATGGCCCGATCCAGGATTTTAGTACGCGGTGGTTCCGGTTTCTAGTTTTTAGAAAAGTTTCGTTTCCGCATTCCGGCGTCGGATTGACGGCCGGGGCGCCGCCGTGCACTTACATTGGTATCAGAGCCACGCCATTAATCTTGTCTAGCTTGGTCTAATGTGTTTACAACTTCGATCGAACAAATTTCCAAAAACCACAATTTCCATTGCATGAGTTTCTGTCGAAATTTTTCTGTGGTCAAAAAATTTTTCAGTACATTGCAGAATAACATGCAGGGTATTTTAAGAATTCTGGGGGAAAATGGTACTGTGACACTGTAGATAGGCCGTGGAACCGCGGCCAAACCCCTGTCTTGGCCGCGGTTCCGCCGCAGTAATAGGTGATCACCATACCAGTTTTCTACAGAAATCTTTAGACTTGGAAATGGGGTTTTTGGACTATTCTTTTTGGGCCCAGACTTTCTTTGAGTGCTACAGGAGCGCTTGGGACCCACTTCGGTAAATTTGATCGATCGAAAATTTTAAACATGTTAGTTCACAGTATTTACATTATATCTGCGACCGTGAATGTCATTTGATCAGTAAATCCTGTCTAACTGCTATAGCCCTTTTAGACGGATTTGCGAACGTGACATTCACGTTGATGTTCTGTGTGGTGCTGTGATGTTGCGGATTGGTCGTGGAGGATAGCCTGGATGCAATGTTAGTACAGTTTGGTTTATAATGTACATTTGATATTGCGGGGCGAGCGTCCGACATGTGGACTGCCATCACTGCCTGTTTGTATATTTTTCTTGTGGGGCACGACCGGGCTGAGGTCGATGTACCCGTTGTATGTATATTTTACTTTCTGTACTAGGATTACCCCAAGGTGGGGTGCATGGATAGCCGGGTTCTAGAGGCAACGAGCCCGCATCTCATGGCGTTGAGACGGAGGGGGCTTTACTCTAGAATTGGCGGGCTATTCGCCGCACTCGTAGGGGGTACAGGTTGACCCAAGGAGGGGTGCACAAGTTACCGGATTCCGTGAAGTGCTGGGTGGTCCATTCACGTTGTTGAAGGGGGCTGCCTCGCTTCAGGTTTTGGCGGGTAACTTGCCGCGCCCGTAGGGGTCTAGGATTTCATGCACAGGCTATCCACACGACCAGGGGAACGTCGGGTTTCAGTAGCGGCTCTATGAAACCCGGGGATCCCAGATATCTGTATTGTTCTGTGATGCTTATTACATTTCTGTGATGTTGCATTTTATCACGCCTTGAGCGATATTATATATTGATATATATACTAGTAGATGTTGTATATGTTTTGCATCCGCGTTAGTCCAGTCCCCGCTCTGTCGTTAGTTAAGTAACCTAACGGGTGATAACGGGACCCAATGGCGAATGTGGATGGCATATACGTACATCATTATTTTCGTTCTTTATTGGTGTGATCAATTGATGGGACTGCGTTGATTCGGATCAATGCAAGCTAAACAAACCTATTCTGATGTTGTTGGAACATTTTTCAAAAAGCTGTTATTGCAAGGGCGTTCTCTTTTGTTTTGCACAGTGGTATTCGGTTATGAATATCCAGCTCCTCAGTCGACGAGGCAAGGGCCGAGATCCCTTCACCGGGAGTGACCCCTTGGACAGAAGTTTGCGTCCAGGCAATAACTTCACTATAGCCGATTACTTTTGCTTTGCATCGTGGTATTCAGTTGGAATATCATGCACCTCATTCTACGGGGAAAGAGCCGAGATCCCTTCACCGGGAGTGACCTCTTTAGCAAAGGTTTTCGTCACTATATTTTTAAAAAAAAGCTATCCGGTTCCTTCAACGATATCAAGTTCATTACGTTAAAGGTTTTCGCCAGAAACCATTCGTAGCCCTCCGTTGTTTCATATGGATAGTCAATAAGTATTCAAGCTGTGTTTGTTGGCCAAAGTCAAGGCACAGTGATTGGTAGCTATTGGATATTCATATGCAGCATAGATAGATGCGTTGGTTTGGGACAGTCGTACTGCCTTGTTGACCAAAGTCAAGGGTAGGTACGGGTGGGTTCAAATTAACCGGGAGAATGATGGGTAGAACTTGACATATGACTTATGATATGTTGGCCTTCGTCAAGGTCATAAGAGAATGGGGCAAAAATCACATCGGGGGTTTCTAAAGAAACTGAAACTTGCCAGATATGCGCATACCTTCTGGAGTGTGATAACGTGAGCGGATTCCGTCACGTTATCATGCGATGATAGTTGGATCCCGATTCCCACTGATGAGTTGGTTTACTCCTCGGGTGATCCCGACTAATTCTTCTTTCAGGTTTGGGGAAGAATTTGACGTTACAGTGGGAGGTTTCCTGATTAGATAAATTGATAACCATTCTGATCTAGGTTAGAGTGCACGCTGAGTGTTTCTTTTCTCTCTCTCTTTGGCAGCGACCATGACACGACCCTAGACTATGACTCAGTGACCAAAATTAACCGAACCTTCTTAAACACTGGCTTTTGGATTGTCAGAGTTGCATACCTCATTGCCACTCCTACTTTTACCCTTTTCTCCAGGACACCCCGTATTACTACAAACGTCCACTTCCATTGGACAAAACCATCGTATGGTTATATACGAACTCGAAGGAATTTATTCGAGGATGGTTTCCGGTTTTGGAGAAAACGAATTGGACTATTCAGTTGTCTTTTCCTTTTACCTTCTCTCAGGTTGCGAGTACTCCTTTGTTTAGGAGATAGTACACCTATTACGCAAATTGGATAGTCTTCTTCCAAACCTTAGGCTGGTGCCGAACGGTGGGGAATGAAGAAAACCAATTAGCATAACGATGGTGTACAGAAGGTATTATGTAAAGACAAATAAAGGGATTAGAAGGAGGGCAAAGTAAATTGCAACTGCTATTCACGACCAAACCAAGTATTTCATTACCACTCCTACTTCACCTTTGTATTTCTCCAGGACACTCCGTATCACACTCCGTATCACTACGAAGATCCACGGTTTATTGGATACTCCATCGTATGGTTATATACGAACTCGAAAGGAAGTTGTTCCAGTTCGGGGATGGATTCAGGTTCAGGAGAAATAGGAATAAGGTTTATTCGGTTGTCTTTTATCTTCACCTTCTTTCGCATTGCGAGTGCTCCTAGGATTAGGACAGTACACCCATTATGCTTATTGGATAGTCTTCTTCCAAACCATAGGCTGGTGCCGAACGGTAGGGAAGGAAGAAAACCATTGGCCTAAGAGGGTGTACAGAAGGTAATGACTAAAGATATATAAAGGGATTTGGAAAGATGGCAAAGAAATATAAGGTTACAGTGGTGAATATGGATAGTGGAAGAGGCATTACTAGGAATACCAGGATACCCCTACGAAACATTTCAATGTTTCAGTTTCACTGTGTATTGTTAAAAGAAAACTGATTTTCCAATTAGACACTTGCTCCAGGGTATGTATTTACCAGGTATGATTCTCACATCTATATGCTTTTACAGATGATGAGTGGGAGTAAGTTATTGGGAATTAGGTGATCATCCTCATTATATCGGAACTCGTTGTAATTGGTGATATTTGAGGAAATCACCTGGGTTGTTTGCCGGACGGCAAATATTTGATTTTGAATATCCGTTATAATGCACCAATTTCAAATTGATATATATGTACGTCTATTTTTATAGAGTGAGATATACCTTTTTGAAATTATGTCTATGACATTTACCTATATCATTGGATGGTTAGGTAAGGAGCATTAAACATCGGCGTAATTCTTCTTGACCATAAGTACAGTTTTCAACCTACGACGCACAGGGAATGAGTTATTAGACTCAGGAGACTTATGCAGAGTATTGTATATTGTCCAGTGTCCATGAGGACAAAGGGGATGGTACTCGTACTATATTCTGTTTACTTGTGACTTCTCTAGTTCTTAGACATATGTTTCGTAGAAACACAAGGTCCAAGTTTTGAGAAGTTATAGGTATAAGAGTAAAGTAGAGAACCAGGTATTGCAAGTATTAGGATTCTTCAAGGTGATCGAAGATGTAGATACTTGTGTATGGTATTCAGTTAATAGTAATGATTAAGAGAACTTGCTTTTCTTTCAGGTTACTCATAATTGGAAGCACTCCTAAGTTAAGTAATGCTGATCGGCCTCTTTCCATTTAGTTGACATGCACTGGAGACAGCTGCATGATTTGAATCTGGTTCAATTAAATCAGTGCCTCTGTTTCTGTATTGGATATAGAACAGTTCATATTTTGACGATGTTAAGGTACGGGGAGTTGTCCGGCTTATGCTTAAAACCAGACTCTGGATAACTCAAGGCACGTTTCTGTAATGGTTGTTTGTGGGTTGACCCAGGCTATGACGAGGGTTGACTTTCTACCATCTGGAAGATCAATAGTGATATTGTTCTTGACTCGCCACAGTTTTAATAAAAATGGATTTTTTTTTCAGAAAACAGTAGTGGGAGTATGGTAGAACTGGAAGTGATTCCAAAACCGCAAACGATTACTGAAAATTTGATAAGAACCTAAAGATTCAATCTGGTTTGACATTCCATTAGCCACTCCGCAGATATGGTGGGTAACCTCAGGCGCTCGAGAGGTGCTTCGGTATGCTCAAGGACGGTGGCAGGGAGGTTCTTGTTTACCCAGACTTGCCAATGCTGTTGTTCCAGACTGTGAGACCCGGCAGGAGGATGAGTATAGCGTCGTTCTGAACTAGCTTTAGAAGTGTACGTCTATATGACTCTGCCAGAGAGTTGTCGTAGTCAGTGGGAGCAGCGGAAGCATTGGTGGACAGGTGGCTTATGTCTATTTATAGACTAAAGCGGATATAGTGGAGATAGATCATCTATTTCTGATGTGACAGTCATAGGTTTGACTTCATCAGAATAAGGGATGGATCTGTCAAGAAGGTAGTAGGGTGTGATGTCCTGGTATTTGGATGACATACACAGAGTAGGAAGTAAAATTCCTATACTACGATCGGTTAAACTTTGGTTGTCACACAGTGGTTTCTACACATAGGAATTGGATATTATATCAAGACATTTTGATTACTAGATCTATGGTTTTAGATCTAGAATTAGGAAGTGTCCCAATCTGGGTACTTAGACTGCATTCTAAAGGTGTTTTAGAATGGACGACTCCTGGCATGGTGGTGTACCTGCAGGTGATTGAGTCACCCTCTCTTAAGGTGTCTTATAGACTAAAGTGGAGAGGGATGTGCATGATTGGCAGATCACTTGTTTAGGCAATTGAGTCAATCATGAGATGTCAAGTACCACACCAGATGTTGTTTTTGTAGTAGATGCAATAAGTTGATATTGATCCAATCCTGGAGAAACATTCGGAAGCAGTTTTAGAACATAAGTGGATGTTCTAGGGATATGATAACGACAGCCTCATTGAGGAGACAGTTATCATTCCAGGCTTCCAAGGTGACCTGGACGACAGGGTAGTTGTCAGAGTTATAGTTGTCCCTCTGACGAGGGGCAGTAGTTTGGACAGGAGGTCCAAGCGGATACTGAGGGAGGCATGGCGCAGGATACTGATTAAGTTCAGTTGACGATACAGTCTAAGAAGTTTGGATTTGGAGTTCATTTATGAACTAGGTCCCATCAGACATCCAGACATATTCTAAGACAGGTATTGCTCATTTCGGGAGATGGGTTTCTCCGCGAACTTGAGATAAAGAGAGACATAGAAAGAAACATCACAGCGGATCCACTCACTGAGGCTATTCCTCGAACGCAATAGTTTCACAAACGAGCTTTGTGAGACTGACTAGCAGAGGAGTTGGGTGTTCGGTATCACATGGGCTGTGAGTATGCGACATCGCAATAATTAGCCTTGAGTGCAAGTGGGAGATTGTTGGAGATAGTGCCCTCAGAGTCAATTACTGGATCACAAGCACGTGAGTGCAATGATTGATGGAGGACCTATCCCGATAGGACAGTCTTACTCAAGATGATAGTATGCTATCTGGTTTATCTTTATCATCGTGTACTGCTTTAGGTGACCTTACAGGTCACTATTACGCGTGACACAGCCCTTAGGATTCTTGCTTGACTGCCAGCAGTATGAGGGCGATCATATACGTGGGAGCTGGTAGTCTATAAGCACATCCTTAAAAGGTCCCTAGTCGTGGGAGTTTCGAGATAGGGCATCGATACACCAGAGTAGACTAGTGTATACAGTCGAGACCCCGACGAGGGGCGGTGGCCGGTCTCACAAGCCACTGGTGTCAGTTGGTTCACCTAAGATGTATACAGGTGCTCATTGGGTTATGAGTACACCGAACAGGACTCGCCGGGAACATGCTAGTTGGTCTTATACCTGACGTCAGATAGCAGTTCCCTGGTGACATGTGTATAGGTTAGTTCATCGACCTGAGATCGTCATTTGTCTCGTGTGAGTTCCCACTGTGCTTTGATTACTACCCTACCACGCTCAAAGGAGACGTGTAAACAGGTTTTAATTGGGTACAGTCCCGAGCCACATGGAGGCAGTGAGCGGATCTTCAGGGGTTGGTCTCTCCCTGTATTGGGGGTGAGGTCACGCTGTGTCTAGGAGAGCCATTACACGAAGTCCTTGGCCAAGGCAGGAGATTTACTGGTAGGTATTCTAGTAGTATCTCAGGGTGTTCTGGGCTACACTCCGACACGACTTGTACCGCTTTTGGGGGTCTGACTTTTACCAACCCCCTAGGCCCGCCATGCGATGCTCATAGACGAACGGACTGGACTGTACGGATATTGTCACTGACAGGCTCAGTAGGGTGTCAGGATGAGTTCGCTCATCGATGTCTCTTTTGGTCAATACCTGGTAACCCGTCACGTATAGGCTAATACCTCTGACGTGCTAATGGTTAAATCCACAACCAAAGTATTAACGAGTCTTTAGAGTCCCCCACAGACCAGTTTCTCAAGTTTCGGGCGAAACGCTGTAAAGGCCGTATGGAGATATGGCAGGGTTCGATCAGATACGTGCGGTATTGCACGGATCATGATCGGACAGATAATACCAGCGGGCTTTGGTTTAAGCCGGATCCTAGTATTGTACAGTATAGATTTTGTCTCTTTGCAGTTGTATTCAGTGGGAATACAAATGCGGGCATGTATATGCAGTCGCGGGGTTTTCCTGTAATTTATTACGGGATCAGTTTTCTGAAGTTGCCAGTTTGCATTCCGTTCCGGCCAGTTTTCCTTTGTTCCTTCACGGCCGGACTTTTATGATGGGAGGGGGTTATTTGCAAGTATGCAAATTAGTTTTTGTTGGAGATAGTGCCCTCAGAGTCAATTATTGGATCACAGGTACGTGATTGCAATGATTGAGGGAGGACCTATCCCGGTAGGACAGTCTTACTCGAGATGATAGTATGCTATCTGGCTTACCTTTATCATCGTGTACTGTTTTAAGTGACCTGACACGTCGCTATTACACGTTGATAGAGCCCCTAGGATTCTTGCTTGACCACCAGCAGTATGAGGGCGATCATATAAGTGGGAGCTGGGGGTCTATAAGCATATCCTTAAAAGGTCCCTAGTCGTGAGAGTTTCGAGACAGGGCATCGATTCTCCATAGTAGACTAGTGTATACAGTCGAGACCCCGACGAGGGGCGGTGGCCGGTCTCACAAGCCACTGGTGTCAGTTGGATCACCTAAGATGTATACAGGTGCTCATTGGGTTATGAGTACACCGGACAGGACTCGCCGGGAACATGCTAGTTGGTCATATACCAGACGTCAGATGGCAGTTCCCTGGTGACATGTGTGCAGGTTAGTTCATCGACCTGGGGATCGTCATTTGTCTCGTGTGAGTTCCCACTGTACTTTGATTACTACCCTACCACGGCTCAAAGGAGTCGTGCAAACAGGTTTTAGTTGGGTACAGTCCCGAGCCACATGGAGGCAGTGAGCGTATCTTCAGGGGTTCGTCTCTCCCGGTATTGGGGGTGAGGTCGTGCTGTGTCTAGGAGAGCCATTACACGAAGCCCTCGGCCGAGGCAAGGAGATTTACTGGTAGGTATTCCAGTAGTATCTCAGGGTGTTCTGGGCTACACTCCGACACGACTTGTACCGCTTTTGGGGGTCTGACTTTTACCAACCCCCTAGGCCCGCCATGCGATGCTCATAGACGAACGGACCGGACTGTACGGATATTGTCACTGACAGGCTCAGTAGGGAGTCAGGCTGAGTTCGCTCACAGACGTCCCTTTTGGTCAATACCTGGTAGCCCGTTATGTATTGGCTTATACCTCTAACGTGCTAGTGGTTAAATCCACAACCAAGGTATTGATGAGTCTTTAGAGTCCCCCACATTCAGTTACTCAGCTTTCGGGCGAAAGGTTGTAGAGGCCGTATGGAGATATGGCAAGGTCCGATCAGATACGTGCGGTATTGCACGGATCAGGATCGGACAGTTTGTACTATAGGCCGTATGGATATATGGCAGGGTTCGATCAGATACGTGCGGTATTGCACGGATCAGGATCGAACGGATATTACTGGCCAGCTTTGGTTTAAGCCGGATCCTAGTATAGTACAGTGTAGATTTTGTCTCATTGCATTTGTATTTCGGTCGGAATACAAATGCAGGTGTGTATGCACAGTATCGGGGTTTTCCTGTAATTTATTACGGGACCAGTTTTCTGGAGTTGCCAGTTTGCTTTTCGTTTCGGCCGATTTCCTTTGTATCGTTCATTGGCCGAAGATTGGTGGAGGAGGGCTTATTTGCATTGTTGCAAATAAGCATTTGTGGAGGGGGTCTTTGCATATTATCATGTCATGATACTTGTCCCATCATTTGACTTCATAAACTCATAATTGCTTGACTTTCTTTATCATCATGGTTTTGATGATGGTTGTTGATGATGAGAGATGGTTGTTAGTTGAGTGTTGGTTTTGCTTTGTTATCATTGGTTCATATGATAACCATTCCTCTCTCTCTTTTTTGAATGATGAGAATGGCTCCCATTATCTTTTGATTCACACACTCTCATTCTCCTCTTCTTCCTCATTTTGTTTTGGCCGACCATATAGGAGGGGGCTGTCCAAATTTTGGGAGTGGGGTTTTTGCTTCATTTGATGTTCCAAAATCCCCAAAGTTCCTCCATATAGTTCTTGTATCTTCCCTCCACCAAAAAGGCAATTCCTACAACCCCAAATGAGACTTCTTCACTACACATTCTACAGCGAATCTTGGGCACGTCGACTAGCCGGCTTCGTGCCCGAGTTGCCTCGGCATTGAGGTGGGAGCCCGTAAAAGAAGTAGGCGATGTGGTGCACTTCCGGCGACGAGGAGGAGACGGGACATTCCGCAGGAGATTGGGACGACGACGAGAAGACCGGAGGACTCGGATCTGTCGGTATATCTCTCTTCCCTTTCTTGTAGTTAGCTAGGACTAGTTAGTGGTTCGATCCGGGTATTAGTGCGCGGCGGTTTGCCAGTTCAAGAAAATTTAAAGTTTATCACCGCTTCCGCATTTGGCCGTCGGATTGACGGCCGGGGCGCCGCCGTGCACTTACAGTGGTATCAGAGCCTCGCCATTAACTTAGTCTAGCTTGGTTTAATGTGTTTTGCATTTCCGATCGACCAAAATTCCAAAATCTACATTTTTGTTCACATCAGTTTTCTGTTGAAATTTTTTGGTGTCGAAAAATTTTTCAGGTTACAGAAAAGTGATGTACTGGAAAATCTAAGAGTTCTGTGAAAATTCAATGACGTAACTCCTCTGTAGGAGCGCGGAACCGCGGCCAAACACCCCATTGGGCCGCGGTTCCGCCGCACTACTTTGGGTTTGCTGCACCAATTTTTTACAGAAGCTTTATGGGGTTAAAATTGGGGTTTTGGAATGTTAAAATTGGGCCCAGAATTTCTGTGAGTGCTACAGTATTGCTTGGGGGCCCACTTGTTAATTTTTTATCGATCGGATATTTTAAACACATTATTTCACAGTATTTACATTATATCTGCGACCGTGAATGTCACTCGATCGGTAAATCCGGTCTAACTGCTATAGCCCGGTTAGACGGATTTGCGAACGTGACTTTCACGTTGATGTTCTGTTTTTGCTGTGATGTTGCGGATCGGTCGTGGGGGATAGCCTGGATGCAATGCTAGTACAGTTGTGGTTGTATTATGTACATTTGATATTGCGGGGCGAGCGTCCGACATGTGGACTGCCGTCACTGCCTGTTTGTATTATTATTTTGGGACACGGCCAGGTTGCGGTCGATGTACCCGTTGTATGTATATTTTACTTTCTGTACTAGGATTGCCCCGCGGCGGGGTGCACGGATAGCCGGGTTCTAGAGGGCAACAAGCCCGCATCTCATGGCATTGAGACGGAGGGGGCTTCACTCTAGGATTGGCGGGCTATTCGCCGCACTCGTAGGGGGTACAGGTTGACCCAGGAGGGGTGCCCAAGTTACCGGATTCCGTGAAGTGCTGGATGGTCCATTCACGGCGATGAAGGGGGCTGCCTCGCTTCAGGTTTTGGCGGGTAACTTGCCGCGCCCGTAGGGGTCTAGGATTTCATTGCACAGGCTATCCACACGACCAGGGGAACGTCGGGTTTCAGCGGCTCTGTGAAACCCGGGGATCCCAGATATCTGTATTGTTTCTGTGATGCTGTTCATTCTTTGTGATGTTGCATTTTATCACGCCTTGAGCGAATATAATATATTGGTATATATATTAGTAGATGTTGTATATGTTTTACATCCGCGCTAGTCCAGTTCCCGCTCTGTCGTTAGTTAGCTAACCTAACGGGTAATGACGGGACCCAGTGGCGAATGCGGATGGCATATACGTACGTCATATTATTTTCGTTCTTTGTGGTGTGATCAATTGATGGGACTGCATTGATTCGGATCAATGCAAGTTAAAACAAACCTAATCTGATGTATTTGGAACACTTTTCAAAAAGCTGTTATTGCAAGGACGTTCTCTTTTGTTTTGCACCGTGGTATTCAGTTGGAATATCCTGCTCCTCAGTCGACGAGGCAAGGGCCGAGATCCCTTCACCGGGAGTGACCCCTTGGACAGAAGTTTGCGTCAGGGCATTAACTTCACTATAGCCGATTACTTTTGCTTTGCACCGTGGTATTCAGTTAGAATATCCTGCACCCCATTCTACGGGGAAAGAGCCGAGATCCCTTCACCGGGAGTGACCTCTTTAGCGAAGGTTTTCGTCACTATATTTTTAAAAGCTATCCGTTCCTTCAACGATATCAAGTTCATTACGTTAAAGGTTTTCGCCAGAAACCATTCGTAGCCCTCCGTCGTTTCAGACGGGTAGCACGTAGTATTCATGCTATGTTTGTTGACCTTCGTCAAGGCATAGTGTATGGTAGCTGCTTGTAACCTTTCTGCTGCATAGATAGATGCGTTGGTTTGGGACAGTCGTATAGCCTTGTTGGCCTTCGTCAAGGGCTTGTACGGGTGGATTCAAATTAACCTGGATAATGACGGGTAGAACTTGACATGTGACTTATGATTTGTTGACCTTCGCCAAGGTCATAAGAGCATGGGGCAGAAATCACATCGGGAGTTTCAAAAGAACTGAAACTTGCCAGATATGCGCATACCATCTGGAGTATGATGATGTGAGCGGATTCCGTCACGTTATCATGCGATGATAGTTGGATCCCGATTCCCACTGATGAGTTAGTTTACTCCTCGGGTGTTCCCGACTAATTCTTCTTTTAGGTTTGGAGGAGAATTTGAGGTACAGTGGGAGGTTTCCAGATTAGATAAATTGGTAACCATTCTGATCTAGGTTAGAGTGCACGCTGAGTGTTTCTTTTCTCCCTCTCTTTGGCAGCGACCATTGACCCGACCCTAGACTATGACTCAGTGACCAAGTTGACCGAACCTTCTTAAACACTGGCTTTTGGATTGTCAGAGTTGCAAACCTCATTGCCACTCCTACTTTTACCCTTTTCTCCAGGACACCCCGTATTACTACGAACGTCCACTTCCATTGGACAAAACCATCGTATGGTTAGATACGAACTCGAAGGAATTTATTCGAGGATGGTTTCAGGTTCTGGAGAAAACGGATAGGATTATTCAGTTGTCTTTTCCTTTTTCCTTCTCTCAGGTTGTGAGTACTCCTTGGTTTAGGAGATAGTACACCTATTACGCAAATTGGATAGTCTTCTTCCAAACCTTAGGCTGGTGCCGACCGGTAGGGAATGAAGAAAACCAATTAGCCTAACGATGGTGTACAGAAGGTATTAAGTTAAGACAAAGTAAGGGATTAGTAAGAGGGCAAAGTAAATTGCAACAGATATTCACGACCAAACCAGGTATTTCATTACCACTCCCAAATCGTCTTTGTATTTCTCCAGAACACTCCGTGTCACTACGAAGATCCACAGTTTATTGGATACTCCATCATATGGTAATATACGAACTCGAAAGGAACTTGTTCCAGTTCGGGGATGGATTCTGGTTCAGGAGAAATAGGAATAAGGTTTATTCAGGTGTCCTTTATCTTCACCTTCTTTCACATTGCGAGTGTTTCTAGGATTGGGACAGTACACCCATTATGCTTATTGGATAGTCTTCTTCCAAACCATAGGCTGGTGCCGAACGGTAGGGAAGGAAGAAAACCAATTGGCCGAAAGGGGTGTGCAGAAGGTAAAGACTAAAGACATATGAAGGGATTTGGAGAGGTGGCAAAGAATTATACGGTTACAGTCGTGAATCTGGAAGAGGCATTACTAGGAATACCAGGATACCCCATCGAAACATTTCGATGTTTCAGTCTCACTGTGTAATGTTAAAGGAAAACTGATTTCCCAATTAGTCCTTACTCCAGGGTATGTATTTACCAGGTATGATTCTCACATCTGTATGGTTTTACGGATGATGAGTGGGAGTAAGTTATTGGGAATTGGGTGATCATCCTCATTATATCGGGATTCGTTGTAATCGGTGATATTTGAGGAAATCACCTGGGCTGTTTGCCGGTCGGCAAATATTTGGTTTTGAATATCCGCTGTTATGCACCAATTTCAAATTGATATATCTGTACGTCTATTTTCATAGAGTGAGATATACCTTTCTGAAATTATGTCTACGACATTTACCTATATCAGTGGATGGTTAGGTAAGGAGCATTAAACAGCGGTGTAATTCTTCTTAACCATAAGTACAGTTTTCAACCTACGACACACAGTGAATGAGTTATCAGACTCAAGGGACGTGTACAGAGTATTGTATGATGTCCAGGGTCCATCAGGACAGAGGGGTTGGTCCTCGTACTATATTCGGTTTACTTATGACTTCTCTAGTTTTTAGACAGGTGTTTCGTGGAAACACAGGGTCCGAATTTGGAGAAGTTATAGGTATTTGAATAGAGTAGAGAACCATGTGTAGCAAGTATCGGGATTCTTTAAAGTGATCGAAGATGTAGATACTTGTATATGGTATTCAGTTGATAGTAGTGATTAAGAGAAATTGCTTCTCTTTCAGGTTACTCATAAATGGAAGCATTCCTAAGTTGAGTAACGCTGATCGGCCTCTCTCCATTTAGTTGACATGCACTGGAGACAGTTTCATGATTTGAATCTGGTTCAATTAAATCAGTGCCTCTGGTTCTATATATGATATAGAACAGTTCATATCTTAACGATGTTAAGGTACGGGGAGTTGTCCGGTTTATGATTAAAACCAGACACTTGACAACTCAAGGCACGTTTCTGTAATGGCTGTTTGTGGGTTGACCCAGGCTATGACGAGGGTTGACTTTCTACCATCCGGATGAACAATAGCAATATTGTTCCAGACTCGCCACAGTTTTATTAAAAATGGATTTTTTCAGAAAACAGTAGTGGGAGTATGGTAGAACTGGAAGTGATTCCAGAACCACAAACGATTACTGAAGATTTCATAGGAACCTAAAGATTCAATCTGGATTGACATTCCATTGGCCACTCCGCAGATAAGGTGGGTAACTTCAGGCACCCGAGAGGTACTACGGTAGCCTCAAGGACGGTGACAGGGAAGTTCTTGTTTACCCACAATTACCATTGCTGTTGTTCCAGGCTGCGAGACCCGGTGGGAGGATGAGTATAGCGTCGTTCTAAACTAGTTTTAGAAGTGTACGTGTATATGACTCTGCCAGAGGGTTGTCGTAGTCAGTGGGAGCAGCGGAAGCATTGGTGGACAGGTGGCTTATGTCTATTTATAGACAAAAGCACATGTAGCGGAGATAGATCATCTATTTCTGATGTGACAGTCATGGGTTTGACTTCATCAGAATAGGGGATGGATCTGTTGAGAAGGTAGTAGGGTGTGATATCCTGGTATTTGGATGACATACACAGAGTAGGAAAAGAAACTCCTATACTACGATCGGTTATACTTTGGTCGTCACACAGTGTTTTCTCCACACAGGACTTGGATATTATGTCAGACATACTGGTTACTGGATCTATGGTATTAGATCTAGATTTGGGTGGTTTCCCAATCAGGGTACTTGACAGCATTCTAAGAGTATTTAGGATGGACGACTCCTGGCACGGTAGTGTACCTGCAGGTAATGGAGTCACCCTCTCTAAAGGTGTCTTACAGACTAAACGGGAGAGGGATGTGCATGATTGGCAGATCACTTGCTCAGGCAATTGAGTCAATCATGAGATGTCAAGTACCACACCAAATGTTGTTCTTGCACTAGATGCAATAAGTTGACATTAATCCAATCCTGGAGAAACAGTCGGAAGCTGTTTTAGAACATAAGTGGATGTTCTAGGGATATGATAACGACAGCCTCATTCGGGAGACAGTTATCATACCAGGCTTCCAAGGTGACATGGACGACAAGGAGGTTGTCAGAGCTATAGTTTTTCCTTCTGATGAGGGGCAGTATTTTGGACAGGTGGTCCAAGGCAATACTGAGGGAGGCATGGCGCAGGATACTGATTAAGTTCAGTTGACGATACAGTCTAAGAAGTTTGGATTTGGAGTTCATTTATGAGCTATGTCCCATCAGACATCCAGACATATTCTAAGACAGGTATTGCTCATTTCGGGAGATGGCTTTCTCCGCGAACTTGAGATATAGAGAGACATTGAAAGAGACAACAAAGCGGATCCACTCACTGAGGCTATTCCTCGAACGCAATAGTTTCGCAAACGAGCTTTGTGAGACTGACTAGTAGAGGAGTTGGGTGTTCGGTATCACACGGGCTGTGAGTATGCGACATCGCAATAATTAGCCTTGAGTGCAAGTGGGAGATTGTTGGAGATAGTGCCCTCAGAGTCAATTATTGGATCACAGGTACGTGATTGCAATGATTGAGGGAGGACCTATCCCGGTAGGACAGTCTTACTCGAGATGATAGTATGCTATCTGGTTTACCTTTATCATCGTGTACTGTTTTAAGTGACCTGACACGTCGCTATTACACGTTGATAGAGCCCCTAGGATTCTTGCTTGACCACCAGCAGTATGAGGGCGATCATATAAGTGGGAGCTGGGGGTCTATAAGCATATCCTTAAAAGGTCCCTAGTCGTGAGAGTTTCGAGACAGGGCATCGATTCTCCATAGTAGACTAGTGTATACAGTCGAGACCCCGACGAGGGGCGGTGGCCGGTCTCACAAGCCACTGGTGTCAGTTGGATCACCTAAGATGTATACAGGTGCTCATTGGGTTATGAGTACACCGGACAGGACTCGCCGGGAACATGCTAGTTGGTCATATACCAGACGTCAGATGGCAGTTCCCTGGTGACATGTGTGCAGGTTAGTTCATCGACCTGGGGATCGTCATTTGTCTCGTGTGAGTTCCCACTGTACTTTGATTACTACCCTACCACGGCTCAAAGGAGTCGTGCAAACAGGTTTTAGTTGGGTACAGTCCCGAGCCACATGGAGGCAGTGAGCGTATCTTCAGGGGTTCGTCTCTCCCGGTATTGGGGGTGAGGTCGTGCTGTGTCTAGGAGAGCCATTACACGAAGCCCTCGGCCGAGGCAAGGAGATTTACTGGTAGGTATTCCAGTAGTATCTCAGGGTGTTCTGGGCTACACTCCGACACGACTTGTACCGCTTTTGGGGGTCTGACTTTTACCAACCCCCTAGGCCCGCCATGCGATGCTCATAGACGAACGGACCGGACTGTACGGATATTGTCACTGACAGGCTCAGTAGGGAGTCAGGCTGAGTTCGCTCACAGACGTCCCTTTTGGTCAATACCTGGTAGCCCGTTATGTATTGGCTTATACCTCTAACGTGCTAGTGGTTAAATCCACAACCAAGGTATTGATGAGTCTTTAGAGTCCCCCACATTCAGTTACTCAGCTTTCGGGCGAAAGGTTGTAGAGGCCGTATGGAGATATGGCAAGGTCCGATCAGATACGTGCGGTATTGCACGGATCAGGATCGGACAGTTTGTACTATAGGCCGTATGGATATATGGCAGGGTTCGATCAGATACGTGCGGTATTGCACGGATCAGGATCGAACGGATATTACTGGCCAGCTTTGGTTTAAGCCGGATCCTAGTATAGTACAGTGTAGATTTTGTCTCATTGCATTTGTATTTCGGTCGGAATACAAATGCAGGTGTGTATGCACAGTATCGGGGTTTTCCTGTGATTTATTACGGGACCAGTTTTCTGGTGTTGCCAGTTTTCTTTTCGTTTCGGCCAATTTCCTTTGTATCGTTCATTGGCCGAAGATTGGTGGAGGAGGGCTTATTTGCATTGTTGCAAATAAGCATTTGTGGAGGGGGTCTTTGCATATTATCATGTCATGATACTTGTCCCATCATTTGACTTCATAAACTCATGATTGCTTGACTTTATTTATCATCATGGTTTTGATGATGGTTGTTGATGATGAGAGATGGTTGTTAGTTGAGTGTTGGTTTTGCTTTGTTATCATTGGTTCATATGATAACCATTCCTGTCTCTCTTTTTTGAATGATGAGAATGGCTCCCATTATCTTTTGATTCACACACTCTCATTCTCCTCTTCTTCCTCATTTTGTTTTGGCCGGCCATATGGGAGGGGGCTGTCCAAATTTTGGGAGTGGGGTTTTTGCTTCATTTGATGTTCCAAAATCCCCAAAGTTCCTCCATATAGTTCTTGTATCTTCCCTCCACCAAAAAGGCAATTCCTACAACCCCAAATGAGACTTCTTCACTACACATTCTACAGCGAATCTTGGGCACGTCGACTAGCCGGCTTCGTGCCCGAGTTGCCTCGGCATTGAGGTGGGAGCCCGTAAAAGAAGTAGGCGATGTGGTGCACTTCCGGCGACGAGGAGGAGACGGGACATTCCGCAGGAGATTGGGACGACGACGAGAAGACCGGAGGACTCGGATCTGTCGGTATATCTCTCTTTCCTTTCTTGTAGTTAGCTAGGACTAGTTAGTGGTTCGATCCGGGTATTAGTGCGCGGCGGTTTTCCAGTTCAAGAAAATTTAAAGTTTATCACCGCTTCCGCATTTGGCCGTCGGATTGACGGCCGGGGCGCCGCCGTGCACTTACAGTTTTGTGGAGGGGTTTATTTATAAATTGAGGCTTCATGATAGTTCTACCATTATGAGATTCTTTTTCCATCCATTCGTTTGCATTTATGAGATGAGAGTTGATTTGGATTGAGATTAGAAATTGGTGTGACTTTAATCCATTATTATCTTACATTTTTCCTCTTGGATTATTCCTTTTTTTCCACCACCATTTCTTATAGGAGCCGGCCACATCTTGGAGGGGGTTGGGGATTTTTTCTAGTATGAGAAAAAGATCATTCATCTCTCATTCTTCTTGCTACAAAATACTAGATCACTCCAAAGTTCATTTTCTCCTACACATCATCCTTTATGGAAACTTCAAAACCCCAAGAAACAAACCGATTCTACACTTAGTCTACAGCATTTCTTGGACACGTCGGCTCGCCAACTTCGTGCCCGAGTTGCCTCGGTCCAGAGGTGGGAGTCCGTAAAAGAACCCGGCGATGTGGTGCCCGTTCCGATGAGGAGATGAAGACCGGAGGTTCCGAGAGAAGATCGGAGTGGAGGCCGAAGACCGAAGGACACTGATCGCTTGGTATAGCATTCTACCCTTTCTCTAGTTTGCTAGGATTAGGTTAATGGCCCGATCCAGGATTTTAGTGCGCGGTGGTGCCGGTTTCTAGTTTTTAGAAAAGTTTCGTTTCCGCATTCCGGCGTCGGATTGACGGCCGGGGCGCCGCCGTGCACTTACAGATAAAGCCCGTAGGATCATTGCTTGACTACCTGCGTTGTGATGGTGATCATACTTATGGGAGCAAGGTAGTCGATAAGCACATCTTTAAAAAGTCCCTAGTCGTGTGAGTATCGAGACTGGGCATCGATATTGTCACAGATAGGCTCAGTAGGGACCCGAATGAGTTTTCTCGTCGGCCTTCCATTTCGATAGGTACCCGAGTAGCCGTTACGTACAGCTGGTGCTGCTGACGTGCTTGTGGTTATAGATTTATCCAGTAACTCACTGCCGCATACTGTCGAGTCATTAAAGTCCCACACAGAGGGTTTCCCTGGTTCAGGCGAAATGATGTAGTAGCCGTATTGGATACGTGCAGGGTTCCGATTGATTGATGGTACCATGTACCCGAACTTTCGATCGGACAGTTGATAATACTAACCGGCTAGGGTTTTGAGATGGATTATTAAATCAAGCATTGATTTAATAATTTACATATATGTATTTCGATATGTATATTCTAGTATTATGTTCTTTGTGTCATTCTATCTCGTCGGGTATTCGTATTTTTATACGAATGCGGGTATGTATATACGGTAGACATTAATCTGTATTTTATACGGAATACATTCTAGAAGGTGGACACCTCATTTTAGCTTTCTCCATTTATCATTAAATGGAAAATGAGGTGTAAAATAAAGGTGAGGGGAGTATGGTGAGAACCATGCCTCAATAGTTGACAATGAATTCTTAATTCATTTGTGTGAACTATTGAAGCATGGTTGATATATTTTTATCATAAAAATCATTTTACAAAACCATGGGTGAAGATTTTCTCACTTGGATGCTTGATTTTTCTTGAGCTCACCATTTTCTCTCCTCCTCTCTTGCTCTTGAGCTTCACCACCTTCATTTTCAACCTCCTCTCTACACTCTCATGTGTTAAGAATCAAGAGAGAAGGTGAGATAGAAACACACATAGATCCTCACACTAAATCCTAGAGTCCTTAGTCTAGCAACCTAAGTTCTCTAGTTGCTTGTTAGTTATCAACAAAAGAATGAAATATACACATAAAAAGACATAAACAATCACGACACAATACCATACACTTAATCAATCTAGGGTTCACCTAGGTCAACTAGATCTGCTCAAGAACTTGATTGTTGAAGTAAAACTGTGTCGAGAAACGGTATCAAGATATACTGATCATGAGGCCAGGTAAGTGCAGAGATAAGGGAAGGTTTTCCAACGCTTTCGCGAAGGTCCTTAATTAGATAACCCTTTCTCTTTTGGCGGTTTCGCCGTGAACACTTTCCTAGACACCCCATGAACGATATACCGTTAAGCGGTGTTCTAAACACAGTTAACTTCTCCTAATGAGCGCGAGGTTCTTAAAGGCTTAAAGTCTAGTTTCTTTTAAAATTTGTGCGAGTAAACGTTATGCTCAATTCGTGATTTGTGGGCCACGGAAAAGGTGATAAAATCATTTATCGTATGTTGTGGGGTTCGCTTGCCCTTAAGTCCGTATTAATGGATGCAATGCGCAAATTAATGAAAAAATCTATTCAAAACATCATACAATCTTTTTTATGTTTAAGCTCGGCACTGCAACAAATACAGGTTAGTCACTTTTGGCATTTGACAGCGAACTTGCAAAGAATCCTGCAAAGATAGTATATTGGATGCATCGGATTTGAGAAGAAGGTGTAGGGCTCCTAGGCACACTAAGGTGGTCTCACAAGGCATCAACCATGCCAATTTTAATTTTTACAAGTGCCGAGAAACCCTAATACGGATCGTTAACTAGAATTTTAGACGAAACTAGCAACTAATTAACAACTTAACTAAGTGAACGGAGATACAACCTTTGTAGATCCGGATCTCCACCTCCATAGCTCCATGATGAAGTCTCCTTGCTGTCCAAATCAAATCCCGGGCTCTAGCGTCGGCTTCATCGGAGAAATGGGCGGGCTAGGTCATCCTACGATGCCGAAGATGATCTATGTCGAGGCATCACAAGATCAAGCTCCCACTTCACCAAGTCATGAAACTTGTGAAGAAAACACCCTTTACTACTTGGCAAGAGGTAGAGGATGAAGAAATAGGAGGTGGGTTCACTTTAGAATTGGATTTCTCACTCATTTCATCAAATCACCATTGATGGATGCAAGCTTCTTCATCTTGAAGAAGAAGAAGAAAAAGAAGAAGAAGAAAATATTATGATAAGTTATTTTAAAATAGAAAAGAAAATCAATACTTATCATAATACAACCATGGTCAAGTGTAGAGATTGAACTAGGGTTAAGTGGAGTGGTTAGGTTTAAGCATGAGACAAAATGGTCACTTAGTCAAAGCTTCATGAAGCTTCAAGATGCAAACAAAAAAAGCCACCATTTTCTCTTTATGCCATTTAATTTTCAAAAAGAATAAATAAATAAATAAATGAATGAATAAGAAAAACCCTAATCATCAATTTAACCATGGTTTAATTCTTTACACTTAACCAAATAAGCATGTATCATCAAACATGATACAATCATGTGCACAAAAGTATATCACATATACAACTTGCACAATTCAAGTGAGAAAATCCATTTAAAGTGAATTAATACTAGTTAATGCAAAGTAATATATCAAATATATAATTATACATTAAATCATTAAATCAACACTTGATTTAACGATCCGGTCATATCGCATATAACCGACTAGTATCCTATGTATCGATTTATCGAATCAATCCTTGATTCGATAACTAGGTTATATCGCATACAACCTTTCGACACATTCATCGCGAGAATGAAATACGGTATCACATACACGCATTATTCTCGGTCCCGCACATATCTCATATGCGCTCCTATTTCGTTTCGCTTGAGCCAGGAAACCTCTGTGTAGGACTCTAAAGACTCGTCAATACGCCGGCAGCAGGTGATGATCATATCAAACACCCACAAGCCGCAAGCGGTCTGCTAAACGTAACGGCCACCCGGGTATTGAATGATCAAAAGATCGACGAGCAAGCCCGCTCACACTCCTGTGAATCCAACCAGTAACACTTACCGTACAGTCCGGTCTCGTCGTCTGATATGTCGCATATCTCGCCTAGGGGTGGTAAACGTCAGACCCCAATAGCTCGATAAGTCGTGTCGATATGAGGTCCATAACAATTCGAGAAACTACTGGTAACACTTACCAGTAAATCTCAGCAACCCTGGCCAAGGATTTCCGGTTATAGCCAATCGAACACAGCGCAACATCAACCCCCTATACCGGGAGAGACGAATCCCCTCCTATCGCTCATTGCCTCCATGTGATTCGGGACTGTACCCAAAAGCCACCGTTTTGCACGCCCTCTTGGACGTGGTAAGATGGAAATCAAAGCACAGTGGGAATCACACAAGACTCTATGACGATCTCGGGTCAACAGACTACTCTGTACCAGTGTCACCAGAGAAATGCCATCTGACGTAAGGTATAATACCATCTGGGAGTTCTCGGCGAGTCCGTTCAGTGTACCCAGTCTCCACTGAGCACCCGTATATCATCTCTGATGTCAAACACCAATGGATATGGGATCATCCATCGCCCATCTGTATGGGTTGAGAAGTTATACGCTAGTCTACTCTGGTATATCGATGCCCCGTCTCGATACACCCACGACTAGGGACCTTGAAGGATGTACTTATGGACTACCATGTCCCCACTAGTATGATCCGCATCATAGTCCAGGTAGTCAAGTACACATCCTAGGGGCTTTACCAACACGTAACAGAGAGACAATCAGTATACACGTTAAGGTAAAGTGTAACCAGATAGCATACTATCATGTCGAGCAAGAAAGTCCTCCCTATATATGTCCCAGCATCCACTACAATATACATCCTATGTATAGCAATGGCCTCTAGGGCATACATATAACTAACAATCTCCCACTTGCACTAGGGCCATCTGATAGCAGCGGTTGAAGTATCTCATACTCAACCATCCCATAAAAGTCTCTCTCTGGGAAAAGGCCTTTGTGAGTGGATCCGCCGTGTTGTCCTCTGAGTCTACTCTCCTAACCTTGATAACCCTGGAGATCAACCATCTCCATGATCAGGTGATACTGCCTTAGAATATGTCTGGATCACTGATGGGACGGACGTTCCTTGGCATAAGCCACAACTCCATTGTCACACAATGGGAGGAACTAAGTTCATCTCATGAACAAATATATATCCAGACTGCCTCTTTGGTAGCATCTTAAGTAGCGATGTATCGAGCCTTTATCGTCTAGTATGCCACGGTATCTATCTTGGAACTCTTCCAACATACCGTCCCTTTACTGAGGGTAAAGACAATACCTGTGACTGACTTTCAGTCATCTTTATCACCCTGGAACCCTTCCAGTGATTCTCCCCAGGATCGGTTGATACCATCTCACTACAACTAGTGAGTATCCTAACATCCATTTAGATCTATCTCATAGATCCAAAACCCAGGATTTAAAAGGTATCATTTTGATCCTATATGGAGAATCAATGTGATAAGAGGAGATTGACTGAGTGTAGCATAGGAAACTCTTTCCCTATCATGAGTATGTCATCCACGTACTCTACGAGGATCACCACCATACTCCCTACTACCTTTTTGTTTATACAAGGTTCATCTACCATTTTGATGATGTCAAACTCTTTGACTAATCCATCAAAACAGATGTTCCAACTCCGCGATGCCTGCTTTATCACATAAACCATCTTGCACACGTTTCCGCTGCTCCCACTGTCTACGAAGCCCTCTGACTGTGTACTTACAGACTCTCTCTTCTAAAACATCATTTAGAAAAGCAGTCATGACACACAACCGCCAGATATCGTAGTCAAGGTATGTAGCCGTGGCAAGTAGGATCCGGATGAACTTAAGCATAGCTACTGGAAAAAGGTTTCATCATTATCCACGCTTGGTCGATGACGAAAACCTTTAACAAGTCTAGCTTTGAAAGTCTCAACTTTTCCATCTACACCAAGTAATCTTCTCAAGATATACTTGCTCCTGATGGGGATTTAACCTTTCAGATATAGCAGCCAAAGTCCATACTTTGCTTAGTGTACATGGATTCCATCTTAGATCACTATGCATCCAGCCATTCTTACAGAGTCTCACTCCTGATGGCCAGGTTGAAACTAGTTGGGTCATCATCTCATGATGCAATCCTCGCTCCCACTGTCATAGAGAAACTGAAGTATCTCTCAGGTGGGTAAGGAACCCTACTAGATCGGCGGAGAGTCTGAGGTTCGTTGGTAACTATTGAATCCATTAGTTTTATCAAATCAATTGCTGTAGTTTGAATAGCTGGAACCTTTCCAGTTCTACATAACTGACCTTGTCTCGAGCTTGTCCGGATTTTGCTTTTAGACATAGGCCGGACAACCCCAAATCTTAACTAACTTAAGATATGGGCTCTTCCCTTTCCATATCACATATGAAGTGGTAGGCAACTATTTGATTTGAACCCTATTCAATAGGTATGCAGCTTCTCAAGTGCATAACTCCCAAAAGGAAATAGGTAACTCAGTAGTACTCATCATAGAGCACACCTTATTATATAGGGTGTGATTGCTCCGCTCCGATATACCATCGTGCTATGGTGTATACGGAGGAGTAATGCTGAGAGAGAATCTCATTCTCCTTTAGAATAATCCAGGATTTCCGTGCTCAAGTATTCTCCTCCTCGATCTCATCAAAGGACATAATACTTATACCCGTGTTTTGGTTTTCTACTTCTAAATCATATTCTGTGAATATCTCAAAAGGTTCGGACTTGTGTTTCAACAGGAACATATGTCTGAATCTTGAGAGATTATCAGAGAACGTAATGAAGTATAAAGAACCAGTCCTAGTATATGTAGACAGGAGACCTTACATACATCATCATGTAACAGTCCCAAGAGTTTACTAACTCTTTCTCCGTTTCCAATAAACAGAACTATGGTCATCTTATCTTTGTGACATGACTGGCGAGTTTCACAAGATGTAAATTCAAACTAATTTAAATATGCATCTTTATGTAACTCTAGCTAGTCAGGTCGCATTGATCTGACCTAGTCTACAATACCTCAAGAAGGAATCGTTCAATTCTGAACTCTTCCTCTTTTGTGTGTTCTGTATACTAGGAACTGTAGTTTGATTTAGAACGTTAATGCTTTTAGATAACGTGCCTGAACCGATCAACTTTTGATATAGGAAATGTTCAAAACATTATCTATCAATACAAAATTTTATCATTTCTTTACTACTAAAGAGGCTGATATGATTTTGTATATCAGGTTCGGTATCTAATAGTATTTGTTCAGAATCAATGTATTGGTAATACAGGGTGACAGTGACCAACAGACTTGGCTGCAACACTTGCCCCGTTTTCTGCCTCATGAAACTAATCATCTGTTCTCGGTTCTCTACCTATCTGTAGCCCTATGTAACAGATTACATATCTAAGATCCTGTTCCGGTATCAAATACCCAGGATGCAGAGGATACTGAGAAACAGTTCTTTGTAATGAACACACCCGAAGGAAATGCATCATATGCACTTTCTTCGTTTGGGCGGTACGGGAATTCTGGTAATCCCCTAATTCCTGCTCTGTCTTATAACAATTATAAGTAGGAGCGGGACCAACGTTCCCCAGCTCAGTATAACAAGCGGGTTCGGTCAATACATCCGTATTATTATCTTGATTAAGGCGTGATATGGTCGCTACCTGGAGAGAGAGAGAAGAAAACACTCAGCGTGCGCTCTTGCAAGATCAGGTTGGTTTTTATTTTATCTAATAAGGATGGCTCCCACTGCTTTTGATCAAATCTTCCTTCAAACCCAAAAAGGAAAGACTAGCCGGGATTAATTACACGCTACAAGTTCGCCAATCTTTCAGCCAGGCCAGTGTCGGTATTTTGAGGGAGGTCCCCCGTGCTTTCGCACGAACCTAATTAATGTAAACCTCGTTTTCCCAGAGGCGTAACCCCGTTGACACCTTTCTAGACACCTACTTGATCGGCTAGTTGCAATGTGTAAAGCTCTCCCAGGAGTAACTCTTACTCGCAGCGGGTATCGGGATCCAACTATCTCATAGAAGGTATGCAATCTCATTGCAAATTTCAACACTTGAAATTCGCAATAATATTTTGCCCCGAACGATCTATGACCTTGACAAGGTCAACAAAACATAGACCGCAAGTCAAGTTCAACCCGTCATTTCTTGATTGAATCAAACCCACCCGCACGACCCTTGACAAGGTCAACAAGGCCGCACGACTACCCTAACCCAATCTGCATCATATGCATAAGCAGATAAATACTGGTTAGCTACCGCACACTGCGCCTTGACAAGGTCAACAAACGCAGCATGAATACTAAACAGGACTTATCTGAAATGACGGAGGGCTACGACAGGTTTTTCTGAAAACCTATTGCGTAATGAACCTGATATCGTTGTAGGATCGAATAAATTTTGAAATGGAGTGTTTTTTAGGCTTTTCTAGTTTTGCTAAAGGAGTCACTCCCGGTGAAGGGATCATCGGTCCTTTCCTCGTCGAATGAAGTGCAGGATATATCATATATATCACTGTGCAAAACAGAAACTATAGAAGCAATCAAAAGACAAACCGAGTGTGTAGCATCTGCCAGTTATTGCTAAAGGAGTCACTCCCGGTGAAGGGATCTCGGTCCTTTCCCTATCGAATAAGGTGCAGGATGTTCTACAAGGAACACCACGATGCAAAGCAAGTACTGTAGCTACCTGTTTTAATTTTGAAATTCAATTCTACAACATCATTAGGTTTCTTTTATTTCATTAATCTCATTAATGAAGTCCCATCATTTAAAAACCTAAACATCACAGATAAATACGACGTACACTTATGCCATCCGCATTCGCCTCGATGTCCCCTCGTGCACCGTTAGGTTAAGTAACTAACGGCAGAGCGGGGCAGGGCTAGCGTGGGTGTAAAACATAAGTAACAGCTATATAATATATCATATATACTATATATAGTATCTATCACAGAACATCACATGATCACATCACAGATATCGCAGCAGAAGAATCATATGAAATATTGGATATACTAGGACGTTCATGTTTTTAATACGAGCCAGTACAAAACACGGATTCCACGGTCACGACGAATAGCCAAACCCACACCCCTAGACCCCTACGAGAGCGGCAAACAACCCTACCAATTTTAGAGTTAGGAGACCCGGACTCGACTCCTCGAGTTGGTCTCCCTCTGGACTCCAGAACCCGATTACTTGTGCTCCCCTCCTTGGGTCTATCCTAGTGCAGAAAAGTAAATAATATACAAAAGGTGACATCTTCCGCAACCTGGAAGTGCCCCAATAAAAGAATATTACATACAAATTTTTACATGAATGAAAATGAAAAACACTCATCTCACATAAAAACCACCCGGCTATTCAAACACGACGATCCAATATAACATATCCAGCAACACATAACATCACATGTCATCAACGTAAGTAAATATGTCCATCCCAATTGTCGTTGACATATAGCAACGAAACCGGCGATATCACATATTACACTTACGGTCACAGAAAAGAAAGTGTAAAACTACAACAGTTGGAATCCGCAACCTACTTAGACATCACATACCTAATCAAATGAATTACTTAGACATCGCATGCCTAACAATTATAAACCCCGCATTTTAGTCTCAAAATCGAAAACACTTTTCAATACCAAGTCGGGCAATTCAACAGGATTCCCGACATTTTGATCGAATGCTCGTCGCAAACTTTAGTAGAGGGTCGCACCCCCGATACCGTCGACGAAGTGCACCAAGGCGAAACACCGCTACCGCGAGCACCCGAACGGATGCTTTCGTCGACGGGGTTCTCCTACAGTCACTTGGTCGGGGTTAAGGGGTGTAGCTGTCTATTAAGTTTATCCGGCGAGTATCCGCGTACGTTACATGATTGCGACGGACTTTTGATCGCATCAAAATTCCGTGGCAACCGATCAAGTGAGACTAAACTGCTATGTTTATAACATTCATTCAGTTATCTCATAACTACTTGTGAATTCCAATTATTGTATCACATTCTGAGTAAATAGAAAATGTTAAACTTTCCGATCGAACAATCGAACACCCAAGTTTTCCCGAAACAGCTCAACACATGAAATAAGTCTAAAAACATTCAGTTCATGCCTCAGTAACAACGGTCCAGCCGTAGAAGGGTCAAGCCAACGCCTCACATGTGGCACGCCGTACTGCCCCAAACCCTAAGGTTCAAAGGGCAGTTCAAGACGGTCACATAATCGAGTTAAGGTTTGTTGTCTTCTAGAGGGACCATCGCGTTACTTGCACTACTTAGAACGTCGTTAAACTACGGAAAGATCCAACACTTGGAAATTTCCCGACAGGGGAAAAGGTGGGTATTTATATCCGGTCGAACTTTTTTAACATATTCTAAATATCCGGAAAAACACACAGAAAAAATTTGATAATCCGATCGAAACACCGAGTCCCCAATACAACCCAAAAAACTCAACTCTTGAGTGAGCTTTAAAAATTCCCAGGAAACTCAGCAATGCAAGAACAAAGTTACTGTGCAAAACGTTTTGAAAGAAGAGATAAACATGCCGCGGAACCGCCGCATTAGCCATGCTAATGCCGCGGTTCCGCCGCATTCTGATCGAATCAGGGGTCCCGTTTTATACAGTAATTCTTAGAATCTTCTACTGAGTTTTCTGCATATTTTTAATTCTCAAAAATCCCCGTTTTTGAAAAAAGTCCAGAGAGCATTTTGGATTTAGGGTTTCGGTTCGATCGGACTTCTAACTCCGTCTACGCATCGCCTAAGGCTCTAGCTAGACTCTGATACCACTGTAGGGCTCCTAGGCACACTAAAGAGGTCTCACAAGGTATCAACCATGCCAATTTTAATTTTTACAAGTGTCGAGAAACCCTAATACGGATCGTTAACAAGAATTTTAGGCGAAACTAGCAACTAGTTAACAACTTAACTAAGTGAACGGAGATACAACCTTTGTAGATCCGGATCTCCACCTCCATAGCTCCATGATGAAGTCTCCTTGCTGTCCAAATCATATCCCGGGCTCTAGCGTCGGCTTCATCGGAGAAATGGGTAGGTCATCGACTACGATGCCGAAGATGATCTACGTCGAGGCATCACAAGATCAAGCTCCCACTTCACCAAGTCATGAAACTTGTGAAGAAAACACCCTTTACTACTTGGCAAGAGGTAGAGGATGAAGAAATAGGAGGTGGGTTCACTTTAGAATTGGATTTCTCACTCATTTCATCAAATCACCATTGATGGATGCAAGCTTCTTCATCTTGAAAAAGAAGAAGAAGAAGAAGAAGAAAATATTATGATAAGTTATTTTGAAATAGAAAAGAAAATCAATACTTATCATAATACAACCATGGTCAAGTGTAGAGATTGAACTAGGGTTAAGTGGAGCGGTTAGGGTTAAGCATGAGACAAAATGGTCACTTAGTCAAAGCTTCATGAAGCTTCAAGATGCAAACAAAAAAAGCCACCATTTTCTTTTTATGCCATTTAATTTTCAAAAAGAATAAATAAATAAATAAATAAATGAATAAGCAAAACCCTAATCATCAATTTAACCATGGTTTAATTCTTTACACTTAACGAAATAAGCATGTATCATCAAACATGATACAATCATGTGCACAAAAGTATATCACATATACAACTTGCACAATTCAAGTGAGAAAATCCATTTAAAGTGAACCAATACTAGTTAATACAAAGTAATATATCAAATATATAATTATACATTACATCATTAAATCAACACTTGATTTAACGATCCGGTCATATCGCATATAACCGACTAGTATCCTATGTATCGATTTATCGAATCAATCCTTGATTCGATAACTAGGTTATATCGCATACAACCTTTCGACACATTCATCGCGAGAATGAAATACGGTATCACATACACGCATTATTCTCGGTCCCGCACATATCTCATATGCGCTCCTAGTTCGTTTCGCTTGAGCCAGGAAACCTCTGTGTAGGACTCTAAAGAATCGTCAATACGCCGGCAGCAGGTGATGATCATATCAAATACCCATAAGCCGCAAGCGGTCTGCTAAACATAACGGCCACCCGGGTATTGAGCGATCAGAAGATCGACGAGCAAGCCCGCTCACACTCCTGTGAATCCAACCAGTAACACTTACCGTACAGTCCAGACTCGTCGTCTGATATGTCGCATATCTCGCCTAGGGGTGGTAAACGTCAGACCCCAATAGCTCGATAAGTCGTGTCGATATGAAGTCCATAACAATTCGAGAAACTACTGGTAACACTTACCAGTAAATCTCAGCAACCCTGGCCAGGGATTTCCGGTTATAGCCAATCGAACACAGCGCAACATCAACCCCCTATACCGGGAGAGATGAATCCCCTCCTATCGCTCATTGCCTCCATGTGATTCGGGACTGTACCCAAAAGCCACCGTTTTGCACGCCCTCTTGGACGTGGTAAGATGGAAATCAAAGCACAGTGGGAATCACACAAGACTCTATGACGATCTCGGGTCAACAGACTACTCTGTACCAGTGTCACCAGAGAACTGCCATCTGACGTAAGGTATAATACCATCTGGGAGTTCTCGGCGAGTCCGTCCAGTGTACCCAGTCTCCACTGAGCACCCGTATATCATCTCTGATGTCAAACACCAATGGATATGGGATCATCCATCGCCCATCTGTATGGGTCGAGAAGGTATACACTAGTCTACTCTGGTATATCGATGCCCCGTCTCGATACACCCACGACTAGGGACCTTGAAGGATGTACTTATGGACTACCATGTCTCCACTAGTATGATCCGCATCATAGTCCAAGTAGTCAAGTACACATCCTAAGGGCTTTACCAACACGTAACAGAGAGACAATCAGTATACACGTTAAGGTAAAGTGTATCCAGATAGCATACTATCATGTCGAGCAAGAAAGTCCTCCCTCTATATGTCCCAGCATCTACTACAATATACATCCTATGTATAGCAATGGCCTCTAGGGCATATATATAACTAACAGAAGGTGTTAGGAAATACGTACCGATAAGTTTTCGGGTTAAGAAACCCTCGTTGAATTGAATCCGGCTAGCTTGAAAGGTTCACTTGCGCGGTTCAAATTACCCGGATCTTTGGTATTGTACTTCGCAATCACCGTGACTTTGAATGTGCACTTTGCTCCACATGATCACAGTTCGCAAATCCGTCAAAATTTACAAATGTCAGAAAAACGGAGTATTAGTGCGAAAAAGCGATATGAATGCCCAAACACTTGCACACTAAAAATTATAAAAATCAAACAATAAAATAGGGAAAAAATTAGAACACTGGAGCAGAGAGAAAAATTTTGGAGCCAAAGGGGGTTCTTGGGCCGACGGCGCCGAAATTTGGGTGGGTCTCGCTGGTTTTCTCTTGGAGTTGGGGCTCCAAATTTCTTCTGGTGTCTAAGTGTTCTACTAGTGTCTCAATGTTATTGTTTATCTTTTCAGTTTAGTCTCAGAGTGCTAGCAGGTCAAAAATCCAGAGAACAAAATGTTAGCAATGTCAATTTTTGTTGGTTTTTGAAATTTTTTGATTATTATTTTGTTGTTTTAAAAATGGTGTTAGTGATATAAAAAAGATTAACCCGAAATAACAAGAATAAAAACGTTACCGTCTTCCCGTCAACGGCGCCATTTGGTCGGCACGCTTTTGGCATGTTGAATTTTAAGTTCTATTTAGTTTAACCGCGATCAAGGACAGCGTTGCATGTAGCTAGTCGCGGTGAGTACGGGTCGTCCGCAGGGAGATGGTAGGTTTTTTAGGCTTGTTTTAACGAGTTAATACACGGGTCAGAAGTGTTCGTATCTAACCTATGTGTATATATGCACAATTATAAGCTTGTTAGGAAAAGATAGGTTAGTGTAAGTTAGTGGATTCCACACTCAATCCTTTGTGCCGAGCTTGACAAATTGAAGCTAGAGCAATCAGCAACAACGGGGATTAGGGTGCTTAAGCACGGTTGTAACGTTTTGAAAATCATTTAGGAGAATTTTCCGATAATCGGTAATATAACATGTATTTTCCATAAAAACCAAGATATAATTATTTTTCAACATAGACTTAATTATACCTATTTTGGCTATATAGTTGCTAGTATTTGGTATTTAATTAGTCGCTTATAAATTGCTAGTTTTCTTAAATATTTTTCCTAAATTAATTATTTTAAATATTATTATAAGCTTTCATTTATACCTTTAATTAGTGTAAATTACAAATTAGAATGGGTTAAGTATACCTTAATGAACCATGACAACTTAATAACAAGTTTGTAACATATTCTCTTTTTCTCCATTTATCTCCAAGATTCTAGAGAATTCTAGGATAAAGTTTATTAGGAAAATTAAATAATTAAGGAAATGAGTTAAAAGATGTAATAATTGGAGAGGTTTCTACACACACACACCTCACTCTCTCTCCCCCCCTCATTCTATTTCTGGCCGAAACCACCTGCTGCCCATCCCCTATTTCTCCACTTCTTTTCTCTTCAAAAATTCCTCCATTTTGCCTCAAAAATCCACACAAAATCTCACTAATTCCTAGTTAAATATTCACCCAATTTTCTTTGGCCCAAACTAGCTTGGATCTAGGAACAAGGAGGCATTTTTGGAGGCTAACTTTGCAAGCTAGATCTCAAAAATTGTGAGGTATAAATCCTAACCCCATGGTTAATTTGTTGCTAAATTATTTTAATCTAACTTAATTAAGTATTTATATGGTTCTAATTGCAAGTTTGAAATTTCAAGAGAAGGATTTGGGGTTTAAGTTAGGGTTTTATCACTAGATCATGGTTGCAATGTGTAGTTTAACATTTTAAGATATGCAAAATCTAATCTAGTTGTTAAGTTGCTAATTATAATTTTTAAATTGTCCTAATTAAACATTTTTGCAAACTAATGTCATGTTTAATCTAAAGTAGGTAAGATTAAAATCTAGTTATTAATTTTGTAGCCTAATTAAGCTATTAAGTGAACATTGTGGCCACTAGTTTTGTTAAAATATCTAGATTTGTACTAAAACGGTTAATTGTTGCTTACTAGGTTTTTGGAATAAACCGATTTGAATTAAGTTTGAGGTTTTGATGGTTTACTACCTATTTCATACAATATTTAGTGTGTTGTGAATGCGAGATTGGTACGATTGGGTTTTAGGTTTGGGGATTGCCACGTATAGCGGCCCTAGTTGTGGTTTATGGTATTGTCACAAGCGCGTTTGTGTACCAAGTGCGTGCGCGTCTAGTTAGTGCGCATGGTTGACTTGTATTGTTTGTGTCCGCGACTATTTATATAACTACCCTCTTATTTACTTGTGTGCGGTCCTAGGATCAGGTGCAAAGGCGTCGGACGTGGCGCGGAAAGACAAGGCTGAGATCGGATCAGATTAGCCGAGGCGTCTCGGTGAGTAGATGTACATATTGTTAGTTGTATGTATGCCCTAGAGGCCAGTATTGTACAGATGATGTATATTATATTGGATGCTTGGACATATATAGAGAGGACTTTCTTGCTCGATATAGTAGTATGCTATCTGGTTGTTCTTTATCTTAACATGTATACTTGTCTCTTGATACTGTCTTATAGTTACATGTTGGTAAAGCCCTTAGGATGTGTACTTGACTACCAGGACTATGATACAGATCATACTAGTGGGGCCATGGTGGTCCATAAGTACATCCTTTAATGTTCCTAGTCGTAGGTGTATCGAGACAAGGCATCGATATACCAGAGTAGACTAGCGTATACGCTTCTCGACCCATGAGATGGGCGATGGATGATCCCATATCCATTGGTGTTTGACATCAGAGATGATATACGGGTGCACGGTGGAGACTGGGTACACTGGACGGACTCGCCGAGAACTCCCAGATGGTATTATACCTCACGTCAGATGGCAGTTCTCTGGTGACACTTGTGCAGGTTAGTCTGTAGACCCGAGATCGTCATAGAGTCTTGTGTGATTCCTACTGTGCTTTGATTTCCACCTTACCACGTCCAAGAGGGCGAGCAAAAGGGTGGTTTTAGGGTACAGTCCCGAGTCACATGGAGGCAATGAGCGATAGGAGGGGTTTCGTCTCTCCCGGTATTGGGGGTTGATGTTGCGCTGTGCTCGATTGGCCATAACAGGGAAGTCCCTGGCCAGGGCTGATTTAGAGATTTACTGGTTAGTGTTACCAGTAGTTTCTCGACCCGTTATGAGCCTAACATCGGCATGACTTATCGGTTATTGGGGTCTGACGTTTACCACCCCTACACTTGATATGCGACATATCAGACGAGGAGACCAGACTGTACGGGAAGTGTTACCGGCAGGCTTTTACAGGAGTTAGAGCGGGCTTGCTTGCTGATCTTCTGATCGCTCAATACCCGGGTAGCCGTTACGTCCAGCTAGTACCGCTGACGGCTTGTAGGTGCTTGATGTGATCATCACCTACTGCCGGCGTATTGACGAGTCTTTAGAGTCCTACACAAAGGTTTTACTGGCTCAGGAAAAACGAAATAGGAGCGCATATGTGATATGTGAAGGACCGAGAATGATGCGTGTATGTGATACCGTATTCTATTCTCGCGACTTTTTGTATCGCGAGGTTATATGTGATATAGCCGGGTTATCGAATCAAGTGTTGATTCGATAAGTGGATACATTGGATGTTAGTCGGTTATATGCGATATGACCAGATTATTAAGTCAAGTGTTGATTTAATAATTTAGTGTATAATTGTATATTAGATATACTAATTTACATTAACTAACATATGTTCACTTATGGATTTTTCTCACATGTGCACAACTTTAATATATATGTGATATATATTAAAAAGTGTTTTCTTTTTGTATCATGGTTGTTGATACAACATTCATGGGTGTATGAGACTTACACCATGCTATTTGTTATGTTGGGTTTAATGTATTTAAAGTAATTACAAAATTAGTGGAAAATTAGAAAATGCATGAAGCTTGTGGAAGCTTATGGATGCATTGACTAAAGTCCACTAAGTTTGTTTTTACTTTGGATTTTTGTTAACCTAACCATCACACTTAGCCATGATTAAGTCTCTACATGAGTTAGTATATGATACTCACTCACCATGGTTAGCTCACTCACTTGATCATTATCTTTCTCATCTTCTTTCTTCATCTTCTTCCTTGAGCTAAAAAGCTCTCTAGGGTTTGATCCAAAGTGAGCATTGTGAGAAAATAAATTCTAAAGTGAACCCACTTCGTATTTCTCCATCCTCTACTAGACTAGAACTTTAGTTTAGGGTGTTTACTTCACTAATTCTCTAGTTAGTGAAGTAGTAGCTTGAGTTGGTATTCCCTCGACGTAGATCATCTTCGGCCTCGAAGACTTCAAGCAAGGATGCTTCTTTCGCCTCGTGAAGCCATGCAAGAGCCCGGGAGAGCAATGATCGCAGCGAAGGGACTACAACAAGGAGCTTTAGAAGTGAAGGACCGATCTACAAAGGTTGTATTTCGTATTCACTTAGTAGTAAAAGTTGTTTACTTGCATGTAATAGCCTAATAGTCTAGCCAAGATCTTGTTTAGGGTTGTTAGGCACGGCTAAAATTTTAATCGGGCATTGTTGATGGCTTGTAGAACCTTATTAGAGTGCCTAGTAACTCTACAGTGGTATCAGAGCCTAGCTAGAGCATTAGGCAACGTGTATACGAAGTTAAAACTCCGAACAAACCCCGAAACGTCAATTTAAACCCTTCTCTGGATAATTTTTAAAACTGTGTTATTTTCAGAATTAAAAATACCTAAAAAATTCAGCACGGAATTATAAATATTACTGTGAAAAACGAGATAGCAATCCGTACATTCCGCCGCGGAACCGCGGCCATACCTCTCTTGGGCCGCGGAACCGCGGTGGTACTGTTGAATTGGGCCTTCGTTATTCAACAGTAATATCCATATCTGTATGTTATATTTTCTAGGTATTTTTTAATCTGACTCATGTGTTGAGTGATCTGGGGTTTATTTTGTATTCGTTGATTCGATCGGAATATTTAATTTCGTTATATTTTCCGGATATTTAGAAACTGTTAAAATGTTCGAACGGATATCATTAACTCATTATTTCCCGGCACGAAAAACTTTCAAGTGTTGAATTTTTCTTGAGTTTAAATCTTTCGAAAAAACGTGCATGTAACGCGATGGACCCTCTAGAAGACAACAAACCTTAACTCGATTATGTGACCGTCTTGAACTGCCTTTTGAACCTTAGGGTTTGAGGAAGTACGGCGTTGCCACATGTGAGGCGTTGGCTTGACCCTTCTACGACTGGACCGTTGGTACTGTGACGTATTCTGGAATTTTTGAACTCCGCTCAAGTGTTGAGCTATTTAGGAAATCCTGGGTATTTGATTATTCGATCGGAAAGTTTGATACTGTCTATTTATCTGGAATGTGATACAATATGTGGAATTCATATAGTTAGGCATGAAATGCGAAGTATGTGATATTTCGGATTTACGATGTCTAAAGTGATTGTGGATTCCAAATGTTGTAGTTTTACACTTTATTTTCTGCGACCGTAAGTGTAATATGTGTTATCGCCGGTTTCGTTGCTATATGACAATGACAATTGGGATGCGCATATTTACTTACGTTGATGACATATGATGTTATGTGTTGCTGGATATGTTATATTGGATCGTCGCGTTTTTGAATAGCCGGGGGTTTTATGTGAGATGAGGGTTTTTATTTTCATTCATGTAAAATTAAATGTATGTAATATTCTTTTATTAGGGCACTTCCGGGATGAGGTTGATGTCACCATTTGTATATTATTTACTTTTCCGCACTAGGATAGACCCAAGGAGGAGAGCACAAGTAACCGGGTTCTAGAGTCCAGTAGGAGACCAACTCGAGGAGTTGAGTCCGGGTCTCCTAACTCTAGAATTGGTAGGGTTACTTGACGCTCTCGTAGGGGTCTAGGGTTGTGGGTTTGGCTATTCATCGCGACCGTGGAATCCGTGTTTTATAGAGGCTCAAAAATAAAACACGGACGTCCTAGTATATCCAATGTTTCATATGTTTCTTCTGCTGCGATATCTGTGATGTGATCAGTTGATATGTTGTGATAAATACTGTATATAGTATATATATGATATATTATATAGACGTTACTTATGTTTTACACCCGCGCTAGCCCTGCCCCGCTCTGCCGTTAGTTACCTAACCTAACGGTGCACGAGGAGACATCGAGGCGAATGCGGATGGCATAAGTGTACGTCGTATTTATCTGTGATGTTTAGGTGACTTAAATGATGGGACTTCATTAATATGATTAATGAAAGAAAAGAAACCTAAAAGATGTTGTAGAATCAAATTTTTCAAAAAGGGTAGCTACAGTTTTTGCTTTGCATAGCGATATATATGATATATCCTACACCTTATTCGATGAGGAAAGGGCCGAGATCCCTTCACCGGGAGTGACCTCTTTAGCAAAATTGGCAGATGCTACAACACTCGGTTTGTTTTTGATTGCTTTTGAAGTTTTGCTTTGCATAGTGATATATATAATATATCATGCACCTTATTCCATAAGGAAAGAGCCGAGATTCCTTCACCGGGAGTGACCTCTTTAGCAAAACTATTGAAAGCCTCAAAATCACTCCATTTCAAAAATTCACTAGATTCTACAACGATATCAAGTTCGTTACGCAATAGGTTTTCAGAAAAATCTGTCGTAGCCCTCCGTCATTTCAGATAAGTCCTACTTAGTATTCGTGCTACGTTTGTTGGCCTGCGTTAAGGCGTAGTGTGCGGTAGCTAACTAGTATTTATCTGCTTATGCATATGATGCAGATTGGATTAAGGTAGTCGTGCGACTTTGTTGGCCTGCGTCAAGGGTCGTACAGGTGGGTTTAATTCAATCAAGAAATGACGGGTTGAACTTGACTAGCGCACTATGGTTTGTTGGCCTGCGTCAAGGTCATGGGACGCTAGGGGAAAAATATTATCGGGAATTTCAAGTGTTGAAATTTGCAATGAGATTGCATACCATCTATGTGATAGTTGGATCCCGATACCCACTGCGAGTAATTGTTACTCCTGGGAAAGTTTTACACAGGACAATTAGCCGATCATGTAGGTGTCTAGAAAGGTGTCGACGGGGTTACGCCTCTGGGAAAACGAGGTTTACTTTAATTAGGTCCGTGCGAAAGCACGGGGAACCTCCCTCAAAGTACCGACACTGACCTGGCTGAAAGATTGGCGAAGTTGTAGGGTGTAATTAATCCCGGCTAGTCTTTTCTTTTAGGGTTTGAAGGAAGATTTGATAAAAACAGTGGGAGCCATCCCGATTAGATAAAATAATAACCAATCCGATCTTGCAAGAGCATACGCTAAAGTGTTTTCTTCTCTCTCTCTCCAGGTTGCGACCATATCATGCCTTAATAAAGATAATAATATGGATGTATTGACCGAACCCTCATGTTATACTGTGCTGGGGAACGTTGGTTCCGATTTTTCTTATAAAAGTTATAAGACTGAACAGGATATAGGGGAATACCAGGATTTCCATGCCACCTGAATGAAGAAAGTACATGTTGATGCATTTTCTTCGGGTGTGTTCGTTACAGAGAACTGTTTCTCCATTTCCTCTACGTCCTGGGTATTAGATACCGGGTCAGGATCCCATATATGTAATCAGTTACAAGGGCTTAGGAAAGGTAGAGAACTTGGAGAAGGTGATAAAGACATAAGGGTTGGAAATGGTGCAATTGTTGCAGCTAGAACCGTCGGGGAATATCACCTTGTATTGCCAACTGGTAATACATTGATTCTGAACGAATGCTATTACATGTCGAACCTGATATGCAACATTATATCGATTTCTTTATTGAGTAAAGAAGGATATAATTTTGTATTACAGAATAATGTTATGAACATTTTTCTGAACCAAAAGTTGGTTGGATCAGGCACGTTGTGCAATAGCATTTATGTTCTAAATCAATCAACAATTCTGAGCATAACAAACACACACAAGAGGAAGAGTTCAGAAATAAACGAATCCTTCTTGTGGCATTGTAGACTGGATCACATCAATGCGACACGACTAGCTAAGTTGCATAAGGATGGATATTTGAATCCGTTTGAATTTTCATCTTATGACACTTGCCAGTCATGTCTCAAAGGCAAGATGACCAAAACTCCGTTTACGGGACATGGAGAAAGAGTTACGGAACTCTTGGGACTGGTACATAGTGATGTATGCGGTCACATGTCTACACATGCCAGGAATGGTTCTTCGTACTTCATTACATTCACTAACGATCTCTCTAGGTTCGGATATGTATTCCTGATGAAACACAAATCAGAAGCTTTTGAGAAATTTAGAGAATATAAACAAGAAGTCGAGAACCAAACCGGAAAAGGTATTAAAATCCTTCGAGGAGGAGAATACTTGAGCAATGAATTCCTGGACTTCCTAAAAGAGAATGGGATTCTCTCTCAGCTAACTTCTCCATATACACCATAGCACAACGGTGTATCGGAACGGAGGAACCGCACCCTATTAGATATGGTGCGCTCTATGATGAGCACAGCTGAGTTACCTATTTCCTTTTGGGGGTATGCACTGGAAACAGCTGCAGACCTATTGAATATGGTTCCCACCAAATCTATGCCAACCACTCCATATGAGATATGGAAAGGAAAGAGACCATATCTTAATTATGTTAAGATATGGGGTTGTCCGGCATATGTAAAAACGCAAAATCCGGACAAACTCGCGGCAAGGTCCATTTTGTGTAAGTTTATTGGATATCCCAAACATTCGCGTGGGTATATCTTCTACCAAACCAAGGAACAAAAGGTGTTTGCTTCTTGACATGCCACCTTTTTTAGAAAAGAAATTTCTTGAAAAAGAGATTAGTGGCAGGGAGGTAGAACTGGAAGAGGTTCCAGCAATACAGACTACGACAGAAG